>CANXME010002686.1:1267500-1925000 GCA_948144175.1 Closterium sp. NIES-65 | reverse complement strand
CCCTGCGGGAACTTGACGCTGCACTCGAACGCATCACTATGTACAGCAGACAGTCGTTCTTCAGGATTCCTGCACACACTGATGGATACTTCAGCGGCCATGCAACCTTCAAGGCATTCCATCATCAGGCTGTGATGCAGGTTCTGCCAGCGCTGCTGCTGATGGTGAAGGTGGACGAAAGGATTATTCGTGCTGTGGAGCTGTACTGTACGTGGCACAGGGAGGCATGGCATCGAACATACCACACTGACGAGTCGCTGGCCAACCTTGACGAGATCGCGCGCACGTGAGTACGAGATGTGACAATTCGTCCTAGGGCAGAGCTGCATCAAACATGCCTTCGCCGCTCAATACTTAAATGTTCTGATCTAATCATCTATTTTTGTGCCATGTGATGGGTGAATGCGCAGGCTTGTTCCCATACTTATCGACGAGTTCAGCGTGGATGAACAAGCATCGAAATTCAACATCCCGAAGATTCACGCGATGCTACACGTCAGCGACGACATCAGGCGCCGTGGCGTGCCTATTCACTACTGCACCGACGTTTACGAGCACGTGCACGTCGCAGTGATGAAGAAGCCATACCGAGCATCCAACAAGAGGAACGCTGAGGCCTCGATCACGCGACGTTGCCTTACGTCAGAGCTGGTCGAGAAGATGTCCGCCGTCGATGAGGTAGCAGATGACCAGGCACGGAGTGTCGCCCTTCAGAAGGTACGCAATCATTGATCGACACCTAGGGTTGAGATACGTATGTTGTATTGTAACGTCCTCGTCTGGTTGGCCACGTGTTGGATGTTTACACTGCGAGATTTACCACACCAACCCTCTGCCTGTATTTATACGTGCAGGCCATAGAGACAGGAGTTGCAACAGTCACGGGGACATCAGCGAGGTTTAGGGTGGGAAACAAGAGAGACAAGACTTACGGAGCATACGCTGCAAGCGTACCAGGCGACTTTGACCTTTTGGGTGAGTCAATTGGGGCGTATCTGGAGCTGCTACATCCTGAAGAGGATGTACACTATCAGGAGATGATAGATGTGCATGGAGGTGTTGCGGTACCACCGGACGACGATTTTACAAGGTATAGTAGGTATCCACAGTATGCACGGGCAACTCCACTGTTCCATAAAAAACCTTGGTTTTCTGATGTGGATGTTGAGGGCGAAGATGACAACAAGCAGAAGGTGGTTTGGCACGCGAAGATTTTCCTACTATTCACATTGAGATGGACAGTGCTTAATGGCGACGGCGACGATGAGCAGTTTTCGGAGCACCTTGCATTTGGTCGTTACTACGAAGTCCAGCAGCAGTCAGAGACGATGGATATGAAGACTCTTGCCTGGTGGCCATCTCACCGCGGTTATGGGGTATTTCCAGTTGAGAGTATACTGCGTGTGCGCCATGTTGTTCCCAAAACCGTTGATCCATCGCATCCTCTCGCAAAGTTCATTTTGAATAATTTCAAGTGGTAGGGAGATTTGCTGTACATATGTGTATATATGTGCTCGGTATATTATATTATAGTACAGTTGTTTTTTTCAAAGGTTGGGCTCTTGTATACATTCTTTGGCTCTGAATGAGGCAATAGTTGATGTTTTATATGGTAAAACTTTTGAATCCATTCGCATCTATGATCTCATGGGTGCGCTTTTATTCTTGAGACGAGTCTGCACAGAAATGACACAATCGTGAAATCCGGAACAGTTTCGGACGACTGTGGAAGCTGGGCCGCACTGCACGCGGGATCTGATTCCTTGAATCCCGTTTACCACTGCGCCGCACTGCACGCTCGACTGTGGAAGGATAACTGTTGAAACTTTTATGACCATGTTACTGCTGGCACGTGTTTTTTCCAATCCGTTTGTGCCATGTAATTGAAATCTGTTCAAAGTTTAGGTAAGCACGGTCCGCAACCCACGTCTACTTTCGCTCCCAAACAATGCTGACTTCGGTTTTGGTTTACACCCTCTAGTTCCGCTTAGGTTTCGTGACTTACCCAGTACTCCGACAGATCTGCATTGTCTCAATTCTGTGAATCCGAAATTTAATGCTACACAAGTGGCGAACCACGTCGACAATAAAAATGCTGCTGAGCTTGGACGGTTTCGTGTACTGTTGCACCTGTTTTACTGTGTCGGTGTTCTTGCTGCAGTACATCCAAACACAGTTCCAGCGCGCCGTGCCATGTTCTTGCCGTTACTGTACCTCCACTAGCTGGCTGGACACCAACAAGGACGGTACGTGTCGAAGATTCCAAAAGCCACAGCCAGCGCAACAGATCCCCGTCGAATGCCAGCCAGTCATGAGATGCTGCCGATGCTAGCGCAACTGCTGCAGCGCAGCATGCCAGCACATCTGAACAGTGTGCCCTCTCCCTAGCTGTGAAGGGCGCGCCGCGCGTCGTCCACATACACGCTGCATAGCCACCCACATCCTTTCTTTTCTCGGACGCTACCCTCGCACGACCCAACCCAGGTGAGAAGTGCACCGCGCTTCCCACCAATCAACTTCGTCACACGCGGCAAGCCAACCACATCATTGGTACCCCGCACACCACCCCCTTTCCCTTCTCTCTTCCACCCCCCCATTTCCTTTTCCCGTTGGCAGGGGTGAGGTTACATGCTGTGTAGTTGTTTCTTGTTTTAGAATTTCAAATTTTGAATTTCTAACTTCGACTCCTCCTTACCATTTCTACCCTCGCCAAGACTCCCGCGTCGCATGCCGAGCCTCCACTCGCTGCGACCGCTGTCGCAGGTTTGGTGGAGTGTCCAATCATGGTGCGTGCATCTTCAGTCGTTGTAGCACTCTCATTAGTGGCTCCTTCACCCAAAGCTTCTCCTTTGTACTGTCACGTTTGTTCTGCATATAAATTTTGTAGCGAGGCGTCTTGCTGGCTATACGCTTCGCTTTACTGGCTCATCCCTAGAATCCATGGCGCTTGGCAAATCTAAAAACCTTGTCCCTGATTCTTTGAAAATGCACCAGACTCGATCACCGCTTCCGCGGAAAAGCAAGGAACGGCATTTGTTCTATCCATCCCCCGCAGGAGGTAACTTTGGTTCCTGTTACACTAGCCTTCTTTACAGTTATGTCCATAACTATCTTTGTTTTTACTTTTCCTTTTTTTTTTTGTTTCTGTACGATGCAGGAACCAATACTGAAAAAGAGACGGAGGAACCACCGGCTGGTCGTCACCCTACGGGCCCGCGTCAAAAAAACCTTTCATCGGAGCCTCGAAGATGTCAACGCTGCTGCCGGCGCTGGAACGTCCGAGCCTTCGCCGACCACTGGTGTCGCTCCGTCCCAGCCCGCCAAGGCTACGGGCCAGCCCGCCAAGGCTCCGGGCCAGCCCGCCAAGGCTTCGGGCCAGCCTGACAAGGCTCCTGCAGTCTCTGCCGACACTGCTGGTGGTCCCGAAGGCTCCGGTGACGGTGGTCATCTCCCTGCTTTTATCGAAACTATCGATAACTGTGTCGCTGTCGTAGCGGACAAGGAACCCGCCGCTGAAAAAGGTGATTCACTCATCTACTCTCTTTTCTAAGCCTTGGATTCTGTTGCCTGCAACCATGACTAATGTTGCTGTTCCGTATTTGTTTTTGTCCACTAACAGGAAAGGCTGATGCCAGCCCGATGGAGTTGATAATGTCACGCGCTAAAGGTCGGGTGTACGCTACTAAGGCCGCAGCTTATGACGAGGAAGAGCGCGACGAACCCTTGTTGAACGACGAGCTATTAGCCAAGGCGGGTACTCAAAAGGCGATCGCGGATGCATATTGCAAGGAGAACGCGCGTAGGGCGGGGGAATTGAAGGACTGCCTCGTGCTTATCACGCACCTTGCTAAGAAGGCCTCGGAAGTTGACGCCGGCGCTCTCACCTGGGAGGTAAGTTGAATTATTATAGTTGCATTTCATTTCCTCCAGAAACGTCGGATTACTAAGGTCTTTTGTGTAGCGCGCAGGTCTACACCAAGAAGGCTTGCGATGAGTTTCTGTTCAACCGAGAGATGCTCAATCTCTCTCCCGATTGTGATGACATGCTCAAGTCGCTTATTAGTAAGGGTTGCCCGCTGTTGTCACTGTTGTTGCTGTCCGTCCATGGTAGCTGACTACGTTTTTTTTGTATGCAGGGCATTCGGGCCACACGCCAGACTCACCTGAAGGCTTGAAAGTGGCTGCGATTGCGACGTCGCAAGGCAAGCTGAGGCATGCCTGTGTGCGTTTCAATGATCGCATCGGTAAGATCTACCGACTTACCCGCATCCTCGCGTTGACTAACGAGCCCTGTGTCTTCATGGGTGAGAAGCGTAGCCTGAAGGGCCAGACTATTTTCTACGAGCCCAAGGGTTTCTCTAGCAAGTGCGAAGTCTATGTCACAAGGAACGATTCCAGTAAGTAGGCTTCTTCACCGTTTTCTGTACCATCCGTAAACCTGTATCTGACCTTCTCATTGTCATTGCAGAGTTTTTCGGATTACCCTGGCATGTCCTTAACGGAGTCCCGTTTTCCACCGACGGTTTTATTAAATGTGCTGCTCTGTGGGACTCTGAGTGGGACGGGTCCCTCCCGATTGCCTAGTTTCCTGAGCAGCTTCTTGTGCTGCTTGCAGTGGTGAGTTCTCTAGTTTTATGGATGGTATTTTATCCTAATGTAATGCTTACAATTTTTGTGGTTACTGTCTCAGGTGCGTTCCAAATTGCGCAATCCCTGCTGCAACAAGGCCCAGTTCACTCGTTCCGGGGATCCTGGAGCTCTCGCCAGGCAGGCACGGGTGGTGCAGCGTTGGATCAACGCCAGCCAAGTTAAGCGCGAGGGAGAGTGCATTGGCATCGGGAAGCTATGCATCGTCGGTTGGACCGACATTTCTGAAGAGGAGCTCGATGGGGATGATCTTGGGGATCTGTCCCCTGATGATCTTGTCCCGACCAGCGCTCATCGCAGGGGTCATGATTCGTACCAGGTGCAGGTAGAACTGTTTTAGATTTAGGTAGTGTAGTTGTAAGTGTAGTTAATATGTGGCTACGTATTTTGTGTATACAGTGTCAATTTAGTAAATATATAATGTTGAGCAACGTTTGTTATGTTTCGAGTACTGGTAGTAGTTGTAGAGAAAGTTATTAAATTTATTATTTTTACCATTCTATTGGCGCCTACCGTTACATGCACAAGTGCCACCGTTACATGCACAAATGCCGCCTGAAAGTTAACGATTGAATTTTATCAGAGAAACCAATACACGCTAACTTCCGCGTCATCATTTCAATTGAGTTGCATCACTTTCGCTGGGCCATCAATTTTGAACGAGACGTGTAAAAAATAACGACCTTAGTTCAACATCCAAATTCCAACAACCGAAGCAGTGTTTATCGTGTCGATATTGCTGACGCGACAACCAATCGGAAAAAATTTCCGCCCACTGCCGATGCGCCGCTTGTCTCCGTTCAGTTCGTCGAAATTATCCAAGCCAAATCTTCAGGTTTGGCTTCCAGCTGATCGACCACTCGAAACCTTCTCGCGAGCAACAAGCTACTATACACGCAAACCACACGCTTCATCGGGGAAAACGCCTGCAGCCGAAAACCAATCGCTTACGACTGGTTTCCAACTTGGAAACCACACCCGCTCTTTCCCCGATGACCCCGTGAGTGCTCCTCCTCAAGTACCACCCCGTGAGTGCTACTCCTCAAGTACCACCCCGTGAGTGCTGCTCCTCAAGTACCACCCCGTGAGTGCTGCTCCTCAAGTACCACCGCGTAAGTGCTGCTCCTCAAGTACCACCCCGTGAGTGCTGCTCCTCAAGTACCACCCCGTTAGTGCTGCTCCTCAAGTACCACCCCGTGAGTGCTGCTCCTCAAGTGCCACCCCGTGAGTGCTGCTCCTCAAGTGCCACCCCGTAAGTGCTACTCCTCAAGTACCACCCCGTGAGTGCTGCTCCTCAAGTACCACTCCGTGAGTGCTGCTCCTCAAGTACCACCCCGTGAGTGCTGCCCTCTGCACTTCTGACGCACTACGTGGATTGCATGCCTCCCTGTATGAGCTACTCACCATGCCGTGAGAGCTACTCACACCCTGTGAGTGATCCGACGTGCATTGCATGCCACCGGTGATTGTTTCTGCTCACATGCATCGCCTGCCACCCCGTGTTGTGTAGTATACTCCCTCGTGCTCTACCCTGCTTGTAGTGAGTCGATTTTTGAGTCGACTCACTACATGCATTGCCTTCCACCCTGTGTTGTGTAGTATACTCCCTCGTGCTGTACCCTACTTGTAGCGAGTCGATTTTTGAGTCGACTCATTACATGCATCGCCTGCCACCCCGTGTTGTGTAGTATACTCCCTCGTGCTCTATCCTGCTTGTAGTGAGTCGATTTTTGAGTCGACTCCCTACATGCATCGCCTTCCACCCCGTGTTGTGTAGTTTACTCCCTCGTGCTCGACCCTGCTTGTAGCGAGTCGATTTTTGAGTTGACTCGCTACATGCGTCGCCTTCCACCCCGTGTTGTGTAGTATACTCCCTCGTGCTCTACCCTGCTTGTAGCGAGTCGATTTTTGAGTCGACTCACTACATGCATCGCCTGCCACCCCGTAATTCGTAGTATACTCCCTCATGCTCTACCCTGCTTGTACTGAGTCGAGTTTTTAGTCGACTCACTACATGCATCGCCTGCCACCCCGTGTTGTGTAGTATACTCCCTCGTGCTCGACCTTGCTTGTAGTGAGTCGATTTTTGAGTCGACTCATTACATGCATCGCCTGCCACCCCGTGTTGTGTAGTATACTCCCTCGTGCTCTACCCTGCTCCCCCAACCCCTCCTCACTCAGGAATACAGCGTTCAGCTAGCCGTGGACCTCACATGCGATTCACCTCCTTGCATCATCAAACCCCACCATCCTGCACCCCTCTCCTCTCCTTCCCCTTCCCCCTTCCCCCTTCCGCCTTACGCCTTCCCCCTTCCCCCTTCCGCCTTACCCTTTCCCCCTTCCCCCTTCCACCTTACCCCTTCCCCCTCCCCCCTTCCGCGTTACCCCTTCCCCCTTCCCCCTTCCGCCTTACCCCTTCCCCCTTCCCCCTTCCGCCTTACCCCTTCCCCCTTCCTCCTTCCGCCTTACCCCTCCCCCCTTCCGCCTTACCCCTTCCCCCTTACCCCTTCCCCCTTCCTCCTTCCGCCTTACCCCTCCCCCTTTCCGCCTTACCCCTTCCCCCTTCCCCCTTCCGCCTTACCCCTCCCCCCTTCCTCCTTCCACCTTACCCCTTCCCCCTTCCCTCCCTCACCTGCAGGAGTCAGGCACGCAGCTGGCCATGGGCCTCACATGCGACTCGCCTCCCTGCAATGTGAGAGAGGGGATAGTGGCAGAGACTGGGGTGCGTGGTGCATGGGGCACTGGTTGAGGGTTCGGGGAGAGGGTGGGGAACGTGAGGAGGTTGGGATTGCATCGAGGGTCGAGAGGCTTGGGTGGAGCACTGGTGTGGGCCCACTGTACTTGTTTACTCACCGCAGATGCATTGTACAGGACAGGTGTACTCACCCCACATGCATTGTACAGGACAGATGTACTCACCCCACATGCATTGTACAGGGGTACTCACCCCACATGCATTGTACAGGGGTACTCACCCCACGTGCATCATACAGGGGTACTCACTCCACATGCATCATACAGGGGTACTCACCCCACATGCATCATACAGGGGTACTCACCCCACATGCATCATACAGGGGTACTCACCCCACATGCATCATACAGGTGTACTCACCCCACATGCATCATACAGGTGTACTCACCCCACATGCATTGTACACGTGTCAAATCTCTATTAGCGACTGCACCAGCGGCATCGTGTGGGTTTGTGAGCTCTTTCAGCAACACGTGCTTCTGGATGGAACCTCCAAGCACGTGCATGATAAGTCGATTTTTGAGTCGACTCAAAAACCAATCACGTGCAATGCTGCACCACAGGTGCCTGATCACTTACCTCACCCAGTTTTCTCCTCCACGTTGACTGCTGCTCCCTTCTCCCTGTTCTCCCTCAGCCTTCGCCCAGCCGTGCTTCCCCACGCTGCCATCGGGCTTCTTCGGGCTTCTGAGTGCTCGCACATCGTCTCAGTTATTCCCGTTCACATCCCTCACAGGCGAGCGTGCCAACGCACACGCCACTCGTGCCCCTGACAGGGCAGCAAGCTGAGCGTGGAGGCAGCAAGCAGACCAGTGATTGATGCATGCATATTCTCCCCTCACGTGTGCTCCCATCCCTCACAGGCGAGCGTGTCAACGCACATGACGCTCACGCCCCTCTCGGACAGCAGCGGGAGTGAGGTGAGGGTGGGGGTGGCAGACCGGCAGTGAATACTTACATGAGCCCCCTTCACGTGTGCTGCCATCCCATCCCATCGCAACCCCCACAGTCGAGTGTGCCAACACGCATGGCCATCACAGCCCTCCCGGACAACACGGGCAGCGAGCTGAGGGTGGAGGCGGCGGACCGGCCGGGGCTGCTCATGGAGATCGTGGATGTGCTCACAGGGATGTCCATCAGCGTGACGTCAGCAGAGATCGACACCGAGGTGGGTGTGACGTCAGCAGAGATCGACACCGAGGTGGGTGTGACGTAAGTTTAGACGGGTGCTGAGGTGAATGGGGCATCGTGAAGGGGGGGGGGGGGGGGAGGATGAGGGGCCTGCACACCCCTCCCCCAGCAGCATGTGATGGCGAATTATTCGCTTTCTGTTAGTGCTGCTGTGAATGACGGTGCATCCATGCCGTGCCTTGCATGCCTCTTTTCAGTATATGCATGCGTGCACCCGTGCACTCATGCCCGTGCCCCAGGGTGCTGCAGGGTTTTTTTTAGGATTCTCAGAAAAACCCTGCAGCAGAATGACAGTGCATCCGTGCGGTGCCGTGTATGCCTCTTTTCATGCACCTGATCACTCATGCCTGTGCCCCAGCACATGTTCTGATGACAGATGTGGTCCCTCTGCCACGCTTCCCACACTGCACTGTAATGACCACCACCCATGTTGTATGTATCTCCCTTCTATGCGCATGCAGGGAGTGGTGGCGAAGGATGAGTTGACAGTATTTCACATTTCACACAACATTTATCGTTTCCCATCCTCCATGTCTGTGCGGTCAGGGCGTGGTGGCGAAGGATGTGTTCACGGTGTCGTACCATGGGGGGGCACTGGATGATGAGATGACCACGGTGAGATGAAACGAGCACGGTGAGATGAAACGAGCATGATGAGATGAATCGAGCTTGGTGAGGTGAAGCAAAAACGGTGAAATTAGAGGAGCACGGTGGGATGAAACGAGCATGCTGAGATGAAACGAGCGCGGTGAGATGAAATCAAGCACAGAAAGATGAAGCTAGCGCAGTGAGATGTAACGAGCATGGTGAGTTAAAAGGAACATGCTGAGATGAAACAACCACCATCGGGCCATTGTGCGCTCCAGCATCATCTTCGTTTAGCAAAGCTGTGGGTATGACTTGGAGGTATACGTTGTTCCTCACACTCCACTCACGCCACGAGACGTCAAATGAAGCACCCACCTGCTGCTTAGATGATGCACTCCCTACTCTCGTCTCCGCATGCTCCATCATGCATGTACCTCCTCCCCCTTCACACCTCCTCCTCTTTCTCCTTTCTCCTGCCTGACTCTTAGGGCTCTCAAGCGCAATCCCTCAGTTTCTGAGTCTCCTCCTTCAATCATCTCTCTTTTCTCCTCTAATCGGTGTCCCCCTCCTTCCTTTCTCTGTCATCCTGGCTGACAGCCCATGTCATCCACCTTTCTTAATACTTCTGAGAGTTGTTATAACTAACTTTCTGTTCAGTCACGTACCTCTCTCTCCTCCTCCCCCTCCTCGACCCCCCCTCAGTCAACCCATTTGCTCTCATTTTCCATTCGCTTCTCTTTCGTCCCTTCTCAATCTCTCGCTCCCTCCCTCCTCTCCCCACCCCGTCCCAGCTCACACTCAACGCCCTCAACTACACTCTCTCCCGGCCAGACATCGAAGCAGAGGAAAGCTATTAGTGTCCTGAGGTGCCTCATAACGAGGCAGAGAACTAGCAGGGACCAGCAGCAGATCCCGGCACATAATAGACATGGGCATGTTCTTGCTGGTCTCGTTACGGACTGAATGTTCACCAACTTGGCTTTTCGCACTGCTGTACAGTCTCTATGTGTATCCATTAGTCAATATACCATGCTGTGTTTCCTGTATGCCTTTCCTGCACAGCGCACGCATGTGGATGCCAAATATGATTATTCTCAGACGGTTGCATTCAAGAGGCGCTAAGTTATATTATTCTCTTGACTGCACAGCTGCCATGGATGACTGAAACTCAGCAACCACACATGCTTACACTCCACATGGTATGCGTGATTTGCTCTTGCACACAAGTCGTGTTTCAACCTTCACAAAATTGCCACAAATCAGAAAAATGCACACACATTCCCTTCACAAGTTGACAGAAAGAACCCGCAAATGATATTGATACATCCTACGGTCCACACCACACTGTCTGGCTGCTACAAGCTTGGACGAAGCAGCACTACACTGATAGCCCCCATGCATCAGTGCATGTGCTGCTGCATCCAAGCTCCGGCAATGACAGCAAGCATGAAACCCCTAGGCTCTTGCATCGATGCCATTGCAACCCCTGCACCACTTGCAAATCTCTTGCGCTTCCCCATATGGTAAAGCCACCTAGTACCGGTACCAGTACCATAACTGAATTGAACTTCTTTGGACCTTGAATACCCCATGCCTGTGCCCGTTCCATGAACCATGCATGCCTCGCATCAAGGAGAACACGAGCCTGGTCCGCCCATACCGCTTCCTATGTTGCCTCCAGGCCCTCCCATCCCTCAGCTCATTCCTCCTCCCATCCCTCCGCCCATCCCTCCGCCCATCCCTCCGTCCATCCCTCCGCCCATCCCCCCTTCCCCCATCCCTCCGCCCATCCCTCCACCCATCCCTCCCCCCATCCCTCCGCCCATCCCTCCCCCCATCCCTCCGCCCATCCCTCCGCCCATCCCTCCGCCCATCCCAGGTCCACCCTGGCCGGGTGCTGCCTGCGACCCTGGAGCAAACCACCCTGACCCGCCCATGCCTCCGCTGCCCATTCCACTACCTCCCATACCGCCGCCGCCCATTCCTCCGCCGCCCATGTTTCCCCCAGGACCCATGGCTGATTGCGATCCGGGAGCAGAGGAACCAGGTCCGCCCATGCCTCCTCCCATGCCGCTACCGCCCATTCCACCGCCGCCCATGCCGCCTCCGCCCATACCGCCGCCGCCCATTCCTCCGCCGCCCATTCCGCCGCCACCCATGGTGCCGCCGCCCATTCCGCCTCCGCCCATTCCGCCGCCGCCCATGCCGTCGCCGCCCATTCTGCCGCCGCCCGTTCCGCCGCCACCCATGCCGCCGCGGCCGCCCATTCCGCCGCCACCCATGTTCCCCCCAGGACCCATGGCTAATTGCGATCCGGGAGCAGAGGAACCAGGTCCGCCCATTCCTCCGCCCATTCCGCCGCCGCCCATTCCGCCACCTCCCATTCCACCGCCACCCATGCCGCCTCCGCTCATTCCGCCACCGCCCATACCGCCGCCGCCCATTCCTCCGCCGCCCATTCCGCCTCCGCCAATTCCGACGCCGCCCATTCCACCGCCGCCCATTCCGCCGCCGCCCATGCCGCCGCCGCCCATTCTTCCGCCGCCCGTTCCGCCTCCGCTCATTCCTCCTCCGCTCGTTCCACCACTTTGTTGTTGCTGCTGGCCGGTCGAACCTCCTTGCGCCCATCCGCGCATCATCCCGCGCAGTTTATCTGCGCGGAGCCCCGCGGAGAAGCGGAAGGCCATCGCCGCGTGGAGAGATGAGAGTAGGACGAGCGAGATGAGGAGAGGAGCCGTGCTCAGGTCACGGCGACGACGCTGGATCGACGAAAATGCCATTCTGCGCGATGCCTACGATGCAGCAAATATTTCAACGGAGAAGGAAACCCAGCTGTTCAGGAGAAATCTAGCTGCCCAGGAGCTTGGAAGTGAAGACAGGAAGCAGTTTCAGTAAGACTCGGAAAGCTTTGTCCTAATTTTAGGCTGAAGTGAAGTGAATCGAAATGAGGAAGACTGAATAAATGAGTTGCTGAATGCCGCATGCATTCTTGTACCCTCGTCGCGTCGCCAACACAAGGCAATGTTTTTGCACGGCGCGATGACTCATACTGTAAGGAATGGACCAATGAACAATCAGAGGCTGCTGGTGAGTCAAACTCACGAATTTTCAGTCAACGTCTCGCAAAACATGTTGACCACTGTAGCTTTCTTCACCCCGCTTCAAGAAATTGGAAGAAACTGGAATCCCGTTTTCAATCTGATCCGATATGAGGAGTATTCGTCTCTGTGAGTAGCGCAAGCATCGATTTCCGAATCTGGTTATCAATTTCACATTTGCACCAGTCATTTTAGTCCTTCCACAATCGAGAATGAATCTCTAATCAGCAACCTCAGTCTCGTAGTGACAGCGGCAATCTGCTGATGGTGAGCACACCCTAAGGGCGTTACTTTCGGTGACGCGATCCGCGACTTGCCTTGCTCTACCAAGCTGACGTGGCAAAATGTCGAAGTCGCTCGGCGGCAGGGCAGGGGGGCTCAGAAACAAGGCGAGGACGCCGAGGACTTCCGACCGACCAAGAGAGCGAAATTCCATTTCGACGCCGCGCAGCGACTCCGCTGCCGCGTGCCCCGTCGCGTCATGCTTCAACAGTCGGGTTGTTGTGCTGACATGAAACTTTCTATTCCTCCTCCACCCATGCCGCTGCAGTGAAAGCAAAGAACACGAATGAATGAACTATGAAGTGAGTGAGTACAAGAACCAACCCTAAATGGGTTGTACCCTCTATGGGATACCCCACTATAGCCTACGCAAAAGCATAAGCTATAATGTTCTGACACGCCCCCATAGGCAAAGTGGGGGAGAACAAGGGGTCACAAGACCAGTCAAGCAAAAACAAAGCAAAGCTCAGGGTGGATCACAAAGTCATCACACAGTCCGAGCACAAGGTCAAGGCCACAAGGCCAGTTCACATGCAAGAGGAGACATATATATATATAAGGCTAAACAAGTAAGAGCAGGTATATATATATATGCAAGAGTACAAGCAAGGTCAAGAGGTGAGCAAGTGAGGTAAGACAGGTACAAGTCCCAGCTGAGTGCAGAAGCGCTGATGATCACAAGGCGCAAGTGCCTTGGTGAAAACATCAGCAGTGTTGGCCTCAGAGGCCACGTACGCAAGTCGCAACTGACCACGCTGCTGCAGCTTACGAGCAAGGAAGTAGCGGAGAGCAATCTGCTTCGTTCTGTGCTCCAAGCGCTGCTCTTGACACAAGGCCAGCATGGCCTTGTTGTCTACGTACAGCACTGGAGGAGAACGAGGCGGCTCTCCAAGGTCAGTCAGCAGGTAAGTGAGCCAGCGAAGCTCCTGTGCAGCCATGGCCGCGGCGTAGATCTCAGCCTCACAACTGGAGCCGAGAACAGAAGACGAGCGAGTAGCCCGCCACGAGACAGAGCCAGAACCAAGAGTGAAGGTGTACCCCTTCGACGACCACTGCGTAGCCTTGTCGTCAGCCCAAGAAGCGTCTGCGTGGCCAGTGAGGACCACTTGACTCCGCCCTCCAAGCACTAGCCCCATGCGCGACGTACTGCACAAGTAGCGCAACACCCTCTTTGCTGTAGCCATGTGCTCTAGTCGGTGTCTCCTAGGAGCAACATAGCTTGCAAGAATGCTAAGAGGGTATGCAAGGTCAGGTCATGTGCAGATCATCAGGTACATGAGGCAGCCAACAAGCTCTGCATACGGACCACTCGACTCTACGGACTCATCCGAAGGCAGAGCTGAGAGCGAGTGGCGAGTAGACAGAGGAGTGGCCTGAGGCGAGGAGTACGTGAAGCCGAAGCGCTGAAGGACCTCCTGCACCATGTGTGACTAAGTCAAGGTAATGGTGCGGCGTGCTCTGTCCCGAGTGATCTGCAAGCCAAAGTAGCTGCGCAGTTCACCCAGGTCTGTGCACGTGTGTCTCTTCTGCAGCTCGGACTTCACGTAGGCGAGTCCAGCAGTGTCAGCAGTGGCAAAGACCAAGTCGTCGACGTATACGAGGATGTAGAACGGCGGCAGAGAAGTGTCGGTGCGCAGAAACAACGACGGGTCAGCAGTAGAGGGAGGATACCCAAGAGCCGCAAGCGTAGTCCTTAGTGTGTCGTGCCACTCACGCGGAGCCTAGCAGAGACCGTAGACTGGCCGTCGCAGGCTCCACTGGGTGCCAAGAGGGAAATTCCCAGTGAAGCGAGGTGGACGGCGCAGCCAGATCTCCTCGTGTAGGCTGCCTTGCAAGAAAGCAGTGCTGAAGTCAAGAGAGTGAAGATCGTAGTCGCGCTGAGCGGTTATGTGCAGCAACACCCGAAGAGTGGTCATCTTCGGGGTGGGAGAGAAGGTCTGAAAGTAGTCAACTCTCTGCCGCTGACTGAAGCCACGAGCGACGTACCGCGCCTTGAAGACAGGTGGAGAGCCAAGCGGCCGCTTCACCGTTAAGATCCACATGCCACTGACGATGTTTGCCCCAGGAGGGGGAACCACGTCAACGTAGGTGCCTGTGGACTTCCAGGAAGCCATCTTTGCATCCATAGTTGCCTGCCACTGAGAGAAGTAGGGACCCTCTACAGCCTCCGCGTAAGAACGTGGAGTAGGGTTGTCTAGTGCATCCGGGTCTCCCTTAGGGGCAAGCAGTAGAGATGCGAGATGAGGTGAAGCAGCTGCCAGACACTGGAACTCCTCTTGCCTGTCCTCAAGGACGTCCGTGCCAAGAGCACACTCACCCCTGACGGACGGAGGACAGACAGACGCAGACTCAGCAACAAGGCTGGCAGCGTAGTCTACACGACAGCGAGCAGCAAAGTCGACGAGCTCAGCAACAAGAGCAGATGCAGCAGTGGACTCAAAAGAGGGGTCAGTGACAACAGTAGGAAGAAGACGCGTGACAGTAGGACTGGCAGCACGAAGAGAGACAGACTCCGGGTCGGCAAGCGCAAGAAGAGAGGACTCAGGAGGAGAAGGCAAAGGGGCACGCAGAGGAGCGGTGGACGGACGCAGAGACATCCGGTGCGTGCCAGGGACAGGAGGAGGACGCTGACGTGAACCGCGACCACTAGCACGAGCAGCATGAACAGGTGACGCGGGACGAGACGCATGCTCAAGACACTCAGCAAGACCTCTAGTAGGACCAGTGTAAGGAGAGGGAGCAGGCAGTGGGGAGGCGGGCTCTAACAGTGGCTGGGACTGGACAGCCGGTGGACAATCTACAGGAGGAGAGAGACCAAGAACCTGCTGCAGGAGCGGAACGAAGTACGGCCGAGGCTGCGCGGCGACTCTAGACACAGTAGGGACAGCACCAGCACCCTCGGCGGCAGCACCAGCACCAACAGCACCTCCAGCGGCAGGACCTCCAGCAGCGCCAGCAGCAGGACCACCGCCAGGACAGACAGCAGCAGTCTCAGCACCACCACCCTCAGAAGCTCCAGCTCCAGTAGGACCCGCAGGCCCAACAGCCACGGGACCGGCGGCACCAGCACCCTTAGTGGCTGAAGAAGCCCCAGCTCCAGTAGTACGCCTCCAGCGGCTAGCAAACCACTCGCGCAGCTCCTGTGGAGAGAGGGGCTCCCTCCGAGACGGAGCACCCAGAGAACCTCCAAGCCGAGCACCACCAGACGCCACAAGGGGAGGTCCAGTGGCGGGAGGCTCCGCACCTCCAGGCTCAGCAGCTCCAGACTCAGCACCTCCAGGCTCAGCAGCTCCTGACATAGCACCCCCAGACTCAGCACCCCTTGGCGTAGTACCCCCAGACTCAGCAGCCTCAGTCGCAGCACCCCCAGACTCAGCACCCCCAGGCTCAGCACCCACGCGTACGACACCCTCAGAGTCAGCACCCCCAGGCTCAGCACCCATGCGCACGGCACCCCAAGAGTCAGCACCCCCAGGCCCAGCACCCACGCGCACGGCACCCCTAGAGTCAGCACCCCCAAGCTCAGCACCCATGCACACGGCACCCCAAGAGTCAACACCCCCAGGCTCAGCACCCGCAGCAGTACCAGAGTCACCAGCAACCTCGATCGGCTCATCTGCGTCAACCTGGGACACCCTGAAGGGGTAAGACCCTGTGGGGGAAGGGGGTCTACCGGGGGGGGACCAGGCACAAGGAAGTGCGGAGGTGGGGGGAGGGAAGGAGTGCGGTAGGGGAAGAGACGGTAGAAGGGGACTGACTCATGGAACGTGACGTCCTAGGAGGACACAACACGACGAGAGGAAGGGTTGTAGAACTGCAACCATGGAGCGTCAGGCGGGAAGCCAAGGAAGACACAGGGAGCAGCACGAGGGGACAGCTTGTCCACAGACAAGTCGCGGAGAAAAGCCCGAGATCACCAGACAAGGAACGCAGACGCATCGCCGACCTTCCCAGTCCACAGCAGAGCCGGGGAGGTACGGACCTTCCCCGGCCGGGAAACCCCGGGGTGAAGGTTGATCTGATGCGCCGCGTACCGAACCGCAAACGGCCACAGAAAATGGGGGGCAGCCGCATGCATCATGGACGTACGAGCGATGTCCATGACCATGCTAATGCGGCGCTCAGCAATCCCATTTTGCTGCGGAGAATCCGGAAGCGTAAAGGTCTGGCGGATGCCTCGTGCAAGACAGTAGGCTCGCATAAGGCTAGAGGAGAACTCTCCGCCTCGGTCAGAGTGCAGACGCAGTACAGGAAAGTCCGAGCCGAAGCCCCTCCTGAGCTGGAGACGAGCTGCGCGGATCCAGTCGATCAACACCTCAGTGACATCACCCTTGCTGCGCAAGGGGAAGACTGTGGTGTAATGCGAGTAGTCGTCAACCACCAGTAGGAAGTAGCGCTCGTGACCCTGTCCACGGACGCGGGCTGGGCCCCACACGTCCATGTGAAGCGTCTGCAGAGGAGCCTCTGTCGGAGGAAACTGGGAGGAGTGGGGGGCAGTCCGGAGGCGCCCCTCGACACAAGGGACACAGGAAAGTCCTGGCCCCGAAGGAAGGGGAGGGAGAGACCGGGGAAGACCAGAGACAAGGACACGGGAAGCCATGTCCCTGAGACGAGGCAAGGAGGGGTGGCCAAGACGGTGGTGCCACAGGAGAGTCTCGTGAGACAGGAGGCGACACGAGCAGGGGGCAGACTCAGGACCAGACCTGGACGCAGCAGCAAACACCTGAACCCACGCAGCTACCTGGCCAGACACAGGGACAGGAGGAGACTCGATGGTCAGGGTGTAGAGGCTCGACCCCGGCCGAGAGGAGAACGTGGCCAGGTGCCGGCCTGTGTGCGCGTCCATGCAGTGGGTCACCCGCTGACTCGCAGGAGTAAACTGGTGAACCCCCGCATCCTGCAGGGCAGCACCACTCACCAAGTTCGTGGAGAACGAGGGGAGGTATAGACCTGACAGGGTGCCCGAGGGGGCAGCTGGACACGAGAGGAAAGTGGAGAAGTGAGAGAGGACAGGACCCCCAGAGGGGTCAGCCAGTGAGACCGCAACCGGCCGGCCAAGCGGCGTGAGTGTGGTGCAGTCCCGAAAGAAGGAGCGAGAAGCCCCAGAGTCAAGGGTAAAGGTGAGGGAGGCCGAAGCCGACGCGGTACCTTAGAGCGCGGCCTCACCAGTACCTTAGAGCGCAGCCTCACCAGTACCTGAGAGCGCAGACACGCTGGCACCTAGAGCAGCAGTCTCACAAGCACCTAGCGCAGCGGTACCAATGCCCGGGTCGGGCGGGAAACGCCGGTAACAGTCACCCTCATCACTAATAGTCACATCATACATGGCAGCAAGGATAGCATCAAAGTCAATATCAAAGATCGCTACACCACCCCTGGACAGCTCTCCTCAGCGGGGGATCTTAGTAGCGTCGGGGAACTGCTGACGCCACGCGTCCGATAGGCGGCCAAAGCAGCGCTGGGTGGAGTGGGCACCCCCACATTGCTCACCCGCGCGGTCGCCGCTGCGAAGAACGTAGGTGCACGTGCCAAAACCTCCACCACGCTGACGCTGCGTGTACCACTCACGGAGCTGTTGAGGCAGGGGGACGTCCCAAGAACGCTGCTTCTGCTGCTCCTGCTGGCGCGGACCACCACCAGAGCCGCTCCGTCGCGGGGCACTACCCTGACCGGCTCCGCCTCCTCCGCCACCACCGCCTCCACCTCCGCCACCACCGCCGCCTTCGCTCCCACCGCCGCCGCCGCCATTGCCCCCGCCTGCGCTGCCGCCACCACCCCCGCCACCACTCCCACCGCCACCCCCACTCCCTCCGCCGCCTCCACCGCCACCTCCACCGCCCCCGCCAGCTCCAATTGCGCCCTTGCCCCCCTTGCCTCTGCCAGAGCGGCGTCTCCCACTAGGGGCAGACGCCGCGCTGACCGACTCAAGACCAAGCAGGTCGACGGCACCAGCAGAGGCAACAGAGGGCAGCAGGGGGGAAGGAGAACACCCCTCAAAGCTGGGGGTGCGCGGGTCTCCACGAGAAGCTCCTACAGCGACTATGCTCTTCTCTGCCGCTAGGAGGGCCTTCTCGAGGAGGTCAACAGTGAGAGTGGTGGGACAGACTGAGAGGAAGTGGTCCCTGACTACGCGAAGGGAGTCAGGGAGGCGAGTGACTATGTAATAGAGAGCGATGTACATGGGGGGGGAGTTCTTGGCGCAGAACACGAATGAATGAACTATGAAGTGAGTGAGTACAAGAACCAACCCTAAATGGGTTGTACCCTCTATGGGATACCCCACTATAGCCTACACAAATGCATAAGCTATAATGTTCTGACAGCTGCTGCGCGCCCCGTCGCGTCATCCTTCAACAGTACATGGTAGAGAAGGGAGAGGAAAGAGGGGGGATGATGGTTTAGAGCGCTTGCGTAGTAACCCTCAAATGATCTCCAATGTCTCTCGTCTTCCAATCGTCCCCTTCTCTCACCCCTTCCAACACCTTTCCTTCCACCTTCGCTCGCCATGTTGCCTGTTGCAGCTTCCAGGTGCCATCGGTGCAGCAGCCTGCTCGCGAACCATCAACTGCTAGAGTTGAGTTTTGAGTCGACTCAAAAGTCCATCGATGCAGCAGCCTGCCCACGAACCATCAACTGCCAGGCGACCGACTCTCTTGCGAGCATCAATTGCAAGTGAACAGACAGTTCTTTGGTGCATCCACTACCATGCCCACACCCACTGAGGTTCAGTCATGCACACACAGCTCATGGACTTGGTTCATGAGTGAATTTGCTTGTCACTCTTGTGCATGCATGCACGCAAGCTGTTCACTCTCATGCGCGCACTCACTCTCATGCGCGCACACTCACTCTCATGCGCGCACACTCACTCTCATGCACGCACACTTATTCTCATGCGCGCACACTCACTCTCATGCGTGCACATTTCATGCCGGCAGGTGAGTGGTAGCTGACCAGCATCAAGGTGTGTGTGTTGGTGAGTTAGGTAGTGTCGGTTTGGGTCCTGTCCTGAGCTGAAGGGGGGTGTGGTGCGAGGGGCGTGGTGAAGGGGGCGTGGTGAGGGGGGCGTGGTGAGGGGGGCGTGGTGAGGGGGGCGTGGTGAGGGGGGTGTGGTGAGGGGGGCATGCTGCTTGTCTGTGCATGCCGCTTGTCTGTGCATGCCGCTTGTCTATGCATGCCGCTTGTCTGTGCATGCCGCTTGTCTGTGCATGCCGCTTGTCTGTGCATGCCGCTTGTCTGTGCATGTTGCTTGTCTGTGCATGCTTCTTGTCTGTGCATGCCACTTGTCTGTGCATACATGCATGCATGGTCCTGGTACCACGCTTTCCATGGTGCAGCACAATCACCATCTCGCATTTCCCGTCTCTCACTGCCCATGGCCCATCGTCCATCTGTGTGCATGCAGGGGTGGTGACGAAGGGTGTGTTCATTGACTTGTATGAATCTTCACATCCCCCACAATTTTCACGATGTCGAACTATGAAGGGCCACTCGATGATGACATGTCCACGATGAGATGAAACGAGCACAATGAGTTGAAATGAGCATGGTGAGATGAAACGAGCATGTTGAGATGAAACGACCTTGATGAGATGAAACAACAGTGGTGAGATGAAACAACCACCAGCACGCACCCATGCCATAATCCATTTAATCATTACGTTGCTCTCTTTATCATTCCGCTACCTTCTCTTTTGTTTCCTTCTCTCCCCGACTCCTCTCCTTGCCCCTCCCAGCTCACACTCAACTCCCTCAACTACACTCTCTCACGGCCAGACATTGAGACAGAAGAGAGCTACTAGTGTTTTGAGGCACCCTATAACAAAACGAGTCCGAGAGCTTCCAGTGTCTGAAGGCACCTTATATTGAAGCCGAGTTACTGGTACAAGGTACCAGAGGCAGCCCCAAGCTCATGCTTTTCTGTGATTAGAACTAAATGATATCGGCCCATTTTACTATTCACTCACAGCATTGAGAATGATTCTTTGGAAATACCCTTTTCAGTCCCGGATGCGTCCATGCATGTCCTACATGTAAGGCATGCAGTATTCGAACTTCTGCTTTCCGAGCTTCTTGGTCAGTTAGTCAGCTGCCATCTCGGACGTGGGGCAGTATGACAGCTCGAGCCTTCCCTTCTTGATCTCTTCCTTCACGAAGAAATATCGCAGGGCGATGTGTTTCGTCCTGTTCGCGAGGCCATTCTTGTTGGCGATGCGAATTGCCGACTAGTTGTCGCAGAATAGGGTAAAGCTGGGTAACTCGGCTAACTTCACTTCTTCCAGCAACTCGCGAAGATAGAGTCCTTCCTTGGTGGCTGAGCTGAGTGCAATATATTATGCTTCAGCTGACGAGAGTGTCAAATCATAATGTTGTGTAGGCTGTAGTGGGGTAGCCTATATGGGGTACACAGTTCTAGGGTTGCATATTTGTACCACGTTCCAAACCTTCGTGCACCCATTCTCGTTTCTTCTCATGGTATTGAGCAGGTTCCGTCGTGGGAACTGTTCTTAGGGCCCACCAAGTCGATTTTTTTTTCCTGCTTGGAGCGCGCTTCGCTTAGGTCCGAGTCGCGCCTTGTGTGCCCTCTCTACTGTCGCGCCCTTCCTAGGCCTCCTTCGGCCCCGTCGCGTCGCCCCTCGCGGCCTCCCTTGCGCCACCCTTACTCGGCCCGTCGCCGCCCTTTGCGGCCTCGTGCCGCCCTACTACGGCCCGTCGCGGCCCTTTCCAGCCCGTCGGTGCCCTCACTTGCGGCCCTGCTACCTACGAGCGGGCACGCCGCCCATACCTGCGGCCCCGCCACCCTTACCTGCGGCCCCACCGCCCTCTCTTGCGGCCCCGTCGCCCTCCCCTGCGGCCCGGCCGCACTCATCTGCGGCCCGGCCGCACTCACCTGCGGCCCGGCCGCACTCACCTGCGGCCCCACCACCCTCTCTTGCGGCCCCGTTGCCCTCCCCTGCAGCCCCGCCGCTCTAACCTGTGGCCCTGCCGCTCTCACATGCGGCCCCGCCGCCCTCACCTGCGGCCCCACCGCTCTCTCTTGCGGCCCCGCCGCCCTCACTAGCAGCCCCGCCACTCTCACCTGCGGCCCCGTCGCCCTCTCTTGCGGCCCCGTCGCCCTCACCTGCGGCCTTGCCGCCCTCACCTACGACCCCGCCACCCTCAACTGCGGCCCCGTCGCCCTCACCTGCGGCTCCGCCGCCCTTACCTGCGGCCCCATCAACTGCTGCAGCGCCGCCCGCCACCCGAGCCGCCTCACCCAGTCGGGCAGCCGACCGCCGCGCCGCCCTGCAGCAGCACAACCGAGCTGCCCAGCAGCAGAGCAGCCGAGCCGCCGAGCCGCTCGACAGCCAAGCCGCCGTGCAGCCAAGCCGCCCAGCCGCCCAACAGCTAAGCCGCCGTGCAGCCGAGCCGCTGAGCCGCCGAACCACCCAGCAGCCGAGCCGCACTGCAGCCGAGCCACCGGAGCAGCCATGTCCGGTGAGCACAGCGCCTTTGTCACTGCACTGCCCTTTCCCTACTGTTTGCACTACTAGTCTACTGTTATCATGGCTGCCCCTAGTGTCCTTGCTTTTGACGCTGAGGGTCGAGCTATTGACTCTGACATTTGGGTAGATCACCTGCAGCTGTTCTTACAGTGCGATAGAGCAGACGGTCTCTCTCTCTTTGACCTCACCTCTGGCGCCTCTCCCGCCCCTGCTGCTGATGCTGACGCCACTATTCGCTCCCACTGGGCCACCCGCGACGCTGCTGCACGTCTTGCTCTAAGTCGCCACCTGCCTACAACTGAGCACGCCCACTTAAGTCAGTACAAGAGTGCTCAGACCTTGTACAACACTGTAGTTGCGCGCTACTCTTCCCCTGCCACTGCTGTACTGAGCCGCCTCATGCTACCGTACCTCTTCCCTGACCTTGCTGCCTTTCCTACAGTCGCTGACCTCATTACGCACCTCCGCACTAGTGACACTCGCTACCGCGCTGCGCTTCCT
The DNA here is from genome assembly GCA_948144175.1 of Closterium sp. NIES-65. Lineage (NCBI taxonomy): Eukaryota > Viridiplantae > Streptophyta > Zygnematophyceae > Desmidiales > Closteriaceae > Closterium > Closterium sp. NIES-65. The sequence goes on along the minus strand of CANXME010002686.1, from coordinate 1,902,453 downwards.
GCTGAGTTCTGCGCCAAGAACCCCCCCCCCATGTACATCACTCTCTATTATATAGTCACCCGCCTCCCTGACTCCCTTCGTTTATTTAGGGACCACTTCCTCTCAGTGTGTCCCACCACTCTCACTGTTGACCTCCTAGAGAAGGCCCTCCTAGCAGTGTAGAAGAGCATAGTCGCTGTAGGAGCCTCTCGTGGTGACCCTCGCACCCCCATCTTTGAGGGGTGTTCCCCTTCCCCCCTTATGCCCTCTGTCGCCTCTGCTGCTGCGGCCAACCTCGTTGGTCTTGAGTCGGTCGGTGCGGCGTCTGCCCCTAGCGGGAGACGCCGCTCTAGCAAGGGCAAGGATGGCAAGGGCACGGGTGGAGCTAGCGGGGGTGGTGGAGGTGGCGGTGGAGGCGGAGGAGGGAGTGGGGGTTGCGGTGGGAGTGGTGGCGGGGGTGGAGGTGTCGGTGGCAGCAGTGGAGGCGGAGGTGGCGGAGGCGGTAGCGGTGGGAGCGGAGGCGGCGGTGGTGGCGGAGGTGGGGAAGCGGTGGTGGAGGAGGTGGAGCTGGTCAGGGTGGTGCTTCGCAACGGAGCGGCTCCGGTGGTGGTCAGCGCCAGCAGCAACAGCAGTAGCGTTCTTGGGACATCCCCCCCCTCCGCAGCTCCGTGAGTGGTACGCTGCACGTCAGCGTGGTGGGGGTTTTGGTCCGTGCACCTACGTCCTTCGCACCGGCGACCGCGCGGGTGAGCAGTCTGGGGGTACCCACCCCACCCAGCGCTACTTTGGCTGCCTAACGAACGCTTGGCGTCACCAGTTCTCGGAGGCCACTAAGATCCCCCGCTGGGGAGAGCTGTCTAGGGCAGGTGTAGCTATCTATGATCTTGACTTTGATGCTATTCTTGTTGCCATGTATGCTGTGACTATTAGTGATTAGGGTGACTGTTACCGGTCATTCCCGCCCGACCCGGGCATTGAGACTGCTGCTCTAGGTGCTGGTGAGGCTGCTGCTCTAGGTGCCACTGCGGCTGTTGCTCCACGTGCCAGTGCGTCTGCGTCCTCAGGTGCTGGTGAGTTTACGCTCTTAGGTACCGCATCAGCATTGGCCTCCCTCACCTTCACACTTGACTCCGGGGCTTCTCGCTCCTTCTTTCAAGACCGCACCACACTCACGACGCTTGGTCGGCCGGTTGGAGTCTCCCGGGCAGACCCCTATGGGGGTCCTGTCCTTTCTCACTTCTCTACTGTCCCCCCGTGTCCGGCTGCCCCCTCTAGCACCTTCTCTGGTCTTTACCTCCCCTCGTTCTCTACGAACTTGGTGAGTGCTGCTGACCTACAGGATGCGGGGGTTCACCAGTTTATTCCTGCGAGTCAGCGGGTAACCCGCTGCTCGGACGCTCGCACACGCAGGCACCTGGCCACGTTTACGCGTCGGCCGGGGTCGAGCATCTACACCCTGACCACTGAGTCTCCTCCTGTCCCTGCGTCTGGCCAGGTAGCTGCGTCGGGTCAGGTGTTTGCTGCAGCATCCAGGTCTGGTCCTGAGTCTGCCCCCTGCTTGTGTCGGCTCCTGTCTCACGAGACTCTCCTGTGGCACCACCGTCCTGGTCACCCCTTCCTGCCTCGTCTCCGAGGCATGGCTTCCCGTGTCCTTGTCTCTGGTCTTCCCCGGTCCCTCCCTCCCCTTCCTCTGGGGCCTGGTCCTTCCTGCGTCCCCTGTGTCGAGGGGCGGCTACAGGCTGCCCCTCACTCCTCTCAGTTTCCCCCGACAGAGGCCCCGCTGCAGACACTTCACATGGACGTGTGGGGCCCGGCCCGCGTCCGTGGACAGGGTCACGAGCGCTACTTTCTGCTGGTGGTTGACGACTACTCGCGTTACACCACAATCTTCCCCTTGCGCAGAAAGGGCGATGTGACTGAGGTGTTGATGCACTGGATCCGCGCAGCTTGTCTCCAGCTAAGGAGGAGCTTCAGATCAGACTTTCCTGTTCTGCGTCTGCACTCTGACCGAGGCGGAGAGTTCTCCTCTGGCCTTCTACGAGCCTACTGCCGTGCGCGAGGCATACGCCAGACCTTTACGCTTCCGGAGTCTCCACAGCAAAATGGGATTGCTGAGCGCCGCATTGGCATGGTCATGGACGTCGCCCGTACGTCCATGATGCATGCGGCTGCCCCCCATTTTCGGTGGCCGTTTGCGGTTCGGTACGCGGCGCATCAGATCAACCTTCACCCCAGGGTCTCCATGCTGGAGACCTCTCCAGCTTTGCTGTGGCGGGGAAGGTAGGCGATGCATCCACGTTCCATGTCTCGGGATCTCGGGCGTTTGTCTGCGACTTGTTTGCGGACAAGCTGTCCCTTCGTGCTGCTCCTTGTGTCTTCCTTGGCTTCCCCTCTGACGCGCCAGGGTGGCAGTTCTATCACCCCACCTCTCGTCATGTTTTGTCCTCCCAGGACGTCACGTTTGACGAGTCGGTCCCCTACTACCGTATTTTCCCCTACTGCACTCCTTCCCTCCCCCCGCCTCCGCTCTTCCTTGTGCCAGGTCCCCCCCCGGTAGACCCCCTCCCCCCTCAGTGTCCTGCCCCTTCAGGTGTGTCCCAGGTAGACGCAGTCGAGCCCGTCGAGGTTGCAGGTGACTCTGGTACTGCTGCGGGTGCTGAGCCTGGGGGTGCTGACTCTGGGGGTGCTGCGCGAGTGGGTGCTGCACCTAGAGGCGCTGAGCCTGGGGGTGCTGAGACTTGGGGTGCTGAGCCTGGGGGTGCTGAGCCTGGGGGTGTTGAGCCTGGGGGTGCTGAGCCTGGGGGTGCTGCGATTGCGGGTGCTGAGCCTGGGGATACTACGCCTGGGGGTGCTTAGCCTTGGGGTGCTACGTCAAGAGCTGCTGAGCCTGCGGGTGCCACGTCTAGAGCTGCTGCGCCTGGAGGTGCGGAGCCAGCGGCCGCTGGACCTGCTCGTGTGGCGTCTGGCGGTACAAGGCCTGGAGGGTCTCTATGTGCTTCGTCTACGCGGGAGCCACTCTCTCCGCAGGAGCGGCGCGAGTGGTTGGCCTGGCGCTGGAGTTGTACTGCTGGAGCTAGAGCTTCTTCGGCTGCTGAGGGTGCTGGTGCCGCCGGTCTCAGAGGTGCTCGTCCTGGGAGTACTGGGGCTGCTGGGCCTGCAGGTACGACTGGAGCTGGAGCTGCTGAGGGTGATGGTGCTGAGGCTACTGCTATCAGTCCTGGCGGCGGTTCTGCTGTGGGTGCTGCAGGTGCTGCTGGAGGTACTACAGCTGGAGGTGCTGTTGGCGCTGGTGCTGCCGCTGAGGGTGCTGGTGCTGTCCCTGCTGTGCCTGGAGTCGCCGCGCGTCCTCGGCCGTACTTTGTTCCGCCCCTTCAGCAGGTTCTTGGTCTTCCTCCTCCCTTAGAGTGTCCAACGCTTGTCCAGTCACAGTCACAGTTACCGCTGGCCTCCCCACTGCCTGCTCCTTCACCGTACACTGGTCCTACTGGAGGTCTTGCTCAGCGTCGTGAGCTTGCGTCTCGTCCTGCGTCGCCTGTTCGTGCTGCTCGCCCTAGTGGTCGCGGTTTGCGTCAGCGTCCTCCTCCTGTCCCTGGCATGCACCGGATGTCTCTGCGTCCGTCCACTGCTACTCTGCGTGCCCCTTTGCCTTCTTCTCCTAAGTCCTCTCTTCCTGCACTTGCCGACCCGGAGTCGGACTCTCTTCGTGTTGCCAGTACTACTGTCACGCGTCTCCTTGCTACTGTCGTCACTAACCCCTCCTTTGAGTCCACTGCTGCGTATGCTCTTGTTGCTGAGCTCGTCAACTTTGCTGCTCGCTGTCGTCTCGACTACGCCGCTAGTCTTGTTGCTGAGTCTGCGTTTGTCTGTCCTCCGTCCGTCGGGAGAAAGTGTGCTCTTGGCACGGACGTCCTTGAGGACAGGCAGGAGGATTTCTAGTGTCTGGCTGCTGCTTCACCTCATCTCGTGTCCGTACTGCTTAGCCCTGAGGGAGACCAGGATGCACTTGACATCCCGACTCCGCGCTCCTACGCGGAGGCCGTAGAGGGTCCCTACTCCTCTCAGTGGCAGGCAGCTATGGATGCAGAGATGGCTTCCTAGAAGTCCAAAGGCACCTACGTTGACGCATTTCCCCCTCCTGGGGCGAACATCGTCAGTGGCATGTGGATCTTCAACGTGAAGCGGCCGCCCGGTTCTCCACCTATCTTCAAGGCGCGGTACGTGGCTCGTGGCTTCAGTCAACGGCAGGGAGTTGACTACTTTCAGACCTTCTCTCCCACCCCAAAGATGACCACTCTTCGGGTGCTGCTACACATAGCCGCTTAGCGTGACTACGAGCTTCACTCCCTTGACTTCAGCATTGCTTTCTTGCAGGGTAGCCTGCACGAGGAGATCTGGCTGCGCCGTCCATCTGGCTTCACTTGGACTTTCCCTCCTGGCACCCAGTGGAGCCTCTGACGGCCAGTCTACGGTCTCCGCCAGGCATTGCGCGAGTGGCACGACACACTGAGGACTACACTTGCGGCTCTTGGGTTTGCTCCCTCTACTACTGACCCGGGACAGAGCACGCCGCACCATTACCCTGACTCAGTCACACATGGTGCAGCAGGTCCTTCAGCGCTTCGGCTTCACGTACTCCTCGCCTCAGGCCACTCCTCTGTCTACTCACCAGTTGCTCTCAGCTCTGCCTTCGGATGAGTCCGTAGAGTCGAGTGGCCCATACCCAGAGCTTGTTGGCTGCCTCATGTACCTGATGACCTGCACACGACCTGACCTTGCATACCCTCTTAGCATTCTTGCACGCTATGTTACTCCTGGGAGACACAGACTAGAGCACATGGCTGTAGCGAAGAGGGTGTTGCGCTACTTGTGCAGTACGTCGGGCATGGGGCTAGTGCTTGGAGGGCGGAGTCCAGTGGTCCTCACTGGGCACGCAGACGCTTCTTGGGCTGACGACCAGGCTGCACAGCGGTCGTCACAAGGTTACACCTTCAGTCTTGGTTGCGGCTCTGTTTTGTGGTGAGCTACTCGCTCGTCTTCTGTTCTCGGCTCCAGTTGTGAGGCTGAGATCTACGCCGGAGCCATGGCTGCTCAGGAGCTTCGCTGGCTCACCTACCTGCTGACTGACCTCGGAGAGCCGCCTTGTTCTCCTCCAGTGCTGTACGTGGACAACAAGGCCATGCTGGCCTTGTGTAGGGAGCAGTGCGTGGAGCACAGAACGAAGTACATTGCTCTCCGCTACTTTCTTGCTCGTGAGCTGCAGCAGCGTGGTCGGTTGCGTCTTGCGTACGTTGCCTCTGAGGCCAACACTGCTGATATCTTCACTAAGGCACTTGCGCCTTGTGATCATCAGCGCTTCTGTACTCAGCTTGGTCTTGTGCCTGTCTTGCCTCACTTGCTCACTTCTTGACCTTGCTTGTACTGTCACATATATATACTCGTGCTCTTGCCTGTTTAGCCTTATATATATATATATATATATGCTCCTGCATGTGAACTGGCCTTCTGGCCTTGTACTTGTGCTCGGAATGTGTGGTGACTTTGTGATCCACCCTGAGCTTTGCTTTGCTTTGCTTGACTGGTCTTGTGGCCCCTTGTTCTCCCCCACTTTGCCTATGGGGGTGTATCAAATCATAATGTTGTGTAGGCTGTAGTGGGGTAGCCTATATGGGGTACACTGTTCTTGGGTTGCATATTTGTACCACGTTCCATTCCTTAGTGCACCCATTCTTGTTTCTTCTCATAGAGTGCAATTAGTTAGTGCTTGTTCGATTGCCATGAGATAGGTCCTATAGATTCGAGGTGGTAGATGTAGCCGGTTCGCGATCGTCTATTGTCGGCGTCGCCCGCGTGATCTGCGTTGACGTTACCAATTACCTTAGTCGTTGTAGTTGCGTTCTTATGGTAAGTCAGGCCGACCGTCCGGGTACTGACAAGGTAGTGGAGAGCGCCGTCGAGCTCCGCCAGATGTTCTACTTCAGGCTTCTTGAGGTAGGTGGCGAGCTGGCTTGTAGAGTAGGATAGATCTGGGCGGCAGGTGACAGCTGCGAAGAGAAGGCATCCCAGCTTTCCCTTCGAGCCAGGTTGTAATGCCGTTAGTTGAGCTGATGTAAAGCAGATCGTCTACATAGACGATTAGCAGGATGTAGTCAGTGCCATTCGTGAGCCACTACATGCCCTGGTCGTGTGGCAATTGCTTGAAGCCGGTGCGAATGAGGCGAGTGTGTAGGTATTGTTGCCATAGTCGCGGAGCTCGCTTGATGCGGTAGAGCAACTTGAGTAGTTGACAGACGTGGTTCGAGTCCGTGCTAGAGCCGTGTGGTAGCTCGACAAAGATCTCTGCGTCAACAGGTGCGTAGAGGAATGCATTAGCGACGTCGATTTGTCGCAGCTTCTTCTTCTTCATTGCGGCGATCGCAAGAACGATGCGTAGCAAGGTGTGTTGACTGACCGGAGGGAATGTTTCGGTGAAGTCGCGTCCGTGCTCTTGGTCGAAGCCGCGTACGATCCAGCGTGCCTTAAATTTGTCGATGGTGCCGTCAACCCTTGTCTTCAAACGGAAGACCCACTTCCCGGTGAGTACTGTTTTGTTCCGTGCCACGCCGATATGAACCACTTTCCACGTGTTGCGTTCCTCCAGTGCCTTCAGCTCCTTGTCCATGGCTTCGCGCCACTTTTCCTTATGTTCCCCCCCCCAGAGCCTGCTGAACTGTCGCAGGCTCTTTAGGAGTGGCGGTGCCATGGACTGCGGTGGCGAGTCTGAGAATCTGCAGTCCCCTGTGTGAGTAACGGGGAAGATTTACGACCTCGGGATAAGCTGCTTCATCTCCCGCTTCTGGATCAGGTATGAAGTCCAGTCCTACTCATCTGCTTTGTTAGTGTTGACTGTCGCAGATGTTACGTAACCATTGTCGGCGAAATGGTAGAAGGTTTCGGCGTTGGCACTTTTGCGAGGGTTGTCTTCGTCTATGGGAACGTCGCCGGAGCAGAACGGAAGAGGTCCGGCTTCTTGTGATGCGTTGTCCACATTCTGCTCGTCCCACTCAGCTTCGTCCACTGCTCAGGCGAAGGCTCGGTCACCGTGAAAGCCACCTGTGGGATCCTGGTCTTCTTGCAGGTTGGCAAGGTATGTCTGGAGCGTGAGTCGCTCGTACAAAATTACATCATGTGCTGCTAATGTTTCCTTGGAGTGGATGTTGAATATTTTCCACGTGTTGTAGTTCTTTTCGATTCCCAGGTGTAGTCCCCACTGTGCTCGTTGAGAAAATCGGCCCACTCGTGCTGCTGGGGGTCGGTACTGTATCATGCATGCGAATACTCGTAACATTTTTGTGCTGCCCTGTTTCCCTGTCCATAGCAGATGCGGTGATGCGTTGTTCGGAAGCGATGATGACGAAAGCAAGTTGTGCAGCATGACAGCGTGGCCCATTGCCACAGGCCACTGGTGGTTGGGTAGCCGCGTGCCACGTAGCAGTTTGCGCATGCTGTTCTGCAAGGTCCTGTTCATTCTTTCTGCTACACCTTGCTGCTGATGGGCGTAGGGAAGGGAGATGAGCTGCTTGATTCCCCCTTCCAGCAGGTACTGCTTGAATCGTTGAGAGGTGTATTCTCCTCCTCTGTCTGACTGGAAGCTTTTCAGTTGCATGCCTGATTCTCTCTCTGCTACTGGTAGCCAGGCAACAAAGGCTGCAAATGCCATGTCGCGGCAAGGGAGGTATAGGTGCTAGGCGTAACGGGTGGCAGCGTCGATGAAGGTGATCGTGCAGTTGTATGTTACTTGTCCTGGTTCCCGTTTAAACAAGATCTCGCTATACACCTTCTCGAGTGGTGCGTACACGGAAACGCTCGGGTTGTGATGAGGCGCGAACGCTTGATGTGGTAAGTCACCTTCAAGGCAGGTGAAGCACGTTCCGCGCACTCGTTGAAGTTCTCGTCCGTCGGTCAGTAGGAGTGAGTCCTTGTCGAATACTCCTGCTCTTATTGTATTGTTTAATACTGTGTTGCTTGGATGTCCCATCCTTGCGTGCTAGGTGCTTTCGTCGGCGCAATGTCCAGGTGATCGTCGGTACATGTCGGAGTTGGAGTAGAAGTTGGCGGTGAAGTTGGCGCTACGATGAACTTATCGTGGTGTTGGGTGTAGTTGTTGCGCGGGTGTTGGTGGTGTGTCGTCGATGAGGAGCGGTGTCGTTGAAGGACCAGCGATCAGTGTTGACGTTCCTGCTGCCGCCGTTCATCGTTCTGCTGCGGCCGATGTTGTCTCTGCTGCTGTTGATGTTGTCTCTGCTGGTGTCGACATTGTCTCTCCTGCTGCGAATGTTGTCTCTGCTGCTGCCGATGTTGTCTCTGCTGCTGCTGATTTTGTCTAAATTATTGCTAACGCCCTTGTTCTTTTTGCTTCCGGCACGGTGTGTGAATACCAAAAGCCTTCTGGACTGAAGTCTGGATCAAGGTCTGGAGGGTGTGTCCAGTTGGTGAAGTTGACGATGGCGTCGCTGTCGGCGGTGCCAAGGTCAGGAACGAAATCAATAACGAAGACATTGTTCTTGAGGACCGCCTTGCCGATGTAGAGTCCCCCTCTCCCGTAATACAGCTTGAATTCTTGGGTGGTGCTATCTGCTTCAAGGTGAATCCCTTTCGGCATTAGCTGACTGACGCTCAGTAAGTTGTAGCCGAATCCCTCCGCGATTAGTACTTTTGACATCTGCAGTATAACATTTGTTTCCCTTGACTGAAGTTGAACTACACCTTGTCGTCGGGTTCGCATGTTCTGATTCTTGGCGACTGTAATGACAACTTCGCGTTCAAGTTGGTGTTCTCGTTGAATGAAGCGTTCCGAGGAGCACATGTGCTGTCTGCAGCAACTGTCCAAGAACCATGTGTCCCTTCCAGATGGTTCGCTTTGGGCGATGGCGGCTTAGGTCGGGTTCGGCTGAAGTGACTCGCGGCGGGGTGTGGTTTCGTCGAGTTGTTCTTCCAGTGAGTAGTATGGCGGTGACTCGGTGATGCAGGAGTCTGTCAGCTTTGCCATGCAGCTGACGATGTTTCTTGGTCCTTGTGCAGGTTGTCCTGTTGAGATCGTTGAAGCTTGAATCTGAGTCGTGGGATTTACTTGCATTGAGGCAATTTGGTTCCTTGAAGGTTGAAGTTGCCGCTGTGGGGTTGTTGACTATTGACGATTCGGGCAGTGTGTACGCGGGTGTCCTGAAGTTTTGCAGATGTGGCGGAACGGAGGTACTGGCTTCGGTTGTTGCTCTCGGTTGTTGTTGTTGTAGCGTCACTGGGTGTGGAACGCGAATTCCGGTGCTGATGTCTTCTTTCTGTGTCGTTCTTCTTGCAGGTCCATGTCTTGCTGCTCGGCATGGATTTCGGCGCAGAGTGCTGCTTCAGAGATTCTTCCGTGAGCTCGGAGGATGGCCTTTGTGGCGTGCCATTGAGGATCGAGGGTGCCGATGATGACTGTCACGAAGGCGTCTTCAGAAATCGACCCTCCGCATCGAAGAAGCTTGTCGTGCAACTCGCGACATCGACTGATATACGCCATTCCTTTCTCCCCTGGTTTCATTTCAACCGTTGTCAGTTGCGCCATTAACCGACTTTGACTTACGCTGTCTGTTGCTTGATACAGGCTCTTCAAGTGGTTGTACGCGAGCTCCGCAGAGATACCGTAACCTCGGTAAGTCATTATGTTCTGCTGTTGAGTTGGGGTGATGTTCCTCAGTAGGATCGTGTACGCCATCATTGACTGATAGGTGTAATGCTGCTTCTCGTACTGTGTGCCGTTTGTTGGGTATGGCAGGGACCCATCGAAGAACCCCAGTATCTGCGCGCCTTCCATCATCAGTGTCAGGCATATATGCTATAGTCTGTGTAGGCTGTAGTGGGGCAGTTCATATGGGGTACAACACTTTATGGTTTCTCACTTGTACTCCCTTTCCTGCTCAATGCATTCATTTTCGTTTCTCGTCATGGTATCGAGCAAGTTCCCTAGTGGGAACGCTACCTAGGGCCCTCCAGGATACTTCTTTTTTCCTGCCCGGAGCGCTCTTCACTCATGCCTGAGTCGCGCTCTGCGTGCCCTCCCTACCTTCGAGCCGCCCTTAGTGGCCCCTCTCACGGCCCCTTTGGCCACCCTTACGGCCCCTCACGCCGCCCTTACGGCCCCTAGCGCCGCCCTCTACAGCCCCTCGCGCCGCCCTTACGGCCCTTTACGCCCCCTTGAGGCCCCTAGCATCGCCCTTACGGCCTCGCGCGGCCCCCCTTGTGGCGCCCTTTCTGGCCCCTTAAGGCCCTGTCTAGGCCCCTTGCAACCCCGCTACGGCCCCGCCTAGGCCCGTTACGGCCCCGTCGGCCTCGTCTAGGCACGTGCAACCCCACTATGGCCCTGTCTAGGCCCCTTACGGCCCCTCCGCGGCCTCGTCTAGGCCCCTTGCGGCCCTGCTACGGCCCCGCTTAGGCCCCTTACGGTCCCTTGCGGCTCCGCTACGGCCCCGTCTAGGCCCCTTACGGCCCCTCCGCGGCCCCATCCAGGCCCCTTGTGCCCCCACAACGGCCCCGTCTTGGCCCCTTACGGCCCCTCCGCGGCCCCATCTAGGCCCCTTGCGGCCCCGTCTCCGCCACGTGCGGCCCCGTCGCCGCCACCAGCGGCCCCGTTGCTACCACTTGCAGCCCGGTCGCCGCCACCTGCGGCCACGAAGCCGCCACTTGCGGCCTCGCCACCACCTACGGCCCCGTCGCCATCACCTACAGCCCCGTCGCCCTCCCCTAGCGGCCCTGTCACCGCTCAGTCGCCCAGCGACCGAGCCGCCGAGCAGCCCAGCAGCCGAGCCGCCCACCTGCCGAGCAGTCGAGCCGCCCAGCACCCGAGCCGCCGAGCCGCCCAGCAGCCGAGCCGCCCTGCCGCCAAGCCGCCTAGCAGCCGAGCCGCCCTACCGCCGAGCCGCCAAGCAGCTGAGCCGCCAAGCAGCCGAGCCGCCCTGCCGCCGATCCGCCGAGCCGCCCTACTGTCGAGCCGCTGCTGTTCCTACCGGTGCTCCTCGGCCCTCCTTCTTCAGACTGGTGAGCACCCCTTCCTGCTGGGCCACTACAGTCATGGCTACCCCTAGTGTCCTTACTTTTGATGCTGAGGGCCGTGCCGTTGACTTTGAGGTCTCGGTCGATGACCTCCAGCTGATTCTCCAGTGCGATAGGGCAGACGGACTCTCTCTGTTCTGTCTCACCTCTGGTGTCTTTCTTGCCCCACTTGCTGCTGCTGACAACACTGTTCGCTCACATGGGCCACACACGATGCTGCTGCTCGTCTTGGTGTGCGTCGCCAATTACCGACCACTGAGCGTGCACACTTTAGCCAGTACAAGAGTGCTCAGACCTTGTACGACGCTGTAGTTGCACGCTACTCTTCCCCTGCCACTGCTGCACTGAGCTGCCTCATGCTACCATACCTCTTCCCTGACCTTGCTGCCTTTCCTACAGTCGCTGACCTTATTACGCACCTCCACACTAGTGACACTCGCTACCGCGCTGCGCTTCCTGCTGAGTTCTGCGCCAAGAACCCCCCCCCCCCCCCCCATGTACATCACACTCTACTACATAGTCACCCGGCTCCCTGACTCTCTCGCCGTAGTCAGGGACCACTTCCTCTCAGTTTGCCCCACCACTCTCACTGTTGACCACCTCAAGAAGGGCCTCCTTGCAACAGAAAAGAGCATAGTCGCTGTAGGAGCCTCTCGTGGTGACCCTCGCACCCCCGTCTTTGAGGGGTGTTTTCCCTCCCCCCTCTGGCCCTCTGTTGCTTCTGCTGCTGCGGCCGACCTCGTCGGTTTCGAGTCGGTCGGCGCTGCATCTGCCCCTAGCGGAAGACGCCGCACCGGCAAGGGCAAGGGGGGCAAGGGCGCTAGAGGGGCTGGCGGAGGCGGTGGAGGTGGTGGTGGAGGCAGTGGAGGGGGTGGGGGTGGTGGTGGGAGTGGTGGCGGGGGTGGTGGCGGCGGCGGCAGCTGCGGAGGCGGAGGAGGCGGCGGTGGTGGCAGAGGGAGCGGAGGCGGCGGAGGTGGCGGAGGAGGCAGAGGTGGAGGAGGCGGCGGAGGCGGCGGCGGCGACGGCAGTGGTAGAGCGGGTGGCGACTTTGCGCAGAGGAGTGGGTTAGGTGGTGGTCCGCGCAAGGAGCAGCGAAGTGGTATGACTTTGTCCCCTCAGCAGCTTCGTGAGCGGTACGCTGCGTGTCAGCGCGGTGGGGGTACAGGTCCGTGCACTTACGTCCTCCGTACCGGCGACCGAGCTGGTGAGCAGTACGGGGGCACGCACCCCACCCAGCGCTGCTTCGGTCGCCTGACGGACGCGTGGCGTCGCCAATTCCCTGAGGCGTCAGAGATCCCTCGCTGGGGAGATCTGTCTAGGGAGGGGGTTGCCATCTTTGATCTTGACTATGATGCTATCCTTGCTGCCATATATTCTCTAACTACTAGTGTTGAGGGTGACTGTTTCCTGTGTGTACCGCCTGACCTGGGCATTTAGGCCACTGCTCTAGGTACTGGTGAGGCTACTGCTCTAGGTGCTAGTGCGTCTGCTGCCCCAGGTGCTAGTGCGTCTGCTGCCCCAAGTGCTGGTGAGTCTGCTCTCTTAGGTACTACGTCGGCTCAGGCCTTACACACCTTCACCCTTGACTCAGGTGCATCCCGCTCCTTCTTTGGAGACCGCACCACTCTTACGCCGCTCAGTCGGCCGGTTGCAGTCATCCTGGCGGACCCCTCTAGGGGTTTTGTCCTTGCTAGCTTCTCCACTGTCTTACCGTGTCCGGCAGCCCCCTCTGGCACCCTGTCAGGTCTCTACCTCCCCTCGTTCTCTACGAACTTGGTTAGTGGAGCGGACCTACAGGATAGGGGGGTTGACCAGTTCACTCTTGCGAGTTAGCGGGTGACCCACTACACGTGTGCTCGGACAGGCCGACACTTGGCCACGTTCACTTGTCGGCCAGGGTCAAGCCTGTACACCCTTACTACTGAGTCTCCTCCGGTTGCTGAGTCTGCCCAGGTAGTTGCGTCGAGTCAGGTATTTGCTGCAGCGTCTTTGTCTGGTCCTAAGTCTACTCCCCGCTCGTGTCATCTCCTGTCCCACCAGACTCTCCTTTGGCACCACCGCCTTAGTCACTCCTCCTGCCTCGTCTCCGAGGCATGGTCTCCCGTGTCCTTGTCTCTGGTCTTCCCCGATCTCTCCCTCCCCTACCTCCGGGGCCTGCCCCTACCTCCGTCCCGTGCGTCAAGGGGTGACAGCGCGCCGCCCCTCACTCCTCCGAGTTTCCTCCGACAGAGGCTCCGCTCCAGACTCTTCACATGGACATGTGGGGCACCGCCCGCGTCCGTGGACAAGGGCACGAGCGTAACTTCCTGTTGGTGGTTGACGACTACTCGCGTTACACCACAGTCTTCCCCTTGCGCAGCAAGGGTGACGTCACTGAGGTGTTGATTGACTGGATCCGCGCAGCTCGTCTCTAGCTCAGATAGATTTTCGGCTCGGACTTTCCTGTTCTGAATCTGCACTGTAACAGAGGCAGGGAGTATTCTTCTGCCTGTCTGGGAGCCTTCTATCGTGCACAGGGCATCCGCCAGACCTTCACGCTTCCGGCCTCTCCACAGCAAAATGGGATTGCTGAGCGCCGCATTGGCATGTTCATGGACGTCGCTCATACGTCCATGATCCATGCGGCTGGCCCCCATTTCTTCTGGACGTTTGCGGTTCAGTACGTAGCGCATCAACTCAACCTTCAGCCCCGGGTCTCCTTGCCGGAGACCTCCCCTACCTTGCAGTGGACGGGGAAGGTTGGTGATGCGTCTGCGTTTTGGGTCTGTTGATCTCGGGCGTTTGTCCACGACTTGTCTGCGGACAAGCTGCCCCACCGTGCTGTTCCCTACGTCTTCCTTGGCTTCCCCCCTGACGCGCCTGGGTGGCAGTTTTACCACCCCACCTCGCGCCGCGTTCTGTCCTCCCAGGACGTCACCTTTGACGAGTCGATGCCTTACTACCATCTCTTCCCCTACCGCACTTCACCCCTCCCCCGGCCGCCGCTCTTCCTTGCGCCAGATCCTCCCCCAATAGACCCTCTCCCCCCTCAGGGTCCTCCCCGTCAGGTGTGTCCCAGGTAGACGCAGTCGAACCTGTCGAGGTAGCTCTTGACTCTGATGCTGCTAGAGGTGCTGAGCCTGCGGGTGCCGGGTCTGGGGGTGCTGAGACTGGGGGTGCTGTGACTACGGGTGCTGAGTGTGGGGGTGCTGAGTAAGGTGGTGCTGAGCCTGGGGGTGCTGGGTCTGGGGGTGCGGAGCTTGGGGGTGCGGAGCCTGGGGGTGCTGGGTTTGGTCGTGTCGCCGCCGGCGGTGCTTCGTCGAGGCGGGAGCCGCTCTCTCCACAGGAGCTGCGCTAATGGTTTGCCCACCGCTCGAGACGTGCTGCTGGAGCTGGAGGTACTACTAGTGTTGTTGGGGCTACTAGATTTGGTCCTGCCAGAGCTGCTGGCGGTGCTAGTGCTACTGGAGCTGGAGCTGCTGGGGGTGTTGGTGCTGGTGTTTCTACTGGCGCTGGTGCATCTAGGGGTGCTACTGAGGCTGCTGGAGCTGACGGTCCTCCTAGAGCTGGAGCTGCTGAAGCTGGAGCTACTGGGGGTGTTGGTGCTTGCGGTGCTGCTGGCGCTAGTGCTTCTGAGGGTCCTGGAGTTGGCGCTGTTAGAGCTGGAGGTGCTGCTGGCGCTGGTGCGGGTACTCGTGCTGTCCTTGCTGGTTCTGGAGGCGCTGCGCGGCCGAGGCCGTACTTCGTTCCGCTCCTGGAGCACGTTCTTGGTCTCCCGCCCTCTACTAGTCCTGATCCACCCTTAGAGTGTCCACAGCCTGTCCAGTCACAGTCACAGTTATAGCCCGCCTCCCCTCTACTTGCTCCTTCTTCCTACGGTGGTCCTACTTGAGGTCTTGCTGAGCGTCATCAACCTGCATCTCGTCCTGCGTCGCCTGTTCGTGCTGCTCACACTAGTGGTCGTAATGCGCGTCCGCGTCCTCCTGCAGTCCCCGGCACACACCAGATGGCATTGCGTCCTTCCACTGCTCCTCTGCGTGTCCCGTTGCCGTCTCCTCCAGAGTCCTCTTTTCCTACTCTTCCTGACTCGGAGTCTGACTCTCTTTGTGCTGCTAGTCCTTCGATCATGCGTCTTCTGGCTACTATTGTCACTAACCCTTCCTTTAAGTCCATTGCTGCGTCTGCCCTAGTTGCTGAGTTTGTCGACTTCGCTGCTCGCTGTCGTCTAGACTACGCTGCTAATCTCGTTGCTGAGTCTGAGTCTGTCTGTTCTCCGTCCATTAGGGGTGAGCGTGCTCTTAGCATGGACGTCCTTGAGGATAGGCAGGAGGATTTCCAGTGCTTTGCTGCTGCTTTGCCCCATCTCGTGTCCACGCTGATTGCCCCTGAGGGAGACCCGGATGCACTAGACATCCCGACTCCTCGATCGTACGCTGAGGCTATCGAGGGTCCCTACTCCTCATAGTGGCAGTCGGCCATGGACGCAGAGATGGCTTGCTGGAAGTCCACAGGCACCTACGTTGACGAGGTTCCCCCACCTGGGGGGAACATCCTCAATGGCATGTGGATCTTCAGGGTGAAGCAGCCGCCGGGTTCTCCGCCTGTCTTCAAGGCGCGTTACGTTACTCGAGGCTTCAGTCAGCGGCAGGGAGTTGACTACTTTCAGGCCTTCTCTCCCACCCCAAAGATGACCACTCTTCGGGTGCTGCTGCACATAGCCGCTCAGCGCGACTACGAGCTTCACTCTCAGCACAGTTTCCTTGCAAGGCAGCTTGCACGAGGATATCTAGCTGCGCCGCCCACCTAGCTTTACTGGGTCGTTTCCTCCTGGCACCCAGTGGAGCCTCCGGCGGCCAGTCTACGGTCTCCGCAAGGCGCCACGTGAGTGGCACGACACACTGAGGACTAGACTTGCGGATTTTGGGTTTGCTCCTTCTACAGCCGACCCGTTGCTATTTTTGCGCACCGACACCTTTTTGCCGCCGTTCTACATCCTCGTGTATGTCAACGACTTGGTCTTTGCCACTGCTGTCACTACTGGACTCACCCACGTAAAGTCCGAGCTGCAGAAGAGACACACGTGCACAGACCTGGGTGAACTGCGCAGCTACCTTGGCTTGCAGATCACCTGGGACAGAGCACAGCGCACCATTACCCTGACTCAGTCACACATGGTGCAGCAGGTCCTTCAGCGCTTCGGCTTCACGTACTCCTCGCCTCAGGCCACTCTTCTGTCTACTCACCACTCGCTCTCACCTCTGCCTTCGGATGAGTCTGTAGAGCCGAGCGGCCCGTACTCAG
Organism: Closterium sp. NIES-65; assembly: GCA_948144175.1. Lineage (NCBI taxonomy): Eukaryota > Viridiplantae > Streptophyta > Zygnematophyceae > Desmidiales > Closteriaceae > Closterium > Closterium sp. NIES-65. The sequence goes on along the minus strand of CANXME010002686.1, from coordinate 1,886,127 downwards.
AGCCTCATGTACCTGATGAGCTGCACACGACCTGACCTTGCATGCCCTCTTAGCATCTTGGCACGCTATGTTGCTCGTGGGAGACACCGACCAGAGCACATGGCTGCAGCGAAGAGAGTGTTGCGCTACTTGTGTAGTATGTCGGGCATGTGGCTAGTGCTTGGAGGGCGACGTCGAGTGGTCCTCACAGGTCACGCAGACGCTTCTTGGGCTGACGACCAGGCTTTGCAGCAATCGTCACAGGGTTACACCTTCAGCCTTGTCTCCAGCTCTGTTTCGTGGTGGTGTACCCGCTCGTCTTCTGTTCTCAGCTCCAGCTATGAGGCTGAGATCTACGCAGGGGCCATGGCTGCACAGGAGCTACGCTGGCTCACCTACTTGCTGATTGGCCTAGGAGAGCCGCCTCGTTCTCCTTCAGTTCTGTACGTAGTCAACAAGGCCATATTGGCCTTGTGTCGGGAGCACAGACTGGGGCACAGAACGAAGCACATTGCTCTCCGCTACTTCTTGGCTCGTGAGCTGCAGCAGCGTGGTCAGCTCTGCCTCACCTACGTGGCCTCTGAGGCCAACACTGCTTATATCTTCACAAAGGCCCTTGCGCCTTGTGATCATCAGCGCTTGTGTAATGTGCCAAGTCTTGTGCCTACTTGGCCTCACTTGCTTGGTTCTTGACCTTGCTTGTACCGCGATTTTTTTTAAACCTGCACTTGCTTGTTTACCTTTATATATGATCTTGCATGTGAACTTGCCTTGTGGCCTTGCTCTTGTGCTCGGATTGAATGGTGACGTTGTGATCTACCCTGAGCTTGTTTTTCTTTGCTTAAGTGGTCTTGTGACCTCTTGTTCTCCCCCAGTTTTCCTATGGGGGTGTGTCAGGCATATATGTTAGAATGTTATTCTTATGTTCTAGCCTGTAGTGGGGTTCTCTATAGCGAGTACAACCCTTCTAGGGTTTGCTATTTGTATCCCCATTTCTGCTAGTTCAACCCTCTTTGCCTAACTTGTTTCTTGCCTAGTTAGGTCATTCCTAGCTATGGCTCCTTGCTCTACCTACTTTCTTGACAATATATGCTATAGTCTGTGTAGGCTGTAGTGGGGTGTTTATGTGGGGTACAACACTTTAGGGTTTCCCACTTGTACTCCCTTTCCTGATCAATGCATTCATTCTCGTTTCTCGTCAATCAGCTCAAACTCGAACGACCAGGTGAAGAAGTCCTTTCCATCGAAAGGTCTTGACGTCTGCATCTTCAGAATGTGTGCGAACTGCAACTAAACTTGTAATGCGTCCAGTGGTTTTTCTTGTCCAGGTGAGGGCTGTGGGTGTGGCATGAAGCTGATAGACCCGCGCTCGTATGGAGCAAAGGTAGGCTGTTGTTGCTGATTTCCTTGTGCATACGATGAGCTGTCGAGACTCATGGGTGTTGCTCCGTTGTTGTTGCTGTTGTGTGACTGCGCATGTGCCGACTGCTGGTGTTGCTCGTAGAAGGACATGAAGGAGAAAAACTTCTCCATCATGCTCTAGTCAAAGTCTGCAGGTTGATTTGTGGGAGTATCAGTAGATGTTGCTCTGGGTCTTGTTGCCGTGCCCTCCTCTGTCTGTAGGCTAGAGGCAGGAGGTGGAGTAGGAGTAGTGCCCTGGGAGCCGTTGGAGTTGCTCCTTTCCTTTTGTGTAGCCATGCTGATTGATATTGTTGGTATAGAAGTTGGTACAGGGGGGTGACATGGGAGTGGAGTTAGGGGTGAAGCAGTTAGGGTGTGTGTCAAGGGTGTGGGTCAGTTGGAGGAGGTTGTGTGGAGGTAGCTGTCGTGTCGCCTGTAGCGCCTGTAGTCCGTTGCCCTTGCTTCGGTAGTCAGTTAGCCTGTTGCACTTGTCGTCAGTGGGTCCGTTGCTCCTGCCGCTCGTCTTAGTCGCGGAGCCAGTCACTCCAGTAGTCCGTCGCCCTTGCTTCGGTAGCCACTGAGTCAGCCGCTCCTGTGCCCGTGCCTCTACAGCTTCAGTCGTTGCCTCCCATCTTCTCTCCTCCCACAGTATCTCCTCCTCCTCACTTGCCCTCTGTGTTAGCCTCTAGCTTTGCTTGCAATTGTGAACCTGCTCTATGACTGCTTGCTATGCTGATTATACCCCACTTTGACTATGGGGGTGTGTCAAAATATAATGCTTGTCTAGTCTGTACTAGGGTACTCAATAGTGAGTATACCCTTTTAGGGCTTGCTATTTGTACCTCCCTTCTTTCTAGTCAACCCCTCTTTTTCCTAATTCTCTCTTGCCTATCTAGGTAAACCCTAGCTATGGCTCCTTGTTCTAGCTACTATTTTGACACCTAGCTGTTGGATCGACCTATGGTTAGTCTTGGTAAGACTTGAGTCCAACCCTTATGTAAAGATCAATAGGAACCGGCTCTCGGCCAAGCATCTGACAGCCCTCGAGATTCAGCACTCGCAGCAGCATCAAGTTAGACAAGTGTTGAGGCAGGGACTGAAGCTGCTCACAGTCACTGAGGTCCAGCTCTCTGAGTCATGCCAAATGGTGGAAGTTGGGAGGAAGGAAGTGTAGTGCCGTCTTGCTGACATCCAATTTGTGCAGGTAAGTGAGGCTGGTGAAAGAACTGGGCAGGCTTGTCAAGGAGGAGCAATTACGCAGGCTAAGGTCGCCCAGTCTTGTTAAGGAAGAGATGCTGATAGGAAGATGGGTCAGGCTCGGAGCTTCAATATGAAGAGATGTGAGTTGCACCAACGGTGTTACACTTTCAGGAATCTTCGTCAGGGATTCTGCTCCTTCCAAAAGTAGTTTTCGCAGCTGAGGCAGAGCAGAGCCGATGTCATCAGGCAGGTGATGCAATGCCTTGGCATTTGAGATGTGTAGATCACGGAGGCGTGAAAGGAGTCCGAGCAAGAATGGAAACCCAGTTTGTTCAACGCCCAGGCGCATCTCCAAGTGCTCTATCCAAGAGAGGCAACTGCTGGTTGCTGGTGCGTCCATGATGGTAACCTAAATCAATTTCAGCTTCTTGAGATTTGGAGTCGTTGACAGGTCTGGAAGAATGATGCTGGTGTCCTTTCCCAAGCTCAATGTTTCCAAAGACCGCGGCAATGATTCTAAGGTCTCCTGCAAAAGAACACAACCTGTCAGATCCAGCTCCCGCACGCATGAGAGGTTTCCCATGGCTCGAGGTGCAGACGCGAGCTTGATACACATGCGGGCCTTGAACGTCTTCAGGCAACTCAATTGAGAGATGGATGCTGGCAGTGCTGTCAGCTCATTGCACCAGCTCAAGGTCAACTCCCGTAGGTCACCAAGATGGCCTATACCCTCTGGAAGGTTAACAATGGGACACTTGCTGATATCGAGCCGTGCTAGAGAAGAGAGTCGACTGAGTGATGCCGGCAGCTACTGCAGATCTGCACACCAGCTCAGCACCAAATCGCGGAGATTCATCAACTCGCCTATCTCCTCCGGAATTTCCGTCAACCTTGATCCCGCGATGCTCAACGATTCAAGAGCAGCCAAGCGGGAAATCGTTGCGGGGAGGGAGTCTATGTCCTCATGGTCCAAGGATAGCTTCTGAAGCCCTGTGAGTAACCCAATAGAATCGGAGATTTTATTCAGCGACAAGCTTTTCAACTCTAAGGACTTCAACCCTGGAAAATCTCCAAAATTCTCGGGCAGGCTGGATATACTGCAGTTGAAAATGGTTAGAACTTCCAAGGTGCTGAGGCTTGTGAAGGAATCTGGTACCATTATCTCGGTAAATAAACGGCTACCGGAAAGGCAGAGTTCGCGAAGTACCGGGAACCGCTCTCCAAGCTTCTCAGGCGGGATGCTCGGAATACTACTTAGCAGCAGACGTTGAAGATGGAAACACGGTGATTCTGGTGGAAACACTGAAGGGAAGTCAGTATACCCCCGCACGAATCCAAGCGAATGAAGATTTGTCAGTTGACCAAATGAGAAATCTCCCTCGAAACTGTGGAAGAATGTCGCTCCTGGAGAAAACAGGCTGGTCAGATTCGGAAGGGGAGTTAGCGGCGACATCTGATGTAACCGCATGTCCAGCTTTTGAATAGACAGCCTCGTGATTGAAGACAGATTCGCAAAGTTGGGATCCACCAAAGGCGATATCCCTCCCAGTGACAGCGTGTGCAGGTGTGTCAACAGGAAGAACGAAGCCGGAAGCTTTGTGGTCCAATGGAGGCACTGGAGTGACAGCTGCTCCAAGCGGCGACAATGGCGGAAGAGGATGTCCAACCCAGCTGCCATCACGGGGTGATTTAATTCGCCAAATTCGTCCCTGTCCTTCTCCTCGTCACGATCAAGGTCGTCGTATGGAGCAATTCCTGTGCCGACATGAAGAGCAGTTAGATTTGGTGACGACGAGCCGAGAAATGCTAGGAAATTGTCATCCATCGTTTCCATGCTTCCGTTGCTCAAGTGCAGGCGAGTGAGGTTCTGGAAAGACACGAGAACGCGTTTGAGATACTCGCGAGACACCAGACGATTTCGTAAAACGTGAAGCGTTGTGACGGATTCGTGTGCGAGCTTCCGCCAGCGACGGCAGATTGAGGCAATGCGGAGAACGTGAGCGACATCGGCAGAGGCAGGAGGTGTCGAAAAATGCGGGTCAGGCTCTGAATCTTCGTTTTCATCCCTTCTAACGTAATCCAAAAGAGACAATGACGCAGTCGGCCGGAAAACGTCGGAATGCCAAAAGATCCTGACAAGAACATGGTCAAGAAGACAATGGATCATGGTAGACATTGTCTTGGGAATGACGTGCTAAAGCTTTGGCTTCCGCGACGCCTGATTGACCACCAAACGCTAAGCTTGGGAAGGGCTGCCTCTGGAGAGGATCGTGATCAGACAGAGCAATATAAGATTGAGATAGCTGTGCCAGAACTTCAAGCAAAGTCGTATCAAGCAGGAGATTAAAGTTGGAGGGCCCGTCCAGAACGGAGCTTCCTACCTTCGGTTGTGTGATGGGCATCAGTTTTTGGAGGGAATAGCATCCACCCCAGGGCGGGCTCGTCACTTGAGAGAGTGGCTTGAACAAACCCTCCTCTGCTCTCGCTTGTGTCATGCAAGCAAATGGTAGGGTGGGTGACATTTCGTTTGACATGCAAAATTTTGACGTTTCTGTACGAGCCTAGGTACCATAAATAATTCTTCTGGTTACGAGCAAAATAGGAATGCTGGTAACCACATCAGTTGAGTCGTGACTTATGAGTGAAGCAAACCAAGCAAACGTCATTCACACCTCTCACCAAGCTCCTTGAACTGTTGAGCCTCGTTTGTGATGTGTGTCAAGATTTGGGGGAGGCAGCTGTTTGGTGCTACGCCGTGTCATTCCCGCCAAGCTGACAAGCATCGTTCCACTCCACATCCCATTCAAAATTTCCACCCACACCAACGCACCTGTTGTGACGATTTCCACCAAGCTGTTTGTACCCCTTTCTGCACATTCCCATATCACTTTTGTAGGTGATAAGAAAACGCGTTATATTTCACTAACAAACGGAACAGGTGATTTCTGATTCTCTCCAAACCACATTTGAGCAATTACTTAAATGCAAGTTTTTGTGGCGCTTATGGTAAAGCATGTTTTCTATTGGCATACGTCAATAAATACATCTTCTTTTCCATTTATTATTTTGTTGCGCTTCCAAGTCAACGAAATTGGATGGATCCACATTGTATGCGTGTATTGACGGCATGAAATAAAAATTATTGGCAATATTGTTGAGAAATTAAGGTCACCGGAGCGAGAGAAAAATAGAAGGTACTGTCTGGTTTGATCGGGGACAGATGGAAGTCGATTTAACAATAGGACAGAGGCGGAATAGACGATTTGCATCACCTGCTGCTGGTGCTGCTGAACCTGTAAATGCCTGCATGAGACATAAGGGAGAAGCACATGCTAAACACTCCAGGAAAAGGGGGAAGAAGAAAAACACAATCTAAATAGAAATACTTCACCCGTTTTGAGGAATAATAAGGATACAACCACCAGACATTACCATTCTAAGGAATAGTAAGGATAAAACACAAACATGCCAAAGGATGTGAGGTAACACCCTACAAATCATGGGGCAAAAGATTATCATTCCCTAAGGTTTCTAAGAACCCACCAGCTTGAATCTGTAGTTGTGTGCTGTCGAGTACTGTGCATTGCTTTGGCACCGGCTCTGTGGCTGCACATGAGGGAGTGTGACATGCAAACGTAGGCTGAGCCAGCGCAATCCCCTTGTTGCAATAATCCAGCCCTCTAAATTCCACAGTATCTATCCCAACATGGTGTCGTTTAATTGGGTACATAACCATCAAGATAGATAGCACTGACAACTTGAAGAGGTGCTGCTGGTGGTGCTGCCAGAGAACCAGCTGAAGAGATTGCTGCTGGACAAGGAGGAGTCTAGTGTTGGGATGGCAGGAAGACGGGGAGAGAGAGTGAGCTAGCAGGAAAAGAGAAAGAGAGAGACAAGCCAGCTGAGGTATAGGTGCTGGATGAGAATGGAGTTGGTCGTGGGATGGGGGGATGAGAGAGGGGGGGAGGCGGAGAGTGAATGGGGGGGAGTATAGAGGGGAGGAAAGCAGCTAAAGGGACTGCTGCTGGTAGATTAGGTGTCTAGTGATGGTATGGTTAACAAGGAAGGGATATATGGGTTGAGCCATGAGTGCAAGACGGGGGAATACAAAAAAAAAACTTAACTGAAGAAATGGCTACCACTGTAATAGAAAAGAAATTAGGTAATGGGATGCCGGGATGGGGACAAAAGAGAGGGAATGAGAAAGAAGGGGAGGGTAAGAGAAAACAAAAACCGAATGTGAAAGGTGTTCTGTAGAGAGTGTTCTTGGAGATAATAGGAGTGTGGTGATGGGATGTAGAGGTGTGAGTGGCGAGAGGGGAGAGGATCAATGGAGACACTTCTGTAGCCCGCCCATCCTATTTTAATCTATCCATAAAAGTATTATGGCATTCAACCCTACCCGTGCCAACTCATCCCAATGATCCTATCTCACACCAACCATCATCTCTCATGCCACCCATACTATCTTATGGCATTCATACTATCTCATGCCATTCATACTTTCTCATACCATTCATACTATCTCATGCCATTCATGCTATGCTATCTCATGCCATTCATCCCAGGATGCAACGCCGCAAAACAAGACTGGTAGGTAAGTGGCTGGCATGGTGATAGATGGTCGCTGTATGGAGATCTGGTGGTGATGGGTACAGAGATTCAGGTAGTCCATTTCAGCCTACCCATCAAATCAATATGTGACCCTGCCCGTAAATATCTGACAAACAATGTAGTTTACAGCAAATGCCTTACCCGACTTCAGTTTAGTTAGACTTCTCAATCGCTCTTTCCCAACTCACCTGCTCTTTCCCAAGTCACCTGCTCTTTCCCAACTCACCAGGTCGGTCTCTCTCAACGCCAGCAGGTGTTTGGTCCCCCCCGTCCAATACATGCTTCACCATGCCTAGCTCACGCCTTGTTGCACGTGTTGCTGGGGTGTTTTTACTCACCGGATCGGCCTCCCTTTCTGTTCCAGCACTTGATTGATACCCTCCTCCGCTGCATACCTCACTCATGCCTGGATCACGTATGCATGCACATGCACACACACACGCAACACGGGATTGTGTTTTCATGCATAGAGGTGCACTTGGGTAAACGCACATACGCGTAACCACAAAATTTCACATAAACTAAGATACATATCCAACCTACATATCCAACAAACATATCGAGCATACATATCCAACATACATATCCAACATACATATCCAACATACATACCCAACACACACACACAACATCACAAATATCAACAGAGGTCCATACAAGCAACGCAGCGCCCGCATGTGGATTCCCGCCAACCTCAGTAAGCAGCTCCCACATTCAAAAGAAAGGGTGAGACAGGCCCTGTGAGTTGAAAGGCTTCATTTGTTGAGGGCCATAGCAGAAGCCTAGGGAAAAAATAGTGAAATGGGGAAATATTAGGGGAAAAATCGAGGAACGTGGAGAAAAACGACAGGCAGGAAGGAAGAGCTGCAAACACGCAGCACACACTGAATGAGGATCTGCAACCACTGGATGAGAAGCTTCAATCAGGATGAGTGTGAGACATTTGAGGTGATTGTGAGCAATTTGCGTACCGCCCTGACGATTGGGAAGGTGGCAGCACATCCCGCACAGGATGACGCAGTTAAGTGTTTCATGGGCATATGTGCATTGAGCGAATAGAAAAGCCGAGTGGATGGGGAAACTAGAAGAAGGGAAAGTTATGGAGAAGGAAAAAGGGCAGATAAAGGTGAGAGCAAGAGGTAAAAACGTCTTCTTCAACATTGCACACAGTAGAGACTGCAGCTTTGAAAGCTGTAAGTTTTGGGTTTATGTGAGGATCTAGGATCGAGCTCAGAAAAGAGAATGAGATTGAATATGATCACCTGGGTACAACACGAGGCTATATATAGGCTCGACACAAAGCCCCGTAACCAGGTGCTGCGCGAAGGTTCCGCGGGTCGCGTAGCGTCCCGACAGACCCTTACCGAATTCGGTAGAAGGCAATTCGGTGGCAACCGAAAAGGCCAGAATTCAATGCACGCAACCTAGCTCGGTGCTAGAACTATAATAAAATATAGGAAAGCACCTAGCCTAGGAAATCAAGCAATTCATGCATGCATATGATTATCCTATGCTAGAAATAGCATAATAAAGTAGAGGCAAGCAAGCATAGCTGGCATAAGCCGTCGTACTCTCACACGTCCCCCCCTCAAAGCTGGGTGGCGTGAGATACACCCTGCTTGACAAGATAGTCCTTGAGAGCACGGCGTGCGTTGCCCATATCAGCTTCTGCAACCCAACCGTCCTCAGTGGGGTCGTATCCCTTCCAGCGTATCAGGAACTCGAGAGTCTTGCCGCCGCGACGCCGATGAGAGAGAACGCGCTCCACTTCGTACTCGGGTTCATCCTGTATGAGAACAGGTGGTGGTGGCGGTAGCTGCCGTCCCTGGAACTGTTGGTTGGGGTCCTTGTAGGGCTTCAATAGCTGAACATGGAAAGCGTTGTGAAGCTTCCATGTATCTGGTAAGCGCAAGCGGAATGTAACTGGTGTCACCTGTGCCTCAACGACAAAAGGACCACAGAAGCGAGGCCGGAGTTTGGATGGGAGGTGAGACAGGTTCAAGTTGCGCGTGTCAAGAAGCATCTGATCTCCGACTGCTACTGAGTGATCACGTCATTGACAATCGGCATACTGCTTCTGGGAGGTCTGCATCGTGGTGAGTCGTCGCTGAGTCTTCTCCCATAGCTGCTGCATAGTGGTGACGAAGTCATGTGCGCTTGGACGTGTGCCAGTGTGGTTGGCTGCTGTGGTGTGAGTGGTTCCCGTCCGTAACACAGGAAGAAAGGAGTTTTTCCTGTGGCCGCATGTGATGCATTGTTGTAAGTGAACTCTAGGGTCGGTAACTGTGTGTCTAAGTGGCTGATGTCGTCCTTGCAAGCAATGCGCAGTAACTGTTCAACCACTTGATTGAGTCGCTCTGTCTGTCTGTCAGTCTGTGAGTGGTATGCTAAGGACATTGCCAGCTTAGTCCCCAATAATCCCATGAGCTCCTTCCAGAACTTACTCGTGAATTTGGGGTCTCTGTCTGAGATGAGTGTAGCGGGGATGCCGTGGATGGTGATGATGCAGTCGAAGAAGAGGCGAGCAGTTGCTTCAGCAGTAGCGGTGGCGTTGGTCGGGATGAAGTGACCCATTTTAGAGAACTTATCGATGACTACGAGGATGGAATCGTGCCCCCGTGAGGTCGAAGGAAGTCCGGTGATGAAGTCGAGGCTAACGACCTGCCATGGCTGCTGTGGTACGGGTAGAGGCTGAAGTAACCCTGCTTTTTTCTGCTTGCTACTCTTCATCCGCTGGCACGTGTCGCAAGAGGTGACGAACTGCTGCACATCTGCTACCATCCCGGGCCAGTAGTAATACTTCGCTATCCCTGCTAACGTCTTGTTGCTCCCGAAATGTCCTGCGTAAGGTACGTCGTGAAACTCCTCCAATAGGATCTGTCGTAGCGGGGCGTAATTCGGTACCCAATTCTTTCCTGAACCCTTCCTTAGAGCTAAGTCTTTCTCCCAGTGTAATAGCTTCTGTTTCTCTGCCGTTGCTCTCTCGCCGTCCACGGAGTACCCATGTTGGAATAGACCCTTGAGCAGAGGGTTCATCCCGTCGCGTTGGATGCATGCTACATGTCCTGGGCGGCTCAACGCGTCTACTTTGTTGTGTAGCCCGGGTTTGTAGATGATGTCGTAGTGGAAGTGGGTCCCCAAGAAGTCCATCCATCGCACTTGTCGTCGTGAGAGTGTTGGTTATGACTTCAGGTATTTGAGACTGCAGTGGTCAGTATAGACTGTAGTCTTGGCTCCTTCTAGATAGCATCTCCACGCTTTGAAGGCTACGACTATGGCTAAGGCTTCCTTGTCGTGAATGGGGTAGTTCAGTTCTGCTCCGTGTAGCTTCTCACTGACGTAGGAGATGGGCTGTAAACCGCGTCCGTAATCCTGCATCAGTACTGCTCCGACTGCTTGGTCACTAGCGTTAGCTTCAACTACGTAGTCCTTCTCGGGGTCTGGTAGGATGAGTACGGGGGCTGTGGTCAATGCGGTCTGTAGCTGCTCCATGGCTTGCTGATGAGGAGTATCCCATTTGAAGGGTGTATCCTTTTTCAGTAGGTCGGTCAGTGGCGCTGCAATCTTAGCGTACTGTGGCACGAACCTGTTGTAGTAGTTGGCGAAGCCTAGGAACTGCTGCAACTCCTTCACGTTCTCCGATACTTCCCACTTTTTGACGGCTTCGATCTTCCGCGGGTCCACGTGTACGCCCTCGGCACTCACCATGTGCCTGAGAAACTGCACCTTCTTCAGGGCGAAGTCGCTCTTTGACAGCTTCACGTAGAACTTGTTCTTCCGCAGGATCTCGAATACCTTCCGCAGATGCTCCACGTGCTCCTTCATGTTCTTGGAGTAGATGAGAATGTCGTCCAGGTACACCACCACGCACTCGTCCAGCAGGGGCCATAAGATGTGATTCATCTCCGCCTGAAACGTTGCTGGTGCATTGCAGAGTCCGAACGGCATCACCAAGTATTCGTAGGAGCCGTATCTGGTACGGAACGCCGTCTTGTGGATCGAGTTGTCCACCATCTTGATCTGCCAGTAACCCGACCGTAGGTCCAACTTCGAAAAGACTGTTGCACCACGCAGTTGGTCCAGTAATTCGTCGATGCGCGGTATAGGGTATTTGTTTTTTACCGTCTGTTTGTTCAGTGCGCGGTAGTCGATGCACATCCGTAAACTGCCGTCTGGTTTTGGTGTGAAGAGAACTGGTGCGCCGTAGGGAGAGGTGGAGGGTCGGATCAGTTGTCTGTCCAGTAGATACTCGATCTGTTTCTTCATATCTGTCAGTTTGTTCGGACTCAGTCGGTATGGTGCATGTGAGACGGGTTTCGCACCTGGTTCCTCCACGATCTCGTGCTCGTGGGTGCGCGCTGGAGGTACGCCTGCGGGTAGGTCGTCGGGCATTATATCCTTGTACTGCTCCAAGACCTCCTTCACTGCTGCAGGTAGCTCCGTGTTCGGCATCTCCGTGTCCGAGAGAGTATGAACTCCTTGGAACGCACGAACCCTTTCAACGCTCCGGAGTGGTTTGCCCAACTTCTCAGGTACCTGAATAATGTCTGAAGGCTTTTTCTTGGCCTTGAAATCTCCCCTGATTTTTTTAAAGGCTTGAAAACCTCGAGAGGGAATATTCTTACTCTCGAGGGTGTTCGGCTGGAGTTTCCCGGTCGGTGCAGAGTCTTGTTTCGCGGAGCCTCCATTTGTCTCGGCGATTTCCCCTGTTGCCGGCCGGTTGTGGCGTTTTATATTCGCGCCATCATTTTCTCATTTTTTCGCCCGCTCCGAAGTCGCCACATCGTCGCCCTTTTTTGCTTTTCGGATCTTTACGAGATCGCTAGTTCGATCCGCGGCTACTGGCGATTCCCGTTTTTTTACTTTGGGGGTGCTCCACTGTTACCGTCCTGCATGATCGCACGTACTTTCTTCAACTTGTAGCACGACAAAATCTGATGCCCTGCTGCGCCGCAAAATTCGCATTTGGTCGGCTGCCGCTTCGCGTCGAATTTGTCGGTATCCATCGGTTCGGCGAACGTGGGGGGTGTCGATCGCTCCGTGCCGAATGTACGGTTCGGCGTGAAACGTCGTGTTTCGGGTTGACTACGGGTCAGCGCGTCGTAACGCTCGGCTGCACGCACGATGTCCTTGTAGCTTTCGTGATTTGACGCGATCGCCTGCCGCTGAACCCCCAATTTTAACCCTTCTGTATATGCTGTGATTTTTTTGCCTTCGGTCTGGTCGGGGATGAGGGTAAACAGGAGCTCCATCTGCTGCGTGTACTGCGCTACACTACCGTACTGCTTGTGCCGATGAATTTGTTGACGCGCCATATAGGTAGTATTAACCGGTTCGAAACGCCCGATAAATTCTGCCCGAAACTGCTGCCACGTTTTCTCCCCGCGGGCCACGTCAGTGTTGTAGATCCACTCGAGTGCTGGTCCGCGTAACAGTGTTGCTGCGAGTCGGATTCGTGTTGCGTCGTGTCAGAACATATAGCTTACCTGTTTGTGTAGGCTACAGCGGGGTATCCCATAGGGGGTACAACCCACTTAGGGTTTGCTATTTGTACTCATTTCTGACTTAGTCATTTCATTCCTGTTTCCTAATTTCACATGGTATAGAGCTAGTCCTTCCTCAAGGACCGATTTTTTTTAGGGCCCACCGAAGCGCGCCCCCCCGGGGCGCGAATTTTTTTTTTTTAGCGACCCCTTCGGGTCGCATTTTCTATTGCGGCCCCGCCGCCTCCTATCGCGGCCCCGCCGCCTGCTACTGCGGCCCCGCCGCCGGTTCCTTTACCGCCCCGCCGGCTCCTTTGCGGCCCCGCCGGCTCCTTTGCGGCCCCGCCGGCGCCTTTACGGCCCCGCCGGCTCCTATTGCGGCCCCGCCGCCTGCTATTGCGGCCCCACCGCCGGCTCCTTTGCGGCCCCGCCGGCTCCTTTGCGGCCCCGCCGGCTCCTTTGCGGCCCCGCCGGCTCGTTTGCGGCCCCGCCTGCTCCTATTGCGGCCCCGCCGCCTGCCATTGCGGCCTCGCCGCCGGCTCCTTTGCGGCCCCGCCGGCTCCTATTGCGGCCCCGCCGGCTCCTACTCCGGCCCCGCCGGCTCCTACTGTGGCCCCGCCGGCTCCTATTGCGGCCCCGCCGGCACCTATTGCGGCCCCGCCGGCTCCTACTCCGGCCCCGCCGGCTCCTACTGTGGCCCCGCCGGCTCCTATTGCGGCCCCGCCGCCTGCTACTGCGGCCCCGCCGCCGACTCCTCTGCGGCCCCGCCGGCTCCTATTGCGGCCCCGCCGTCTCCTACAGCGGCCCCGCCTACTCTCCAGCGGCCCCGCCGCCGGCTTCTTCACGCGGCCCCGCCGCGGCTCCTTCCGTGGCCCCGCCGCCGCATTGCTGCGGCCTCGCCACCTGCTCCTATTCGGCCCCGCCACTACACTGCAGCCGAGCCGCCCTGCAGCAGCCGAGCCGCCCTACAGCAGCCGAGCCGCCCTGCAGCCGAGCCGCCCGGGAGCCGAGCCGCCCTGCACCCGAGCCGCCCTGCTGCCGAGCCGCCCGGGAGCCGAGCCGCCCTGTCGCCGAGCCGCCCGGAAGCCGAGCCGCCCTGCACCCGAGCCGCCCGGTCGCTGTGTTACCTGTCTGTCGAGCTATACGACCTGCCCCGCCCGGTGAGCACAGTCCCACTGTCACTGCTTGCTCTTCCCCTACTGCTTCGCTGTCGTCGCCATGGCCACCCCTAGTGTCCTAGCCTTTGACGCTGAGGGTCGCGCCATTGATTTTGAGGTCTGGCTAGATGACCTGCAACTGTTCTTACAGTGCGACAGAGCTGACGGCCTTTCTCTCTTTGACCTCACCTCTGGCGCCTCTCCTGCTCCTGCTGCTGATGCTGATCCCACTGTCCGCTCTCAGTGGGCCACCCGCGATGCTGCTGCACGTCTTGCTGTGCGTCGCCACCTCCCTACCTCTGAGCGCGCGCACTTTAGTCAGTACAAGAGTGCTCAGACCTTGTACGACGCTGTAGTTGCGCGCTACTCCTCCCCTGCCACTGCTGCACTGACTCGTCTCATGATTCCCTACCTCTTTCCTGACCTCTCTGCCTTTCCCACTGTCGCTGACCTCATTACGCACCTCCGCACTAGTGACACTCGCTACCGCGCCGCCCTTCCTGCTGAGTTCTGCGCTAAGAACCCCCCCCCCCATGTACATCACTCTCTACTACGTAGTCGCGCGCCTCCCTGACTCCCTTCGTGCAGTCAGGGACCAGTTCCTAGCTGTCTGTCCCACCACTCTCACCGTCGACCTCCTCGAGAAGGCCCTCCTCTCAGCTGAGAAGAGCATAGTTGCTGTAGGGGCTTCTCGTGGTGACCCTCGCACCCCCATCTTTGAGGGGTGCTCTCCTTCACCCTTGCTGCCCTCTGTTGCCTCTGCTGCTGCCGCCGACCTGCTTGGTCTTGAGTCAGTCGGCGCGGCGTCTGCCCCTAGTGGGAGACGTCGCTCCAGCAGGAGCAAGGGGGGCAGGGGCGCGAGTGGAGCTGGAGGGAGCGGTGGAGGTGGCGGCGGTGGCGGCGGTGGGAGTGGGGGTGGCGGCGGGAGTAGTGGTGGTGGTGGTGGTGGTGGTGGTAGCAGCGGCGGAGACGGTGGTGGTGGTGGCGGAGGTGGTGGGGGTGGCAGCGGCGGAGGTGGAGGCGGAGGAGGTGGAGGCGGTGGAGGCGGTGGAGGCGGCGGCGGAGGAGCAGGAGGTGGTGGAGGGAGCAGAGCTGGCCGGGGTGGCACCCAGCAGCGTAGTGGCGGTGGTGGTGGCCAGCGCTCGCAGCGGCAGCAGCAGCAGCGCTCGCGTGACATCCCTCCGCCCCAGCAGCTTCGTGAGTGGTACGCTGGGCGCCAGAGGGGTGGGGGTACTGGTCCCTGCACCTACGTTCTTTGTTCCGGCGACCGCGCGGGTGAGCAGTGTGGGGGTGCCCACGCCACCGCGCGCTGCTTTGGCCGCCTGACGGACGCTTGGCGTCAGCAGTTCCCCGGGGCCAGTGAGATCCCTCGTTGGGATGAGCTCCTTAGGGCTGGTGTTGCGATCTTTGATCTTGATTTTGATGCTATCCTTGCTGCTATGTATGCTGTGACTATTAGTGATGAGAATGAGGGTTACCGGTGTTTCCAGCCCGACCCGGGCATTGGTACTGCTGCGCTAGGTGCTTGTGAGGCTGCTGCTCTAGGTGCCAGTGCGTCTGCGCTCTCAGGTACTGGTGAGACTGCGCTTTCAGGTACTGAGTCGTCCTCGTCCTCCCTCACGTTCACACTTGACTCCGGAGCTTCTCGCTCCTTCTTTCGAGACCGCACTACCCTTACGCCGCTTGGCCGGCCGGTTGCGGTCTCCCTGGCTGACCCCTCTGGGGGTCCTGTCCTGTCTCACTTCTCCACTGTCCTCCCGTGTCCGGCTGCCCCTTCGGGTGCTCTGTCTGGTCTGTACCTTCCCTCGTTCTCGACGAACTTGGTGAGTGGTGCAGCCCTCCAGGATGCGGGGGTTCACCAGTTCACTCCTGCGAGTCAGCGGGTGACCCACTGCACGGACGCACGCACAGGCCGACACCTGGCCACCTTCTCGCGTCGGCCGGGGTCGAGTCTCTACACCCTGACCACTTCGTCTCCTCCTGTCCCTGCGTCCGGTCAGGTAGCTGCATCAGGTCAGGAGCTTGCTGCTGCGTCCAGGTCAGGTCCTGAGTCTGCCCCCTGTTCTTGTCGTCTCCTGTCTCACGAGACTCTCCTGTGGCACCACCGTCTTGGCCACCCCTCCTTGCCCCGTCTTCGGAGCATGGCTTCCCGTGTCCTTGTCTCTGGTCTTCCCCGGTCTCTCCCTCCTCTCCCCTCTGGGCCAGGACCTTCCTGTGTCCCCTGTGTTGAGGGTCGCCTCCGGGCTACTCCTCACTCCTCCCACTTCCCCCCGACAGAGGCTCCCCTGCAGACGCTTCACATGGATGTGTGGGGCCCAGCCCCCGTCCGTGGGCAGGGTCTCGAGCGCTACTTCCTGTTGGTGGTTGACGACTACTCGCGTTACACCACAGTCCTCCCCTTGCGCAGCAAGGGTGCGGTCACTGAGGTGCTGATCGACTGGATCCGTGAGGCTCGTCTCCAGCTCAGGCAGAGCTTCGGCTCGGACTTTCCTGTTCTGCGTCTGCACTCGGACAGAGGCGGAGAGTTCTCCTCTCGCCTTCTGCGAGACTACTGTCGTGCACGAGGGATCCGCCAGACCTTCACGCTTCCGGACTCTCCACAGCAAAATGGGATTGCTGAGCGCCGCATTGGCATGGTCATGGATGTCGCTCGTACGTCCATGATGCATGCGGCTGCCCCCCATTTTCTGTGGCCGTTCGCTGTGAGGTACGCGGCGCATCAGCTCAACCTTCACCCCCGGGTCTCTCGACCTGCGATGTCCCCAGCCCTGCTGTGGACACGGAAGGTTGGCGATGCGTCTGCGTTCCGTGTCTGGGGATCTCGGGCGTTTGTCCGCGACTTGTCTGCGGACAAGCTGTCCCCTCGTGCTGCTCCCTGTGTCTTCCTTGGCTTCCCCACTGACGCCCCAGGGTGGCAGTTTTACCACCCCTCCTCTCGTCGTGTTCTGTCCTCCCAGGACGTCACGTTCGACGAGTCAGTCCCCTTCTACCGTCTCTTCCCCTACCGTACTCCCTCCCCCCCCCCTCCCCCGGACTTCCTGGTACCGCTTCCCCCCCCGGTAGACCCCCTCCCCCCTCAGGTTCCTGCCCCCTCAGGTGTGTCCCAGGTAGACGCCGTTGACCCTGTCGAGGTTACTGGTGACTCTGGTGCTGCTGCGGGTGCTGAGCCTGGGGGTGCTGACTCTGGGGGTGCTGTGCGCGAGGGAGCTGACCCTGGGGGTGCTGAGCCGAGGGGTGCTGTGCCTGGAGGTGCTGGGTCTGGGGGTGCTGAGCTGGGAGCTGCTGAGCCTGGGGGTACTGCGTCTGGAGCTGCTGAGCCTGGGGGTGCTGCGTCTGGAGCTGCTGAGCCTAGGGTTTCTCCTGCTGCGCCTCGCCGGGAGCCCCTCTCTCCACTGGAGCTGCGCGAGTGGTTCGCTCGCCGCTGGAGGCGTGCTGCTGAGTCTGGGGGTGCTGCTGGATCTGGAGTTGGTGCTTCTTCGCCCGTCGAGGGTGCTGGTGCTGCCGGTCCCGGAGCTGCTGGGCCTGCGGGTCCTCATGGAGCTGGAGCTGCTGAGGGTGTTGGTGCTGAGACTACTACTGTTGGTCCTCCTGCTGGAGGAGTGGGTGACGCTGGTGCTGTCCCTGCTGCGTCTGGAGCTGCCGCGCGGCCTCGGCCGTACTTCGTTCCGCTTCTGCAGCAGGTTCTTGGTCTTTCTCCTCCAGTAGAGTGTCCACAGCCTGTCCAGTCGCAGTCCCTGCTAGAGCCTTCCTCTCCACTGCCTGCTCCCTCTCCTTACACTGGTCCTACTGGAGGTCTTGCTGAGCGTCGTGAGCCTGCGTCTCGTCCCGCGTCGCCTGTTCGTGCTACTCGCGCTAGTGGTCGCAGTTCGCGTCAGCGTCCTCCACCTGTCCC
Source organism: Closterium sp. NIES-65 (assembly GCA_948144175.1). Lineage (NCBI taxonomy): Eukaryota > Viridiplantae > Streptophyta > Zygnematophyceae > Desmidiales > Closteriaceae > Closterium > Closterium sp. NIES-65. The sequence goes on along the minus strand of CANXME010002686.1, from coordinate 1,868,401 downwards.
TGGCACGCACCGGATGTCTCTGCGTCCGTCCACTGCTCCTCTGCGTGCCCCTTTGCCTTCTCCTCCTGAGTCCTCTCTTCCTGCCCTTGCCGACCCTGAGTCGGACTCTCTTCGTGCTGCCAGTCCTACTGTCACGCGTCTTCTTGCTACTGTCGTCACTGACCCCTCTTTTGAGTCCACTGCTGCGTCTGCTCTTGTCGCTGAGCTCGTCGACTTTGCTGCTCGCTGTCGTCTAGACTACGCTGCTAGTCTTGTTGCTGAGTCTGCGTCTGTCTGTCCTCCGTCCGTCGGGGGTGAGTGTGCTCTTGGCACGGACGTCCTTGAGGACAGGCAGGAGGAGTTACAGTGTCTAGCGACTGCTTCACCTCATCTCGCGTCTGTACTGCTTGCCCCTGAGGGAGACCCGGATGCACTAGACATCCCGACTCCGCGTTCTTACGCAGAGGCCGTAGAGGGTCCCTACTCCTCTCAGTGGCAGGCAGCTATGGATGCAGAGATGGCTTCCTGGAAGTCCACAGGCACCTACGTTGACGAGGTTCCCCCTCCTGGGGCGAACATCGTCAGTGGCATGTGGATCTTCCGGGTGAAGCGGCCGCCGGGCTCTCCACCTGTCTTCAAGGCGCGGTACGTTGCTCGTGGCTTCAGTCAGCGGCAGGGAGTGGACTACTTTCAGACCTTCTCTCCCACCCCGAAGATGACTACTCTTCGGGTGCTGCTGCACATAGCCGCTCAGCGCGACTACGAGCTTCACTCTCTCGACTTCAGCACTGCGTTCCTGCAGGGTAGCCTGCACGAGGAGATCTGGCTGCGCCGTCCTCCTGGCTTCACTGGGACTTTCCCTCCTGGCACCCAGTGGAGCCTCCGACGGCCAGTCTACGGTCTCCGCCAGGCACCGCGTGAGTGGCACGACACACTGAGGACTACGCTTGCGGCTCTTGGGTTTTCTCCTTCTACTGCTGACCCGTCGCTGTTTCTGCGCACCGACACTTCTCTGCCGCCGTTCTACATCCTCGTGTACGTCGACGACTTGGTCTTTGCCACAGCGGACACTGCTGGACTCGCCTACGTGAAGTCCGAGCTGCTGAAGAGACACACGTGCACAGACCTGGGTGAACTGCGCAGCTACCTTGGCTTGCAGATCACTCGGGACAGAGCACGCCGCACCATTACTTTGACTCAGTCACACATGGTGCAGCAGGTCCTTCAGCGCTTCGGCTTCACGTACTCCTCGCCTCAGGCCACTCCTCTGCCTACTCGCCACTCACTCTCAGCTCTGCCTTCGGATGAGTCCGTAGAGTCGAGTGGTCCGTATGCAGAGCTTGTTGGCTGCCTCATGTACCTGATGACCTGCACACGACCTGACCTTGCATACCCTCTGAGCATTCTTGCACGCTATGTTGCTCCTGGTAGACACCGACCAGAGCACATGGCTGCAGCAAAGAGGGTATTGCGCTACCTGTGCAGTACGTCGGGCATGGGGCTAGTGCTTGGAGGGCGGAGTCCAATGGTCCTTACAGGCCACGCGGACGCTTCTTGGGCTGACGACCAGGCTACGCAGCGGTCGTCTCAGGGTTACACCTTCAGCCTTGGTTCCGGCTCTGTCTCGTGGCGGTCTACTCGCTCGTCTTCGGTTCTCGGCTCGAGTTGTGAGGCTGAGATCTACGCCGGGGCCATGGCTGCACAGGAGCTTCGCTGGCTCACCTACCTGCTGACTGACTTTGGAGAGCCGCCTCGTTCTCCTCCAGTGCTTTACGTAGACAACAAGGCCATGCTGGCCTTGTGTCGAGAGCAGCGCTTGGAGCACAGAACGAAGCACATTGCTCTCCGCTACTTCCTTGCTCGTGAGCTGCAGCAGCGTGGTCAGTTGCGACTTGCGTACGTGGCCTCTGAGGCCAACACTGCTGATGTGTTCACCAAGGCACTTGTGCCTTGTGACCATCAGCGCTTTTGTACCCAGCTGGGTCTTGTGCCTGTCTTGCCTCACTTGCTCTCTTCTTGACTTTACTTGTACTGTGACATATATATACCTGCTCTTGCTTGTCTTGCTTTATATATATGTCTGTACTCTTGCATGTGAACTGGCCTTTGGCCTTGCTCTTGTGCTCGGACTGTGTGGTGACTTTGTGATCCACCCCGAGCTTGTTTTGCTTTGCTTGACTGGTCTTGTGACCCCTTGTTCTCCCCCACTTTGCCTATGGGGGTGTGTCAGAACATATAGCTTACCTGTTTGTGTAGGCTACAGCGGGGTATCCCATAGGGGGTACAACCCACTTAGGGTTTGCTATTTGTACTCATTTCTGACTTAGTCATTTCATTCCTGTTTCCTAATTTCACACGTCGTATGTCGGGGTCGAACAGCCAATGGCCTCGAAGTAGATCTCGAGGATTGCCACGAAACGCCGGACGTCGGATCCCTTTGCGCTTGGATCGAACGCTTCCGGGAGCCTCGGTCGTGCTGCTTCGAGGTTTGGCGTTGGTGGTGCCATTGGGCCGTGAAATATCAGTGTCGCCACTGCTGCTGGAATTGTCGATGCTGCAGTGGTTGCAGTCGCTGCTGCTGTCGTGGCGAGCGCCGGGTGGCTTGTTAAAAAAGCCTCGAGTCGACGAAGCGTCACCTGCGTCTGCTCCATGTCAGTGCGGAGGCTCGCGACGTTGCTCGTGGTCGCGTAGTTGTCGCCCTGGCCTTCCATTTAGCGATTTATAGGAAGATTTGCGACCAAAATATATGAATTTAAGGCGCTGGTCATCTTACTATGAGTCGAGTTGACTGCAGAAATGACGAGGGCTGTTTCTGTAGGTCGCAAATCTCCCTTAGTCAAAATTTGCGTCTGATCTCGGCCGTTGAGAAGAAATTCGATCCGATGCTCCAAACTCCAACTTTTTTGGGCGAAATTCTCAGGGCCGTTGAGATTCGAATCGATCCGACGGTCGAAATTCCAACTTTTTTGCTTCTGGACCTGAGGAGTGTTCAAAAACCGGTTCGAGGGGGACGTTAGAAAATAGCGCGGAACTGGTTTACGTACCCGAAATCAGCGCTTCCCGTCGTCGCCCCCGCGGTTTTAAAAGCTAGGTTTTAGCGGTCGAAAAACTTCGCTTATAAACAGGCTCTGATTACCAAGTGTGAGGATCTAGGATCGAGCTCAGAAAAGAGAATGAGATTGAATATGATCACCTGGTATAGGCGCGACACAAAGCCCCGTAACCAGGTGTTACGCGAAGGTTCCGTGGGTCGCGTAGCGTCCCGAACAGATCCTTACCGAATTCGATAAAAGGCAATTCGGTGGCAACCGAAAAGGCCAGAATTCGGTGCACGCAACCTAGCTCGGTGCTAAAACTATAATGAAATATAGGAAAGCACCTAGCCTAGGAAATCAAGCAATTCATGTATGCATATGATTATCCTATGCTAGAAATAGCATAATAAAGTAGAGGCAAGCAAGCATAGCTGGCATAAGCCGTCATAATCTCACAGTTTACCATGCAATTCAGCCTTGATAATTTGTCAGAGCAATGAGGGATGGGGATAAGGGAAGTGAAGAGACTACCACCTGAGATTGCGCATACATCCTCCACGCACCTGTTCTCATGCACCCATGCTCCAGTGCACACCCCTGCACCCATGCACCCCTGCACCCATGCACCCCTGCACCCATGCACCCATGCACCCATGTGCCCATGCACCCCTGCACCCATGCACCCCTGTACCCATGCAACCGTTCTAACGCCCATTCACTAACAGGCAGTATAGAGCATCCATGGCATGCCATGATGCCATGACGCCATGATTCCAATATGCAATGACACCTTTATTGAATATGGGGAAAGTTCCTTCAAGTCAATTTGTGCGTCGAGATAAAAAGACACTCCCTCCAGGCAATTGAGAAGCAGAATTAGGCTGGTGGCGTTGGGGGAAGATGGGGAAGGAGGAGGGTTCAGTACAGAGCAATTTCATTCCATGAGATGCCATTCCATGCCATTTATTCTCATCGCATCCCACCCCAACCATCCCATCCCATCCCATCCCATCCCAAGTTACCGCATGCCACCCTACCCCACCCCACCCCACTGCACCTCACTTGGGGAGGCTGTTGCTGGGAGCAACCGTGACAGGACTGAAATCCGTGGTGGGGTCAAGGCTGGTGAGGCTCCTCAATGGCAAACCATAAAAGGTAACTGTTTACACGGAGAAGCTCATATAAAGTATGAGGCTATGGCTTGACAAGGCCGAAGCTGCAAGGGCGAAGTTTGGATGGGGATGGGTGGGATGAAATGGGGATTGGTGGGATGCGATGGCATGGTGGGATGGGATGGAGATGCATGTGGATAATGAGGAACAATCAGCTAATTGCCCGCCCATCCTGCTCACCACGTCTCACCTCACTTCATTTCAACTCACCCCATCACTCTTTGCCAACCTAGGGACAGATGATCTTCATGCGTCCGTGATCCCTTTCCTGGTTACTACATTACTACTTCAGATTGCCTCCCCGTTTACCTGACTAAGCACCTGACCCAGCACCTGACCCAACACCTGACCCAGCACCTGACCCAGCACCTGACCCGGCACCTCACCCAGCACCTCACCCAGCACCTGACCCAGCATCTGGCCCTCCATGGAAGCCCACCTTTCCATAACAATGCCTACAGATGCCTGCGACACTAGAAGCAACACCTTGCAACACCTGGCATCACTTGAAATGGCATCACCTTACAACACCTGAGGGTTACCTGGTGGGGAGGGTTACAGGCATGGATGGAGGCATGGATGAAGGCATGGATACAGGCATAAATGATGCATGGATATAGGCATGGATGGAGGCATGGATGGAGGCATGGATGGAGGCATGGATGGAGGCATGGATGGAGGCATGGAGGGAGGTATGAATGGAGGTATGGATGGAGGTAGGGAAGGGATCATTGCAATAAAATGATAAGCCCCCCTGGCTGCAAAGGAAGCCAATGCACTTCAGCCACTCGGATCTCTCTGCTTGCTCAGAAGTTCGTTTCTCGCTCTTCCCTCTGCCAGCACTCTGAATCACTCCTTTGGCAAATGAATTTCACCTGGTGGCGCAGGAGATGGTGTGTCAGACAACATTCCTATGCCACCTAATCTCCAGGTTGCAACTTCTCTCCACACAAGACAAGGAAAGGTGCAATGGGGATTGGTCCACTCCCCATCCCAGCCCTACCACCCTCAGCCGTGCGAGCTCTCAAAACTGGACCACACTAATGCCACTCCCTCCTACAATAAGGCCATTGTTGACAAGTCCGCCTACCAGCAAGGTTGGCATGGGGATGGATCGCAGTACGGTATCCGACAGACCTGACTGGTCGTTGAGCAGCAGTGACAGCCCTGACTAGTTCTTAAGTTTACCCTGGTCCAAGCAGTTCAAGGAAGATGTAAGCAAGCTGCTGGCACAGTATAACAACAATACAATAACCAAGTTGACTTTTGAGTCGACTCTTGGCACACTATAACAGCAATACATTAACCATTACAACAATAGCAAGAATAGAATGGGATAGGAGTGAAGTCTATGCAACAATTAGTGCTGCTTAATCCTGGATGCTTGGAACGACAAACGGTTTTAACCGATAACGACAGACCTCAATGTCAGGGCTAAACGTTGGATATCTACGATGCATGAGATGAGCAGTGCTGGGATGAGCAGCGCTGGGATGAGCAGCTCTGTGCGTGGGATGGCTAGATGAGCCCGGCGATCGGGAGGAGCTTGGACGAAGCAGCACCGCTGGCGGTGCTCCATTAGAAGTGCTGCTGCGGCCATGCTCCTAGCGAGAGCTAGTCAGGGTGTGCCATTGTGAACCTTCCACTATTCTGGGAAAAGACTAATACGGTCCGCCCATCCCTCCGCCCATCCCTCCGCCCATCCCTCCGCCCATTTCTCTGCCCATCCCTCCGCCCATCCCTCCCCCCATCCCTCCCCCCATCCCTCCCCCCATCCATCCCCCCATCCCTCCGCCCATCTCTCCCCCCATCCCTCCGCCCATCCCTCTGCCCATCCCTCCCCCCATCCCTCCGCCCATCCCTCCGCCCATCCCTCCGCCCATCCCAGGTCCACCCTGGCCGGGTGCTGCCTGCGACCCTGGAGCAAACCACCCTGACCCGCCCATTCCTCCGCCGCCCATGCCTCTGCCGCCCATTCCGCCGCCTCCCATTCCGCCACCGCCCATTCAGCCTCCGCCCATTCCATCGCCACCCATGCCGCCGCCGCCCATGTTTCCCCCAGGACCCATGGCTCCTTGTGATCCGGGAGCAGACGACCCAGGTCCGCCCATGCCGCCGCCCATTCCGCCGCCGCCCATTCCGCCGCCACCCATTCCGCCACCGCACATTCCGCCGCCGCCCATTCCGCCGCCGCCCATTCTGCAGCCGCCCATTCCGCCGCCGCCCATTCCACCGCCACCCATGCTGCCGCCGCCCATTCCGCCGCCACTCATTCCGCCGCCGCTCATTCCGTCGCCACCCATGCCGCCTCCGCCCATTCCGCCGCTACCCATTCCGCCGCCGCCCATTCCGCCGCCACCCATGTTTCCCCCAGGACCCATGGCTGATTGCGAACCTGGAGCAGAGGAACCAGGTCCGCCCATGCCCCCTCCCATTCCGCCACCGCCCATTCCGCCGCCGCCCATTGCGCGGCCGCCCATTCTGCCGCCGTCCATTCCGCTGCCACCAATGCCGCCGCCGCCCATTCTACCACCGCCCATTCCGCCGCCGCCCATTCCGCCGCCACCCATTCCGCCGCCGCCCATTCCGCCGCCACCAGTTCCGCCGCCGCCTATTCCGCCGCTACCAGTGCCGCCGCCGCCCATTCTGTCGCCGCCCATTCTGCCGTCGCCCATTCCGCCGCCGCCCATTCCGCCTCCGCCCATTCCACCGCCACCCATTCCACCGCCACCCATTCCACCGCTACTCATTCCGCCGCCACCCATGCTGCTTCCGCCCATTCCGCCGCCACCCATTCCGCCGCCACCCATTCCGCTGCCGCCCATATCGCTTTCACTGATTCCGCCGCTCTGCTGCTGCTGCTGCTTCTGCTACTGCTGCTGGCCAGTCGGGCTTCCGCCTCGCGCCCATCCACGCATCACCCCCCGCAGCTTGTCCGCGCGGAGCCCCGCGGAGAAGCGATAGGCCAACGCCGCATGGAGAGACGAAACAAGAACAAGTGAGAGGAGGAGAAGGGCCGCGCTCAGGTCACGGCGACAACGGTGGCTCGACGAAAATGAGACCCTCTGCGCCATTGTGCTTGTGCACTGCCTAGAATGCAGCTAATATCTCCACGAAAAAAACAAATCTAGCTGTCCAGGAGCAATCTAGCTTCCTAGGAGCTTGGTAGTGAAGACACGGAAGCAGCTACAGAATCGGAAAGCTTGAAGTCCAAATGAGGCTCAGTGAATGTGATGATGAGTGAATAAATGAGTTGCCAAATGAGAAGAGTTGAACAAGAATGGAATGACTAAGTGAAAGTTGGGTACAAATACAAACCCTAGAAAGTTGTATCCCATATGTGCTACCCCACTATAGCCTATAACAGCTATGTCATATATATCTGACACACCCCCATAGGCAAAGTGGGGGAGAACAAGGGGTCACAAGACCAGTCAAGCAAAGCAAAGCAAAGCAAGCTCAGGGTGGATCACAAAGTCACCACACAGTCCGAGCACAAGGTCAAGGCCACAAGGCCAGTTCACATGCAGGAGTGCACATATATATATAACACTAAACAAGCAAGAGCAGGTATATATATATGCAAGAGTACAAGTAAGATCAAGAAGTGAGCAAGTGAGGTAAGACAGGTACAAGTCCCAGCTGAGTGCAAAAGCGCTGATGATCACAAGGCGGAAGTGCCTTGGTGAAAACATCAGCAGTGTTGGCCTCACAGGCCACGTACACAAGTCGCAACTGACCACGCTGGTGCAGCTCACCAGCAAGAAAGTAGCAGAGAGCAATGTTCTTCGTTCTTTGCTCCACGCGCTGCTCTCGACACAAGGCCAGCATGGCCTTGTTGTCTACGTGCAGCACTGGAGGAGAACGAGGCGGCTCTCCAAGGTCAGTCAGCAGGTAGGTGAGCCAGCGAAGCTCCTGAGCAGCCATGGCCCCGGCGTAGATCTCAGCCTCACAACTGGAGCCGAGAACAGAAGACGAGCGAGTAGCCCGCCACGAAACAGAACCGGAACCAAGACAGAAGGTGTAACCCTGTGACAACCACTGAGACGCCCGAACGTCAGCCCAAGAAGCGTCCGCGTGCCCAGTGAGGACCACTGGACTCCGCCCTCCAAGCACTAGCCCCATGCCCGACGTACTGCACAAGTAGTGCAACACCCTCTTCGCTGCAGCCATGTGCTCTGGTCGGTGTCTCCCAGGAGCAACATATCGTGCAAGAATGCTCAGAGGGTATGCAAGGTCAGGTCGTGTGCAGGTCATCAGATACATGAGGCAGCCAACAAGCTCTGGGTACGCGCCACTCGACTCTACGGACTCATCCGAAGGCAGAGCTGAGAGCGAGTGGCGAGTAGACAGAGGAGTGGCCTGAGGCGAGGAGTACGTGAAGCCGAAGCGCTGAAGGACCTGCTGCACAATGTGTGACTGAGTCAGGGTAATGGTGCGGCGTGCTCTGTCCCGGGTGATCTGCAAGCCAAGGTAGCTGCGCAGTTCACCCATGTCTGTGCACGTGTGTCCAAAAAGCTCCAGGAACGGCGGCACAAGTACCCTCAGCGGCCGAAGAAGCTCCAGCTCCAGCAGTACGCCTCCAGCGGCGAGCAAACCACTCGCGCAGCTCCTGTGGAGAGAGTGGCTCCCGCCGAGACGAAGCACCTGGAGCACGTCCACGCCCCGCACCGCCAGACGCCACAAGGGGAGGTCCAGTGGCCGCAGGCTCCGCAACTCCAGGCTCAGCAGCTCCAGACGCAGCACCCCCCGGCTCAGTAGCTCCTGATGTAGCACCCCCAGTCACAACACCCCCAGGCTCAACACCCCCAAACTCAGCACTCCCAGGCTCAGCACCCTCAGACTCTGCACCCCCAGGCTCAGCACCCCCAGGCTCAGTACCCCCAGGCTCAGCACCCCCAGTCTCAGTACCCCCAGGCTCAGCACCACCAGGCTCAGCACCCACGCGCGGAGCACCCCCACAGTCAGCACCCCGAGGCTCAGCACCTGCAGCAGGACCAGAGCCACCAGTAACGTCGACCGGCTTGACTGTGTCTACCTGGGACACACCTAAAGGGGAAGGACCCTGAGGGGGAAGGGGGTCTACCGGGGGGGGACCTAGCACAAGGAAGTGCGGTGGCGGGGGGAGGTAGGGAGTGTGGAAGGGGAAGAGGCGCTAGAAGAGGACTGACTCGTCGAACGTGACGTCCTAGGAGGACACAACACGATGAGAGGAGGGGTGGTAGAACTTCCACCCTGGGGCGTCAGGGGGGAAGCCTAGGAAGACACAGGGAGCAGCACGAGGGGACAGCTTGTCCGCAGACAATTTGCGGACAAACGCCCGAGATCCCCAGACACAGAACGCAGACGCATCGCCGACCTTCCCTGTCCACAACAGAGTTGGCCGCCGCGTACCGAACCGCAAACGGCCACTGAAAATGGGGGGCAGCCGCATGCATCATGGACGTACGAGCGACGTCCATGACCATGCCAATGCGGCGCTCAGCAATCCCATTTTGTTGTGGAGAGTCCGGAAGCGTAAAGGTCTGGCGGATGCCTTGTGTACGACAGTAGGCTCGCAGAAGGCCAGAGGAGAACTCCCCACCTCGGTTAGAGTGCAGACATAGAACAGGAAAGTCCGAGCCGAAGCTCCTCCTCAGCTGGAGACGAGCTGCACGGATCCAGTCGATCAACACCTCAGTGACATCACCCTTGCTGCGCAAGGGGAAGACTGTGGTGTAACGCGAGTAGTCGTCAACCACGAGCAGGAAGTAGCGCTCGCGACCCTGTCCACAGACGCGGGCCGGGCCCCACACGTCCATGTGAAGCGTCTGCAGAGGAGCCTCTCTCGGGTGAAACTGGGAGGAGTGAGGGGCAGCCCGGAGCCTCCCCTCGACACAAGGGACACAGGAAGGTCTTGGCCCCGAAGGAACGGGAGGGAGAGACCGGGGGAGACCAGAGACAAGGACACGGGAAGCCATGCCCCGAAGACGAGGCAAGGAGGGGTGGCCAAGACGGTGGTGCCACAGGAGAGTCTCGTGAGACAGGAGGCGACACGAGCAGGGGGCAGACTCAAGACCAGACCTAGACGCAGTAGCAAACACCTGACCCGACGCAGCTACCTGGCCAGACGCAGGGACAGGAGGAGATTCAGTGGTCGGGGTGTAGAGACTCGACCCCGGCCGACGCGAGAACGTGGCCAGGTGCCGGCCTGTGCGGGCGTCCGAGCAGTGGGTCACCCACTCACTCGCACGAGTAAATTGGTGAACCCCCGCATCCTGCAGGTCAGCACCACTCACCAAGTTCGTCGAGAACCAGGGGAGGTACAGACCAGACAGGGTGCCCGAGGGGGCAGCCGGAGACGGGAGGACAGTGGAGAAGTGAGAGAGGACAGGACCCCAAGAGGGGTCAGCCAGGGATTCTGCAACCGGACGACCAAGCGGCGTGAGTGTGGTACGGTCTCGAAAGAAGGAGGGAGAAGCCCCTGAGTCAAGTGTGAAGGTGAGGGAGGCCGAAGCCGACGCAGTACCTAAGAGTGCAGCCTCACCAGTACCTGAGAGCGCAGACGCACTGGCACCTGGAGCAACAGCTGCGGTGGCACCTAGAGCAGCAGCCTCACAAGCACCTAGCGCAGCAGTACCAATGCCCGGGTGGGGCGGGAAACACCAGTAACAGTCACCCTCATCACTAATAGTCACAGCATACATGGCAGCAACGATAGCATCAAAGTCAAGATCAAAGATAGCTACGCCAGCCCTAGACAGCTTTCCCCAGCGGGGGATCTCACTAGCCTCGGGGAACTGGTGACGCCAAGCGTCCGTCAGGCGGCCAAAGCAGCGCTGGGTGGGGTGGGCACCCCCACACTGCTCACCCGCGCGGTCGCTGGAACGAAGGACGTAGGTGCACGGACCAAAACCCCCACCACGCTGACGTTGCATCTACCACTCACGGAGCTGCTGAGGCGGGGGAATGTCCCGAGAACGCTGCTGCTGCTGCTGCTGGCGCTGACCACCACCAGCGCCGCTCCACTGCGAGGCACCACCCCGACCAGCTCCACCCCCTCCGCCACCGCCGTCTCAACCTCCGCCACCACCGCCACCTCCGCTCCCACCGCTGCCGCCGCCACCGCCTCCGCCCCCGGTGCCGTCACCACCACCACCACCCCCGCCACCACTCCCACTGCCACCCCCACTCCCTCCGCCGCCTCCACCGCCACCTCCACCGCCCCCGCCAGCTCCACCCGCGCCCTTGCCCCCCTTGCCCTTGCCAGGTCGGCGTCTCCCGCTAGGGGCAGACGCCGCGCCGACGGACTCAAGACCAAGCTGGTCGGCAGCAGCAGCAGAGGCAACAGAGGGCAGCAGGGGGGGAGGAGAACACCCCTCAAAGATGGGGGTGCGCGGGTCTCCACGAGAAGCTCCTACAGCGACGATGCTGTTCTCCGCCGCCAGGAGGGCCTTCTCGAGGTGGTCAACCGTGAGAGTGGTGGGACAGACTGAGAGGAAGTGGTCTGTGACTACGCGAAGGGAGTCATTGAGGCGTGTGACTATGTTATAGAGAGTGATGTACATGTGGGGGGAGTTCTTGGCGCAGAACTCAGCAGGAGGCGCGGCGCGGTAGCGAGTGTCACTAGTGCGGAGGTGCGTAATGAGGTCAGCGACTGTGGGAAAGGCAGCAAGGTCAGGAAAGAGGTACGGTAGCATGAGGCGGCTCAGTGCAGCAGTGGCAGGGGAAGAGTAGCGCGCAACTACAGCGTCGTACAAGGTTTGAGCACTCTTGTACTGACTAAAGTGCGCGCGCTCAGTGGTAGGCAGGTGGCGACGCATAGCAAGACGTGCAGCTGCATCGTGGGTGGCCACTGAGAGCGAACAGTGGGGTCAGCATCAGCAGCAGGGGCAGGAGAGGCGCCAGAGGTGAGGTCAAAGAGAGAAAGACCGTCCGCCCTATCGCACTGTAAAAATAGCTGCAGGTTGTCGACTCAGACCTCAAAGTCAATGGCTTGACCCTCAGCGTCAAAAGCGAGGACACTAGGCGTAGCCATGACAACACTAGACGAGCAGTGGAAGCAGTAGGGGAAGGGCACGCAGTGACAGAGGGGCTGTGCTCACTGGACAGGGCAGGTCGGGTGGCTCGGCAGTAGGGCGGCTCGGCTGCCGGGCGGCTCGGCGGCTGGGCAGCTCGGCGGCTCGGCGGCTCGGCTGCTGGGCGGCTCGGCGGCTGCAGCGGCCGGCGGCTCGGCGGCTCGGCTGCTGGGCGGCTCGGCTGCTGGGCGGCTCAGCGGCTCGTCGGCTCGGCTGCTGGGCGGCTCGGTAGCTCGGCGGCTCAGCTGCTGGGCGGCTCGGCTGCGCGGGCGGCTCGGCGGCTGGGCGGTTGGGCGGCTCGGCTCCTCTGGTACTCGGCGGCGCGGCGGTCGGCTGCTCGGGTGCACGCTGCAGGGTGGTGCGGCGGTCGGTGGCTAGGGTGGCGCGGCAGGAGAGGAGAGCGGCACGGCCGCAGCAGAGTGGCGGCGGGGCCGCAGCAGAAGGGCGGCGGGGCCGGTAGAGTCGGACGGCAGGGCCACAAAGTGGGGCGGCGGGGCCGCGAAGAGGGGCGGCGGGGCCGCTAAAGCAGGGCGGCGGGGCCGCTAAGGAAGGGCGGCGGGGCCGCGAAGGAAGGGCGGCGGGGCCGCTAAAGCAGGGCGGCGGGGCCGCGAAGTGTAGGGCGATGGGGCCTCTAAAGCAGGGCGGCGGGGCCGCGAAGTGTAGTGCGGCGGGGCCGCTAAAGTAGGGCGGCGGGGCCGTGAAGTGCAGGGCGGCGGGGCTGCGAAGTGCAGGGCGGGGGGGCCGCTAAAGCAGGGCGGCGGGGCCGCTAAGGAAGGGCGGCGGGGCCGCAATGTGTAGGGCGGCGGGGCCGCTAAAGGAGGGTGGCGGGGCCGCGAAGCGTAGGGCGGCGGGGCCGCGAATTGTAGGGCAGCGGGTCCGCTAAAACAGGGCGGCGGGGCCGCGAAGCGTAGGGCAGCGGGGCCGCGAAGCGTAGGGCGGCGGGGCCGCGAAAGCAGGGCGGCGGGGCCGCGAAAGCAGGGCGGCGGGGCCGCTAAAGCAGGGCGGCGAGGCCGCGAATCAAGAGCGGCGGGGCCGCGACAGTAGGGCGGCAGGGCCGCTAGTGGAGGGAAGGCTGCTAGGGCGGCTCGTCGAGTGAAGAGCCCGAGGCGCGACTCGGGATGAGCGCGCTTTTGGCAGTAAAAAAAAATGTTCGAAGTGGTGGGCCCTAGGCGTAGTTCCCACAGGGGAACCTGCTCGATACCATGAGAAGAGTTGAACGAGAATGGAATGACTAAGTGAAAGTTGGGTACAAATACAAACCCTAGAAAGTTGTACCCCATATGTGCTACCCCACTATAGCCTACAATAGCTATGTCATATATATCTGACACCAAATGCCACGTGCATTTTTGTACCCTCATCGTGTTGCCAACGCTGGGCATTTTATTTGCGCGGCGCGATGACTCAAACTGAAAGCAATGGACAGAGGCCGTCGACGAGTCAAACGCCCTTGAAATTCCAGTCAATGACTCGAAAAAATGTTGACCACTGTAGCTTATTCCACCTCCCTCAACGAAATTGGAAGAAACTCAAATCCCGTTTTCAATCCGACCCGATATGAGATTTCGCCGTTGTGCGTAGTACAAGCATCAATTTCAGACTCTGGTTATCTCGAATGTCTGGAAGAACCTTACCGTGTGTTTTCTTATTCCCACCAGTGATAAGCTGTCCTTCCACGATCACGAATCTATGACCAGCAAGCCTCGTAGTGACTCTGACAATCTGGTGAGCTCACCCCAGGGGCGCCACGTAAGATGACGCGATCCGCGGCTTGCTCCATCAAGCTGACGTGGCAAAATGCCGAAGTCGCTCGGCGGCAGGGCAGGGGGGCTTAGAAACGAGGCAAGAACGCAGAGGAATTTCAAATGTTCATACGAGCAGGAACAGTAAAACACGGGCGATTGCGCGACCGCTTCCGCCTGCTCGCGGAAGCGATCTGCCCGCGGGCAAGAAAAAAACTAAAACCCACTCGGAAGGCACGCGGCTCGGGAGGCATCAACCCTAAAATTTTAGGGTTGAGGCTCCCGAACGGCATGCCGGTCGCGATGGGGAATAGTTTTTTTTGCCCCGGGCAGAAAGCTTCCGCCGGCTCCGTGTCCTGGTGGATTCGACTTCCACCAGGAGAGGGACCTGGTGGGTTTGCGCCCACCAGGGCCCGTAGGAACTCGCGAGAGCGAAATTCCATTTCGATGTCGCGCAGCGACTCCGCCGCAGCGTGCCCCGTCGCGTCATGCTTCAACAATACGTGGCAGAGAAGGGAGAGGAAAGAGGGGGGCAGTGATGGCTCAGAGCACACGCGCAGTAAGCCCAAAAGTGTTTCCTGCAAAGTAGAGGAGATTCCTTTACATCAAGAAGATCTCTAAGCGCACACCTTGAGATCATCTACCCGGTCTTGGGACATATTAAGCCTGACTGAGTTTGCTGCTCGCTGAGCACGCACGCAGTAAGCCTCAGAAGATCTCTAAGCGCACAACTTGAGATTATCCACCCGCCCATGTCGTGGCGCTGCCTTGCTCCTCGCTGCGACTCGCAAACATGCGACTCGCATTGCGTGCAGTCTCGTTTCTTAGCTCAGCGATGGCGGCAGAGGGACAACAGCGAGACCCGCGCTTCGCCATGCGCAGCTTCACCACGCGCAGCTCTTCAGCGTGCTGCCACCCGTGACCCGCGATTGTTGCCATGCTCGCCGTGCCTGCCTCTTCCCCTGCATGTCGCCACATGTCCCCTGCCCTGCCCCGCCCTCCCCCCCCCTTGGCACCCCTTGCCCCCCCCTGCCGTGATTACTATGCCACGTTCGCCAAGTCGCCCTCTCTGTGTCACTCCATACCTCCACGTCACTCCATACCTCCGCGTCACTCCATACCTCCGCGTCACTCCATACCTCCGCGTCACTCCATAACTCCGCGTCACTCCATACCTCCGCGTCACTCCATACCTCCGCGTCAATCCATACCTCCGCGTCACTCCATACCTCCGCGTCACTCCATACCTCCGCGTCATTCCATACCTCCGCGTCACTCCATACCTCCGCGTCACTCCATACCTCCGCGTCACTCTATACCTCCGCGTCACTCCGTACCTCCGCGTCACTCCGTACCTCCGCGTCACTCCATACCTCCGCGTCACTCCATACCTCCGCGTCACTCCGTACCTCCGCGTCACTCCATACCTCCGCGTCACTCCGTACCTCCGCGTCACTCCATACCTCCGCGTCACTCCATACCTCTGCGTCTCACACCCTCGCACGTGTGCTGAGCCCTAACTCCCCTAACCACCCTACCCGTCTTCCCGCTTTCCCGGTCGCCCCAGGCACTCCCAGCCTTCCCGCCCCCACCCTCACAAGCTCAGATGTGCCATGCGGCAGGAGAGACATCCAGTGTGTTGCTCGCTCAGTCGCTCTAGTCTTTGTCCGCTCACTCGCTCGCTCTGCAGGCTCGTCTTTCTCCCACGTGTCATCTCATCTCGCGCCCGCTCAGTCACAGGTCGTCATCTCTCAGTCGCCTGCCTGCCCATTTCTACACAAGCCACTCCACTGCCCGCCGCTTCGCTGCTGTGTCGACTTATTGAGACGTCTTAAATTCTGCACAAGCCAATCCACTGCCCACCGCTTCACCGCCGTGTCAACCCCTCCCATCCCTCCACCCTCCCACGCTCCCAGCCTTCCCACCACGCACACCACTCCATCACCTCGTGGTTTCGTTCCGCCAGCACTCACCGCCTAGTTCCCCTCTGCTCTTACCACCTTTGCTCTTGCCACCTGTGCTCTTACCACCTGTGCTCTTGCCACCTGTGCCCTTACCACCTGTGCTCTTACCACTTGTGCTCTTACCTAAGCTGGAATATACGCGTTTAGCGTTTTGTATGCTTGCTGTATAAACGCTAGAGTATATACGCAAACCGCAGTCCCTGAGGGGTCTAGTACGCACAAGAATCCGCTTGCTCGGGCAGGAAAAAGGTTTTCCCCGTGCAGATTTTTGGGGTAAGAGGTGGGGATGGGGGGGGTGTTGTAACCCCTATCCCCTTTGTATTAATATGAAAGTTACTGGAAAAAAAAACCCTTAAAACTAATCTGTCGCTACAACTTCACCCACCTTAATCATGCTACTACCCCCCCATCCCCTACTCTACTCAGTTCCACCCTCCATCCCCCGCCTGCCGCTCATGCATGGAGCCTTCCATCCACTAGTACTCATCTGCCATCACATCATCCTCCCCCTCCTCAGGTTCCTCCACCTCCTCCGGGACGTTATAGCCAGCCGGAGTGGGGGAGTCCTTGATGTTTCCCTTCACCACCCCCAGCCCTTCAGGGGCCTTGTGCCAGTTGTGCACCACCTGCCAATTGTGCGTCACATACACCAGGTCACGAAGCTTCACCGCGCCGAGGCGGTTCCTCCTTACCGTATGCACTGCATCAAACTTCGCCCAGTTTCGCTCATATGGAGACGCAGACACCGGCTGCGTGATGGCGCGGCAAGCCATGGTGGTGAGCTCAGGATGATCGGTCCCGTGCCATGTCCACCAGTCCACCGCCGTCATCTTGCCCTCCTTCACTGCCTGGCGGTTGGCAATAGCGTCGGGCATGCCGAAGCTGCCTTGGAGGTTCAGGAAGGCATTGAGGCCTTCCTGGATGACGAGAGAGGCGCGGCGCTCGACCCCGTCCTTCCTGGTGACCGTCTTGTCACCATGGTGCTTGGAGACGTACTGCTTGAAGACCCTCGTGCACTCCAGGTCGGTGCGGAAAATGCACTCTTCCTGGTTGGTGGGGTAGAGGATGCGGCCAATCACGTGCAAGTTGCACGCTAGCCCGTTGTCCCAGCGGTCTTGCACGATCTCCCGAATATCCCCCACCTCGTCGCTTGTCAGGACCCCTTCCGCATGCTTGTCGAGGAAGTCGCGGATGTCCTCGGTGAGCTGGAGCATGAGGTCGTAGAGACGACCCATCATGCCCTTCGAATCCCAGTCAGTCTTGCGCATGACGACGAATGGCAGCCTCATCAGCTTAGTGAAGAACTCGGCGCGCGTCCACCACGCGGCATCGAGGATGTTGTCTTTGAATGTGTCTGCCCTAGCCGTGTCTACAGCCGCAGTCCACTCGGCCCACTCATCGCTGAGGACCATCTGCGTCAGGCCGGCGCGCACTTCACGGAGGCGATTGATGGCGATGTAGTTGGTGCCGAATCGGGTTCCCGCGGGCTTGAGAACCTGTTTCCCCTTGCCGCCGTTCACGAGCGGACTCCGCATGTATCCCCGGGTGAAGTGATGGTTGCGGACGAACGAGATGAAGGTGTCCCCGCGCGTGACGATGTCCTTCGCCCATCCCTTTTTCCCGATGTCCTCCATCAGGAGATCGAGGACATGGGTCGCGCAAGGGATGTGTTCAATGTGGGGATACTCGCGCATCAACACCCTGCATGCCGCTGCGTAGTTGGAGCCACCGTCAAAACACAAGGCGACGACATTCTCGGGGCCGACCTTTTCGATGATGGGCCGCAAGATGCCCGCGATGTAGCCCCCGGTCTTCATCTCCATCTTCGTGTCGATCGGCTCCACGAACACGGCTCCGCTATCGTTGATGAGGAGCACGTTGGCTTGCGGGCAGCCGGCCTTGTCGAAGAACATGTCGCTTGCCACGGTGACACTGTCACGGCGCCAGCTTGCTGAGATAGGAGTGAGCACCGCCTCAATGCGCTGGCGACACTTTGCAATGTTAGAGACTGAGGACGGAGTCTATGAAGATTAGTAGCAAAAATATCTCAACATCGTTGGGCCTAGTTTCTGAACAGAAAAGTCGAGTTCACAAGAAACGCCGTCGACGAAAAGTTCACAATCAAAACTTCATCAAACTCGAATATGTTGTAGCTCTACTCCGTGGCTACAATTCCCAAGTTGAATCATGCGAAAAGGTGAAGCATTTCTTGAGCTATCAATTTCGGCGCACTAGGGGGTATGCTGCCATAGAATCTTAACTCAATCACAAAAGTTCACACAAGAGAATTGGAGTAGCACTAAACCAGGTGGAAGGGATGAGGAGGACGAGAGGGAAGGTCCCAAGAGAGTCCCCAACCAAGGAAACCCCATGCCATACAATTCCCTTCCCCATAGGCAACCCAACTTTGACCTTTGTCACTATCCCAACCTCCACAATCCACCTCAACCCAACTTGGCCACACTTGCCAGCCTGGTTTGGTTTCTCCCAACCATTTGGCAGCAACTACAGTAGAAAAGACGAATTTCCCAACCCTCAAAAGTCTGTACCCCATATTGAGTCAACCCCACAACTTCCCATATTCACCACAACCAAATATAAAAAACATACGAACTCCAACATTCGTAACTTTCTTGTTCGTGCTCCGATTGAAGCGATACTTGGTTCCTCGGAAAGCTCTTGAGCAGAGGAGTCACTTCAGATATCTGCTCAAGCCAAATAACATTCACACACACACACATACACACACACTCAGAAAAACCAAACCGCACAAAACACAAATTTCTGCACACACTCACAACACGCATGCAACGCACGAACATATGATGGGAGGCAGACAGACGTGAATGCGAATGGTAGCATCACTCAACATGCAAGACCGGCGCCACTGATGTAGCGTCTCTTCGGCGCGACGTAATTCGGCCCCGCGCGCTGGATGCTGGAGACCACATTCCGCCACAGTGGGTGGTCCGCGTGATGCTCCGGCACATGAAGAGCGGCAAAGAAGAGGCTTATGGCCTCGTCCGCAGCTTGGTTCGCGCACGCGGCATCGTCGCCGTAGAAGTCGTTCATCCGACTCTTCTTCTTGTCCGAACCTCTGCCGTTGACTGCGCCGGCCGCCGCAACTTCGCTTCACGGGCCTTCAACTTGGACTCGTAAAGCGCCTTCACGGTGTCACGTGCAGTCTTCGGCGCTGCAGTGCAGAGATGCACTTCGCAACGGCGCATGCCGTTCCAGCTGGTGATATGGTGTGCGCAACGGTGAACCCCGCCAACAAACGTGAAGTTGCAGTAGGCACACACCTTGGTGCCGTTCTCGCCAACACTATTGGCCGGCACCTTGAAGTGACGGTAGACTGCGTGCTTGCTGTCCATGCAGACCAAAGACGTACTAGAAGAGGTCCCACCAGCGGAACTACCAGGAGACTCTGAAGGTGGCGTACGAGAAGTGGTTGCTGTAGGAGTGGAAGCCATGGTGGCTTGGGAAAGGACATAGCTAGGAATCGAGAGAATGAATGTCGAGGGAACAAACGCCTCTCTTTATGCCTGGGAGATTGGGTTGGGTTGAGCTCCCAACCAGTAAAGTAGCACTTGGAGGGGATGGTGGAATGCTGTGGTTCAAAGGGGTGTGAAACGTTTGAGGGGATGGGTTGATGAGGTTTGGTGCTCGAAATTCAAAATTTGAGTTCATTTCGCGACATCTGCGACTCGGAATTGAGATCGCCACGTCGCGAGCTTCAAATTGAATTTTTGTTTTTTTTTTTCGGTCTGCCCGAAATTCAACTCGGCGAATTTCCAAACTATATGCAACGTACGAATTTGACAAGCGTATCAACGCAAAACGCAAAATGAAAGTAGCGTATATTCCAACTTAGGCTCTTACCACCGGTGCTCTTACCACCTGTGCTCTTACCACCTGTGCTTTTACCACCTGTGCTCTTACCACCTGTGCTCTTACCACCTGTGCTCTTACCACCTATTCTCTTGCCACCTGTGCTCTTACCACCTGTGCTCTTACCACCTGTGCTCTTACCACCTGTGCTCTTACTACCTGTGCTCTTACCACCTGTGCTCTTACCACCTGTGCTCTTACCACCTGTGCTCTTACCACCTTTGCTCTTACCACTTGTGCTCTTACCACCTGTGCTCTTACCACTTGTGCTCTACCACCTCTGCTCTTACCACCTGTGCTCTTACCACCTGTGCTCTTACCACCTGTGCTCTTACCACCTGTGTCCTCCAAGCTCCGTGCTCCCCGGCTGCTCATCCGTCCCTCTCTCCTGCTTCTTCCCTTCCCATCACCGGGCAGGAGTGGCAGGAGTGGCACGACTGGCTGTGGCGCGGGCAGGGCTACTGCTAGCAGCGGTTCATGCTGCTATGACTGTATCGAGGCTGCTGTGACTGTATCGAGGCTGCTCTGACTGTATCGAGGCTGCTGCGACTGTATCGAGGCTGCTGTGACTGTATCGAGGCTGCTGTGACTGTATCGAGGCTTCTGTGACTGTATCGAGGCTGGTGTGACTGTATCAAGGCTGCTGTGACTGTATCGAGGCTTTTGTGACTGTATAGAGGCTGCTGTGACTGTATCGAGGCTTCTGTGACTGTATCGAGGCTGCTGTGACTGTATCGAGGCTTCTGTGACTGTATCGAGGCTGTTGTGACTGTATCAAGGCTGGTGTGACTCTATCGGGGCTTCTGTGACTGTATCGAGGCTGCTGTGTCTGTATCGAGGCTTCTGTGAGTGTATCGAGGCTGCTGTGACTGTATCGAGGCTTTTGAGACTTTATCGAGGCTGCTGTGACTGTATCGAGGCTTCTGTGAGTGTATCGAGGCTGCTGTGACTGTATCGAGGGTGCTGCTGAAGCATGGTCTGCTTGACAGCAGCGACGTCGCCCAGCTCCATACGCTGTGAGTGAGCGGGCAGGCTGCTGCTAGCAGTGGTTCACAAGCTTACTTTCTCACAACCACTGTGTATACTGCATGGTGACTTTTGAGTCGACTCAAAAGTCACCTTGCACCCCAAGAGTCGAGTGGAGTGGATTGGATTGGACTGGATTGGATTGGTTGCTTGGCTTGCTTGGCTTACTTTCTCACAACCAGTTGTAACACACACTTTGTACCACTGCATGGCACCCCAAGAGTGGATTGGAGTGGAGTGGCGTGGCGTGGAGTGGAGTGGATTGGATTGGTTGCTTGGCTTGCTGCGCTGGAGATTCATTTCTGCTTGCTTGGCTTGGCCTTCCCCTCTTCCCCCTTCCGCCTTCCGCTTTCCGCCTTCCACGTTCCCCCTTCCTTCTTGCCCTCCCCATCCCTCCTCCCCCTTTCCACCTTTCCTCCTCCCTTCTTACCACACCTCCCGTCAAGCTACCCCTTGGTCCGCGTGATGCTCCGGCACATGAAGAGCGGCAAAGAAGAGGCTTATGGCCTCGTCCACAGCTTGGTTCGCGCACGCGGCATCGTCGCCGTAGAAGTCGTTCATCCGACTCTTCTTCTTGTCCGAACCTCTGCCGTTGACTGCGCCGGCCCCCCCACCCTCGCAGCGGACGCAGGCGCACCCGCCAACAGATACATCGACAACGACGGTTCCGTTGCTCGCCGAAGTCGACGGACCCAGTGATGAGGATGTTGTGGAGGTTCTTTCCCCTTCCCCTGTCTTTGCTCCTCCGTTCCCCGTCGCACATCGGCCTGGGTCGGCACCTGTGACGCCCACCGTCGATGAGGGGAGCTTTGAGGCGTCGCCTGTGGCGCCGGCCCATGGCATCGCCGGCGGTCGACAGGGTGCCAAGCTCGTTGACCAAGATGCCAAGCCGACGACGACAGGGGAGCACCAGACAGGGGAGCCAGTCGAACAGGAGGCAACGGGAGGGGTACACTCGACAGGGGAGCAGCAGTCGGAGCGGCCGACAGGAGAGTTGTCGAAGGCAGCAGCAGACGAACAGCCGGTCGACGGGTCGAGGCAGCTGGTCGATGACGTTCTCGTCGACGAGAAAGGGGAGTCGGCGGGTGAGGAGTCTACCGACAGCGACGTGATGGAAGTGTCGATCACGAAGCCTGAGCTGCGACGCACAGGTCGAGCCCGACGGCCGCCGGAGCGGTTGAGCTTCCACGCCTGCCTACCGCCAGCTGCCTTCACCACGGTGTACGACGAGGTCGACGACGACCTGCTGTACGACGATGCCAAGGAGGATGAAGACCTGCCGGATCTCGACCCTGACGTGCATGTCGACCCCGAACACCGCTGGGACATCGCCACGATGACGGTGAAGGAGGCGCTGTCGAGCTGGAAGGGCGAGGCGGTGAAGGCCGCCATGGAAGAAGAAATCCGTAGCCTCATCGCTATGGGGACTTGGGAGCTGGTCGAACGCCCTCGCGGGGTGAACATTATGAAGAACCGATGGGTGCTGACGACCAAGTACCGCATCGACGACACCGTCGAGCGCGAGAAGGCGAGGCTGGTCGTAAAGGGCTTCACGCAGGTGTACGGCGCCGACTACGACGAGACGTACTCACCGGTGAGCAGCTACGTCACGCTAAGGATCTTCCTCAGCATCGTCGCCGTCCTCGACCTCAACCTGATGCAGCTCGACATGAAGAATGCTTTCCTGCAGAGCAGGCTTGACAGGGTGCTCTACATGTACCAGCCGGACTACTTCAACGACGGGACCGGCCGGGTGTGTAAGCTGTTGAAATGCCTCTACGGGCTGAAGCAGTCGCCGCTGCTGCGGTACAGGGCTCTCGACGGTGTGCTGCTGGGCGCTGGCTGGAAGAAGAGCTAGGTCGACGAGGCGCTCTACTTCAAGACCGGCGATGACGGTGTGACCTGCTAGGTGTTGGTCTATGTTGACAGCCTGCTCGCCGCTCGCAGCAGCACCGCGATGCTGAAGGAGCGGAAGGAGCTGCTGGAGGCCGCCTTCGAGCTGCGTGAGATCTCGCCGGTGGAGAAGTACCTTGGGCTGGAGATCGTGCGCGACAAGCCGGCCAGGAAGTTGTGGCTGCACAAGCAGGGCTACGTCGACAAGCCGCCCAGGCGCTTCGTCAACGAGGAGCAGGGCGGTCGAGTCCCGAAGACGCCGGTCTCGGTCGACGCCTACGCTCAGCTGACGTGCGACGACGAGGAGGCTCAGGAGCGCAAAGAGGAGGAGTACCGGCAGAAGGTCGGCTCGCTACAGTTCGTGGCGACAACGACGAGGCTGGACATTGCGTTCACCTGCAGCAAGCTGGGGAGCGGCCTCACGGTGAGGAGCGACCAGCATTGGCGTGAGGTCGGCTGTTGCCTCGCCTTCCTTGCTGACACCCGCAACACCGCCCTGGAGTTTGGCGGTGGACCAGAATCGTTGGAGCTGATCGGCTACGTCGATGCCGACGACGCGGGCGACAAGCAGAACCGTACGAGCACGGGAGGCTACGTGTTCGTCTACGGAGGGGCCGCCGTCTCCTGGTCGAGCTCGCGCATCAAGTGCGCGGCATTATCATCGACCGAGTCGGAGTACGTGGCGGCCACGGATGCCGGCAAGGAGGGGCGTCGACTTCGCTTCCTCCTTGCGGAATTCAAGCTGCTCGACGCCGGGAAGCCGACCATCCTCCGCGTCGACAACAAGTCGGCAATCACTGTCGCTGAGGGCTTGGGGCTGACAGGCAACCTCAAGCACATGGAGCGACGCTACGCGTGGCTGCAGCACATGGTGAGGCACGGGAAATTTGTGCTGAACTACATCCCAACCACCGAGCAGCTGGCATATTTCCTAACGAATGCACTGCATTTTCCGGCTTTCAACCGGTGCTCCGTCGCCATCGGACAAGTTCGTCTGGTCGACGTCGGCGACGGCGACGACGAGGTGCAGCAGTAGGTGCCGTGCCCTTCTGCACGGCTGGTGCGGTGACGGCATGCTGTGTGTGGGGTGCACGCCGAGGACGAGTTCTATCCGTGGAGTACTGCCGTGAGGGCTGGAGGCCCAAGCGTGAGCGCGGCAGGGGAGTGTTAACAGGAATGGAGTGTTGGCCCCGCCCTCGCTTGGGCAACGCCGACAACTTGGTCGGATGTACGGGAGTAGCAGCCGACCGCTCACAGTGGGATAGCTGCTTGACAGGTTACGCCGAGCTGCAGCGGACCGCTATGGTGTTGCTGTCAACCAGGATGCTCGACAGCTGCATCTGACTGGCCTGGGCGACGGGTGAGCCGTCCGGGAGGTCGACGAAGCAATCCCGTCGAAGTGCAGTTCGACCGGGAGGACAACGGAGCATCCCGTCGAACTGCAGTTCGACCAGGAGGTCGACGGAGCAGTTCTGGTCGACGGAAGGGGTCCGTCGACCAAGGGGTAGCTTGACGGGAGGTGTGGTCGACCAGGAGCGCCCGGTGGTCGACTAGAGGGACCCAGTGGTCGACGGGAGGCACCTGGGAGTCGACCAGAGCACCAGGGGTCGACCAGGTCGACCGGGTAACCTGCTCGACGAGTTCTGCGGAGGCACGCGAACGTCGTCAAGATTGCGATGGCGCAGGCGACTTCGGGCTGGTATCCCGAAGTCGATGTGGCTCGTCAGGCGCAGACAACAGCCGACGGATGCCCAACGAGGCAAGTCGGGCCAATCGTCTGCGCACACCTGCGAGCGCGCGCACTACTGTGTTCTACGGGGCACGCCGTCGACCTGCTTTGTTGGCAGGTCGCCCTTCTGCAATGCTGGCGCGGCTCCTCTACGCAATGCTGGCAGGCGGTTGACCGAGCTGCGTTGGCAGTCAACCAGGCTAGCTGCACGGTTGCTAGGTGCCTGATGTAGTCATTGTTGTCATTGCTTCTTGGATCATTCTGGAATTCCAACTTTGCTAGTGAAAACTCTTGCCAAATTCTTCCGTGAATGTGCAAACACTAAGGAACTAAGCAAAGCTAAGATCACCTCTAGTAGTTCGTGCCAACCCCTGTAGTCTAGCTCACTACCGTTGTAGAGTTAATCTCCACAACTCATTCATCTCACCGCGCTGGTTTCTTCTCACTATGCTCGTTTCATCTCACCTTGCTCGTTTCATCTCACCATGCTCGTTTCAGCTCACCATGCTCGTTTCATCTCACCATGCTCGTTTCATTTCACCATGCTCGTTTCATCTCACTGTGGTCATCTCATCATCCAGTAGCCCCCCATGGTACGACACCGTGAACACATCCTTCGCCACCACGCCCTGCACGCACATGCATGAGAGATGAGCCATGAGAGACAGATACGGTGATCATTGTGTGGGATGGAGCACATCTATGTGATCATTGTGAACACATCCTTCGCCACCACGCCCTGCACGCCATGCACGCCCAATCCTCCCCTCCGCCCTCCCCAGTCCCCCCACCCTTCCCCCCTCACTCATAGTGCAGGGCCGCTAGTTCCATGTGAGTCCCATGGCGAGCTGTGTGTCGGAATCCTGCTGCTATCTGCTGCTGCTCCAAGCTCCAAGCTCCCCGGCTGATAGTCCCTCCTCATTTCTCCCAGCTGATGCGGTATGCCTTGAGTGGCTGTGGCGGGGGCAGCGCTGCTGCTCGCAGTGAATCTTGCTGCTGTGATTGTATCAAGGCTGCTGCTACTGCTAAGAGTTGGTCCGCATGACGTCATCTGCTGGCAGGTACGTGGCTGATATCAATCAGTCCACTCCGATGCTTGGTAATGCAGCTGTTAAGGCTATTCCATTCCTAATGTCTGGGCATAGTAGCTTTGCTGCTTGTCATGCGATGGCTGTGAGCTATGCTGCTGCTTAGTGCCCACGGGCAAAGCTGTATTTTGAGGCACCTCAAAATATACCTTAGTGCCCACGGGCATAGCTCGGCTCACAACACCCATCACCGTTCGTTCTCTTGCTTGTTCTCACACCCCATCTCTCACCCCTGCTCTCATTTGTGTTCCCTGTCTCATATCGTACAGGCCCACTGGATGAGGAGATGAGATGAGCACAGCGAGATGAAACAAGTTGACTTTTGTGTCGACTCAAAAGCCATCTCTCTCCTCTGCTCTCATTAGTGTTGCCTTTGTCCTACCGTGCAGGCCCACTGGATGGGGAGATGAGATGAGCACAACGAGATGAAGCAAGCAAGCAAGCACGGTCACTCACACGCTTGTGTTGTGTCCCCACTCCCCACTTCCACCCACATCCCTTCTTTTGCGGAGCTGCACACCTCATTCTGTTGTCTGTGTGTTGTTCGCATCACCTGTCCCTTATGCTCCGCTGCTGGCTGTGTCACTCAATCATTGGGGCACCACTGCTGCCCGCCCATCATCAGTAAACACCCCCCTGTTCCACTCAATCTCATCATCAGTAAACACCCCCCTGTTCTGACACCCTATCTGCCGCTTCGCCCATCCTGAGCGAACCGGTTTTTGAGAATTCTCAAAAACCAGCTCATCATCAGTAAACACCCCCTTGTTCTGACACCCTATCTTTCTTTTCGCCCATCATGATTCCCCTCAGAACGCTAGTGTTTCCCCTCTTCATCTTGCCTCCCATCCCTGCTCCACCTCGCATCCCTCTCAACCGCTCTCAACTACTTTTTCTGTCCCCATTTTTCCAGGCTGACGCCTAGTGCGCTCAAGCTCAATCCCCCTCGTGCTGTATCTCCGCTTCTTGCTTTACCCTCTCCGTCCCCACTCCCCTTCACCTTGGCATCCTGGCATCTAGCTCACTCTCACCGCCCGCCCTTATCCAGGTGCCTTTTGAGTCGACTCACTGGTCACTCCCCTTCACCTTGGCATCCTGGCATCTAGCTCACTCTCACCGCCCGCCCTTATCCAGGTGCCTTTTGAGTCGACTCACTGGTCACTCCCCTTCACCTTGGCATCCTGGCATCTAGCTCACTCTCACCGCCCGCCCTTATCCAGGTGCCTTTTGAGTCGACTCACTGGTCACTCCCCTTCACCTTGGCATCCTGGCATCTAGCTCACTCTCACCGCCCGCCCTTATCCAGGTGCCTTTTGAGTCGACTCACTGGTCACTCCCCTTCACCTTGGCATCCTGGCATCTAGCTCACTCTCACCGCCCGCCCTTATCCAGGTGGCTTTTGAGTCGACTCACTGGTCACTCCCCTTCACCTTGGCATCCTGGCATCTAGCTCACTCTCACCACCCTAATCTAAACAACTCTGAAATTTGTGAAGACGCGTGTAGAAGTATGCCTCGTTCGCCTACCAATCTTCAACCCCGCCCACCGATCTCGTGTCCCTCTCTATCTCTCTTATATGATCCCTCCCTCCCTCCTCTCCCTCCCTTACCCCCCCTCCTCCCCTCTCCCCCCCTCTCCCTTACACTCTCTCGCTGCCAGAAATCAAAGCAGAGGAGAGCTACTAGTCTCTTGATGCACCTTATAACGAGTAAGAGAGCTACTAGTAGATACCAACAGCAGCGCTGCACACATGACAGGGCTGGGCATTCTACTTCTCTCCTGCTCTGCTGCTCTGCTGCTGCTACTCCGGCTAGGATTCTTCACTACTGAACAGCTTGTGTTATGCATCCATCCATCCATCTCTATTTAACTCGGAGCATGATTGGTTGAACCCACCTCCATGAGCATTGAGCATACACACTACCTCCAGGTGAGTATTTTAAACTTCAGTGCGGATTTTGTGTGCAATTCCAGCACAGATTGGTGTTCCATGTAGTAACCAGATTAGGCTCTCTTGTTATGAGAGCGCAACGAGGATGACACACAAAAGAGAAGAATGTACACACAATCCAACATATCGAAACAAAATACGGCACACAAAGAGCCATCCCGCCCTTGCACCCTACACATGCAGTACACACACAGCTGTCCAGACTGGGTACGTGATTGAAGAAATGTTGTGAGACGTCTCAAAACATTTCTTCAATCACGCCCTTGCACCCTAGACATACAGTACACACACAGCTGTCCAGACTGGGTACCTGCTACAAGCTTGGGCGAAGCATGTGCGGTGAACATACAGCTGTCCGGTCCAGACTGGGTACCTGCTACAAGCTTGGGCGAAGCATGTGCGGTGAACATACAGCTGTCCGGTCCAGACTGGGTACCTGCTACGAGCTCGGGCGAAGCAGCACTACACTGATGCATCAGCGCCCATGCACCAGTGAGCGTGCTGCTGAAACAAAGCTCTGGCAATGAAACGAAACAGGAAACCCCTAACGCCTCTTGCGGCAACGCTACTGAGACCCCTACGCTAGCTGCCACCCCCCGAAGCATCCATGTGGTGGTGAAGCCAAGCCACCTACAAATCGTATGGTACCGGTATTTTTCCTTGCGGCCTCAACGCCCCATCCCCCCATCCATTTTACCACCCATGCCTCCGCTAATTTCCGCCTACCACTGCCCTCCTCCCTGTGGTGAGGGAATGTCTTGCATCAAGGAGAAAACGGCCCTGGTCCACCCATCCCGCCTCCCATGTTGCCCCCAGCTCCCCCCATCCCTGCCCCCATCCCTCCGCCCATCCCTCCGCCCATCCCAGGTCCACCCTGGCCGGGTGCTGCCTGCGACCCTGGAGCAACCCACCCTGACCCGCCCATTCCTCCGCCGCCCATGCCTCCGCCGCCCATTCCGCCGCCCATTCCGCCGCCTCCCATTCCGCCACTGCCCATTCCACCCCCGCCCATTCCGCCGCCACCCATGCCGCCGCCGCCCATGTTTCCCCCAGGACCCATGGCTGCTTGTGATCCGGGAGCAGACGACCCAGGTCCGCCCATGCTGCCCATTCCGCCGCCGCCCATTCCGCCACCGCTCATTCCGCCGCCGCCCATTCCACCGCCGCCCATTCCGCCGCCGCCCATTCCGCCTCCGCCCATTCCACCGCCACCCATGCTGCCGCCGCCCATTCCGCCGCCACTCATTCCTCCGCCGCTCATTCCGCCGCCACCCATGCCGCCTCCGCCCATTCCGCCGCCGCCAATTCCGCCGCCGCCCATTCCGCCTCCGCCCATCCCACCGCCACCCATGCTGCCGCCGCCCATTCCGCCGCCACTCATTCCTCCGCTGCTCATTCCGCCGCCACCCATGCCGCCTCCGCCCATTCCGCCGCCACTCATTCCGCCGCCGCCCATTCCGCCGCCACCCATGTTTCTTCCAGGATCCATGGCTGATTGCGATCCGGGAGCAGAGGAACCAGGTCCGCCCATGCCCCCTCCAATTCCGCCACCGCCCATTCCGCCGCCGCCCAGTCCGCCGCCGCCCATTCCGCCGCCACCCATCCCTCCGCCGCCCATTCCGCCGCCACCAATGCCGCCGCCGCCCATTCCGCCGCCACCAATGCCGCCGCCGCCCATTCCACCACCGCCCATTCCGCCGCCGCCCATTCCGCCGCCGCCCATTCCGCCGCCACCCATTCCGACGCCGCCCATTCCGCCGCCACCAATGCCGCCGCCGCCCATTCCACCGCCGCCCATTCCGCCGCCGCCCATTCCGCCGCCGCCCATTCCGCCTCCGCCCATTCCACCGCCAACCATTCCATCGGCACCCATTCATCACAAAAAACAGGGTCGGAAACCTGGACGCGTTCGGTTGGAAATCTGTTTGCCTTTCGGAAATCTGACGGGAAACCGTGGATTTCTTCCGTCAGAAATCAGACCACTGGATTGATGGTGTTGCCTGCTGATTTCATGTCAGATTTCTGTCGGACAAGTACCAACAATTTTCCGATGGTTGGCTTTGAGAAATCTGACAGTTTCCAGGCTAGTCGCGCTTCGGTCGAAACTGATTTCCCCTACAATAAGTATGATAAAAAATCAACTGTAGACTCAGTACACTGCGAAGTGTAGGTTTGAATACGTACATATAGAAAAGCAATTACCAGCAAATTTTCATCCACATTTAACGTTTCATTATAGTCACATAAAATATTGACAATACTGTAGGAAATTTTTGCTACAGTATTCTTCCTGTATAAATTAGGCATTTCATTTTGTGCTTATTAGGCTCTTTATTACAGGTGTAATGGGCATTTTACTTCTGGTGCCAATAAGGCTATATTAATAAAAAAACATTTACAATTGAAGCAGTACATACAACACAAGAAACCTCTTATGGGTCATCAAGAATAGCACAACACAAGTACAATAAGAACAGAGAAACTAGGAAGCACCATATAGGTACACGGAATAACCTGCAGACATTGCTGCTGCAGCAACAGCATAACAGAACTCCATGGTACCTGCCGCAGGTGAGGCAGAACGATAAGCAAGGAAAACATCACGTTACTTCCTCACGTTAGCCGGAAGAATAGTAGCAGAAGAACTATTACGGAAAAACGTACCGGTGCGTGAATTGGCGTCACCAATTAACTACTAATCTGGGGTACAACTTGATCTGCAATCCTAGCAAACAATAAACAGAGCAGATAATCGAACTGGATTAGTCGACCGTTTGAAATGCGAATGCTCAAGGAAATAAGGTTTAAGAAACAGAGCAGATAAGAAAAACGCGCGCCAGCCGTGATGCCCAACTTTCACCCACTGATAAGTGCTGCACCAGGAAAAACACGATGACGAGGTGGTTAAAAGAGCTACTAGAAGTCGATGGCTTCAACAATAAACCGAGGCCAAATACCGTACCTGCTAATAGGCATGGAGCGTGGTGAGCTGGACAGGAAGGAAGGAAACCTGATAAAAACTGGAAAAAGTGAACGGAGAAATGACGAAAGGGAGGGCTGAAAGAGAACGACGGGAGGGATCACTGAAAACGGCGCACCAGCTGCTGTTGCTCTTGCCCCGTCAGCAGGGCAGATTGGGTTGTGCTGGGTGGGGTGTGCTGTTGGGGGAGTCGCAGGTGCGCTGGAGGTCGCAGGTGCGCGCTGGCACTTGCGCTGGCAGCAGCTGCACAGTTGGCAGTTGCACCAATTGCGGAGCTCCACTCTTTTGCAGTCCAGCGCAACTGCGCTGTGTTGCGCAGTTGCGCTGGACTGCAAAAGCGCGCTATGGTACAAGGCGCTGGGCAGCAGCGCGCTGGGTGTACAGAGGGCAATGGTACACACAGCGCAGTTGCGCTGGGCAGCCTTGCACAGCTAGCGACTTGGCAACATGCTGTACAGCGCATGTTGCCAGCGCGCTAAGGAAACATCGAACCAATCAGAACAAATGCTATCGCCAACAATAAAAATCTACACCAATAACAGCACACTTTTCCGATGACGTGTGTAGAAATGACGCGCAAACAGCGATCCTGGATATGACCAGCTCGATGGCCCATCGTAACTCTCCTCTGCTTCCAGAATAGTGAATGCGTCATAATAATACTTGCTGATACAAGATCTTCACGCGTTTCAAGATCCAAAGTCTTGTTCCCACAAGTATCACAAATTGTTACGAACATAAGCGGACTTTACCCATCTCAACTGTTTGCTGCGAGAACCTCAACCTTTTACATTTTGATTGCTGCTAGATTATTCTTACATTCGAAATAATAAGTTTTCAATCATCAATAAATTAGTTACATGACGAATTTAAGGAGTATTTTTTGGTTTCATATCTAATATATGTGTTTCAAGTGCCATTATTTTCTTAGAAAATGAATTCTTGAACTAGTCGATACATCTAACCTACCACTACAGGGAGTCACTAAGCAACAAAGGTGGACTATGGAGGAGGGCACGGGGTTGTGCGAGTGATCGTAGCATTCTGCTGGAGTTCTTGCTACTTGCAAATGAAAGTTGGAAATTTGCCAAGAGTTTCCACTAAGGAAGTTGAAAGAACAACTTGCAATGAAAAGTTGATAGCAAAGGTTAGGATCGACTTTCGCCAATCAGTAATGTACGTAATTCCGGATAAGAATATGCTTTGATACATCTAGCCATTTTACGTCTACAGAGAGAAAGAGAGAGAGCGAGAGAGAGAGAGAGATACAGAGAGTGTGTATATGTGTGTGTGTGTGATAGAGAGAGAGAGGAAACGAGAGAAAGAGAGAGAGAAAGTGAGAGAGAGAGAGAGTAAGAGAGAGAAAAAGTGAGAGAGAGAGAGAGAAAGAGAGAGAGGGAGAGAGAGAGAGAGAGAGAGAGAGGAAACGAGAGAGAGTAAGAGAGAGAGAAAGTGAGAGAGAGAGAGAGTAAGAGAGAGAGAGAAAGTGAGAGAGAGAGAGAGAGAAAGAGAGAGAGAGAGAGAGAGAGAGAGAGAGATAGAGAGAGAGAGCAAGAGAGAGAGAGAGAGAGAGAGAGAGAGAGAGAGAGAGAGAACGTCCAAATGCCCTTTTTACCACTATTTCTTCACACAGTTCTCTACTGTATCCTATTTCCTAGCCATAGGAACTGGTTTGACCTCGTTAGCACAACTACGCAGCACGGGGCGCATGTTTGTGCATTTGTTGGCCTTAAACAGTGCAAGGATAGGCATGTGCGCAACACGTCACTGCGCCAACGTCTGGATGCTTTTTTTAGCACTATTTCTTCATACAGCTCCCTACTACATCCTATTCCCTAGCCACAGGAACTTGTTTTACCTTGTTAGCACAACTACGCAGCACGTGGCGTATGCTTGTGCGTTCGCTGGCCCGAATCTGTGCAAGGATAGGCTTGTGCGCAAGATATCACTGCGTCAACATCTAAATGCATTTTTTACCACTATTTCTTCACACAGTCCTCTACTACATCCCATTACCTAGCCATAAGAACTGGTTTGACCTCGTTAGCCCAACTACGCAGCACGTGGCGCATGTTTGTGCGTTTGCTAGCCCGAATCCGTGCAAGGATAGGTCTGTGCGCAAGATGTCACTGCGCCAACATCTAAATGCCCTTTTTAGCACTATTTCTTCATACAGTTCTCTACTACATCCTATTATCTAGCCATAGGAACTGGTTTGACCTTGTTAGCACAACTACACAGCACGTGGTGCATGTTTGTGCGTTCGTTCGCCCGAATCTGTCAATGATAGGTCTGTGCGCAAGATGTCACCGCGCCAACGTCTAAATGCCATTTTTACCTCTATTTCTTCACACAATCCTCTACTACATCCTATTACCTAGCCATAGGAACTGGTTTGACCTCGTTAGCACAACTACACAGCACGTGGCGTATGCTTGTGCTTTCTCTGGCCCGAATCTGTGCAAGGATAGGTTTGTGCATAAGATGTCACTGCGCCAACGTGTAAATGCCTTTCTTAGCACTATTTCTTCACACAGTTCTCTGCTACATCCTATTACCTAGCCATAGGAACTGGTTTGACCTCGTTAGCACAACTACGCAGCACGTGGCGCATGTTTGTGCGCCCGCTAGCCCGAATCTGTGCAAGGATATGTCTGTGCGCAAGATGTCATTGCGCCAACGTCTAAATGCATTTTTTAGCACTATTTCTTCACACAGTCCTCTAATACATCCTATTATCTAGCCATAGGAACTGGTTCAACCTCGTTAGCACAACTATGCAGCACGTGGCGCATGTTTGTGCGCTCGCTGGCCCGAATCTGTGCAAGGATAGACCTTTGCGCAAGATGTTACTGCGCCAACGTCGAAATGAATTTTTTAGCACTATTTCTTCACACAGTCCTCTACTACATCCTATTACATAGCCATAGGAACTGGTTTGACCTCGTTAGCACACCTATGCAGCACAGGGCGCATGTTAATGCGTTTGCTGGCCTAAAACAGTGCAAGAATAGGCCTGTGCAATCATGAGATTGACAAATTAGTTCAAGGATAGGCACAGGAAGCGGTGAATCTTTTGTGCACGCATTTGTTTTTGTACTGCTTGAAAATCATGAATTTGTATAGCGTGCTTTAATATTGTCGTCGACGATTATAGATATCATTGATTTTTTTTATTAATTGGCGAGAAATACACATCAAAATGATATTCCTAATTGCCTATTTTAGCTCTCAGACATGAGATATTAATTACAAGTAGCTTTATTTATACATAAGTCTTAGGCTTTGAAATATACTGAAAGTCTCGAGTGTATGCATCTCAAATATATCAATTTTGCACTACTCCTTGCCTCGCCGCCCACATCTGCATTCCTGTCAGAAATCTGCCAGAAATCAAGAATTACTGTTCATTCTTGACGCGACTCGGGTGCACCCGAACATTTCGGTCAAGCACACCCTGCCTCATGGATTTCCGTGCGGAAACCAGCGGATTTCCGTCAGAAATCTGTTGGAAGTCCGAATCTGCCAAAAATATCGAATGCCACTGTGAAATGACTCATTTCGACCCTCGGAAACCTCGAAGCTGAACCGGGTTTTTTGTGATGTTCCACCGCCACTCATTCCGCCGCCACCCATGCCGTTTCCGCCCATTCCGCCGCCACCCATTCCACCGCCACCCATTCCGCCGCCTCCCATTCCGCCGCCGCTCATTCCGCCGCCACCCATTCCGCCGCCACCCATTCCGCCGCTGCCCATACCGCTTTCACTGATTCCGCCGCTCTGCTGCTGCTGCTGCGGCTGGCCGGTCGAGCTTCCGCCTCGTGCCCATCCGCGCATCATCCCGCGCAGCTTGTCCGCGCGGAGCCCCGCGGAGAAGCGATAGGCCAACGCCGCGTGGAGAGACGAAACAAGAACAAGCGAGAGGAGGAGAAAGGCCTTGCTCAGGTCACGGCGACGACGCTGGCTGGACAGAATTGAGACCCTCTGCGTCATTGTGCTGGCGTTGCGTATGGTTCAGCTGAAAATTCCACGTAAGATTGTATTCTGGAAGTATCAGGTTGGAATCGAAGAATCGAAAGCACCTAGAGAAGTTGGAAAGCTCGAAGTCCTATCTTCACTACAAGTGTGTGAAGGAGAGTGGATGATGTGATGAGTTGCCTATGTGACCCAGCCCTTTGTACTACCGTCGAACCGCGAATACTGCTGCAGATGGAAATGATTTCCCCGCGGCGAAATGACTTGAGCTGGAACCAGTGGACCAATGGCTATCGTCGAGTCAAGCGCTTGAAATTTGAGTCAACGCACTGTGAAAAAAATGTTGACCACTGTACATTTTGTCAACACCCGACTTTCTCCGTTCGTCCTCCCACAAAACGAAATTTGAAGAACTCGTATTCCTGATAACATTGGATTCGGTATTCGCAGTTCGTGACGCAAGTTCGGTTTTCAATTTACTATAACGAACGTTCTGGTTATTTGCGTTTGCTGAACAGCCCGAACAAAACTCGCACCAATCAAGCTTTCACAAGCGCGGATAGACCAGCAGGCAAGTGTAGGGGTGACTGAGAACAAGCTCGTCCACTCGCGTTCCGCGGTTCGCGCGACCAAGCTGACGTGGCAAAATGCGGAGGTCGCTCGACTCGACGGCGGCGAAGTTGGGTTTTAGAACAAGGCGAGATGTAGAACACAGAGGACTTTCGCGAGATGGATTTCATTTTAAAGCCCAAGACCTGAATTACAAAAAAAGGAAGACAAATTGTGCACAGTTTGCCTACCGAACCCACAGTTGACCTCTCGAGCCAGGTTGGTTACTATAAAACAAAGCGCAAAAAAAGAGAGTGTCGTAGAGCAGAACGGGCTTGGTTGGTGCTGATATAACCAAGGATCCAGTGGATAGGATAGAATCTGTTAAAACTAACAGGAGACAATGAAGTCGCTGTAGTGACCTTGTTGAGTAATAATTGAAAGAGAACAAGATGATTGAGAGATATGAGTACAGGAGATTACGTAGAATTCTAGCTAGCCATGTACTTTGAGGGGTACATTCCCTTAACTGTATTGCATAGCTACAGTAACCGTGACTATTGCTATCCTCGACAGTTACCATGTTGCAGTGAATTATCTGCCGCGCGGTTACTGGATTTAAAGGGTCATGACCGTTGACTTCCTCAGACGGTTGACCTTCGGGTGACCCTGTACATTCCGCATGCTCTATATGAGCTATTGCGGTACTTGTACAGTGGAACAGCTTCGGTAATGCTTTATATGACCTTTCGGTTATTCCAACACTCCCCTTCATTCCTGAAGGTGGGCCACTAGGGATTTCTTGGTGATCCCGCAGAAGTCGGCGCAGCGTTGGTACTGCTGACGCGACAGCTTTTTCGTCAAGAAGTCAGCTGCCATGTCACCGGTCGGGCACTACGTCAGCTTGAATTTCCCTTTGTCGATTTCATCATTCACGAAGAAGTAGCGAAGGGCGATGTGCTTGGTGCGGTTGACGAAGCCGGGCTTGTTCGCGATCTTTATCGCGCTCTGATTATCGCAGAGTAACGTGAAGTGCCCATTCATCGTCACTTTTGCCTCTTGCAGGAGCTCCATCAGGTACAGTCCTTTGCGAATAGCTGCGCTAGCTGCGATGAATTCTGCTTCTGCTGACGAAAGAGCGATGAGTTCCTGCTTCCGAGAGTTCCAGGAGATGAGTCATGCTGGTTGGAGTTGAAAAATGAATACTGTGCGGGAGCGTTGGTTGTCAACATCTCCTGCGTGGTCGGCATCTACGTAGCCATGGAGCTGCAGAGTAGCGGTGAGGTTGGCTTCTTAAGTGAGACTGACGTCGGGAGTGGAGATGAAGTATTGTAGTGCTCGGCGTAGATCCAGTAGATTCTCCCCTTCAGGTCGCTTCAGGTACTGTGCGAGCTAGCTTGCGACGAAGGAGAGATCGGGCTGGCATGTGACGGCGGCGAACAGGAGACATCCTAGCTGCTGCTTATAGAGACGATGGTTGTCGGGAGAAAGCGGTGTGGTGTCTGACTCATAGTTAGGAGGAGGAGTGCGATAGGGGGTAGTAAGGTTGATTGGTGCGATGGAGAAGCGCTTCGTGAGTGTTTCAGCGTACTTGGCGGCGGAGAGGTGAATGGAGAAGGCGGACTGAGTCACATTGAGGCCGAGAAACTGGGTGACATTGTGGTTGATTGTCACCTCCATTTTCTCTTTGATGTCGGCCCCAAACTGGTCAGAAGCTATGTGTCGTCGCCGGTGTAGAGAAGGTCGTCGACGTAGGCGACGAGGAGCATGAATTTCCCGCGCGATTTTCATCTGTACATTCCGGGGTCGTGCGGCAGCTAAGTGAAGCCGAGCTCAAGCAGGATGGAATGGAGGTACTGCTGCCATAGACGAGGCGCCTGCTTGATTCCGTAGAGGGATTTCTGGAGGAGACAAATGGCGCCATCATTTTCTTCGAATGTGTGCGGCTGCTTGACGAAAATGATGCCATCGATAGGAGCATAGGGGAAGGCGTTGCCGACGTCAATTTGCCGGAGCGGTCGCTGTTTGACAACGGCGATGCAGATGAGAATGTGTAACGCGGTATGGTGGCCGACTCGAGCGTAGGTGAGCGTGAAATCCACCAGGTGTGTTTGCTCAAATCCTCGCACTACCCAACGCGCCTTGTACTTGTCGACCAAGCCATCTTCGAGAGTTTTGATGAGGAAAACCCTTTTTCCGCTGAGAATTTTTCTCCCCTTTGCTGATGACCGAAAGACTAGCTTCCAGGTGCCACGTTTCTTCAGCGACGTGATTTTGGCGGCAATGGCTGCTCTCCATTTTGAGAAAACAAAAACGAGAATGATGCACTAAGGAATGGAATGTGGTACAAATATGCAACCCTAGAAATGTGTACCCCATATGGGCTACCCCACTAGAGCCTATTCAACATTATGATTTCACACACCCCCATAGGCAAAGTGGGGGAGAACAAGGGGTCACAAGACCATTCAAGCAAAGCAAAGCAAAGCTCAGGGTGGATCACAAAGTCACCACACATTCCAAGCACAAGTTCAAGGCCAGAAGGCCACTTCACATGCAGGAGCAGATGTATATATATGTATATATATATGTATATATATAAAAGGCTAAACAAGCAAGAGGAGTATATATATGTGAGAGTACAAGCAAGGTGAAGAAGTGAGAAAGTGAGTAAAAGGCAGGCACAAGACCAAGCTGAGTACAGAAGCGGTGATGATCACAAGGTGCAAGTGCCTTAGTGAAAATATCAGCAGTGTTGGCCTCAGAGGCCACGTACGCAAGTCGCAGCTGACCACGCTGCTGCAGCTCACGAGCAAGAAAGTAGCGGAGAGCAATGTACTTCGTTCTGTGCTCCACGCACTGCTCCCGACACATGGCCAGCATGGCCTTGTTATCCACGTACAGCACTGGAGGAGAACGAGGTGGCTCTCCGAGGTCAGTCAGCAGGTAGGTGAGCCAGTGAAGCTCCTGAGAAGCCATGGCTCCGGCGTAGATCTCAGCCTCACAACTGGAGCCGAGAACAGAAGACGAGTGAGTAGCCCGCCACAAAACAGGGCCGCAACCAAGACTGAAGGTGTAACCCTGTGACGACCGCTGTGTAGCCTGGTCGTCAGCCCAAGAAGCGTCTGCGTGCCCAGTAAGGACCACTGGACTCTGCCCTCCAAGCACTAGCTGCCAGAACATTATAGCTTATGCTGTTGTGTAGGCTATAGTGGGGTATCCCATAGGGGGTACAACACAATTAAGGTTTCCTACATGTACTCACTTCATTCATAGTTCATTCATTCACGTTTCCTCCGACCGAGGCTCCTCTGTAGACGCTTCACAGCCCGCGTCCTGTGGACTGGGAAGGTCGGTGATGCGTCTGCGTTCCGTGTCTGGGGATCTCGGGCGTTTGTCCGCGACTTGTCTGCGGACAAGCTGTCCCCTCGTGCTGCTCCATGTGTCTTCCTTGGCTTTCCCCCTGACGCTCCAGGGTGGCAGTTCTACCACCCCTCCTCTCATCGTGTTCTGTCCTCCCAGGACGTCACATTCGACAAGTCAGTCCCCTTCTACCACCTCTTCCCCTACCGCACTCCTTCCCTCCCCCCGCCACCGGACTTCCTTGTGCCAGGTCCCCCCCTGGTAGACCCCCTCCCCCCTCAGGTTCCTGCCCCTTCCGGTGTGTCCCAGGTAGATGCAGTCGAGCCGGTCGAGGTTGATGGTGACTCTGGTCCTGCTGCGGGTGCCGAGTCGAGGGGTGCTGACTCTGGGGGTCCTGTACGCGAGGGTGCTGAGCCTGGGGGAGCTGTGCGCATGGGTGCTGAGCCTCGGGGTGACGAGACTGGGGTTGCTGAGTCTGGGGGTGCTGCGCCAGAGGGTGTTGAGCGTGGAGGTGCTGCGTCTGGAGCTGATGAGCCGGGAGGTGCAGAGCCTGCGGCCACTGGACCTCCCCTTGTGGCGTCTGGTGGTGCTGGGCCTGGAGGTTCTATGGGTGCTCAATCTTGGCGGGAGCCCCTCTCTCCACAGGAGCTGCGCGAGTGGTTTGCTCGCCGCTGGAGGCGTACTGCTGGAGCTGGAGCTTCTTCGGCCGCAGAGGGTGCTGGTACCGCCGGTCCTGGAGCTGTTGGGCCTTCGGGTCCTACTGGAGCTGGAGCTGCAGAGGGTGTTGGTGCTGACACTGCTGCTGTCTGTCCTGGCGGTGGTCCTGCTGCTGGTGCGACTGGAGGTCCTGCCGCTTGAGGTGCTGTTGGCGCTGGTGCTGCCGGAGGTGCTGAGGGTGCTTGTGCTGTCCCTGCTGTGCCTGGTGCCGCCACGCGACCTCGGCCGTACTTCGTTCCGCTCCTTCAGCAGGTTCTTACTCCTTCTCCTCCTGTAGAGTGTCCACCGCCTTTCCCGTCACAGTCACAATTAGAGCCTGCCTCCTCACTGCCTGCTCCCCTTCCTTACACTGGTCCAACTGGAGGTCTTACGGAGCGTCGTGAGCCCGCGTCTCGTCCCGCATCGCCTGTTCGTACTGCTCGCGCTAGTAGTCGTGGTTTGCGTCAGCGTCCTCCTCCTGTCCCTGGCACGCACCGGATGTCTTTACGTCCGTCCACTGCTCCTCTGCGTGCCCCTTTGCCTTCTCCTCCTGAGTCCTCTCTTCCTGCGCTTGCCGACCCGGCGTCGGACTCCCTTCGTGCTGCCAGTCCTACTGTCACGCGTCTCCTTGCCACTGTCGTCACTGACCCCTCTTTTGAGTCCACTGCTATGTCTGCTCTTGTTGGTGAGCTCGTCGCCTTGCTGCTTGCTGTCGTCTGGACTACGCTGCTAGTCTTGTTGCTGAGTCTGCGTCTGTCTGTCCTCCGTCTGTTGGGGGTGAGTGTGCTCTTGGCACGGACGTCCTTGAGGACAGGCAGGAGGAGTTCCAGTGTTTGGCTGCTGCTTCACCTCATCTCGCGTCTGTACTGCTTGCCCCTGAGGGAGACCCGGATGCACTAGACATCCCGACTCCGCGCTCTTACGCGGAGGCCGTAGAGGGTCCCTACTCCTCTCAGTGGCAGGCAGCTTATGGATGCAGAGATGGCTTCCTCGAAGTCCACAGGCACCTACGTTGACGCGGTTCCCCCTCCTGGGGCGAACATCGTCAGTGGCATGTGGATCTTCAGGGTGAAGCGGCCGCCGGGCTCTCCACCTGTCTTCAAGGCGCGGTACGTGGCTCGTGGCTTCAGTCAGCGGCAGGGATTTGACTACTTTCAGACCTTCTCTCCCACCCCAAAGATGACCACTCTTCGGGTGCTGCTAAACATAGCCGCTCAGCGCGACTACGAGCTTCAATCTCTTGACTTCAGCATTGCTTTCTTGCAGGGTAGCCTGCACGAGGAGATCTGGCTGCGCCGTCAGCCTGGCTTCACTTGGAATTTCCCTCTTGGCACCCAGTGGAGCCTCCGATGGCCAGTCTACGGTCTCCGCTAGGCACCGCGTGAGTGGCATGACACACTGAGGACTACGCTTGCGGCTCTTGGGTTTGCTCCCTCTACTGCTGACCCGTCGTTGTTTCTGCGCACCGACACTTCTCTGCCGCCGTTCTACATCCTCGTGTACGTCGACGACTTGGTCTTTGCCACAGCGGACACTGCTGGACTCGCCTACATGAAGTTCGAGCTGCAGAAGAGACACACGTGCACAGACCTGGGTGAACTGCGCAGCTACCTTGGCTTGCAGATCACTCGGGACAGAGCACACCGCACCATTACCTTGACTCAGTCACACATGGTGCAGCAGGTCCTTCAGCGCTTCGGCTTCACGTACTCCTCGCCTCAGGCCACTCCTCTGTCTACTCGCCACTCGCTCTCAGCTCTGCCTTCGGATGAGTCCGTAGAGTCGAGTGGCCCATACCTAGAGCTTGTTGGCATGTATCTGATGACCTGCACATGACTTGACCTTGCATACCCTCTTAGCATTCTTGCACGCTATGTTGCTTATGGGAGACACCGACCAGAGCACATGGCTGCAGCGAAGAGGATGATGCGCTACTTGTGCAGTACGTCGGGCATGGGGCTAGTGCTTGGAGGGCGGAGTCCAGTGGTCCTCACTGGTCACGCGGACGCTTCCTGGGCTGACGACCAGGCTACGCAGCGGTCGTCGCAGGGGTACACCTTCAGTCTAGGTTCTGGCTCTGTCTCTTGGCGGGCTACTCGCTCGTCTTCTTTTCTCGGCTCCAGTTGTGAGGCTGAGATCCACGCCGGGGCCATGGCTGCACAGGAGCTTCGCTGGCTCACCTACCTGCTGACTGACCTTGGAGAGGTGCCTCGTTCTCCTCCAGTGCTGTACGTAGACAACAAGGCCATGCTGGCCTTGTGTCGAGAGCAGCGCTTGGAGCACAGAACGAAACACATTGCTCTCCGTTACTTCCTTGCTCGTGAGCTGCAGCAGCGTGGTCAGTTGCGACTTGCATACGTGGCCTCTGAGGCCAACACTGCTGATGTGTTCACCAAGGCACTTCCGCCTTGTGACCATCAGCGCTTCTGCACTCAGCTCGGACTTGTACCTGTCCTACCTCACTTTCTCACCTGTTGACCTTGCTTGTACTCTTGCATATATATATACCTCCTCTTGCTTGTTTAGTCTTATATATGTATATATATCTAGTCTTGCATGTGAATTGGCCTTGTGGCCTTAACCTTGTGCTCGGATTGTGTGGTGACTTTGTGATCCACCTTGTGCTTTGCTTTACTTTGCTTGACTAGTCTTGTGACCCCTTGTTCTCCCCCAATTTGCCTATGGGGGTGTGTCAGAACTTATAGCTTATGCTTTTGTGTAGGATATAGTGGGGTATCCCATAGGGGGTACAACAAAATTAGGGTTTCCTATATGTACTCACTTTATTCATAGTTCATTCATTCACGTTCTCATTTCTCACACTAGCCCCGTGCCTGACGTACTACACAAGTAGCGCAACACCCTCTTTGCTGCAGCCATGTGCTCCGGTCTGTGTCTCCTAGTAGCAACATAGCGTGCAAGAATGCTAAGAGGGTATGCAAGGTCACATCGTGTGCAGGTCATTAGGTACATGAGGCAGCCAACAAGCTCTGGGTACGGGCCGCTCGACTCTACGGACTCATCCGAAGGCAGAGCTGAGAGCAAGTAGCGAGTAGGCAGAGGAGTGGCCTGAGGCGAGGAGTACGTGAAGCCGAAGCGCTGAAGGACCTGCTGCACCATGTGTGACTGAGTCATGGTCATGGTGCAGCGTGCTCTGTCCCGGGTGATCTGCAAGCCAAGGTAGCTGCGCAGTTCACCCTGGTCTGTGCATGTGTGTCTCTTCTGCAGCTCGGACTTCACGTGGGCGAGTCCAGCAGTGTCAGCAGTGGCAAAGACCAAGTCGACGACGTACACGAGGATGTAGAACGGCGGCAAAGAGGTGTCGGTGCGCAGAAACAGTGACGGGTCGGCAGTAGAGGGAGCAAACCCAAGAGTCGCAAGCGTAGTCCTCAGTGTGTCGTGCCACTCACGCGGTGCCTGGCGGAGACCGTAGACTGGCCGCTGGAGGCTCCATTGGGTGCCAGGAGGAAAATTCCCAGTGAAGCGAGGTGGGCGGCGCAGCCAGATCTCCTCGTGCAGGCTACCCTGCAAGAAAGCAGTGCTGAATTCAAGATAGTG
Organism: Closterium sp. NIES-65; assembly: GCA_948144175.1. NCBI lineage: Eukaryota > Viridiplantae > Streptophyta > Zygnematophyceae > Desmidiales > Closteriaceae > Closterium > Closterium sp. NIES-65. The sequence goes on along the minus strand of CANXME010002686.1, from coordinate 1,825,753 downwards.
AAGCTCGTAGTTGCGCTGAGCGGCTATGTGCAGCAGCACCCAAAGAGTGGTCATCTTCGGGGTGTGAGAGAAGGTCTGAAAGTAGTCATCTCCCTGCCGCTGACTAAAGCCACGAGCCACATGTCGCGCCTTGAAGACAGGTGGAGAACCTGGCGGCCGCTTCACCCTGAAGATCCACATGCAACTGATAATGTTCGCCCCAAGTGGGGGAACCGCGTCAACGTAGGTGCCTGTGGACTTCGAGGAAGCCATCTCTGCATCCATAGCTGCCTGCCACTGAGAGGAGTAGGGACCCTCTACGGCCTCTGTGTAAGAGCGCGGAATCGGGATGTCAAGTGCATCCCGGTCTCCCTCAGGGGTAAGGAGTACGGACACGAGATGAGGTGAAGCAACAGCTAGACACTCGAACTCCTCCTACCTGTCCTCAAGGACGTTCGTGCCAAGAGCACACTCACCCCGGACAGACGGAGGACAGACAGACGCAGACTCAGCAACAAGACTAGCAGCGTAGTCTAGACGACAGCAAGCAGCAAAGTCGACGAGCTCAGCAACTAGAGTAGACGCAGCAGTGGACTCAAAGGAGGGGTCAGTGATGACTGTAGCAAGGAGACGCGTGACAATAGGACTTGCAGCACGAAGAGAGTCCAAGGTCGGGTCGGCAAGGGCAGGAAGAGAGGACTCAGGAGGAGAAGGCAAAGGGGCACGCAGAGGAGCAGTGGACGGACGCGGAGACATCCTGTGTGTGCCAGGGACAGGAGGAGGACGCTGACGCAAACCGCAACTACTAGTGCGAGCAGCATGAAGAGGGGACGCAGGACGAGAGGCAGGCTTACGACGCTCAGCAAGACCTCCAGTAGGACCAGTGTAGGGAGAAGGAGCAGGCAGTGGGGAGGCCGGCGGGAACTGTGACTGGGACTGGACACGCGGTGGACACTCTAAGGGAGGAGGAGGACCAAGAACCTGCTGAAGGAGCGGAACGAAGTACGGCCGAGGCCGCGCGGCTACTTTAGACTCAGCAGGGACAGCACGAGCACCCCTAGTGGCAGCACCAGCGCCAATAGCACCTCCAGCTGCAGTACCTCCAGCAGCACCAGCTGTAGGACCGCCGCTAGGACTGACAGCAGAAGCCTCAGCGCCAACACCCTCAGCAGCTCCAGTTTCAGACGTACCCGCAGGCCCAGCAGCTCCAGCACTCCCAATACGAGCACCTCCGGGACCCATGGCACCAGCACCCTCAGTAGTCGAAGAAGCTCTAGCTCCGATAGTACCCCTCCAGCGCCGAGCAAACCACTCGCGCAGCTCTTGTGAAGAGAGTGGCTCCCGCCGAGACAAAGCATCAGGAGGACCTCCAGGCTCAGCACTGCAAGAGGCCACACGAGCAGGCCCAGCGGCTGCCGGCTCCGCACCCCTAGGCTCAGCAGCTCCAGACTTGGCACCCCCAGGCTCACCATCACCAGATGTAGCACCCCCAAGCTCAGCACCCCCAGGGGTAGCACCCCCAGGCTCAGCACCCGCAAGCGTAGCACCCCCAGGCTCAGCGCCCCCAGTCTTAGCACCCCCAGGCTCAGCACCCCCAGTAGTACCACCTGAAGCCCCAGCACCCCCAAGCGTAGCACTCACACGCTCAACACCCCCACAGTCTGCACCCCCAGGCTGAGGACCACAGCAGCACCAGAGTCACCAGTAACCTCGACAGGCTCGACTGCGTCTACCTGGGACACACCTGAAGGGGCAGGACCCTGAGGGGGGAGGGGGTCTACCGGGGGGGGACCTGGCACAAGGAAGAGCGGTGGCGGGGGGAGGGAAGGAGTGCGGTAGGGGAAGACGCGGTAGAAGGGGACCGATTCGTCAAACGTGACGTCCTGGGAGGACAGAACACGACGAGAGGTGGGGTGGTAGAACTCCCACCCTAGCGCGTCAGGGGGGTTGCCAAGGAAGACACTGGAGCAGCACGAGGGGACAGCTTGTCCGCAAACAAGTCGCGGACTAACGCTCGAGATCCCCAGACACGGAACGTAGACGCATCACCTACCTTCCCCGTCCACAGCAAAGCTGGGGAGGTCTCCGGCATGGAGACCCTGGGGTGAAGGTTGATCTGATGCGCCGCGTACCGAACCGCAAACGGCCACAGAAAATGGGGGGCAGCCGCATGCATCATGGACGTACGAGCGACGTCCATGACCATGCCAATGCGGCGCTCAGCAATCCCATTTTGCTGTGGAGAGTCCGGAAGCGCAAAGGTTTGGCGGATGCCTCGCGCACGACAGTAGGCTCGCAGAAGGCCAGGGGAGAACTCTCCGCCTCGGTTAGAGTGCAGACGTAGAATAGGATAGTCCGAGCCGAAGCTCCTCCTGAGCTGGAGACGAGCTGCGCGGATCTAGTCGATCAACACCTCAGTGACATCACCCTTGCTGCGCAAGGGGAAGACTGTGGTGTACCGCGATTAGTCGTCAACCACCAGCAGGAACAAGCGCTCGTGACCCTCTCCACAGACGCGGGCTAGGCCCCACACTTCCATGTGAAGCGTTTGCAGCGGGGCCTCTGTTGGGGGAAACTGAGAGGAGTGAGGGGCAGCACGCAACTGCCTCTCGACACAGGGGACGCAGGTAGGGCCAGGCCCCGAAGGAAGGGGAGGGAGAGACCGCGGAAGACCAGAGACAAGGACACAGGAGGCCATGCCTCAGAGACGAGGCAGGGAGGGGTGACCAAGGCGGTGGTGCCATAGGAGAGTCTCGTGAGACAGGAGGCGACACGAGCAGGGGGCATACTCAGGACCAGACCTGGACGCTGCAGCAAACACCTGACCCGACGCAGCTATCTGACCAGACGCAGGGACAGGAGGAGACTCAGTGGTCAGGGTGTAGAGGCTCGACCCTGGCCGACGCGTAAACGTGGCCAGATGCCGACCTGTGTGAGAGTCCGAGTAGTGGGTCACCCGGTGACTCGCAGGAGTAAACTGGTGAACCCCCGCATCTTGTAGGTCAGCACCACTCACCAAGTTCGTAGAGAACAAGGGGAGGTAAAGACCAGACAAGGTGCCAGAGGGGGTCGTCGGACACGGGAGGACAGTGGAGAAGTGAGAAAGGACAGGAACCCCAGAGGGGTCTGCTAGGGAGACAGCAACCGGCCGACCAAGCGGCGTGAGTGTGGTGCGGTCTTGAAAGAAGGAGCGAGAAGCCCCTGAGTCAAGTGTGAAGGTGAGGGAGGCCGAAGCCGATGCAGTACATGAGAGCGCAGACTCACCAGCACCTGAGGACGCAGACACACTGGCACCTAGAGCAGCACCCTCACTGGCACCTAGAGCAGCAGCCTCACCAGTACCTAGAGGAGCAGTCTCAATGCCTGGGCCGGGCAGGAAACACTGGTAACAATCACCCTCATCACTAATAGTCACAGCATACATGGCAGCAAGAATAGCATCAAAGTCAAGATCAAAGATAGCTACACCCGCCCTAGACAGCTCACCCTAGCGGGGGATCTCAGTGGCCTCCGGGAACTGGTGACGCCAAGCGTTCGCCAGGCGGCCAAAGCATCGCTGGGTAGGGAGTGCACCCCACACTGCTCACCCGCGCGGTCGCCGGTGCATAGGACCAGTACCCCCACCACGCTGACGTGCAGCATACCACTGACAGAGCTGATGAGGGGGGGGGGATATCTCGAGAACGCTGCTGCTGCTGCTGGTGACCACCACCGGAGCCGCCCCGATGTGCAGCGCCACCCCGACCAGCTCCACCTCCTCCACCACCGCCTCCTCCACCTTCGCCACCACCGCCGCCTTCGCTCACACTGCTACCGCCTTCGCTGCCGCCGCCTCCACTGCCGCCACTGACACCTCCACCCCCGCCACCACTCCCACCGCCACCCCCACTCCCTCCGCTGCCTCCACCGCCGCCTCCACCACCCCCGCTAGCTCCACCAGCGCCCCTGCCCCCCTTGCCTTTGCCAGAGCGACGTCTCCCGCTAGGGGCAGACGCCGCACCGACCGATTCAAGACCAACGAAGTCGGCCGCAGCAGCAGAGGCGACAGAGGGTAAAAGGGGGGAAGGGGAACACCCCTGAAAGATGGGGGTGCGAGGGTCACCACGAGAGGCTCCTACAACGACTATGCTCTTTTTCGCTGCTAAGAGGGCCTTCTCGAGGAGGTCAACAGTGAGAGTGGTGGGACAGACTGAGAGGAAGTGGTCTCTGACTACACGAAGGGAGTCAGGGAGGCGAAAGACTATGTAGTAGAGAGGGATGTACATCGGGGGTGGTTCTTGGCGCAGAAATTAGCAGGAAGCGCAGCCCGGTAGCGAGTGTCACTAGTGCGGAGGTGCGTAATGAGGTCAGTGACTGTGGGAAAGGTAGCAAGGTCAAGGCAGAGGTACGGTAGCATAAGGCGGCTCAGTGCAGCAATGGCAGGGGAAGAGTAGCACGCAACTACAGCGTTGTACAAGGTCTGAGCTCTCTTGTACTGACTAAAGTGTGCGCGCTCAGTGGTAGGCAGGTGGCGACGCACAGCAAGACGTGCAGCAGCATCGCGAGTGGCCCACTGTGAGCGAACAGTGGCGTTGGCATCGGCAGCACGGGCAGGGGAGGCACCAGAGGTGAGGTCAAAGAGGGAGAGACCGTCTGCCCTATCGCACTGTAGGAAAAGCTGCAAGTCATCTACCCAGACGTCAAAGTCAATGGCCCGACCGTTAGCGTCAAAAGTGAGAACACTAGGGGTAGCCATGACAGCAGTTGACTAGCAGCGCTAACTGTAGAGCAGGGGCAGTGTAGTGACAGAGGCGCTGCTCTCACCAGACACGGTGGTTCGGGCAACTCGGCAGCACCGCAGCTCGGCAACACGGATGCTCGGGCGACTCAGGCGGGTCGGCAGCAACTGCGGCTCGGCGGCACTTGCGGCTCGGCTCCTTGGCTGCCCAAGCGGCTCTGGCAGCTCAGGCGGCTCGGGCGGCTTGGGCGGAACGGGCGACTTGGGCTGCGTAGCGGTGCGGGCGGCTCGGCTGTGTAGGGCGGCGGGGCCGCTGGTAGGGCAGCGGGGCCGCTGGTAGGGCGGCGGGGCCGCTGGTAGGGCGGCGGGGCCGCAGGTAGGGCGGCGGGGCCGCTGGTAGGGCGGCGGGGCCGCTGGTAGGGCGGCGGGGCCGCAGGTAGGGCGGCGGGGCCGCTGGGAGGGCGGCGGGGCCGCTGGTAGGGCGGCGGGGCCGCAGGTAGGGCGGCGAGGCGGGGCCGTAGGTATGGCGACGGGGCCGGGTCGAAGGTAGGGCGACGAGGCCGGTACGCAGGTAGGGCGACGGGGCTGGGGCCGGGGTCGCAAGTAGGGCGACGGGGCTGGGGCGCAGGTAGGGCTGCGGGGCCGGGGCGCAGGTAGGGCGACGGGGCCGAGGCGTAGGTAGGGCGATGGGGCCGGGGCCGTAGGTAGGGCGACGGGGTCGCTAGGGCGACGAATCAAGTGCCGCTAAGGTGGCACGACGTGACCGCTAGGGCGGCTCGACGAAGTCAGAGATGGGAGCGCGACTCAGGCTGAGCGCGCTCTGGGCAGGAAAAAAAAAACTTTCGACTTGGTGGGCCCTAGTCACAGTTCCCACGAGGGAACCTGCTCGATACTCTGAGAAAATTGAAACGAGAATGATGCACTAAGGAATGGAATGTGGTACAAATATGCAACCCTAGAAATGTGTACCCCATATGGGCTGCCCCACTACAGCCTACACAACATTATGATTTGACACATTTTTCACTGTCGAGGCTAGACAGGGCTTGGCGGACTGTGGTTGGTTCCTTGGGCAAGGTGTGGCGCACAGCGACCGCGAGGCCGAGAACGGAGAGATCGGTTTCGTCAGTCTTTTCGTAGTGAAGTCGGTCATAGTCGTGGAAGCTGGTAACTTCGACCACGCCGTCATCGCTGTCGTTGTCGAGGCAGAGGGTATCCTGCGACATGTTGGCTTGTGGTAACTTGGCATTAGGTGATCGGCGTGCCTCACTGTTGTAGTCATGAGCCGCGCGAGTTGTATCGTTAGGATCGGGTTGGTGTAGAGGTACGAATATCGGAGTCCCGAATTGGCTTGTGAGGGGGATGCTCAGAGTGGAGTCCATTGGGGTGACATCAAGTGTGTCTGTAACCTCGGCCAGGTCAGCTTCGTCGTGTGACGTGGCAAAGCTGCGGTAGCCCTCGAAGAGCCTCTCGAGAAGTTTGTCCGCTTCCTGGTGCTCTTAAAAAAGGGGCAGAGTCAGCTTCTTGTAGAAGATACAGTCACGTGATTTCGTCACCTCGTGTGTCGCGTAGTCCAGCACGATCCACGCCTTGAGTTCCTTCTCGATCCCAAGGTGAATGCCCCATCGTGCCCGGTCAGCAAATTTTCTGGTTCTCGCAGTATGGGGTCTGTACTGTACCATGCAGCCAAACACTTGAAGCATGCGTGTATCTGCTTTTCTGCCCGTCCATGCCCGTTAGGGAGAGTTGTTGTTCTCGAGGCTTCGCGAGGACAGCAAGTTGTGCGGCCGAACAGCGTGATTCATCGCAAACGGCCAATATTTTGTTGGGATGGCCGACTGCTTCATCAGAGCCCTCATCCGCGTGGCGAGGCTTCTGTTTGTCCGTTCTGCTACTCCTTGCTGTTGGTGAGCGTAGGGCAAGGACACCACGTGCTCAATCCCCTTCTGCTTGAGGAGCTTCTTGAAATCGTCTGAGAAGAACTCTAGGGCTCCATCCGTCTGCCACGTTTTGAGTTTGAGATCGGACTGTCGCTCAGCCTGCTTCATCCACGCAATGAAGCACTCCAAGGCCAGAGACCTGCTGTCGGTGTTGACGCCCCAGACGTAGCGAGTGGATGCGTCGATGAAGGTAAGTGTATACTGCTCCCCGTCGAGCCCCTCCTGGCTGAGCACCATGAAGTCCCTGTAAACTTTGTCCAGCGGCTTGTAGCGTTCATACCCTGGGGGCAAATCGGGGTGATTGAGCGACGCGGCTGGGCAGACGATGCATGGCGGGTTAGGTGAGTTCGCGGTGAGGGAACCGTTTCAAGGAAGGAGGAGTGCGTCATTGTCGAAGACTCCGGCTTTGAGCAAGTTTTTGAGCGTGGCGTGGGAGGGATGGCCGAGCCGTTGATGCCATGTTTCTGGGTCCGCACGGTAACCGACTGTCTTTTGGTAATATTTTTGTCACGCGGCTTCGTCGTTTGCCTCCCCTTCAGGTCCTGCGTCGGTGGCGGAATCGCTGTCGGCGGCGAGCGCGCAAATTGCTTTTCGCTCCATAAGCACGCGGGAAATACCAATGATGTCCTCGGTGTCGCCGGCTTTGACTTGGTCTCCGGTAACGAGCAGGCATTGGTTGGGCCGTTCCCGAACTGGGAGTCCCTTCACGGGGATTCTGAAGAAACTCTATTCAGCGCCGATGACCTCAATTTCTTGTGGTCCTTGTACTGGCGGCTCCGGCTCCTCGGTAGGTCTGGGTAACTCTGTTGGTTCTCCCATAAATTCGTAGGCTTCTTCTTCTTCAGACCCTTTTTCCATTTGCTCGGGTGTGTCAGGGGCGTATTGATCTGGGAGAGGTGGACTTCCCCAGTAGGTGCCGTGAGTTGCCCACTATGGGTTGATGACGGCAACTTCCGCATGAGGGAAACCAGCTTCTTCCGCGTGCCCTTGTTCTGCTTCGGCCGTGGTGTCCCATCCTCCTCTGGCGCTCCATGTGTCTTCAGCGGTCTCTGCTTCTCCAACTGCTTCTCCTACTGTTGCGCCAACTTCCTCTGCTGGAACTGCGCCCCTCCCACTTGCGGCTGCTTCTTCTGGAGTTAGTACTTCTCCCCAGGGTTTCAAGCGCGGGCTCGGAAGTGTTCCAGCCCAGCGAGTGAGTCTCCGCTGTCTTGGTAGTGCGAGCACCTCCGGGACCAGCAGAAACAGTAGCACCTCCTGCTCCAGCAGCACGTCTCCATCGGCGGGCAAACCACTCGCGCAGCTCTTGTGGAGAGAGTGGCCCCGCCTCGACAAAGGACCGCCAGTGGCCACACGAGCAGACCCAGCGCCCCCAGGTTCCGCACCCCCAAGCTCCGCACCCCCAGACCCAGCACCCGCAGGCTCAGCACCCCCAGATTCAGCACCCCCAGTCCTAGCACCCTCAGACTCAGCACCTCCAGACCTGGCACCAGCAGGCTCAGCACCTCTAGTAGCACCAGAGTCAACAGCTACCTCGACAGGCTCGACTGCGTCTCCCTGAGACACACGTGACGGGGAAGGACCCTGAGGGGGGAGGGGGTCTACCGGCGCAAGGAAGAGTGGCGGCGGGGGGAGGGGCGCCGTGCGGTAGGGTAAGAGACGGTAGTAAGGCACCAACTCGTCTAAGTTGGCGTCCTGGGAGGACAGAACACGGCGCGAGGTGGGGTGGTGAAACTGCCACCCTGGCGCGTCAGGGGGGAAGCCAAGGAAGACGCAGGGAACAACACGGGGGGACAGCTTGTCCGCAGACAAGTCCCGGACAAACGCCTGAGATCCCCAGACCCAAAACGCAGACGCATCGCCAACCTTCTCGGTCCACCGTAAGGCGGGGGAGGTCTCTGGCAAGGAGACCTGGGGCTGAAGGTTAAGCTGATGCACGGCGTACTGAACCGCAAACGGCGACAGAAAATGGGGAGCAGCTGCATGCATCATGGACGTACGAGCGACATCCATGACCATGCCAATGCGGCGCTCAGCAATCCCATTTTGCTGTGGAGAGGCCAGAAGCGTGAAGGTCTGGGGATGCCCTGTGCACGACAAAAGGCTCCCAGACGGGCAGAGGAAAACTCCCCGCCTCTGTCCGAGTGCAGACGCAGAACAGGAAAGTCCGAGCCGAAACTCTCCCTGAGTTGGAGACGAGCTGCGCGGATCCAGTTGATCAACACCTCAGTGACGTCACCCATGCTGCGCAAGGGGAAGACTGTGGTGTAACGCGAGTAGCGGTCAACCACCAGCAGGAAGTACCGCTCGTGCCCCTGCACACGGACGCGGGCGGGGCCCCACACGTCGATGTGGAGGGTGTGTAGCGGAGCCTCTGTCGGAGGAAACTCGGAGGAGTGAGGGGCGGCGCGCTATCGCCCCTCGACGCAGGGGACGCAGGTAGGGCTAGGCCCCGGGGGTAGGGGAGGGAGAGACCCAAGGAGACCAGAGACAAGGACACGGGAGGCCATGCCTCGGAGACGAGGCAAGGAGGGGTGACCAAGGCGGTGGTGCCAGACGAGAGTCTGGTGGGACAGTAGACGACACGAGCAGGGAGAAGACTCAGGACCAGACCTGGACGCTGCAACAAACACCTGACTCGACGCAGCTACCTGGCCAGACTCAGCAGTCGGAGGAGACTCAGTAGTAAGGGTGTACAAGCTCGACCCTGGCCGAGAGGTGAACGTGGCCAAGTGTCGGCTTGTCCGAGCAAACGTGCAGTGGGTCACTCGCTGACTCGCAGGAGTGAACTGGTCAACCCCCCGATCCTGTAGGTCCACTCCACTCACCAAGTTCGTAGAGAAGGAGGGGAGGTAGAGACGTGACAGGGTGCCAGAGGGGGCTGCTAGACTAGTGGAGAAGCTAGCAAGGACAGGACCCCTAGAGGGGTCCGCGAGGGAGACAGCAACCGGCCGACTGAGCGGCATAAGAGTGGTGCAGTCTCGAAAGAAGGAGCGGGACGCATCCGAGTAAAGGGTGAAGGTGTGTAAGGCCTGAGCCGATGTAGTACGTGAGAGAGCACACTCACCAGCACCTGGGGCAGCAGACGCACGAGCACCTAGGGCAGCAGACGCACTAGCACCTAGAGCAGCAGCCTCACCAGCACCTAGAGCAGCAGCCTCAATGCCCGGGTCAGGCGGAACACATAGGTAACAGTCACCCTCATCACTAGTAGGCAATGCATACATGGCAGTGAGGATAGCATCATAGTCAAGAAAAAAGATATCGACCCGCAGCCAAAGCAGCTCCACCTAGTCGGGGAGCTCAGTTGCGTCGCCAAACTCCGTACGCTAGGCGTCGCTCAGACGGGTGAAGTAGTGGGACGGTGCGTGACCGAGCGTCCCGCAAGGCTGACCAGTCCGAGCACCAGTGCGAATGACGTACGGACAGCGAGCAGTACCCCGTGACCCGTCACATTGCGCGTACCATTCACGAAGCTGCTGGGGCGAGAGGACCAATCGCGGACTACGCTGATGCTGCAGCTGGTCACTACAAGTAGCTGCCAAACCATTCACTCTAGGACGACTCCCACTACGACCACCCCGACAACCCCAACTAGCGTACCACTCACGAAGATGTTGGGGGGTGAGGGACTCACGTGGGCAACTCCGCAGCTACACGTGGCCACGACAAGCAGCTGAGGAACGACTCACTCCAGGACGACTCTCACTACGGCCACCTCGACAACCCCAACTAGCGTACCACTCACGAAGCTGTTGGAGGGTGAGGGACTCACGTGGGCGACCCTGGAGCTGCATCTGGCCACGCCAGGAGCAGTAGTAGCAGTAGAAAGAGCAGCAGTAGTAAGAACAGCAGTAACAGCAGTACGGGCAGGGCAGTGCTCACTAGTGGCGAGAAGGGCAGGCGTACGACAGCGGCAACGGCGACGCCACTCCCACTGTAGAGCGAGAGCTCCGCTGCGGCTGCAGTGGCGGCTGATCCAGGCGCGGCTGCTGCAGTGGCGGTTGCTCCAGGGGCGGGTGCTGTAGTGGCGGGTGCTCCAGGGGCGGCTGCTGCAGTGGCAGCTGCTCCAGGGGCGGCTGCTCCAGGGGCGGCTGCTGCAGTGTCGGCTGCTCCAAGGGCAGCTGCTGCAGTGTCGGCTTCTCCAAGGGAGGGTGCTGTAGTGGCGGCTGCTCCAGGGGCGGCTGCTGCTACTGGGCGGCTCGGCGGCTCGGCTGCCTGCCAGGGGCGGCTACGGGGCCGGGAAGGGGTGGTGACGGGGTCGCTAGGGGCGGCAACGGGGCCGCGTAGGGAGAGGAGCGGCGACGGGGCCGCTAGGGGCGGCGACGTGGCCGCGTAGGGGCGGCTACGAGGCCGCGTAGGGGCGGCGACGAGGCCACGTAGGGAGGGGAGCGGGGACGGGGCCGCTAGGAGCGGCGATGGGGCCGCGTAGGGGCGGCGACTAGGCCGTGTAGGGGCGGCAACGAGGCCGCGTAGGGTTGTCACCGGCGACGAGGCCACTAGGGGCGGCGATGGGGCCGCTAGGGGCGGCGACGGGGCCGAGTAGGGACGGCGACGGGGCCGCGTAGGGAGGAGAGCGGCTACGGGGCCGCTAGGGGCGGCGACGGGGCCGCGTAGGTGCGGCGACGGGGCCGCGTAGGGGCGGCAACGGGGCCGCGTAGGGAGGTGAGCGGCAATGGGGCCGCTAGGGGCGGCGGCGGGGCCGCTAGGGGCGGCGACGGGGCCGCTTAGGGGCGGCGACGCGGCCGCATAGGGAGGGGAGCGGCTACGGGGTCGTCAGGGGCGGCTACGGGGCCGCTTAGGAGCGGCTATGTGGCCGCTAGGGGCGGCTACGGGGCCGCGTAGGGGCGGCAACGGGGCCGCGTAGGTAGGGAGGCGGCAACGGGGCCACTAGGGGCGGCGACGGGGCCGCTAGGGGCGGCTACGGGGCCACGTAGGGGCGGCAACGGGGCCGCGTAGGTAGGGAGGCGGCAACGGGGCCGCTAGAGGCGGTGACGGGGCTGCTAAAGGCCGCAAGGGGCTTGGAAGGGCGGCTACGGGACCGCTAGGGGCGAGAGGGGCCGTGAGAGGGGCCCATAAGAGAGGTCGACAAAAGGGCAGCCCACAAGGCGCGCCTCAGGCAGGAGCGACTGTTGCTCAGGTCAGAAAAAAGTTTCAGTGGTGGGCCCAAGGAAGCGTTCCCACTAGGGAACCTGCTCTATACCATATGAAGAAATGAGGAATAAATGAACTAGCAAGCAAGTGGGTACAAGTAGGAAAACCTAGAAGTGTTGTACCCTATATTGTCTATCCCACTACAGCCTACACAAACTATAGCATATGAGTTTGACATTGTTTTCCTCGGTTGGTTGGGTTGCAGGTCCTGACGTGCCGCTGCTTTCTTCCATTGTGGCACGTCCGGTTTCTGCAGGGTTGGAGGTCGAGGTAGTCGGGACAGTGCGCAAGCATAGAAGGCCGTCGGAGGCTGGTCGCTCGAGGTCCATCTCGTCAAGATGTGACCATGTCCGTGGGAGTCGTTTTCAGTAGCAGCGTGCGGTGGGAGTCGCCAGTGGTGCTTTGAGCCGAAAATTGCAGCACGAAGACTCCATCATCATCGATCGCCTTTTCGATGTAAGTTTTGTTGTGGAAGAGCTCGAAGGCCTTTTCCTTCCGATTGTTGCGAATGTCGATTCCGCACCGCATGAGTTGAGCTGATGAGAGCAAGTTGTATTGTAGGTCAGGGGCGACGAGAAACTCCCCGGTGTGAATTGTGAACTTCGTGTCATCGGCCTCGAGGTAGATTTCGCCAATCTCATATGCCTTCATTTTCCCGTTGTTTGCAGCGGTGATTTTGCACGGTCGTCGCATGCGTCGAGAGTTGCTGATTAACCTTGGCGATCCCACCATGTGTTGTCCACAACAATTGTCGAGGTACCACGTGTCCACATCCTCGTAGTGTTGGCGGGCGAGGTTGGCAATCTTGGGCGTGACGATGCGATCAAGGTCGCCGGTGTACGGTGAGAGGGCGAAATATGTGTTTGCGGAAATGCTCGGCGGCGATTCCAGAGTAGGGGGAGGGAGCTCGAAGTCAAAAGGAATCTTTGAAGGGCGAGAGGACCAGGTAAAAGATGTTGGGTCATTGTCGGGACTGGGCGCAATGGGGTTGATGGGATTTTCGTGAGTGAATGTTACTTGATCCCAATAACGGGACCCTCTGTTGCGTCGAGCCATGCAGCTTATGATTGTTCCTTTTCCTTTGTCCTTCGCCGTGATGAGTGCAGGGGATTGTGAAGTGCTGGCGACGGAAGGAGGCGACACAATGGTGGAGGGCTTTTCCTGCGTCGATGGTTGTTGGCTGGGGGCGTTGCGCCGCTCCTTAGCGACCTGACGCTTGTAGCACTGGTCGATAGAGTGGTGAGATAAGTAAGAAAACCTAGAAATGTTGTACCCCATATTGTCCACCCAACTATAGCCTATACAGACTATAGCATATGAGTTTGACACACCCCCATAGGCAAAGTGGGGGAGAACAAGAGGTCACAAGACCAGTCAAGCAAAGCAAAGTAAGCTCACGGTGGATCACAACGTCACCACACATTCCGAGCACAAGAGCAAGGCCACAAGGCTAGTTCACTTGCAAGATCATATGTAAAGGTAAACAAGCAAGTGCAGGTATAGAAAGATCACAGTACAAGCAAGGTCAAGAAGTGAGCAAGTGAGGCCAAGTAGGCACAAGACCTGGCATCGTACAGAAGCGCTGATGATCACAAGGCGGAAGTGCCTTGGTAAAGATATCAACAGTGTTGGCCGCAGAGGCCACGCAAGCAAGGCGCAGCTGACCACGCTGCTGCAGCTCACGAGCAAGGAAGAAGCGAAGAGCAATGTGCTTCATTCTGTGCTCAAGCCAGCATGGCCTTGTTGTCTACGTACAAGGCACCTCTCCTAGGTCAGTCAGCAAATAGGTGAGCCAGCATAGCTCCTGTGCAGCCATGGCCCCCGTGTAGATCTCAGCCTCACAGCTGGAGCCGAGAACAGAAGACGAGCGGGTAGACCACCACGAAACAGAGCCAGAGCCAAGGCTGAAGGTGTAACCGTGTGACGACCGCTGCGTAGCCTCGTCGTCAGATCAAGAAGCGTCTTCATGACCTGTCAGGACCACTTGACGTCGCCCTCCAAGCACTAGCCCCATGCCCGACAAACTGCACAAGTAGCGCAACACCCTCTTCGCTGTAGCCATGTGCTCTAGTCAGTGTCTCCTAGGAGCAACATAGCGTGCCAAGATGCTAAGAGGGTATGCAAGGTCAGTTCGTGTGCAGATCATTAGGTACATGAGGCAACCAATAACCTCTGGCTACGGGCCAGTCGGCTCTACGGACTCATCCGAAGGCAAAGCTGAGAACGAGTGGCGAGTAGACAGAGGAGTGGCCTAAGGCGAGGAGTACGTGAAGTCGAAGCGCTGAAGGACCTGCTGCACCATGTGTGACAGAGTCAGGGTAATGGTGCGCTGTGCTCTGTCCCGGGTGACTTGCAAGCCAAGGTAGCTACGCAGTTCACCCAGGTCTGTGCACGTGTGTCTCTTCTGCAGCTTGGACTTCACGTGGTCGAGTCGAGCAGTGTCTGCAGTAGCAAAGACCAAGTCGTCGACGTACACGAGGATGTAGAACGGCGGCAAAGAGGTGTCGGTGCGCAGAAACAGCGACGGGTCGGCAGTAGAAGGAGCAAACCCAAGAGCCGCAAGTGTAGTCCTCAGTGTGTCGTGCCACTCACGGGGCGCCTGGCGGAGACCGTAGACTGGCCGCCGGAGGCTCCACTGGGTACCAGGAGGAAACGACCCGGTGAAGCCAGGTGGGAGGAGCAACCAGATCTCCTCGTGAAGGCTGCCATGCAAGAAAGCTGTGCTGAAGTCAAGAGAGTGAAGCTCGTAGTCGCGCTGAGCGGCTATGTGCAGCAGCACTCGAAGAGTGGTCATCCTCGGGGTGGGAGAGAAGGTGAAGCCTCGAGCCACGTAACGCGCCTTGAAGACACGCGGAGAACCCGGCGGCCGCTTCACCCTGAAAATCCACATGCCACCGATGATGTTCGCCCCACGTGGGGGAACCTCGTCAACGTAGGTGCGTGTAGACTTCCCGGAAGCCATCTCTGCGTCCATGGCTGACAGCTACTGAGAGGAGTAGGGACCCTCGATTGCCTCAGCGTATGATCGAGGAGTCGGGATGTCTGGTGCATCCGGGTCTCCCTTAGGGGCAATCAGCGTGGACACGAGATGAGGCAAAGTAGCAGCAAAACACTGGAATCCTCCTGCCTGTCCTCAAGGACGTCCGTGCTAAGAGCACACTCACCCCCGACGGACGGAGGTCACACGGACTCAGAATCAGCAATGAGACTAGTGGCGTAGTCTAGACGTTAGCGAGCAGCAAAGTTGACAAGCTAAGCAACTAAGGCAGACGAAGTAGTGGACTGAAAGGAAGGGTCAGTGACAACAGTAGCGAGGAGACGCGTGATAGTAGGACTGGCAGCACGAAGAGAGTCAGACTCCGGGTAAGCAAAAAGAGGAAGAGAGGACTCTGGAGGAGACGGCAACGGGACATGTAAAGGAGCAGAGGAAGGACACAGTGCCATCTGGTGTGTGCCTGGGACCGCAGGAGGATGCGGACGCGGAGCACGATTACTAGTGCGAGCAGCACAAATAGGCAACGCAGGACGAGACGCAGGCTCACGACGCTCAGCAAGACCTCCTGTAGGACCAGTGTAGGGAGAAGGAGCAGGGAGGGGGGAGGCGGGCTGTAACTGTGACCGTGACTGGACAGGCTGTGGACACTCCAAGGGAGGAGCAAGACCAGTAGAGGGCGGGAGACCAAGAACCTGCTCAAGGAGCGAAACGAAGTACGGCCGCCAGCAGCACCACCAGCGCCAACACCCCCAGCAACTCCAACTCCAGCAGCACCAACTCCAGCAAGACCGTCAGCTCCAGTTCCGCTAGTAGCTCCAATAGTACCTCCAGCAGGACCAAATCCAACAACCCCAGCAACACCCCCAGTCCCAGCAGCTCCAGTACCGCTAGTATGAGCACCTCCAGGACGAGCAGCAACAGTAGTACCTCCAGCTCCAGCAACACGGTTCTAGCGCCAGGCAATCCACTCGCGCAGCTCCTACGGAGAGAGGGGCTCCTGCCTCGACGAAGCACTGTCAGAGGCTACACGAGCAGACCCAGCACCCCCAGGCTCCGTACCCCCAGGCTCCGTACCCCAAGGCTCCGTACCCCCAGGCTCAGCACCCCTAGGCTCCGCACCCCCCGACCCAGCATCCCCAGACTCAGCACCCCCAGGCTCAGCACCCCTAGACTCACCACCCGCAGGCTCAGCTCCCCTAGCAGCACCAGAGTCAACAGCTACCTCGACAGGCTCGATTGCGTCTACCTGGGACACACCTGATGGGGTAGGACCCTGAGGGGGGAGAGGGTCTACCGGGGGAGGACCTGGCGCAAGGAAGAGCAGCGGTAGGGGGAGGGGCGCAGTGCGGTAGGGGAAGAGATGGTAGTAAGGCACCGACTTGTCAAAGGTGACGTCTTGGGAGGACAGAACACGGCGTGAGGTGGGGTGGTAAAACTGCCAACCAGGCGCGTCAGGGGGGAAGCCAAGGAAGACGTAGGGAACAGCACGGGGGGACAGCTTGTCCGCAAACAAGTCGCGGACAAACGCCCGAGATCCCCAGACCCGAAACGCAGACGCATTGCCAACCTTCCCCGTCCTCCGCAAGGTGGGGGAGGTCTCTGGCAAGGAGACCCGGGGCTGAAGGTTGATCTGATGCGCTGGGTACTGAACCGCAAACGGCCACAGAAAATGGGGAGCAGCCGCATGGATCATGGACGTACGAGCGACGTCCATAACCATGCCCATGCGGCGCTCAGCAATCCCATTTTGCTGTGGAGTGGCCGGAAGCGTGAAGGTCTGGTGGATGCCCCGTGCACGACAGAAGGCTCCTAGACGGGCAGAGGAAAACTCCCCGCCTTTGTCAAAGTGCAGACACTGAATAGGAAAGTCCGAGCCGAAACTCTCCCTGAGTTGGAGACAAGCTGCGTGGATCTAGTCGATCAACACCTCAGTGACGTCACCCTTGCTACACAAGGGGAACACCGTGGTGTAGCGCGAATAGTCGTCAGCCACCAACAGGAAGAAACGCTCGTTACCCTGGCCACGGACGTGGGCGGGGCCCCACACGTCCATGTGAAGAGTCTACAGGGGAGCCTCTTCGGAGGAAACTCGAAGGAGTGAGGGGCATCGCGCTGCTGCCCCTCGACGCTGGGAACGCAGGTAGGGAGGGAGGGAGGGAGGGAGGGACCGGGGGAGACCAGAGGGAAGGATACGGGAAGCCATGCCTCGGAGACGAGACAGGGAGGGGCGACCAAGGCGGTGGTGCCAAAGGAGAGTCTGGTGGGACAGGAGACGACACGAGCAGGTAGCAGACTCAGGACCAAACCTGGACGCTGCAGGAAACACCTGACTCGACATAGCTACCTGACCAGACTCAGCAACCGGAGGAGACTGAGTAGTCAGTATGTACAAGCTCGACCCCCGCCAACGGGTAAATGTGGCCAAGTGTCGGCCCGTCCGAGCACACGTTTAGTGGGTCACTCGCTGACTCGCAGGACTGAACTAGTGAACCCCCCGATCCTGTCGATTAGCACCATGTCAAACTCATATGCTATAGTGTGTGTAGGCTGTAGTCGGGTAGACAATATGGGGTACAACACTTTTAGGTTTTCCTAGTTTTACCCACTTGTTTGCTAGTTCATTCATCCCTGATTTCTTCACATGGTATAGAGCAGGTTCCCTAGTGGGAACGATTCCTTGGGCCCACCATTGGAAACTTTTTCTGACCGGAGCGCCACTCGCTACTGTCCGAGGCGTGCCTTTTGGGCCGCCCTTCTGTCAAGCTCTTGTAGAGGCCCCTCTCTCGGCCCCTCGCGCCGCCCATAGCGGCCCCGTTGCTGCCCTTCCAGGCCCCTCGCATCCCCTAGCGGCCCCGTTGCCGCCTCTACGCGGCCCCGTTGCCGCCCTTCCAGGCCCCTCGCGGCCCCTAGCGGCCCCGTTGCCGCCCCTACACGGCCCCTTTCCCGCCCTTCCAGGCCCCTCGCAACT
Organism: Closterium sp. NIES-65; assembly: GCA_948144175.1. Taxonomy (NCBI): domain Eukaryota; kingdom Viridiplantae; phylum Streptophyta; class Zygnematophyceae; order Desmidiales; family Closteriaceae; genus Closterium; species Closterium sp. NIES-65. The sequence continues at coordinate 1,808,003 of CANXME010002686.1, read as the reverse complement.
CCTAGCGGCCCCGTTGCCGCCCCTACACGGCCCCGTTGCCGCCCTTCCAGGCCCCTCGCAGTCCCTAGCGGCCCCGTTGCCGCCCCTCTGCGGCCTCGGCGCTGCCCCAACGCGGCCCTGTCGCCGCCCCTAGCGGCCCCATAGCCGCCTCCCCCCCTACGCGGCCCTGTTGCCGCCCCTACACGGCCCCGTCGCCGCCCCTAGCGGCCTCGTCCCCGCTCCTACGCGGCCCAGTCGTCGCCCCTCGCGGCCCCGTCGCCGCTCTGCTCCCTACACGACCTAGTCGCCGCCCCTAGCGGCCCCGTTGCCGCCCCTACCCGGCCCCGTCGTCGCCCCTATCGAGCAGCCTAGCCGCCGAGTCGCCCAGCAGCTGAGCCCCCGGGTCGCCCAGCAGCCGAGCCGCCCTTGGGGCAGACGCAACTGCAGGAGCCGCCCCTGGAAGCAGCCGCCACTGCAGCAGCCGCCCATGGAGCAGCCGCTACTGCAGCAGCCGTCCCTGGGGCAGCACCCACTCCAGCAGCCGCCACCGCAGCAGCCGCTTGTGGAGCAGCCACCACTGCAGCAGTCGCCCCTGGAGCAGCCGCCACTGCAGCAGCCGCCTCTGGAGCAGCCGCCACTAATGCAGCCGCCCCTGGAGCAACCGCCACTCCACCAGCCACCCCTAGAGCAGCCACCACTGCAGCAGCCGCCCCTGGAGCAGCCGCCACTGCAGCAGCTGCCCGTGGAGCAGCAGCCACTGGAGCAGCCGCCCCTGGAGCAGCCGCCACTGCAGCAGCCGTCCCTAGAGCAGCCGCCACTGCAGCAGCCGCCCCTAGAGCAGCCGCCACTGCAGCAGCCGTCCTTGGAGCAGCCTGCACTGCAGCAGCCGCCCCTAGAGCAGCCGCCACTGTAGCAGCCGCCCGTGGAGCAGCCGCTACTGCAGCAGCTGCCCCTAGAGCAGCTGCCACTGGAGTAGCCACCCCTGCTGCTGCCGCTGAGTTCTCGCCCTACAGTGGTAGCGGCCTCGCCGTTGCCGCCGTCGTACGCCTGCCCTTCTCGCCACTGGTGAGCACTGCCCTGCCCGTACTGCTGTTACTGCTGCTCTTACTACTGCTGCTCTTTCTTCTGCTACTGCTGCTTGTGGCGTGGCCAGATGCAGCTCCAGCGTCGCCCGCGTGAGTCCCTAGCAGCACCTTCGTGAGTGGTACGCTAGTTGGGGTTGTCAGGGTGGCCATAGTGGGAGTCTTCCTGGAGTGAGTAGTCCCGCAGCTGCTTGTAGTGGCAAGATGCAGCTCGAGCGTCCCCGCCGTGAGTCCCTCACCCCCCAACAGCTTCGTGAGTGGTACACCAGTTGGGGTTGTCGGGGTGGCAGTAGTGGGAGTCGTCTTGGAGTGGGTAGTTCGGGAGTTTCTCGTAGTGGCCCGGTGCAGCAGCGAGACTCTTTCACCCCGGCAGCTTCGTGAGTGGTACGCTCAGAGTGGAGGGTCGCTGAGTAGTGCTTGCTACCCGTACGTTATTAGCACGGGTGTCTGGACTGGTCAGACTTGCGGGACACGTAGTCACACAGAGTCCCGCTGCTTTGCGCGTCTTAGCGACTCTTGGCGTACAGAGTTTGGCGACAACGCTTAGCTCCCTCACTGGTTGGAGCTCCTTAGGCAGAGGGTATATATCTTTGCTCTTGACTATGATGCTATTCTCACTACAATGTATGCATTTTCTACTAGTGCCGAGGGAGTCTGTCACCTGTGTGTGCCGCCTGACCCCCGTATCCACTCTGCTGCTCTAGGTGCTGGTGAGGCTGCTGCTCTAGGTGCTAGTGCATCTGCTGCCCCAGGTGCTAGTGAGTCTGCCCTCTCAGGTACCACGTCGGCTCAGGCCTTCCACACCTTCACCCTTGACTCCGGTGCTTCCCGCTTCTTCTTTCGAGACCGCACCACACTTACGCCACTTAGTGGGCTGGTTGCGGTCTCCCAGGCGGACCCCTCGGGAGGTCCTGATCTTGCTAGCTTCTCCACTGTCTTACCGTACCCGGCAGCCCCCTCTAGCACCCTGTCAGGTCTCTACCTACCCTCGTTCTCTACGAACTTGGTGAGTGGAGCTGATCCATAGGATAGGGGGGTTGACCAGTTCAGACCTGCGAGTGCTGGGTCTAGGGGTGCAGAGCCTGGGGGCGCTGGGTCTACTCATGTGGCCACAGGCAGTGCCTCATCGAGGCGGGAGCCACTCTATCCACAAGAGCTGTGCAAGTAGTTGGCCTGCCGCTGGAGACATGGTGCTAGAGCTGGAGGTGCTACTGGTGCCGCTGGTCCCGGAGGTGCTCGTACTAGCGGTCCTGGAGGTGTTGGCGTTGGCGGTGCAGCCTGCCCAGTCATAGTCACAGTTACAGCCCGCCTCCCCTCTACCTGCTCCTTCTCCCTACACTACTCCTACCGGGGGTCATGCTGAGCGTCGTGAGCCTGCGTCTCGTCCTGCATCGCCTGTTTGTGCTGCTCGCACTAGTGGTCGTACCGCGCGTCCGCGTCCTCCTGCGGTCACCGGCACACACCAGATGGCGCTGCGTCCTTCCACTGCTCCTCTGCGTGTCCCGTTGCTGTCTCCTCCAGATTCCTCCCTTCCTTCTCTTGCTGACCCGGAGCCTGACTCTCTTTGTGCTGCTAGTCCTTCGGTCACGCGTCTCCTTGCTACTGTTCTCACTGACCCTTCCTTTGAGTCCACTGCTGCGTCTGCCCTAGTTGCTTAGCTTGTTGACTGCGCTGCTCGCTGTCATCTAGACTACGCTGCTAGTCTCGTTGCTGAGTCTGAGTCTGTCTGTCCTCCGTCCATCGGAGGTCAGTGTGCTCTTAGCACGGACGTCCTTGAGGACAGGCAGGAGGAGTTCCAGTGCTTTGCTGCTGCTTTGCCCGATCTCGTGTCCACGCTGATTGCCCATGAGGGAGACCCGGATGCACCAGACATCCCGACTCCTCGATCGTACAGTGAGGCGATCGAGGGTCCCTACTCCTCTCAGTGGCAGTCGGCCATGGATGCAGAGATGGCTTCCTGGAAGTCCACAGGCACCTACGTTGACGAGGTTCCCCCACCTGGGGCGAACATCGTCAGTGGCATGTGGATCTTCAGGGTGAAGTGGCCGCCGGGTTCTCCGCGTGTCTTCAAGGCGCGTTACGTGGCTCGAGGCTTCAGTCAACGGCAGGGAGTTGACTACGTTAGACCTTCTCTTCCAACCCGAAGATGACCACTGTTCGAGTGCTGTTGCACATAGCCGCTCAACGTGACTACGAGCTTCACTTTGTTGACTTCAGCACAGCTTTCCTGCAGGGCAGCCTGCACGAGGAGATCTGGCTGCGCCGCCCACCTGGCTTCACTGGGTCGTTTCCTCCCTGTACCCAGTGGAGCCTCTGGCGGCCAATCTACAGTCTCCGCCAGGCGCCCCGTGAGTGGCACGACATACTGAGGACTACACTTGCGGCTCTTGGGTTTGCTCCTTCTACTACCGACCCGTCGCTGTTTCTGCGCACCGACACCTCATTGCCGCCGTTCTACATCCTCGTGTACGTCGACGACTTGGTCTTTGCCACTGCTGACACTGCTAGACTCGCCCCCGTGAAGTTCGAGCTGCAGAAGAGACACACGTGCACAGACCTGGGTGAACTGCGCAGCTACCTTGGCTTGCAGATCACCCGGGACAGAGCACGCCGCACCATTACCTTGACTCAGTTACACATGGTGCAGCAGGTCCTTCAGCGCTTCGGCTTCACGTACTCCTCGCCTAAGGCCACTCCTCTGTCTACTCACCCCTCGCTCTCAGCTCTGCCTTCGGATGAGTCCGTAGAGCGGAGTGGCCCATACCCAGAGCTTGTTGGCTGCCTCATGTACCTGATGACCTGCACACGACCTGACCTTGCGTACCCTCTTAGCATCTTGGCACGCTATGTTGCTCTTGGGAGACACCGACTAGAGCACATGGCTGCAGCGAAGAGGGTGTTGTGCTACGTGTGCAGTACGTCGGGCATGGGGCTAGTGCTTGGATGGCGGCGTCGACTGGTCCTCACAAGTCACGCAGACACTTCTTGGGCTGACGACCAGGCTCTGCAGTGGTCGTCACAGGGTTACACCTTCAGCCTTGGCTCTGACTCTGTTTCGTAGCGGTCTACCCGCTTGTCTTCTGTTCTTAGCTCCAGCTGTGAGGCTGAGATCTACGCAGGGGCCATGGCTGCACAGGAGCTATGCTGGCTCACCTACCCTCTGACTGACCTAGGAGAGCCGCCTCGTTCTCCTGGAGTTCTGTACATAGACAACAAGGCCATGCTGGCCTCGTGTCGGGAGCACAGACTGGAGCACAGAACGAAGCACATTGCTCTTCGCTATTTCCTGGCTCGTGAGTTGCAGCAGCGTGGTCAGCTCCGCCTCACCTACATGGCCTCTGAGGCCAACACTGTTGATATCTTCACCAACGCCCTTCCGCCTTGTGATCATCTGCGCTTCAGTACTATGCTAGGTCTTGTGCCTACTTGGCCTCACTTGCTCACTACTTGACCTTGCTTGTACTGTCCTCTTTCTATACCTGCACTGGCTTGTTTACCTTAATATATATGATCTTGCATGTGAACTGGCCTTGTGGCCTTGCTCTTGTGCTCGGACTGTGTGGTGACATTGTGATCCACCCTGAGCTTGGTTTGTTTTGCTTGACTGGTCTTGTGACCCCTTGTTCTCCCCTACTTTTCCTATAAGGGTGTGTCATGCATGTATGCTATAGTTTTTGTAGGCTGTAGTGGGGCAGTTCATATGGGGTACAACACTTCAGATCTGTGCAAGGATAGGCAACCAATACACTATCAGCAACACGGAGCCCCATCCATCGTTTTAGCTCTCGTTTCTTTGTATCAATAGCCTCTACTATGTACTTAGGTGAGGCTGTCCGGGTTTGAAATTATTCGCAACTGATTTGGATAGGTAGATAAGCGTCGGTGCGCAGAGCGGATCAGATCTGTGCAAGGATAGGCAGCCAATACACTATCAGCACTTCGGAGCCTTGTCCATCGTTTTAGCTCCCGTTTCTTTGCACCAATTGCCTCTGCTATGTATCTAGGTGAGGCTGTCCATGTTTGAGATGATTCGCAACTGATTTGGATAGGTAGATAAGCGTCTGTGCGCACAACGGGTCAGATCTGTGCAAGGATAGGCAGCCAATACACTATCAACAGAACAGAGCCCTGTCCCTCGTTTTAACCCCCATTTCTTTGTACCAATAGTCTCTACTATGTACCTAGATGAGGCTGTCTGGGTTTGAGATTATTCGCAACTGATTTGGATCGGTAGATAAGCGTCGGCGCACAGAACGGGCCAGATCTGTGCAAGGATAGGCAGCCAATACACTATCAACATAACGGAGCCCCATCCATTGTTTTAGCTCCCGATTCTTTGTACCAATAGCCTCTACTATGTATCTAGATGAGGCTGTCCGGATTTGAGATCATTTGCAACTGATTTGGATAGGTAGATAAGCGTCGGTGCGCAGAACGGGTCAGATCTGTGCAAGGATAGGCAGCCAATACACTATCAGCAGTACGGAGCCTTGTCCATAGTTTTAGCTCCCGCTTCTTTGTACCACATGGTCCAAGAATAGCTTCTGAAGCCCTGTGAGTAACCCAATAGAATCGGGGATTATATTCAGCGACTTGCTCTTCAAATCTAAGGACTTCAGCCCTAGAAAATCTCCAAAATTATGGAGCAGGCTGGATATACTGCAGTTGAAAATGGTTAGAACTTCCAAGGTGCTGAGGCTTGTGAAGGAATCTGGTACCATTATCTCAATCAATAAGCAGCTACCGGAAAGGCAGAGTTTGCGAAGTACCGGGAACCGCTCTCCAAGCTTCTCAGGCGGGATGCTCGGAATACTACTTAGCAGCAGACGTTGAAGACGGAAACACTGTGATTGTGGTGGAAACATTGAAGGGAAGTCAGTATACCCCCGCACGAATCCAAGTGAATGAAGATTTGTCAGTTGACCAAATGAGAAATCCCCCTCGAAACTGTGGAAGAATGTCGCTCCTGGAAAAAACAGGCTGGTCAGATTTGGAAGGCGAGTTAGCGGCGACATCTGATGTAACCGCATGTCCAGCTTTTGAATAGACAGCCTCGTGATTGAAGACAGATTCGCAAAGTTGGGATCCACCAAATGCGATATCCCTCCTAGTGATAGCGTGTGCAGGTGTGTCAACAGGAAGAACGAAGCCGGAAGCTTTGTGGTCCAATGGAGGCACTGGAGTGACAGCTGCTCCAAGCGGCAACAATGGCGGAAGAGGATGTCCAACCCAGCTGTCGTCACGGGGTGATTTAATTCGCCAAATTCGTTCCTGTCGTTCTTTTCGTCACAATCAAGGTCATCGTATGGAGCAATTCCTGTGCCGACATGAAGAGCGGTTAGATTTGATGACGACGAGCCGAGAAATGCTAGGAAATCGTCATCCATCGTTTCCATGCTTCCGTTGCTCAAGTGCAGGCGAGTGAGGTTCGGGAAGGACACGAGAACGCATTTGAGATACTCGCGAGACACCAGACGATCTCGTAAAACGTGAAGCGTTGTGACAGATTTGTGTGCGAGCTTCCGCCAGCGACGGTAGATTGAGGCAATGCGGAGAACGTGAGCGACATCGGTAGAGGCAGGAGGTGTCGAAAAATGCGGGTCAGGCTCTGAATCTTCGTTTTCATCCCTTGTAACGTAATCCGAAAGAGACAATGACGCGGTCGGCCAGAAAACGTCGGAATGCCAGAAGATCTTGACAAGAACATGGTCAGGAAGACAATGGATCATGGTAGACATTGTCTTAGGAATGACCTGCTAAAGCTCTGGCTTTCGCGACGCCTGATTGACCACCAAACGCTAAGCTTGGGAAGGGCTGCCTCTGGAGAGGATCGTGATCAAACAGAGCAATATAAGATTGAGACAGCTGTGCCAGAACTTCAAGCAGGAGATTAAAGTTGGAGGGCCCGTCAAGAACGGAGCTTCCTACCTTCGGTTGTGTGATGGGCATAAGTTTTTGGAGGGAATAGCATCCACCCCAGGGCGGGCTCGTCACTTGAGAGAGTGGCTTGAACAAACCCTCCTCTGCTCTCGCTTGTGTCATGCAAGCAAGTGGTAGGGTGGGTGACATTTCGTTTGACATGCAAAATTTTGACGTTTCTGTACGAGAGTAGGTACCATCAATAATTCTACTGGTTGCGAGCAAAATAGGAATGCTAGTAACCACATCAGTTGAGTCGTGACTTATGAGTGAAGCAAACCAAGAAAACTCATTCACACCTCTCACCAAGCTCCTTGAACTGCTGAACCTCGTTTGTGATGTGTGTCAAGATTTGGGGGAGGCAGCTGTTTGGTGCTACGCCGTGTCATTCCCGCCATGCAAACAAGCATCGTTCCACTCCACATCCCATTCAAAATTTCCACCCACACCAACGTGTCAGATTTATATGACATAGCTGTTGTAGGCTATAGTGGGGTAGCACATATGGGGTACAACTTTCTAGGGTTGTATTTGTACCCATCTTTCACTTAGTCATTTCATTCTCGCTCAATTCTTCTCATGGTATCGAGCAGGTTCCCCTGTGGGAACTGCGCCTAGGGCCCACCACTTCGAACATTTTTTTTTATTGCCCAAAGCGCGCTCATCCCTAGTCGCGCCTCGGGCTATTAACTCGCCGAGCCGCCCTAGCGGCCTTCCCTCCCCTAGCGGCCCTGCCGCCCTACTGTCGCGGCCCCGCCGCCCCTAATTCGCGGCCTCGCCGCCCTGCTTTAGCGGCCCCGCCACCCTGCTCTCGCGGCCCCGCCGCCCTGCTTTAACGGCCCCGCCGCCCTACACCTCGCGGCCCCGCCGCCCTGCTTTAGCGGCCCCGCCGCCCTCCACTTCGCGGCCCCGTCGCCCTGCTATAGCGGCCCCGCCACCCTACTCCTCCCGGCCCTGCCGCCCTGCCTTAGCGGCCCCGCCGTCCTACTCTTCGCGGCCCCGCCGCCCTGCTTTAGCGGCCCCGCCGCCCTACTCCTCGCGGCCCCGTCGCCCTGCTTTAGCGGCCCCGCTGCCCTACACTTCGCGGCCCCGCCGCCCTGCTTTAGCGGCCCCGCCGCCCTCCACTTCGCGGCCCCGCCGCCCTGCTCTAGCAGCTCCGCCACCTTTGATTTCGCGGCCCCACCGCCCTGCTTCAGCGGCCCCGCCGCCCTTCCTCAGCGGCCCCGCCGCCCCACTTCGCGGCCCCGCCGCCCGAGCTCTACCGGCCCCGCCGCCCTTCTGCTGTGGCCCCGCCGCCCTGCACCTAGGGCCCCGCCGCCCGTCTGCTGCGGCCCTGCTGCTCTCCTCTCCTGCCGTGCCACCCGAGCCGCCGACCGCCGCACCACCCTGCAGTGTGCACCCGAGCAGCCGACCGCCACACCGCCGAGTCACGGAGGAGCCGAGCCGCCTAGCTGCCGAGCCGCCCGGCCGCCCACTAGCCGAGCCGCCATGCAGTCGAGCCGCCCAGCAACCGCGCCGCTGTGCAGCCGAGCCGCCCAGCAGCCGAGCCGCCGAGCTGCCAAGCCGCCCAGCCGCCGAGCCGCCCAGCCGCCGAGCCGCCCAGCAGCCGAGCCGCCCTACTGCCGAGCCGCCCGACCTGCCCTGTCCGGTGAGCACGGCCCCACTGTCACTGCGTGCCCTTCCCCTACTGCTTGCACTGCTAGTCTCTCGTCGTCATGGCTACCCCTAGTGTCCTTGCTTTTGACGCTGAGGGTCGAGCCATTGCCTTTGAGGTCTGGGTCGACGACCTGCAGCTATTTTTACAGTGCGATAGGGCGAACGGTCTTTCTCTCTTTGACCTCACCTCTGGCGCCTCTCTTGCCCCTGCTGCTGATGCTGACCCCACTGTTCGCTCTCATTGGGCCACCCGCGATGCTGCTGCACGTCTTGCTGTGCGTCGTCACCTGCCTACCACTGAGCGTGCGCACTTTAGTCAGTACAAGAGTGCTCAGACCTTGTACGACGCTGTAGTTGCGCGCTACTCTTCCCCTGCCACTGCTGCACTGATCCGCCTCATGCTACCGTACCACTTTCCTGACCTTGCTGCCTTTCCCACTGTCGCTGACCTCATTACGCACCTCCGCACTAGTGACACTCGCTACCGCGCCGCGCTTCCTGCTTAGTTCTGCGCCAAGAACCGCCTCCCCCCCATGTACATCACTCTCTATTACATAGTCACACGCCTCCCTGACTCCCTTCGCGTAGTCAGGGACCACTTCCTCTCAGTGTGTCCCACCACTCTCAGTGTTGATCTCCTCGAGAAGGCCCTCCTAGCGGCGGAGAAGAGCATCGTCGCTGTAGGAGCCTCTCGTGGTGACCCTCGCCCCCCCATCTTTGAGGGGTGTTCTCCTTCCCCCCTGCTGCCCTCTGTTGCCTCTGCTGCTGCAGGTGACCTGCTTGGTCTTGAGTCGGTCCGCGCGGCGTCTGCCCCTAGCGGGAGACGCCGACCTAGCAAGGGCAAGGGGGGCAAGGGCGCGGGTGGAGCTGGCGGGGGCGGTGGAGGTGGCGGTGGAGGCGGCGGAGGGAGTGGGGGTGGCGGTGGGAGTGGTGGCGGGGGTGGTGGTGGTGGTGGCGGCAGCGGAGGCGGAGGCTGTGGCGGCGGCAGCGGTGGGAGCAGAGGCGGCGGTGGTGGCGGAGGTGGAGGCGGCGGTGGCGGAGGGGGTGGAGCTGGTCGGGGTGGTGCCCCGCAGCGGAGCGGCTCTGGTGGTGGTCAGTGCCAGCAGCAGCAGCAGCAGCAGTGTTCTCGAGACATCCCCCCGCCTTAGCAGCTCCGTGAGTGGTACACGCAGCCTCAGCGTGGTGGGGGTTTCGGTCCGTGCACCTACATTCCGGTGACCGCGCGGATGAGCAGTGTGGCGGTGCCCACCCCACCCATCGCTGCTTTGGCCGCCAGACGGACTCTTGGCGTCAACAGTTCCCCGAGGCTAGTGAGATCCCCCGCTGGGGAGAGCTGTCTAGGGCTGGCGTAGCTATCTTTGATCTTGACTTTGATGCTATCCTTGCTGCCATGTATGCTGTGACTATTAGTGATGAGGGTGACTGTTACCGGTGTTTCCCGCCCGACCCGGGCATTGGTACTGCTGCACTAGGTGCTTGTGAGGCTGCTGCTCTAGGTGCCAGTGCGTCTGCGCTCTCAGGTACTGGTGAGGCTGCACTCTCAGGTACTGCGTCGGCTTCGGCCTCCCTCACCTTCACACTTGACTCAGGGGCTTCTCGCTCCTTCTTTCGATACCGCACCACACTCACGCCGCTTGGTCGGCCGGTTGCAGTCTCCCTGGGTGACCCCTCTTGGGGTCCTGTCCTCTCTCACTTCTCCACTGTCCTCCCGTGTCCAGCTGCCCCCTCGGGCACCCTGTCTGGTCTGTACCTCCCCTCGTTCTCAACGAACTTGGTGAGTGGTGCTGACCTGCAGGATGCGGGGGTTCACCAGTTTACTCGTGCGAGTCAGCGGGTGACCCACTGCTCGGACGCCCGCACAGGCCAACATCTGGCCACGTTTTCACGTCAGCCGGGGTCGAGTCTCTACACCCTGACCACTGAGTCTCCTCGTGTCCCTGCATCTGGCCACGTAGCTGCGTCGGGTCAGGTGTTTGCTGCAGCGTCCAGGTCTGGTCCTGAGTCTGCCGCCTTCTCGTGTCGCCTCCTATCTCACGAGACTCTCCTATGACATCACCGTCTTGGCCACCCCTCCTTGCCTCGTCTTCGGGGCATGGCTTCCCGTGTCCTTGTCTCTGGTCTTCCCCGGTCCCTCCCTCCCCTTCCTTCGGGGCCAGGTCCTTCTTGTGTCCCTTGTGTCGAGGGGCGGCTCCGGGCTGCCCCTCACTCCTCCCAGTTTCCCCCGACAGAGGCTCCTCTGCAGACGCTTCACATGGACGTGTGGGGCCCGGCCTGTGTCCGTGGACAGGGTCACGAGCGCTACTTCCTGCTGGTGGTTGACGACTACTCGCGTTACACTACAGTCTTCCCCTTGCGCAACAAGGGTGATGTCACTGAGGTGTTGATCGACTGGATCCCGCAGCTCGTCTCCAGCTCAGGAGGAGCTTTGGCTCGGACTTTCCTGTTCTGCATCTGCACTCTGACCGAGGTGGAGAGTTCTCCTCTGGCCTTCTGCGAGCCTACTGTCGTGCACGAGGCATTCGCCAGACCTTTACGCTTCCGGACTCTTCGCAGCAAAATGGGATTGCTGAGCGCCGCATTGGCATGGTCATGGACGTCGCTCGTACGTCCATGATGCATGCGGCTGCCCCCCATTTTCTGTGGCCGTTTGCGGTTCGGTACGTGGCGCATCAGATCAACCTTCACCCCAGGGTCTCCCGGCCAGAGACCTAGCGAGCTCTGCTGTGGACGGGGAAGGTCGGCGATATATCTGCGTTCCGTGTTTGGGGATCTGGGGCGCTTGTCCGCGACTTGTCTGCGGACAAGCTGTCCCCTCGTGCTGCTCCCTGTGTCTTCCTAGGTTTCCCCCCTGACGCCCCAGGGTGGCGGTTCTACCACCCCTCCTCTCGTCGTGTTTTGTCCTCCCAGGACGTCACGTTCGACGAGTCAGTCCCCTTCTACCACCTCTTCCCCTACCGCACTCCTTCCCTCCCCCCGCCACCACACTTCCTTGTGCCACGTCCCCCCCCAGTAGACCCCCTTCCCCCTCATGGTCCTGCCCCTTCAGGAGTGTCCCAAGTAGACGCAGTCGAGCCGGTCGAGGTTGCTGGTGACTCAGGTACTGCTGCGGGTGCTGAGCCTTGGGGTGCTGACTCTGGGGGTGCTGCACGCGTAGGTACTGAGCCTGGGGGTGTTGAGCCTGGGGGTGCTGAGCCTAGGGGTGCTGCGACTGGGGGTGTTGAGCCTTGGGTTGCTGCGACTGGGGGTGCTGAGCCTGGGGGTGCTACGTCAGGAGCTGCTGAGCCAGGGGGTACTGCGTCTGGAGCTGCTGAGCCTGTAGTTGCGGAGCCTACGGCCACTGGACCTCCCCTTGTGGCGTCGCGCGGTGCGGGGCCTGGAGGTTCTCCGGGTGCTTCGTCTCGGCGGAAGCCACTCTCTCCACAGGAGCTGCGCGAGTGGTTTGCTCGCCGCTGGAGGCGTACTGCTAGAGCTGGAGCTTCTTCGGTCGCTGAGGGTACTTGTGCCACCGGTCCCGGAGCTGCTGGGCCTTCGGGTCCTCCTAGAGCTGGAGCTGCTGAGGGTGTCGGTGCTGAGATTGCTGCTGTCCTTCCTGGCGGTGGTCCTGCTGCGGGTGCTGCTGGTGCTGCTGGAGGTCGTGCAGCTGGAAGTGCTGTTGGCGCTGGTGCTGCCGCTGAGGGTGCTGGTGCTGTCCCTGCTGTGTCTGGAGTTCCCGCACGGCCTCGGCCGTACTTCGTTCCGCTCCTGCAGCAGGTTCTTGGTCTTGCTCCTCCAGTAGAGTGTCCACCGCCTGTCCAGTCCCCGTCCCAGTTAGAGCCCGCCTCCCCACTTCTTGCTCCCTCTCCTTACACTGGTCCTACTGGAGGTCTTGCTCAGCGTCGTGAGCCTGCGTCTCGTCCCGCGTCGCCTGTTCATACTGCTCGCACTAGTGGTCGCGGTTCACGTCAGCGTCCTCCTCCTGTCTCTGGCACGCACCGGATGTCTCTGTGTCCGTCCACTACTCCTCTGCATGCCCCTTTGCCTTCTCCTCCTGAGTCCTCTCTTCCTGCACTTGCCGACCCAAAGTCGGACTCTCTTTGTGCTGCCTATCCGATTGTCACGCGTCTCCTTGCTACTATCATCACTAACCCCTCTTTTGAGTCCACTGCTGCGTCTGCTCTTGTTGCTGAGCTCGTCGACTTTGCTGCTCGCTGTCGTCTCGACTACGCTGCTAGTCTTGTTGCTGAGTCCGCGTCTGTCTGTCCTCTGTCCGTTGGGGGTGAGTGTGCTCTTGGCACGGACGTCCTTTAGGACAGGTAGGAGGAGTTCCAGTGTCTGGCTGCTGCTTCACCTCATCTCGCGTCCGTACTACTTGCCCCTGAGGGAGACCCGGCTGCACTAGACATCCCGACTCCGTGCTCTTACGCGGAGGCCGTAGAGGGTCCCTACTCCTCTCAGTGGCAGGCAGCTATGGATGCAGAGATGGCTTCCTGGAAGTCCACAGGCACCTACGTTGACGCGGTTCCCCCACCTGGGGCGAACATCGTCAGTGGCATGTGGATCTTCACGGTGAAGCGGCCGCCGAGCTCTCCACCTGTCTTCAAGGCGCGGTACGTTGCTCGTGGCTTCAGTCAGCGGCAGGGAGTTGACTACTTTCAGACCTTCTCTCCCACCCCGAAGATGACCACTCTTCGGGTGCTGCTGCACATAGCCGCTCAGCGCGACTACGAGCTCCACTCTCTTGACTTCAGCACTGCTTTCTTGCAGGGTAGCCTGCACGAGGAGATCTGGCTGCGCCGCCCACCTGGATTCACTGGGAATTTCCCTCCTGGCACCCAGTGGAGCCTCCGACGGCTAGTCTACGGTCTCCGCTAGGCACCGCGTGAGTGGCACGACACACTGAGGACTACGCTTGCGGCTCTTGGGTTTGCTCCCTCTACTGCTGACCCGTCGTTGTTTCTGCGCACCGACACTTCTCTGCCGCCGTTCTACATCCTCGTGTACGTCGACGACTTGGTCTTTGCCACAGCGGATACTGCTGGACTCGCCTACGTGAAGTCCGAGTTGCAGAAGAGACACACGTGCACAGACCTGGGTGAACTGCGCAGCTACCTTGGCTTGCAGATCAGTCGGGACAGAGCACGCCGCACCATTACCTTGACTCAGTCACACATGGTGCAGCAGGTCCTTCAGCGCTTCGGCTTCACGTACTCCTCGCCTCAGGCCACTCCTCTGTCTACTCGCCACTCGCTCTCAGCTGTGCCTTTGGATGAGTCCGTAGAGTCAAGTGGCCCGTACCCAAAGCTTGTTGGCTGCCTCATGTAACTGATGACCTGCACACAACCTGACCTTGCATACCCTCTTAGCATTCTTGCACGCTATGTTGCTCCTGGGAGACACCGACCAGAGCACATGGCTGCAGCGAAGAGGGTGTTGCGCTACTTGTGCAGTATGTCGCGCATGGGGCTAGTGTTTGGAGGGCGGAGTCCAGTGGTCTTGACTGGGCACGCGGACGCTTCTTGGGCTGACGACCAGGCTACTCAGCGGTCGTCACAGGGTTACACCTTTAGTCTTGGTTCCGAATCTGTTTCGTGGCGGGCTACTTGCTCGTCTTCTGTTCTCGGCTCCAGTTGTGAGGCTGAGATCTACGCCGGGGCCATGGCTTCACAGGAGCTTCGCTGGCTCACCTACCTGCTTACTGGCCTTGGAGAGCCGCCTCGTTCTCCTCCAGTGGTGTACGTAGACAACAAGGCCATGCTGGCCTTGTGTCGAGAGCAGCGCTTGGAGCACAGAACGAAGCACATTGCTCTCCGCTACTTTCTTGCTCGTGAGCTACAGCAGCGTTGTCAGTTGCGACTTGCGTACGTGGCCTCTTAGGCCAACACTGCTGATGTTTTCACCAAGGCACTTCCGCCTTGTGATCATCAGCGCTTCTGCACTCAGCTGAGACTTGTACCTGTCTTACCTCACTTGCTCACCTCTTTATTTTACTTTTACTCTTGCATATATATATACCTGCTCTTGCTTGTTTAGTGTTATATATATATATGTGCACTCCTGCATGTGAACCGGCCTTGTGGCCTTCACCTTGTGCTTGGACTGTGTGGTGACTTCGTGATCCACCCTGAGCTTGCTTTGCTTGACTGGTCTTGTGACCCCTTGTTCTCCCCCACTTTGCCTATGGGGGTGTGTCAGATTTATATGACATAGCTGTTGTAGGCTATAGTAGGGTAGCACATATGGGGTACAGCTTTCTAGGGTTGTATTTGTACCCATCTTTCACTCAGTCATTTCATTCTCGTTCAATTCTTCTCACAACGCACCTGTTGTGACGATTTCCACCAAGCTGTTTGTGCCCCTTTCTGCAGATTCCTATATCACTTTTGTGGGTGATAAGAAAACACGTTATTTTTCACTAACAAAAGGAACAGGTGACTTATGATATTCTCCAAACCACATTTGAGTATCAACTGTTTAAATGTAATTTTTTGTGGTGCTTATGGTAAAGCATGTTTTCTATCGGCAGAAGTCAATAAATACACCTTCTTTTCCATTTATTATTTTGTTGCGCTTCCAAGTCAACGAACTTGGATGGATCCACATTGTATGCGTGTATTAACAGCATTGTACTCCATGTCATCCTCCTCGTCACGGTCAAGGTCATCGTATGGAGCAATGCCTGTGCCGACATGAAGAGCGGTTAGATTTGGTGACGAGGAGCCGAGAAATGCTAGGAAATCGTTTTCTATCGTTTCCATGCTTCCGATGCTCAAGTGCAGGCGAGTGAGGTTCAGGAAGGATACGAGAACGCGTTTGAGATAATCGCGAGACACCATACGATCTTGTAAAACGTGAAGCGTTGTGACGGATTCGTGTGCGAGCTCTTGCCAGCGACGGCAGACAGAGGCAATGAGAAGAATGTGAGCGACATCGGCAGAGGCAGGAGGTGTCGAAAAATCCGGGTCAGGCTCTGAATCTTCGTATTCATCCCTTCTAGCGTAATTCGAAAGAGAAACTGACGAGATTGGCAGGAAAACGTCGGAATGCCAGAAGATCCTGACAAAAACATGGTCAGGAAGGCAATGGATCGTGGAGTCTCCCATCATGTCCTAAGTTTGACCTGCTAAAGCTAAGGCTTCTGCTTTCTGCAATGCCTGATTTGACCAAACACGAAGCGTGGAAAGGGTTGCCTCTGGAGGGTATCCTGATCAGACGAGCAAGATGAGATGAGAAAGAGATGTGCCAACACAGGGGACCGGCCAGAACGGAGCTTCTTCCCACCATTTTGGTCATGCTGGTCAGATTTCGCCCCATGACGGGTTCGTCTCCTGGGAGAGCTAGAGTGTAGAAGCCTTCATTTGGCTCCCGCTTGGGGGTGAAGCAATCCAAAGCAAGCGAGCCCCTCGCGCATCCCCAACCGACCGGTGAACTGCTACAGCAGCAAAATCCAGGGAGGGGGGGCTGCTTCTTGGTGCTGTGCCATGTCATTCCCGCCAAACTTCGATGCCAAGGTGGCACCGCTTTGACTAGACATCAATTCCTCCTGTCATAACCATGTGCACCAAATTGTTGTACTAAACCCCTTGCAGCACATTCCCGCTTCTGTAGGATACTGTGATAAGGCAAAGCTTGGATGTGTAAATCATAGAGACAAAAATTGTAACATATCTTCCACAAACAGCACAGAGCATCGGAATAGGTGACCTAGAAGAGCGCCCTTTTAGGAAAAACCGACTTAGAGAAAAACAAACCATGTGAAACTTATTATATTACAAGATTTCATCTCCTGCACATAAAAGCGCTCAACAGCTGAACCATACATCATGCCTTAGATTACCGTACGTTACCAGCACCTCTTCTTTATACATAGAAAATATTGCGCTTCCTAACTACGAGGATTGGTCGTCTGTGCCTCAAACTCATCCGCTATGATATTCCAATTTCTGTTATGCTGGCATAAAACAACAATGAAAACAAAATTTCCACAATGAGATGAAGAGATTAAGATTTGAAAGTGGAGCGGAAGGACGGTTGTTAGAATGAGAGGTAAATAGGTGGTACCGTAGTGTCAAACATATATATGTTATATTTTGTAGTTATTGGTAGGCTGTAGTGGGGTAGATGCTGTGGGGTATAACCCCTTAGGGATTTCTGTCAGAATGTTATCTTATGTTCTAGCCTATAGTGGGGTGCTCTATAGCGAGTACAACCCTTCTAGGGTTTGCTATTTGTATCCTCATTCCTGCTAGTTCAACCCTCTTCTTCCTTCTAACTTTTGTCATGCTATCAGAGCAGGTCGATCCTCTTGGATCGACCTTGTGGGTGGGCTTACCACCTCCTAGCTTCCGCTGCTACCACTGCAACTACTCTCTGAGCCGCACGCCCCGTGGCGTGCGGCATTTTTTTTCTTCCCGCCGTGCGCCCCGAGGCGCGCGGCGGTTTTCTGCCCGCCGTGCGCCCCGAGGCGCGCGGCGGTTCTCTGCCCGCTGTGCGCCCCGAGGCGCACGGCGGGCTTCGGCCCCGTCGACCCGCGCGTCGCCCTCGGGAGGCGCTGCGACGGGCAACGGGGACCCGGTCGTCACCCCCCGTCGCCCGTCGTGGCCTACGCGCGGCCCGTTCAGGCAGCGCGCGGCCCGTCCAGGCAGCGCGCGGCCCGTACGGGCTGCGCCAGGCCCGCGCGCGGCCCGTCTGTGCGGCACCAGGCCTAAGCGCGGCTCGGGCCGCCTCCCTACCTGCGGCCCGTCGCCCCGCCGTCCCGCCTCCCTACCTAGCCGCGGCCCCGTCGTCCCGTCGCCCTACCTGCGGCCCGTCGCCCTACCTGCGGCCCCGGCCCCGGCCCCATCTCCCTACCTGCGACCCTACCAGGCCCGTGGTGGGCCCCTTTCTCCACACCGCCCCCTCAGGTCGCCTCGACAGACGACAGGAGGGGCGAGCTGTGGGGTGGCGGGTATGGGGGTGGCCGGTATGCATTCCTCCCTTTGCTCCTCCTCCTCCTTCGTCTCCCACGGCTGCAGCTTTCGCTGAGGGGGGTGGTTGTGTGGGAGACTGGGGTTTAGGGTTTAAGGGGGGTGCGTGGGAGTGGAGCTAGCGGTGTAGCAGCGGGTGTGTGTCGGGGGGGTGAGACTGTTTGGGGAAGTTGCACGGAGGTTGCCGTCGTGTCGCCAGCAGCACCTGTAGTCCGGGGACTTAGTCCGATAGCCTAGTCGTAGCCAGCTGTGCCAGCCGCCCGTGGGTCCGTTGCCCGTCTGCCGCTACTTGAGCCGCGGGGCCTGTTACTCCTATATTCCGGGGGCTTCGCCCGGTAGCCGCTGTGCCAGTCCGCCTCCTGTTGCCCGTGTGTCTGCAGCTTCAGCCGTCGCCTCCTATCTCCTCTCCTCTCACTCTCTCTCCTCCTCCTCACTTGCCCGTTGTGACTACCACTAGATTTGCTCATAATTGTGAACTCTAAACTATTGCTTCTTTACCTTGTGCTCAGAATGTGTGGTGACATTGTGATCCACCCTGAGCTTGTCCTGCTTTGCCAGCTCTGCTGATTACACCCCACTTTGGCTATGGGGGTGTGTCAGAATGTTATCTTATGTTCTAGCCTGTAGTGGGGTGCTCTATAGCGAGTACAACCCTTCTAGGGTTTGCTATTTGTATCCTCATTCCTGCTAGTTCAACCCTCTTCTTTCTTCTAACTTTTGTCATTTTCCTACTTGTAAAATTTCTCTCGATAGTTGAATCACCCTTGCCTAACTATTGACATGGCATCTAGAGCACTAAGGTCTCTAGGACCTAAGAATAGGGCCCACGTGTAACTGAGTTACCTCTCCTACAGCCTCACTGCCTACATGCCTGACCTGCCTGCTGCCCGCGCGCCCCTCAGCTGCTTGCGCGCGTCACTTTTTTTTTTCCGCGCGCGTCACTATTGCAGCCACCTTAGGAGCCCGCGCGTACCTTGGCTACTCCGTCGCCCGCTACAGCGCCGCGCGCCGGCCCGCCCGCGTAGCCCGCTGTCGTGTGCGGCCCGCTTAGGCCCCACGCGCCGCGTCTGTCACCTGCGCGACCCGCTACTGAGCCGCGCGCCAAGTCCGCCGCCCGCGCAACTCGCTGCTGTCCTGCAAGTTGCGTCGGCCGCCTGCGCGGCCCATTGCTGCCGAGCCCGCTGCCTTAGGAGTGCGCTCCGCCTGCAGCTGCCTAGCGCACCGCCTTAGGATCTCGCGTGCGGCCAGCTACTACCTTGCCTACTGCCTAGTGCCTACTGCCTACTGTCTACTGCCTTAGCGTGTTGTCGTTGTGACGACGCCTAATGTTCTCGCGTTCGAGCCGGACGGTTGCCCCATAGAGTTCACTGTGTGGCTCGACGACCTCCAACTATTCCTTCTGACAGATGCCAAAGAGGGTGTTTCACTGTTCGATTACGTGTCTAGCACTGCCGCTGCTCCTGCTGCCGATGCTCCTGCTCTCGAACGCCCGCATTGGCAGACTCGCGATGCTGCTGCACGCCTAGCTATTAGGAACCATCAGCCGATCACTGAGCGCGCGCATTTCAGCCAGCACAAAACTACTCAGAAGCTGTATGACGCTGTAGTTGCGCGCTACTCCTCCCCGGCCTTTGCAGCCATAGGACGGCTCATGCTACCCTACCTGTTCCCCGACCTTTCCTCGTTCACCACTGCTGAGGACCTCATTTCCCACGTGTCTGCTACTGACACTCGCTTTCGTGCCGCCCTTTCAGCCGAAATCTGCGCCGCAAACCCCCCCCCCCCCCCCCCCCCCCTCGATGTATTTCACTCTCTATTTCCTCATCACCCGCCTCCCTGACAATCTTAGCTCCGCCAGGGACCACTTCCTAGCGCTAGACCCCCCCACCCTCACAGTCGACGACTTCGAGAAGCACCTCCTTGCAGCAGAGAAGAACATCCTCGCTGTAGGTGCTGCTCGTGGCACTCCTCGCTCTCCCCTCTTTGAGGGGTGCTCCCCCTCCCCCCTCACCCCCTCCTACGCCTCCGCAGCTGCTGCTCACGACTACCTTGGTGCTGAGGAGGTCGGGGCTGCTTCCGCTCCTACTGAAAGCGTCGCAGCGGCAGGGGAGGTGGGAGTGGCGGTGGAGGTGGCGGTGGTGCAGGCGGCGGGGGAGGTGGAGCTGGTGGAGGTGGTCGTGGTAGTGGAGGTGGTGGAGGTGGTGGTGGGGGCAGCGGAGGCAATGGGAGCGGTGGAGGTGGCAGCAGCGGCGGTGGGGGAGGAGGGAGCGGTGGTAGCAGTGGTGGCCAGGGCTAGCAGCAACCGCAGCAGCAGCAGCAGCAGCGCCAGCACCAGACCCCCAGTTCCCAGCAACTTCGTGACTGGTATGCCGGGAGTGGGGCTTCTGGGGGTCCTGGTCGCTGCCCCTATATCATTCGTACATGTCCCCGCGCTAGTCGCCCGTGCAACGGGTTTCACACTCAGCAGCGCTGCTTCGCTTGGCTTAGCAACGCCTGGCGCGCCAAGTTTCCTGATGCTACTGAGTTCCCCAACTGGGCAGACATGCTTAGGCGTGATGTACCTATCTTTGATCTTGACTATGTATGCTGCTATGTATGCATTGAGTGTTAGTGCTGAGGGTGACTGCTACTTGTGTGTGCCGCCGGATCCTGGTATAGCCCTTGCAGCACTAGGTGCTTGTGAGTCTGCTCCCCCTGGTACTGCGCCTGTACAGGCCTTGCACACATTTACACTTGACTCTGGTGCTTCACGCTATTTCTTTCGCGACAGCACAACAGTCACTCCTCTCCCTGCGCATGTTCCTGTCTCACTGGCTGACCCCTCTAGGGGCCCAGTGCTTCCATACTGCTATGGATGGGGAAGGTTGGCGATGCATTGCATTTTTGGGTCTGGGGTGCTCGTGCCTTTGTGCGTGATACCACCGCAGACAAGCTCTCCCCTCGCGCCATTCCTTGCGTCTTCCTTGGTTTTGTCCCTGACGCGCCTGGCTGGCAGTTTTATGACCCCGCCTTGCGCCGTGTCTTTCCGTCGCTGGACGTCACCTTTGACGAGTCAGTTCCCTTCTACTGTCAGTTTCCCTACCGCACTACCCCTCGCCTCCCCCCTGCCGCTCTTTCTCGCCCCAGGTCCTCCCTAGGTAGACCCCCTCTCCGCACTAGGTCCTGCTCCCTCAGGTGTTTCTCAGGTAGACCCTCCCGTCCCTGCGCCTGCTGAGGTCACAGGTGACTCCGGTCCTACTAGGACTGGTGCTGTCCCTGGGGGTGCGGAGCTTGGGGGTGTGCAGCATTGGGGTGCTGGGTCTGGGGGCGCTGAGCGTGAGGAGCCTAAGGGTGCGGAGCCTAGAGGTGCTGAGCGTGCGTGTGAGGAGCCTGGAGGTCTTGAGCCTGGGGGTGTTGCTTCTGGGGGTGCTTCGTCTGGTGGTGCTGAGCCTGCGTGTGCAGAGCCTGGGGGTGCTGCGTCTGAGGGTGAGTTGCCTGAAGGTTCTGAGACTACTGTTCCGCGGTCTCCTTGGAGTAGCCGTCTTCGTCCGCGTGTGCCTCTCACCTCCCAGCAGCTGCACGACTGGTACGGTTGCCGTCAGCGTCGCGCTTCTGCACCTCAGGGCTCTCCTGCTGGAGGTCCTTTTACTGGCGCTAGGAGTGGTGCTGGTCCTTTGCCTGCTGGAGGTGCTGGTGTTGTTGGTCCCGGAGGTGCTCGTACTGGGGGTACTGGAGCTACTGGGGCTGGCGGTGTTGTGGCTGAGGGTGCTGCTGCAGGTGGTGCTGCGGCTGGAGACCCTGGGGCTGGAGGTGCCGGATCTGGGGGTGCTGCAGCAGGTGGAGCTGGTGCTGAGGGTACTGGAGGTGCTGGAGGTGCTGAGGCTGCTGAAGGTACTGGAGCTGCTGGTGGTGCTGGAGCTGTTGAGGGTACTGGAGCTGCTGGGGGTGCTGGGGCTACAAGTGCTGGTGGCACTGCACAGCTGCGTCTGTTCTTCGCTCCGCCGTCTCCGTTGTCTCAGCCGTCGCCTGACTCTGCACTTCGCCAGGTTCTCAATCTCCCCTCATCTACTGGTCTTCCGTTACAGCATGGCTCACCGCTGCCTGCTCCTTCACCGTACACAGAGCAGACCGGGGGCCTTACTGAGCATCGTGAGCCTGCGTTGCGTCCTGTCTCACCTGTATGTTCTGGTCGTTCTAGTCCTTGTCTTCCTCGTCAGCGTCAGCTGGCTCTCCCCGGCCCTTCCCTTGTAGTCCGTCGTCCTTCCTCTCCTTTGGAGTGTATTCCCCTGCCGTCCCCTCCTGCATCTTCTCCGCCTACCGTTCCTGAGCCTGAGTCTGACCGCACCCGTGCTACTCACCCTATTGTCACGTGTCTACTAGCCACTATGGTCACTAACCCGTCGTTTGAGTCTGCTGTTGCGTCTGCCTTTGTCGCTGAGCTGGTTGACTTTGCTTGTGCCTGTCGTCTGGACAATGCCGCTAGTCTTGTTGCTGAGTCTGAGTCTATCTGTCCTCCGTCCGTTGGGGGTGAGTGTGCTCTTAGCACGGACGTCCTTGAGGACAGGCAAGAGGACCTCGAGTGTCTTGCAGCCGCTGCGCCTCATCTCGTGTCCATGTTGCTTGCCCCTAAGGGAGACCCAGATGCACCAGACATCCCGACCCTGCGCTCTTACGCCGAGGCGATTGCGGGTGAGTACTCCTCTCAGTGGCAGATAGCCATGGATGCAGAGATGGCATCCTGGAAGTCCACAGGCACTTACGTTGACGAGGTTCCCCCTCCTGGGGCGAACATCATTAGTGGCATGTGGATTTTCAAGGTGAAGCGGCCGCCAGGTTCTCCGCCTGTCTTCAAGGCTCGTTACGTTGCTCAAGGTTTCAATCAGCGAGAGGGAGTAGACTTCTTTCAAACCTTCTCCCCCACCCCGAAGATGACCACTCTTTGAGTGCTACTGCACGTTGCGGCTCGGCGTGAATACGAGCTTCACTCTCTTGACTTCAGCGCGGCTTTCTTGCAAGGCAGCCTGCACAAGGAGACCTAGCTGCGCTGCCCTCCTGGCTTCACTGGGTCGTTTCCTCCTGGTAACCAGTGGAGCCTCCGGCGGCCGGTCTAGGGTCTCCGCGAGGCGCCTCGTACGTGGCACGACACACTGAGGACGACACTTGCGGCTCTTGGGTTCGCGCCTTCTACTGCTGACCCGTCGCTGTTTCTGTGCACGGACACTTCGGTGCCGCCGTTTTGTATCCTTGTGTACGTCAATGACTTGGTCTTTGCCACTTCTGACAGTTAGGATTTCGCCTTGGTGAAGTCGGAGCTGCAGAAGAGACACACGTGCACAGACCTGGGTGAGCTGCATAGCTACCTTGGCTTGCAGATCACCCGGGACAGAGCACAGCGCACCATTACCCTGACTTAGTCACACATGGTGCAGCAGGTCCTTCAACGCTTCGGCTTCACCTAGTCCTCGCCACAGCGTACTCCTCTGGCTACAGCCCACTCGCTCTCAGCTCCACCTTCGGATGAGTCCGTAGAGCCGAGTGGCCCGTACCCAGAGCTAGTGGGCTGCCTCATGTACCTGATGAGCTGCACTCGACCTGACCTTGCGTACCCTCTTGGCCTTCTGGCCCGCTACGTGGCTCCTGGTAGGCACCGAAAGGAGCACATGGATGCTCCGAAGAGGGTACTGCGCTACTTGTGCAGTACATCAGGCATGGGGCTCGTGCTTGGAGGGCGAAGCCCAGTTGTCCTCACTGGGCACTCGGACGCTTCTTGGGTTGACGACCTAGCTACGCAGCGGTCGTCACAGGGTTACACTTTCAGCCTTGGCTCTGGTTCAGTTTCCTGGCGTTCTACACGCTCGTCTTCAGTTCTCAGCTCCAGTTGTGAGGGTGAGATCTACGCCACAGCCATGGCTGCACAGGAGTTACGCTGACTCACCTACTTGCTGACCGGCTTGGGAGAGCGGCCTAGTTCTCCTCCAGTGCTGTACGTCGACAACAAGGCCGCGATTGCCTTGTGTCAGGAGCAAAGACTGGAGCACAGAACGAAGCACATCGCTCTACATTACTTCCTTGCTCGAGAGTTGCAGCAGCGTGGTCAGGTTCGTCTTGCTCATGTGGCCACTCGGGCCAACACTGCTGATATATTCACCAAGGCGCTTCCGCTTGGTGATCATCAGCGCTTTTGTACTTTGTTGGGCCTTGTGCCTAAGTTTCCACACTTGCTGTAGACTCTGCTTGTACTGTGATCTCTCTATATATATACCTGCATGCTTGCTCTTGCTAGGTAGTGATCACTGTACTGTTCTTGCTGCATATATACCTCTGCGTGTGGACTGGCCGTATGGCTCTTTGCTTGTGCTCAGAATGTGTGGTGACGTTGTGATCCACCCTGAGCTTGCTTTGCTTCTCTTGACTGGTCTTGTGACCTCTTGCTCTCCCCCACTTTGCCTATGGGGGTGTGTCAAACATATATATGTCATATATTGTAGTTATTGGTATGCTGTAGTGGGGTAGATGATGTGGGGTATAACCCCTTAGGGTTTTCCTACTTGTAAAATTTCTCTCGATAGTTGAATCACCCTTGCCTAAGTATTGACACGTAGTACCGTGAGCAGATGGAAGTTGCTTGCCCAGCAGAATAGGTGGAATGAAGTCTTGCATCATGTGCTGCTGATGTTGCTGGTCCACGTCATTGTGATACAAGAGTGGGAGGCTCGTGGAACGAAACAAAATGCAGCAAGCGAGGATGGATGGGAGCTTCGGAGTATTGATGGCTAGGCCGGAGCAGGAGGTTCTTGTGCAAGGGACGAGAACAAAGCGTGGACTAGGCGAGCAGAAGATGGGGAGTACAACAAGGCATGCAAGCGAGACATGGCAGGGAACAGGCTGGAGGGGAGTCACCAAAGCAACAAATGCTGAAGCCAAGGAACAGCTTGCCTGCTGTGAAAAGGGGAGAAACCAGAAATCCCGCACATACATGGGCTAGGGACTGTTTGTCAGCAAATGTATGTTGGGTGTTGCCTGGCGAGCAGGTACAGCAATTCGGAGCACATTACCCCAGGTTCCTCAGGTCTAAGAGCAAACCCTATCTTGTACATAGCCCTCTAGGCCTGTAGGATCAAGTGCTTGTTTGCTTGTTCGTTTTCTAACAAGACAGTGGGAGTGGTAACAAGGCAATGTGATTGGCAACAAGGCAGTGGGAGTGGTAACAAGGCAGTGGGAGTGGTAACAAGGCAATGGGATAGGTAACAAGGCAGTGGGAGTGGTAACAAGA
This sequence comes from Closterium sp. NIES-65, assembly GCA_948144175.1. Taxonomy (NCBI): domain Eukaryota; kingdom Viridiplantae; phylum Streptophyta; class Zygnematophyceae; order Desmidiales; family Closteriaceae; genus Closterium; species Closterium sp. NIES-65. Next base: position 1,783,173 of record CANXME010002686.1, on the reverse strand, counting down.
CATTGGGAGTGGTAACAAGACAGTGGGAGTGGTAAAAAGGCAGTGGGAGTGGTAACAAGGCAATGTGATTGGTAACAAGGCAGTGGGGGTGGTAACAAGGCAGTGGGAGTGGTAACAAGTCAGTGGGAGTGATAACAAGGCAGTGGGAGTCGTAACAAGGCAATGGGATTGGTAACAAGGCAGTGGGAGTGGTAACAAGGCAATGGGATTGGTAACAAGGCAGTGGGGGTGGTAACAAGGCAGTGGGAGTGGTAACAAGGCAGTGGGAGTTGGAATCCGGAGGGCTGCAGGGCAGCATTGTCTTTTGTGTATTTGCTGGCGTGTCCCTTTTCATGTGCGGATTACCAGCTCAAGCCAGCTGGAAGTTCCAGAGCCAGCTGGAACGGAGGGGGGAGATGGCTGAAAGGGAGGGGAAGGATGACTGAAAGGGAGCGGGGAGATGGCTGAAGAGTCCAACTGAAGAAAATTGCTGCTAATAGAACAGGAGTCAGGTGTTGGGATAGCCAGGATGGGGGAAAATGAGAGGGAATGCGAAAAAAAGGGAGAAGATGATAAAAGAAAACCAAATGGTGAGCGTGTTTTGGAGAGAACGGGAGTGGTGTGAGTGGCGAGACAAGGAAAGAGAGGAGTAATGAGGAGTAGTACATTTGAGACTCAAGTCATGCAAGTTTTTTCGAATGACAGAAAAATGAGGTGAATAAATTGGAAAGGGGCATACAAAGAGGGAAGACACGATGGAACCTATTAGATGGAACAGGCCCTTGTTTAGTCAACAGCACGCATGGTTTTCCCATCCCAACCGTCCTATTTTATGCCATCCATAAAATCTTGTGGCATTCCTTCCAACCCATGCCGTCCATCCATGTTAGCTCATGTCATCCATGGTAGCTCATGTCATCCATGCTAGCTCATGTCATCCATGCTAGCTCATGCCATCTATGCTAGCTCATGCCATCTATGCTAGCTCATGCCATCTATGACAGCTCATGCCATCATGTCATCTATGCTAGCTCATGCCATCTATGCTAGCTCATGTCATCTATGCTAGCTCATGCCATCTATGTTAGCTCATGCTATGCCAGCTCATGCCATCTATGCTAGCTCATGCCCTATATGCTAGCTCATGTGTCTGTGGTAGCTCATGTCATCTATGCCAGCTCATGTCATCTTCCCATTGATCCTTTCTCATGTCACCCATCCTACCTCATGCCACCCGTCCTACCTGATGCCCTAATACCTCTCATGCTATCTCATGCCGCCCATCCCAACGCATGCCATGTCTCCTCTTCTTGCTCCCTCCATCCCGCTGATTCTTTCTCTACCATCAGCGTATTTTCCCTGCAATTGCAAGCTTCTCTTTAACTCCCCTCTCCTCTCTTCTTGTCGTTCCACGCCTCCAGCTTCGTTCACTCTGGGCTGGCTGTTACACGTAAACTCGAACACCTAAGGCATATAGTCTTGGGGCAGTGCACCTTACAAGAGTTGGAATAACGAGAACAGGTTTGGCGTTTCCCTGGTTTTAGGTTCAAAGGCTATGCATTTTCAGTATTGAGCCTGCTTTACAGAATTCCAGTTTTTTTTGGGGGGAAGCATTCTCAGATAGGCAAAACAGAAACCTAACTACCCAGACACCTTTCCAACTCTCCAAGATTATGACATCCATTTCTGGAGTTTCCAACAATTTGAGGCCAGGATGCGAGTCAGCATAACAATACTGGTAGTGGCCTACATGGTTAGTTACTGATAATTGCCAGATGGAACTCTGAGCTGAGGTGGTGATGAAAACAGAACTCCAGGTGGACCACTTCAGCCTGCTCCAACCCAATCTGGGGGACTGTTTGTATACCAGTCCCATAAATATGACAAACGATGTACAGTAGCATACAGCAAACTTCTTATGGTACCAGACTTCAGTTTGATCAGAGGTACGTCTGAGTATAGGTTGTAGAAATGAGGACCTCGGGGACTGGCTAGCATGCAAATTCCAGAGAAAAAAACTTGTGACTTGGAAAAGGATTTTTTGACACAGTTCATTTGCACCAAGAATATTTACACAGCAATTTGGAAACGTGAACCACCGTTCTATGAACAACCACAGCAGAACAGATGTAGAGTACCCTGCCCTTCCCCATGGACCATGAAGCAACTGGACCATGATTCTATAAATGCAGAAGGCTTCAGTGCGTAATCATTTGGCAAAGTCATTTGCACAAAGTAAGTTTTATAACACGTCGAATGTCAGAACCCATGTTGCAGCTTTGCTCAGCTGGAGTCAATTTCGGGAGAATTCGGGCTGCAAGCGTTGCACCTTGGAGGTCAAGCGGGTGAGCAGCTCTCGCTCCTGCATTGAGGGAGGGCCCACGGAGCGACAGACAGCAGTCAATCCAGGCACAGGATCGGCAGGAAGAGGAGTGGAGAAACACTTAATGGAAGAGTGGGTAGTGGGGGCTGGCTCCCATTTGGACTGGGTCCCATGTGAGATTGAGCAGCTGCTGTGAATCATGGGGTTCATTGCGCCCTGAATGCCTGTGCACACGCTTTCGACGTGCCTATCTCTCTCAACTCACCGGGTCGGTCTCTCTCAGTGCTAGCAGGTGCCTGGTTCCCTCCTCCACTTCTATGTCTAAAAAACTACGCCAGCTTACTGAGTCCCAGCTTACCAGGACCCAGCTTACCGGGTCGGTCTCTCTCAACGCCAGCAGATGGTTGATACCCTCCTCCACTGCATGCCGCACCATGCCTGGATCATGCATACATGCACATGCACATGCACATGCACACACATGCAGGCATGAATTGAAAAGCTTTGAGCGAGAAGCTGAACGGGGAAGGAAGCAAGTTACAGGGACACGACACGACAGACAGGGAAAAAGGGGCCGAGTGAATGAGAAGGTGAAACCAAGATGCGCGTGAGAAGGTGAAACCAAGATGCGCGTGAGAAGGTGCAACTCAAAACAAGGTGCATACCGTCCTGTTTTTGAAGCAGTGCAGAGAGTACGGTGGGAGAGGTTTGGTGGCAGAGGAAGGGCGGCAGCACATCCCGCATGAAAAGGCACATCCCGCATGAAATGGCACATCCCGCATGAAATGGCACATCCCGCATGAAATGGCACATCCCGCATGAAATGGCACATCCCGCAGGAAATGGCACATCCCGCATGAAATGGCACATCCCGCATGAAATGGCACATCCCGCATGAAATGGCACATCCCGCATGAAATGGCACATCCCGCATGAAATGGCACATCCCGCATGACATGGCACATCCCACATAAAATGGCACATCCCGCATGAAACGGCACATCCCGCATGAAATGGCACATCCCGCATGAAACGGCACATCCCACATGAAATGGCACATCCCGCATGAAACGGCACATCCCACATGAAACGGCACATCCCACATGAAACGGCATGATACAGCAGATCATTAGATTGGCCACACATGAATCAAGCAGATATCCGGGGAAAAAAAGGAGGGGGAGGGAAAACGGAGGGGAGGGAGAAAAAAGGGGAGAAGGAGAAAGGGGAGCAGAAGACGAGGGAAGGTAAGAGTAGGAGATTAAAACAAGTTGTCGACAGTAATATGGGCCGAGACAAGCACACATGCCAGCACACAAACTCAAGCAGAGAGTTTGATGCAAACTGCACTGCGCTGTGATTGTGCAAGAACTTGAGGTGGATGGGCAAATTAACGATGGATGGATGGGGATCAGTCAAGGCATACATAGCATGTGATGGGCCACATGCATGATGCAATGAAGACGGCATGCTGTGATGATGGCATGATGCAACAATGATGGCATGATGCAACAATAAGAGGCATGATGCAACAATGGTGCCATGACGATGCCATGATGCTGTCATGATGACGCCATGATGATGCCATGATGATGCCATGATGATGCCATGTTGCACGACAATCACACCTGTAACGCAGAAGGTGGAAGGTCCTTGAAGTCAATAGGTGTGCTGAAATAAAAATACACTCTCTCCAGGCGACTGGGAAGGGGAATTAGACTGGTGGTGGGATGGCAGGTATTTGGAGAAGGGGGTGGGGGTCAGAGGAGAGTAGCCGAGTAAGGTCATCTCACCTCACGACAGCTCAACTCATTTCATCTCATCTCATCTCATCTCATCTCATCTCATCTCATTTCATCTCATCTCATCTCATCTCATCTCATCTCATCTCATCTCATCTCATCTCATCTCAACTCATCTCATCTCATCCCATCCCATCCCATCCCAACCCATCTCATCCCATCCCATCCCATCCCATCCCATCCCATCCCATCCCATCCCATCCCATCCCATCCCATCCCATTCCACCCCACCACATCCCACTGAATCTCACCTGGGGAAGTTGGTGCCGGGAATGGTTGTGACAGGGCTGATGTCAGTGTCAGGGTCAAGACTGAGAGATTCATACAAGGAGCGAAAGGGTTTTCCCAGCGGAGAGGCCAGGAGGTCGTTCCGATCTAGAGCAATGTCAAAACTGGTAGCGGGAGGGGATTGGGGGAGGAGGGAACGAAGGGAAGGGAGGGAGAGGGTCAAGACTGAGAGATTCATACAAGGAGCGAAAGGGCTTTCCCAGTGGAGAGGCCAGGAGGTCGTTCCGATCTAGAGCAATGTCAAAACTGGTAGCGGGAGGGGATTGGGGGAGGAGGGAACGAAGGGAAGGGAGGGAGAGGGTCAAGACTGAGAGATTCATACAAGGAGTGAAAGGGCTTTCCCAGCGGAGAGGCCAGGAGGTCGTTTCGGTCTAGAGCAATGTCAAATCTGGTGGGAGGTGGATGGGGGGATGGATGAGAAGGGGCACGGGGGAGTGGCGGGGAGGGAAGGTTTCAAGGCTGAGTGATTCATACAAATACAAGGAGCGGAAAGGCTTTCCCAAAGGGGAGGCCAGCACGTCCGTTCGGTCTAGAGCAAAGTCAAAGCTGGTGGGAGGTGGATGGGGGGATGGGGATGGATGAGAAGGGGAGGGGAGGGCGGAAAGAGGGGGTAAGAGAGGGGAGAGGATGGGGGTCGGGTCAAGGCTGAACGATCCATTCAAGGAGCGGAGGGGCTTGCAATGTCAAAGCTGGGTTGACTTCTGAGTCAACTCGTTTCGAGTCGGCTCAAAAGTCAACTCGTTTTGAGTCGGCTCAAAAGTCAACTCGTTGTGATCGGCTGAAAAGTCAACTCGTTTTGAGTTGCCTCAAAAGTCAACTAGTTTTGAGTCGGCTCAAAAGTCAACTCGTTTTGAGTTGCCTCAAAAGTCAACTAGTTTTGAGTCGGCTCAAAAGTCAACTCGTTTTGATCGGCTCAAAAGTCAACTCGTTTTGAGTCGGCTCAAAAGTCAACTCGTTTTGAGTCGGCTCAAAAGTCAACTCGTTTTGAGTCGGCTCAAAAGTCAACTCGTTTTGAGTTGGCTCAAAAGTCAACTCATTTTGAGTCGGCTCAAAAGTCAACTCGTTTTTAGTCGGCTCAAAAGTCAACTCGTTTTGAGTCGGCTCAAAAGTCAACTCGTTTTGAGTCGGGCTCAAAAGTGAATCCATACAAGGAGCAGAGGGGTTTGCATTGCGATGTCAAAGCTGGTGGGATGGATGGGCTGGATGGATGGGTGGAGGAAGAAGGTGAGTGGGGGATACAGAAGTGGAGAAAAAAAGGGGGTAAGAAGGGAGGGGGGAGAGCGGATGGGGAGAGGGGGGTGGGGAAATGACGGCTGCAGAGTGAAAATAGGGAGAGGCAAGGAAGTGCATTCATCACTCGGCACACTCATGCGACTGAGAGACTTTTTTAGAATTAAAAAAAAACACCTGCAACGAAAGGGAAAGAAGCCGCGTTTATCTATCACATGGCACACACATGCGACTGAGAGACTCTCTCAACTCTCGCGTCATCAGTGGCGACCATGGCAAAGGGCACAATGATGGTGTTGAGGAGAGGAGGAGGAGGAGGAAAGGCGACAATGTGTTGAGGGCCACAGCTGATCGGTTAAGTCGAGACTGTCTAGACTCACGCGTCGTCAGCGCCAACCATGGCAAAGGGCACAATGATGGCGTCGAGGAGAGCAGGAGGAGGAGGAGAGCCGGAGATGGAGTTGGGAGCACAGGTAAGCCAATGGTGGTGGGACTCACGCATCATCAGCGCCGACCATGGCAAAGGGCACAATGAATGATGGTGTTGAGCTTCGCTGCCACCATCCCCAGTGCCTCCTGTGCCTCTGGTCCCACTAGGGCACAACCCGAGAGCCTCCTGTGCCTCTGTGCCTCCAGTGACTCTCTACACTCACGCGTCGTCAGCGCCGACCATGGCGAAGGGCACAATGATGGCGTTGAGCTTCGCTGCCATGCGCATCATGCCACCGTCGCCACTGCCGCCGCTGCTGCCTCTGTTGCCCTCGCCAATTCCCCACCTCAGCTGATACCTCTCACCCTGCCTCGACGGGATGGAGAAAGGGGATGGAGGAATGAAGAGAGGGTGTTGGCGGTTGTGGCGGCGCCATCCGCTTGGCCCTGCCTGGATGCGCCTCTGTCATCAGACGCAGCCTCTGCCTCTCAGTCAAGCTTGCTGCGGTTCGAACCCTTTCAACTCGGCGCCATCCTCTTGGCCCTGCCTGGATGCGCCTCTGTCATTCATCCCTCATGCCATGGAGAGTAGAAAAAAGGTTCGAGCCTCAGCAAGCCGTGGGTGATTCAGCTGCGGTTTGAAACCCTTTTCTACTCTGTCATTCATCCCTCGTGCCATTAGCTCAGGCAAACGGGTGCAAGCAGGTAATTCAGAATAGAACAACCTTCAAATGAAAGGAGGGAGATTAATCTCATGCTTGTGCTAGGCCTGACCCCCCCAACCATGAAGCCACCGTGACAGACTCCCCACCACTCTTCTTCTAGCTTCTCCTCATCCTGCTTCCCTTCTCCCCTCCCCTCACCTCCCTCCCTCCCCTCTCCTCACCTCCTACCCTCCCCTCCCCTCCCCTCCTTCCCCTAACCTCCCTTCCCTCCCCCATCTCTTCTCCTCTCTCCTTCCTTTCCTCCTCCATCTTTTCTTCCCTCCCTGCACCTCCCTTCCCCGTCCCTCTTCCCTCCCGCACCTTGAGGCGGCACGTCTCTTTGGAGCCCCCAGGGAACACTAGCGCGGGCCCTCCCTCCTGACAGGACCACAAAGAGGCACATGGGAGTGAGTGGCAAGGGGAAGGAGAATGTGAGAGGGGAAGTGCAGTGAGGTAGGAGGGTGGGAGTGGGGCATGTTTCTTTGGAGTCCCCAGGGAACACCAGCACAGGCCCTCCCTCCTGACAGGTGAGTGAGGGTCCCAATAAGGCACATGGGAATGGGTGATAAGGCGATGAGGCACATGGGAGTGGGTGGCGAGGGGAAGGAAGAAGATGCGGGGTTGTGTTTCGAGTCGAGTAAGAACCTCCTGGCTACACGAGCACGTGCCTGCCCGCCTGATGGGGTGGGTCCCAACGAGGCACATGGCAGTGCGTGGCGGAGGGGGAGGAGAGAGTTGAGGGGACAAAGACTGTTGAGGAGACAAACACTGCTGAGGGGACAAAGACTGTTGAGGGGACAAACACTGCTGAGGGGACAAACACTGCTGAGGCGGGAGGTGGGGGGTGGAAACAGCAGCGCGGACACGGTCGAGTCCTTGAGTTTACTAAAGAGCACAGTCCAGAACGTACGATCTCTATCGACTTGACAGGATTATTGAGTCGACTAAAAAACAGTCGAGCCAGAACATACGATCTCTATGGACTCGACTGGATTCCGACCCGACCCACAATGTAGTCTTTCATTCTGTAATCCTACGGTGCTGACAAAGGCCTCACGGCGGAACGCAAATTTGCTATGCGCAGGTCACTTAGCGGAACATTTTTTCGAGGCGCCCCAAAAATAGTCAGCTTGAGCACACTAGTAAGGGCAACAAATTACCTTTGGGGTGCATCAAGAGCAAAATATGAAGAATGACAAGTTACTTTCGAGATGAATTTTGGGGCGCCTCAAGAGTCAAGAGCAACACTGTGAAGAGCAACACTGTGAAGAGCAACACTGTGAAGAGCAACACTGTGATGAGCAACACTGTGATGAGCAACACTGTGATGAGCAACACTGTGAAGAGCAACACTGTGATGAGCAATACTGTGATGAGCAACACTGTGATGAGCAACACTGTGATGAGCAACACTGTGATGAGCAACACTGTGATGAGCAACACTGTGAAGAGCAACACTGTGAAGAGCAACACTGTGATGAGCAACACTGTGATGAGCAACACTGTGATGAGCAACACTGTGATGAGCAACACTGTGATGAGCAACACTGTGATGAGCAACACTGTGATGAGCAACACTGTGATGAGCAACACTGTGAAGAGCAACACTGTGAAGAGCAACACTGTGATGAGCAACACTGTGATGAGCAACACTGTGATGAGCAACACTGTGATGAGCAACACTGTGAAGAGCAACACTGTGATGAGCAACACTGTGATGAGCAACACTGTGATGAGCAACACTGTGAAGAGCAACACTGTGATGAGCAACACTGTGATGAGCAACACTGTGATGAGCAACACTGTGATGAGCAACACTGTGATGAGCAACACTGTGATGAGCAACACTGTGATGAGCAACACTGTGATGAGCAACACTGTGATGAGCAACACTGTGATGAGCAACACTGTGATGAGCAACACTGTGATGAGCAACACTGTGATGAGCAACACTGTGATGAGCAACACTGTGATGAGCAACACTGTGATGAGCAACACTGTGATGAGCAACACTGTGATGAGCAACACTGTGATGAGCAACACTGTGATGAGCAACACTGTGATGAGCAACACTGTGATGAGCAACACTGTGATGAGCAACACTGTGATGAGCAACACTGTGATGAGCAACACTGCGATGAGCAACACTGTGATGAGCAACACTGTGATGAGCAACACTGCGATGAGCAACACTGTGATGAGCAACACTGTGATGAGCAACACTGTGATGAGCAACACTGTGATGAGCAACACTGTGATGAGCAACACTGTGATGAGCAACACTGTGATGAGCAACACTGTGATGAGCAACACTGTGATGAGCAACACTGTGATGAGCAACAACGTACTTTGAGCAGCTCGTATAAGGCACGGGGCGACGCCTTCACATGACCAAAGCTGCAAGCGAGTGGAGATGGGATGGCATGGTGGGATGAGATGGCATGGTTGGGAAGAGATGGCAGGGTTGGGAAGAGATGGCAGGGTTGGGAAGAGATGGCATGTGTGGTACGGATGGTATCTCCTCACGTAACACATCACCTTACCTCGCCTCAGTTTTCCACACCTCGCCTCACCTTTCCAGACCTCGCCTCACCTCTCCTCACCTCACCTCACTCACCTCACCTCACCTCACCTCACCTCACCTCACCTCACCTCACCTCACCTCACCTCACCTCACCTCACCTCACTTCACCTCACCAACTTAAATACCCCTGGACACATGTTTCTCAGTTGCGTAACTGAAAGACCCTCCCACAAAACGCCCCGAGCCCACCATTTCACCAGCACCACAACCCACCTCACTTGAAGCAGCACCACAACCCACCTCACTTGAAGCAGCACCACAACCCACCTCACTTGAAGCAGCACCACAACACACCTCACTTGAAGCAGCACCACAACCCACCTCACTTGAAGCAGCACCACAACCCACCTCACTTGAAGCAGCACCACAACCCACCTCACTTGAAGCAGCACCACAACCCACCTCACTTGAAGCAGCACCACAACCCACCTCACTTGAAGCAGCACCACAACCCACCTCACTTGAAGCAGCACCACAACCCACCTCACTTGAAGCAGCACCACAACCCACCTCACTTGAAGCAGCACCACAACCCACCTCACTTGAAGCAGCACCACAACCCACCTCACTTGAAGCAGCACCACAACCCACCTCACTTGAAGCAGCACCACAACCCACCTCACTTGAAGCAGCACCACAACCCACCTCACTTGAAGCAGCACCACAACCCACCTCACTTGAAGCAGCACCACAACCCACCTCACTTGAAGCAGCACCACAACCCACCTCACTTGAAGCAGCACCACAACCCACCTCACTTGAAGCAGCACCACAACCCACCTCACTTGAAGCAGCACCACAACCCACCTCACCTTTCCACGAGCTCTGCCAGAGAATCCTGGAGCCAGAAGCTGGGACCAGCGAGACAGCGATGGAAGCAGCACCTGACTGCACCGCAGTGAACCTGACAGCATCTAGGCTTACCTTTCCACAAGCTCTGCCAGAGATTCCTGGAGCCAGAAGCTGGGGTGCGCAAGACAGCGACACTTGAATCCCCTCATGTACAGCTGCGCAGGGAGGGAGGGGAGTGGAGGAGGAGAAGGGAGGGAGGGGAGACGGGGGGAGTAGGGCACATAAATCCCCGCATCGCATGTACAGCTACGCAGGGAGGAGAGGGAGGGGAGGTGAGGTAAGGGGAAAAGGGTAGAAGAGGGGAGAAGTAAAGGGAGAAGAGGAGAGGAGAGGAGAGGAGAGGAGAGGAGAGGAGAGGAGAGGAGAGGAGAGGATTGTTGAGGAGATTAGCTTTGCCCTCGCTTGGGCAAAAGTCGGCAACCGGCTTGGTGAATCCTTACCCGTGGGGGGTCGGGTCAGGTCGGGTCGGGTCGGGTCGGGTTGGGTCGGGTCGGGTCGGGTCGGGTTGGGTCGAGCTGGACGGGTCAAGCCCACTGGAGAAGCGACCCGACCCAGCCAAAACCCTGGGTCGGGTGATTCGACCTGACTCGACCTGACCTGATCTGTTTCGTTCATGCCTAAATTGAACACATGTAGCATGGCAACAAAATTGGCAGCCTGACATTCCTCCCGCACGGTCTACTCCCGCATGGTCTACTCCCGCACACTCTCACTTGATGCAGCAGCAGCAGGTGTAGTGTCACACACACACTCATTTCATTGAGCAGCAATGACGTGTCATAGAAGCCGTAGATGGTGTGAGAGAGAGGGTGAGCGGAATAGCAAGCAAGCAGGCGCCACAGTGCCACACGAAGCAAGCAGGTGTAGTGTCACACACACACTCACTTCATAGAGCAACAGGGGCGTGTCATAGAAGCCGTAGATGGTGTGATTCCCCACAAACAGCACACTGCGATTGGGTTGCTGGGCCAGCTGGTGGTGAGAGGAGTGGGACCAGAGAGGGCGGGACAGAGAGGCGGGAAAGAGAGGGAGGGGCAGAGAGGGAGGGGCAGAGAGGGAGGGGCAGAGAGGGCGGGACAGAGAGGGAGGGGCAGAGAGAGTGGGAACAGAGAGGGAGGGACAGAGAGGGAGGGGCAGAGAGGGCGGGACAGAGAGGGAGGGGCAGAGAGGGAGGGGCAGAGAGGGCGGGGCAGAGTGGGCGGGACAGAGAGGGCGGGACACAGGGGGGGTGACAGACAGCGGAGGAAGGAGAAAGGAGAATGGAGTCGGGTAAGAGAGTGCGAATCAGTAGATGCCGTGCGTCAGGCAGCAAACAGCACGCTTCAATCAAGTCACAATTGAGCTGAGACCAGAGGATAGCGGAGACCAGAGGATAGCGGAGACCAGAGGATAGCGGAGACCAGAGGATAGCGGAGACCAGAGGATAGCGGAGACCAGAGGATAGCTGAGACCAGACGATAGCGGAGACCAGAGGATAGCGGAGACCAGAGGATAGCGGAGACCAGAGGATAGCGGAGACCAGAGGATACCGGAGACCAGAGGATAGCGGAGACCAGAGGATAGCGGAGACCAGAGGATAGCTGAGACCAGAGGATAGCGGAGACCAGAGGATAGCTGAGACCAGAGGATAGCGGAGACCAGAGGATAGCGGAGACCAGAGGATAGCGGAGACCAGAGGATAGCGGAGACCAGAGGATAGCGGAGACCAGAGGATAGCGGAGACCAGAGGATAGCTGAGACCAGAGGATAGCGGAGACCAGAGGATAGCTGAGACCAGAGGATAGCTGAGACCAGAGGATAGCGGAGACCAGAGGATAGCGGAGACCAGAGGATACCGGAGACCAGAGGATAGCGGAGACCAGAGGATAGCGGAGACCAGAGGATAGCGGAGACCAGAGGATAGCGGAGACCAGAGGATAGCGGAGACCAGAGGATAGCTGAGACCAGAGGATAGCGGAGACCAGAGGATAGCGGAGACCAGAGGATAGCTGAGACCAGAGGATAGCGGAGACCAGAGGATAGCGGAGACCAGAGGATAGCTGAGACCAGAGGATAGCGGAGACCAGAGGATAGCGGAGACCAGAGGATAGCTGAGACCAGAGGATAGCGGAGACCAGAGGATAGCGGAGACCAGAGGATAGCGGAGACCAGAGGATAGCGGAGACCAGAGGATAGCGGAGACCAGAGGATAGCGGAGACCAGAGGATAGCGGAGACCAGAGGATACCGGAGACCAGAGGATAGCGGAGACCAGAGGATAGCGGAGACCAGAGGATAGCTGAGACCAGAGGATAGCGGAGACCAGAGGATACCGGAGACCAGAGGATAGCTGAGACCAGAGGATAGCGGAGACCAGAGGATAGCGGAGACCAGAGGATAGCGGAGACCAGAGGATAGCGGAGACCAGAGGATAGCGGAGACCAGAGGATAGCGGAGACCAGAGGATAGCGGAGACCAGAGGATACCGGAGACCAGAGGATAGCGGAGACCAGAGGATAGCGGAGACCAGAGGATAGCTGAGACCAGAGGATAGCGGAGACCAGAGGATAGCTGAGACCAGAGGATAGCTGAGACCAGAGGATAGCGGAGACCAGAGGATAGCGGAGACCAGAGGATAGCGGAGACCAGAGGATAGCGGAGACCAGAGGATAGCGGAGACCAGAGGATAGCGGAGACCAGAGGATAGCGGAGACCAGAGGATACCGGAGACCAGAGGATAGCGGAGACCAGAGGATAGCGGAGACCAGAGGATAGCTGAGACCAGAGGATAGCGGAGACCAAAGGATAGCTGAGACCAGAGGATAGCGGAGACCAGAGGATAGCTGAGACCAGAGGATAGCGGAGACCAGAGGATAGCGGAGACCAGAGGATAGCGGAGACCAGAGGATAGCGGAGACCAGAGGATAGCGGAGACCAGAGGATAGCTGAGACCAGAGGATAGCGGAGACCAGAGGATAGCGGAGACCAGAGGATAGCTGAGACCAGAGGATAGCTGAGACCAGAGGATAGCGGAGACCAGAGGATAGCGGAGACCAGAGGATACCGGAGACCAGAGGATAGCGGAGACCAGAGGATAGCGGAGACCAGAGGATAGCTGAGACCAGAGGATAGCGGAGACCAGAGGATAGCTGAGACCAGAGGATAGCGGAGACCAGAGGATAGCGGAGACCAGAGGATACCGGAGACCAGAGGATAGCGGAGACCAGAGGATAGCTGAGACCAGAGGATAGCGGAGACCAGAGGATAGCGGAGACCAGAGGATAGCGGAGACCAGAGGATAGCGGAGACCAGAGGATAGCTGAGACCAGAGGATAGCGGAGACCAGAGGATAGCGGAGACCAGAGGATAGCGGAGACCAGAGGATAGCGGAGACCAGAGGATAGCGGAGACCAGAGGATAGCGGAGACCAGAGGATAGCTGAGACCAGAGGATAGCGGAGACCAGAGGATAGCGGAGACCAGAGGATAGCTGAGACCAGAGGATAGCGGAGACCAGAGGATAGCTGAGACCAGAGGATAGCGGAGACCAGAGGATAGCGGAGACCAGAGGATACCGGAGACCAGAGGATAGCTGAGACCAGAGGATAGCGGAGACCAGAGGATAGCTGAGACCAGAGGATAGCGGAGACCAGAGGATAGCGGAGACCAGAGGATAGCGGAGACCAGAGGATAGCGGAGACCAGAGGATAGCTGAGACCAGAGGATAGCGGAGACCAGAGGATAGCGGAGACCAGAGGATAGCGGAGACCAGAGGATAGCGGAGACCAGAGGATAGCTGAGACCAGAGGATAGCGGAGACCAGAGGATAGCGGAGACCAGAGGATAGCGGAGACCAGAGGATAGCTGAGACCAGAGGATAGCGGAGACCAGAGGATAGCTGAGACCAGAGGATAGCGGAGACCAGAGGATAGCGGAGACCAGAGGATAGCGGAGACCAGAGGATAGCGGAGACCAGAGGATAGCTGAGACCAGAGGATAGCGGAGACCAGAGGATAGCGGAGACCAGAGGATAGCGGAGACCAGAGGATAGCGGAGACCAGAGGATAGCTGAGACCAGAGGATAGCGGAGACCAGAGGATAGCGGAGACCAGAGGATAGCGGAGACCAGAGGATAGCGGAGACCAGAGGATAGCGGAGACCAGAGGATAGCTGAGACCAGAGGATAGCGGAGACCAGAGGATAGCGGAGACCAGAGGATAGCTGAGACCAGAGGATAGCTGAGACCAGAGGATAGCTGAGACCAGAGGATAGCTGAGACCAGAGGATAGCGGAGACCAGAGGATAGCGGAGACCAGAGGATAGCTGAGACCAGAGGATAGCGGAGACCAGAGGATAGCGGAGACCAGAGGATAGCGGAGACCAGAGGATAGCGGAGACAGAAGGAAGAAAAGAAGACTGGAAGGGAGGAATGACATGGCGAAGGGTAAAGGACAGTCACAGGAGAGACCAACTTTTGAGGCGTCTCAAAAGTCGTTTTGAGATGTCTCAAAAACAGTCACAGGAGAGAGCAACTTTTGAGACGTCTCAAAAGTCGTTTTGAGACGTCTCAAAAACAGTCACAGGAGAGAGCAACGACTCATAGGCGAGGACACGGAGTGCGTGTACTGAGAATGTTGGAAGTCAGGAGGTTCTTGAGAGTGCAGTGCGTTTTATTCAGAGTGCAGTGCTTGTGAATGGGAATTTTGTACCTCTTGCTGCACGAGCTGCAGGCTGCCCTCGCCCACCACCAGTGGCGACACCAGCGTCTGGAGCAGCGAAGGGCATGCAATGGGATGGGATCATGGGAGGGCCGTTCGGGTGAGTACAGAGAGGAGTGTGGGCTCAGCAAGAATGCTATTTGGGCACTTTTAGTTGGTGTATCAACGCTTTCCCCTTTCCAGTTCTTTCCCCCTCCCTTCCACTTTCCACCCAGCCCCTTCTACCCACAACCCTTCCACTCCACCCACCCGCTTCGCCCAACCTCCTCATACAGCTGCTACAGCTCCCTCCCTCTCAACTGCTTTCCATCCACCTACCTGCCTTCCATTCACCCTCCCTTCACCTATCCCCCTCTACATTTACCCCTTTCCATCCCCCCCTCCCTCCCACCTACCCGCCACGTGTCCATGCTTCGCCCAACCTCCTCATACAGCCGCTCCAGCTCCCTCCCCCTCAGCTGCCTCCCGCTCTTCCTTTTCCTCCTCCTCCTCCTCGCTTCACCTCGCCGTCTCTCCCCCTCACCGTCTCCTTCGCCCCTCCCACTCCCATCCTCTGTACGATCCCCCATCTTCTGCCCTTCAACTGCCTGCAAGTCCTTCTGCTCTCTCAGAGGAGCTTCAGACCCCCCAGCTCCCCCACCTCCCTGCAACGCCTGGGTCGGAACAGCTGCAGAAGGCTCCCCTCCTGCTACCTCCTCTCCTTCTCGCCCAATGAGGGCCGCCTCTCCGTCTCGTCCAATCACACCCTCCTGTGCCTCTCGCTGAGTGGCTGCCTCGTTGCTGTTCGCAACAACCGAACGCTCGCCACGCTCGCGTGGCAGCGCGTGATTGGTGGGAGCGAAGCCGTGAGTGGCGAGGATGGCAGCAATGTCCACGTCAGCCTCCAGGAGTACTGTGTGGCCACTGAGAGGGGATGAAGGGTGGAGGGAAAGGGGAGAAGAAACAGAAGAGTGAGGTTTGATTGATTAGCCACACGAGGGAGGGACTAGGAGATGAAGGATGGCCTTCATCCTTCATCCTGTCGATGTGGCGGTGCTGTGGCAGTGATGAAGGATGGCGTGGCGGCACATCATGTTAGAAGAGAGAGAATTGATGCATTACATAATGAGCCAAGAGGCCTTTTAGTACAAACAATGAGCAAGAGAGAGATGAGAGGGAAGCTTACCCTATTGGCCAATAAGTTGGCCAATGGGTGAGCTTGCTTGTGGCCCAAGCAACCACAAATGTGTGTTGGTTGGGATTGGTTGAGCTAAGGACCAATCCCAACCAACCACAAAATGTGGTTGGAGGGTACACTAAGCAGCCCCCCAATTTATAAATGTGCTACACTTTTAGCCTATGCATGTTGTATAAAATATGAAATTATAACACAACCCCCCAACATGCATAAGGCTAGAATGCCAGAATCAAGAGGCGGACGGCGACTTTGGAGGAGTGAGGCCAAGGAGACGAAGGAGTGAAGAGTGAGCCGCTTGAGGAAGAGCTTTTGTGAAAATGTCGGCAAGGTTGGCCGCCGAGTCAACCTTGTCGAACCGAAGGTGCACCGCCTGAACAAGATCGCGAATGAAGAAATGACGGAGCTCAATGTGCTTGGAGCGCCCGTGAAACACAGCATCCTTAGTGAGGTGAATGGTACTGGCATTGTCACACCAGATGGTGGGACAGCGCTGGGGGGCACCAAGTTCCTCAAGAAGGAAGGTGAGCCAGCGGGCCTCTTGCGCAGCCATGGTGGCGGCATACAACTCCGCCTCGCAGGAGGAGAGGGCGATAGCCGAGGAGCGAGTGGAGCGCCAGCTGATAAGGCCGCTGCCAAGAGAGAAGCCATAGCCCTGGGAGGAGCGACGATCCGGCCGGGAATCAGCCCAGGAGGAGTCACTGTAGCCGCTGAGGAGATGTGGGGAGGGGCCGCCAAGGGTAAGGACATAGTCCTTGGTGCCACGAAGGTACCGGAGGACACGCTTGGCGGCCTGCCAGTGCTCTTCCGTATGCTTGCCTGCGCCAACAAAACGGGCAAGGACGCTGATGGGGTAGGCAAGGTCAGGACGAGTGGAGACCATGGCGTACATGAGGGAGCCGATGAGCTCTGGATAAGGATGAGAGGAGGTTGAGGGGGAGGTGGGTGGAGAGAGATGGTGCCCGACAGAAAGAGGAGTATGTTGAGCACCGCCCTGGGCCATGTCAAACCGCTCCAAGACCTGCTGCAAGTAATGACCCTGGGAGAGAGAGATGGTGCGGGCGAAGCGGTCGCGGGTGATGGTCATGCCCAGGTAATGCTGCAGCTCTCCCAAGTCCTTGCATTTGAGTCGGCTACCCAACTCAGCCTTATCACGCTCCAACTTAGCAAGGTTGGGGGTGAGCAGAATCATGTCATCGACATACACAAGGATGTAGAAGGGGGAAGGGGAGGTGCGGAGGAAAAGGCTGGCGTCGGAGCGGGAGGTGCGAAACCCAAGTTCAGCAAGGGTGGCGGCAGGCTTAGCATGCCACTCCCTAGGGGCCTGTTGGAGCCCATACACAGGTCGACGCAATTGCCAGACAGAGTCTGCTGGGAAGGGAAGGTGAAAGCAGGCTGGACGCTCCATGTAGATAAGCTCGCGGAGGACGCCTTGTTGGAAGGCGTTAGAAACGTCCATCGAGTGGATCTCCATATTGAGGCGAGCGGCGAGGTCAAGCACGGCACGAACAGTAGCAGGCTTAGTAGTAGGGGAGAAGGTATCGAAGAAGTCAAAACCATACCGCTGCGTGAACCCCTTGGCGCAGTAACGAGCCTTATAGACGAGCGGCTCCCCTGGTAGCTCCTTGACGCGAAACACCCACTTTCCTTTCACCACGTTCGTAGGAGCGGGAAGGCGAGGCACATCGATTAAAGAGGAGTTGCCGATAAATGCCTCCAACTCCTTGATGATGGCGGCGAGCCATAGCGGAGCGTCAAGGCACGCCATTGCCTCCTCGTACGTGGTAGGAACGAAAATGGAGGGAGCAGAGGAGAAGGCGAAGACAGGTGTGCCGAAGAGGTCGAACGTGATGGGTAGAAGCGAGGGGTCATAAAGGTGGAGGTCAAGGAACTCCTCATGGGAGTCCTCAGAGAGGGAGGTGTGGAAGGCGCGGATGACTGCTGGTGCCGCTGCTGGTGCTACTGGTGGAGTCGCTGCCGGTGCCGCTGCTGGTACTAGGGATGAGCAAGGTGGCGAACACGTGTTCGGTTCGCCTCGAACACGTTCGAGGCGAACCGAACAGGTTTTGTTTTTAAGCTCAAATCGTTCGCCGAACAGTGTTCGATGTTCGCCCGAACACGTTCGTGTTCGGGCCGCTGCTGAAATTTGCCCGCGACGAACACAAACGTGTTCGAGGTTCGCACGAACACGCCTCCACAGCCGAACAGCGAACACCTGTTTTTTCCTAAACTGTTCGTCGAACCGAACACTGTTCAGTTCGGCAAAAGAGGGTGTTCGACAAGGGGCGAAGACGAACATGTTCGTGTTCGCCCTTTGCTCATCCCTAGCTGGTACTGCTGCTGGTGCCACTGCTGGTGCCGCTGCTGGTGCCGCTGCTGGTACTGTTGCTGGTGCTGCTGCTGGTCCGGCTGCTGCTGCGGCTGCTGGTGCTGCTGCTGCGGCTGCTGGTGCTGCTGCTGCGGCTGCTGGTGCTGCTGCTGTTGCCGCTGCTGACCCCGCCGCTGCTGCCGCTGCTGGTCCCGCTGCTGCTGCAGCTGCTGGAGCCGCCGCTAGGGCCGCTGCTTGTGCCGCTGCTGAAGCCCCTGCTGGTGCCGCTGCTGGAGAGGAGGTGGCTGAAGGGGCTGTTGCATGAGGGACTTGATGCAAGACAGCCTGGAAGAAGTGACGAAGGAGGGGGGAGAGAGGGGGGAGGGTAGTGGTGGAGAGGGTAATGGGAGGCGGTGCACCAAGGATGCTGTCATGTGACCTGGTGTGGGGATACCGGGTGAGTATGGTGCGGGAAGGGGGAGGACGGGTCGATGGCGAGGGAGAGGAAGGGGGGGGAGGGGGGGCACTAGGAGAGGAGTGAGTGGGGGAGACAGGAGAAGATAAAGGTTCAGGGTCAAAGATGTCACCAGATGAGGGAGGGGTACCGTGGGACTGGGACGGCGGAGGGGGGGGGGGGGGGGGGGGGAGGATGGGGGGAGGAGGGAGTAGTGGGGGAGGGGTGGTGTCAGACCAGACAAGGGGACGGGTGAGAGGGGGGAGTGGGTCAGTAGATGTAGGAGAGGAGTAGTAGGGAGTGGACTCGTCAAACACCACATCCCGGCTGCGGATTAGACGACCGGATGGGGGGTGGAGGAAAAGGTAGTCAGGGGAGGAGGGATTATGACCAAGGAAGATGCAAGGAAGGGTAAGAGGGGCAAGCTTTCCCATGGAACGGGAGCGGTCAGAGGGGTGAATGAGGACATGTGCCTTAGAGCCCCAGACACGAAGTGATGAGGCATCAGGCTTGTCTTTCGTCCACAGCTCAGTGGGGGTGATGGAGGGGAGAAGGGGGTGAGGGTAAAGGTTAGTAAGGAGGGTGGCATGAAGGAGGGCATAGCCCCAAAGAGAAGGGGGGCAGGAAGCGTGGACAAGCAGACACCGGGCTGTTTTGGTGATCTCTCGAACACGACTCTCAGCCACGCCGTTCTGCTATGGGGAGTGAGGGAGAGTGTAAGTCTGAAGGATGCCACGAGACTGACAATAGGAGGAGACTTGGTTGTTAAGGAACTCACCACCTCCATCAGAGTGAAGGCGGCCAACAGGGCGCCAAAAATGGGTGTTTGCCCGCTCGAGCCAGGCGATGATTGCAGCCAGGGCATCCGCCTTCGTCCGAAGGAGAGAGACGGACGAGTACCGACTGTGATCATCAACAAGCACGAGAAGGTAGCGATGGCCTTGGCGAGTGGGAGAGGGATTAGGGCCCCACATGTCCATGTGAACAAGATCAAGTGGCTGCGCAACAGCGGAGGGGGAGTTCCGGTGCAGATGCTGCTTGAGCTTGCTCTGAACGCAGACGGTGCAGGGGGGTGCAGGGGATTTGGGGAGGGGAGGGAGGGAGCAGGGGAGACCGTGGAGGAGACCGGAGGAGACAGAGGAGCGCAGAGTAGCAAAGTTGGGGTGGCCTAGCCTGTGATGGAGGAGGATGGTGGGGTGGGAGAGGGAGCGACAGGAACAGTTAGAGTCAGGAGGGCGGGGGGGTAGGGGTGGGTTAGTGGGAGGGAGGGGAGGGGGGGGGGGGGGGAAGGAGGGGGGGGGAGGCAACTTGGAAGGTGAGGGGGCGGGGAACCCGAAGGGTGTATAGACGGGAGCGGGGACAATAGGGAATACGGGCGAGAAAACGACCTGTGGAGGTTTGGTATAGGTCACAATGGTTAGCACCACCTGGGATGAGAGTGGTGATCATGGCTT
Organism: Closterium sp. NIES-65; assembly: GCA_948144175.1. Lineage (NCBI taxonomy): Eukaryota > Viridiplantae > Streptophyta > Zygnematophyceae > Desmidiales > Closteriaceae > Closterium > Closterium sp. NIES-65. The sequence goes on along the minus strand of CANXME010002686.1, from coordinate 1,762,897 downwards.
GTTGGAGGGACCTTTGGTAGAGGAGGTAAGTACGAAGGGAGGGAATGTGGAGACCGGTGACAATACCTAAGGGAAAGAGAGGACAGGGAAGGGTGGAGGTGTTGTGACAAGGGATGGAAAAACTGCTATCAGCGCCGAGGAGGGAGGTTGGTGTGGGGAGAGGGCGCAGTGTACCAGCGTCACGAAGGACACTGTCAGTGGCTCCACTGTCCAGAACGAAGTCAATGGTGGAGGAAAGTGAGGCAGAGTACTGGAACGAAGTTTCATTAGCAGAAGAAGGGTACATGGGAAATGCAACAGATTCAGGTTGACCTAATAAACCAACAAAACCAGAGGAAGGGAAAGCGATCACACTGCCACCTGCAGACGGCGCCGGGGATGCACCCGAGAGATGGGCTGCAAAGGCAGCACTCCCAGCAGTCCAGGTAGGGAAGGGCTGCTGCTGGGAAATGGGAGGAGGGAGGAGGGGCAGCTGCGGCTGTAGGTCGAGCTGCTGCTGGAGCTGAGAAAGGAGAAGCTGCTGCCCAAACTGCTGTAACCCCTGCTGCTGACTCCCGGGCTGCTGCTGCTGCTGCTGGGGAGGGGCGAGAGCCTCATGGGTCTGGGTGGAGGAAGGTTCATAGAGGGGAGAGGAACGGACCTCAAGGGGAGTGGGGCGAGGGTTGATGACGGACCAGCGAGGAGGGGTGCCGGTGTTGCCACGGGCAAACCACTCATCACTGAGTGCCTTGAAGCACGTCTCAGTGGCATGAGTGGTTTGGCCGTAGCGCTGTCCCTGAGTGGGACCGTAGCAAGGCAGGTGCTGACAGGGAGGAAAGGCAGCTGCTGCACCACGACCCGCACTACCGCTACTCGGGCCGCCGTGACCCGCGGATCCGCCTCGTCCACCCCCACGCCCACCACCACGCCCACCCCCACGCCCACCGCCACGTCCACCCCGACTGCTGCGCGACTGGGCTGCTGCAACTGAAGAGGAAGAGTGTCAAAGGATCTCAGCTTCGGTGGTGATAATCCACTCAGTGACTTCGGCAGGGGTGTGGTGCTTGGAGATAAGCTGCATGTAAGCAAGCTTGTGAGCGTCGAAGGCAGGTGTGAGGCCCTCGAGGAGGTGGCAGCAAATGACGGTGTCCGGGTACACCACATCGAGTGCTGCAAGGCGCCGAGCAAGGTCTAAGACACGGCGAGTGAAAGCAGCTGCGCCAGAAGTGGAATCCATGGAGAGAGTTCCAAACTCCTTGATAAGGGCGTAAAGAGTGGTAACATCCTGCCGATCGAAAAGGTCGACCAGCAATCGCCGCAGGTGGGAGGAGGAGGTAGGTGAGAGCTCGCGTTTGAGGGAGGAGGGGATGGTGGCGAGAAGAATGGCAAGCGCGCGTCAATCAGCAACCCGCCAGGCAGTAATTTTCGTGGTGTAGTCTGCAAGTTCTGTAGTGTAGGTGTCCAGGTCCTCCTGGTACTTGTTGTAGCGGGCAGCGGCGTCGTCATAAATGCGCTTGTTGTCCTCGTAGCGCAATTGCAGGCGCAGGTGCTCTTGGAGATTGGTGCGGTAGGTGCGAATGGCGGTTTCCGAGCTCTGCGGGTCGTTGACATTCGGCGCAAAGGTGGGAGGATCACCGAGGGGAGAGGGCTCGGTGCCAAGGTGGGCAGGGGCATGTCCAGTAGGAGCGGTGGGGGCCACGGGCTGAAGTCCACCACCTTCCTGAAAGACAACCGAGCGAAGGTTGTAGCCGCTGACCACAATAGAGGAGAGGAGCACCTCGACGGAATGAGCATAAGAGTGCCAATTAGCAGCAGAGTTGTCAGGCAGCAACTCGAGTGCGTCAACAGTGGCAAGGTCGACGGAAGAATCGGACGACGATGCCATAGAGATGAGGGTAGGCAGAGGCTAGGGCAAGAGGAGGATGGTGCGAGGGTACCGTTGTCAGTGCTGCTGCTGGCCCTGCTGCCCATGCCGCTGCTGGTTCTGCAGCTGGTGCCGTTGCGGATGCTGCTGCGGGTAGGATGGGAGGAGGAGAAAGGGAGGAGCGGAGGGTGGGGAAGGTGGAGGAGGAGGGCGATGCTATGGGGGATGCAAGGGGGGAGGGTGCTGCTCGTGGTGCCACTGCAGGTGCTGCTGCTGGTGCTGCTGCAGGTAGGATGGGAGGAGGAGGACGGTGGAGGAGGAGGGCGATGCTATGGGGGAGGCAAGGGGGAAGGGTGCTGCTGGTGGTGCCGCTGCTGGTGCTGCTGCTTGTAGGATGGGAGGAGGAAGGGAGGAGCGGAGGGTGGGTTGGGTGGAGGAGGAGGGCGATGCTATGGGGGAGGAAAGGGGGGAGGGTGCTGCTGGTGGTGCCGTCGAGATGCCGCTGATGATGCTGCTGCAGGTATAATGGGAGGAGGAAGGGAGAGAGGGGGGGGGGGGGGAAGGCGATGCTGCGGGGGGGGGTGGGAGGGAGAGGAGGAGGGCAGCCGTGCGGCAGATCCGCGCGACTGGGAAGCCCGTGGCAAACGCACGCGGGACAGCCCGCGGCAAACGAGCGGGACGTGCAGAGATGGGCGCGAAATGGTCAGATTTCAGCGCGGGAGATGCAGATCTGGTCGCGCGGAGTGCAGATCTGGGCGGGCGGAGGGCAGATCTGGGCGCGCGGAGGGCAGATCTGGGCGGGCGAAGTGCAGATCTGGGCGCGCGGAGTGCAGATCTAGGCGGGCGGAGTGCAGATCTGGGCGCGCGGAGTGCAGATCTGGGCGGGCGGGGTACAGATCTGGGCGCGCGGAGTGCAGATCTGGGTGCGAAATGTTCAGATCTGGGCGCGGGAGGAGGAGATCTGGTGGCGCGGAATCCAGATTAGGGCGCGGAATGATCAGATCTAGGCGCGGGAGGAGTAGATCTGGTCGCAGGGAGTGCAGATCTGGGCGCTGGAGATGCAGATCTGAGCGCGGGGAGTGCAGATCTGGGCGCTGGAGTTGCAGATCTGAGCGCGGGGAGTGCAGATCTGGGCGTTGGAGTTGCAGATCTGAGCGCGGGGAGTGCAGATCTGGGCGCTGGAGTTGCAGATCTGAGCGCGGGGAGTGCAGATCTGGGCGCTGGAGTTGCAGATCTGAGCGCGGGGAGTGCAGATCTGGGCGCTGGAGTTGCAGATCTGGACGTGCCTTGGAGGGCAGCGCCTTAGGGGGCGCACGGGGAGGGAGAACAGCGCCTAAAGGGCGCGTGGCGGGAGGGCAGCTCCGTGGGTGGGGCTAGATCTGAGGAACGGGGAGGAGAGGGTGGCCTAAGGACCGAGGGAGGAAGGCGTGAGCCATTAGCTCTGATACCATGTTAGAAGAGAGAGAATTGATGCATTACATAATGAGCCAAGAGGCCCTTTAGTACAAACAATGAGCAAGAGAGAGATGAGAGGGAAGCTTACCCTATTGGCCAATAAGTTGGCCAATGGGTGAGCTTGCTTGTGGCCCAAGCAACCACAAATGTGTGTTGGTTGGGATTGGTTGAGCTAAGGACCAATCCCAACCAACCACAAAATGTGGTTGGAGGGTACACTAAGCAACCCCCCAATTTATAAATGTGCTACACTTCTAGCCTATGCATGTTGTATAAAATATGAAATTACAACACATCAGCCTCCAGCAACACTGTGAGGCCGCTGCCATGGGATTCGGGGGAGTGGGGGAGGGGAAGAGGGGGAGAGGGGGAGAGGGGGAGGGGGAGAGGGGGAGAGGGGGAGAGGGGGAGGGGGGGAGAGGAGGAGGAGGATCAGAGGAGGGCTGGCAGCAGCGATCCTCTCAGCCTGCTTCAGCACTGCAGTAGATGGAGAAGAGCAAGGGGTGGAGAAAGAGGCGAGAAAGGGGCACTATTGGAGGGGAGGGTTACCTGGTGGAGAGGATTACCTGGAGGGGAGGGTTACCTAGTGGGGAGGGTTACCTGGTGGGGAGGGTTACCTGGTGGGGAGGGTTACCTGGTGGGGAGGGTTACTTACTGAAGAAAATTAATTACCTAGTGGGGAGGATGACTCGTTTGCTGTTTGGCAGCAGGTTGAGCAGTCGGCCTGTCTCTGCCACTGCCGGCAGCACCCTGTCCTTTGATGAGGCCACCTGGTGGCATGACAGGGGAGTAAGATAGGAATAGACGAATGGAGGTGTGGTGGAGGGGCAGAGGTGGTTTTTGAGGCGCCTCAAAAACCACCTCAAGGCAGGGGAGTAAGATAGGAATAGACGCATGGAGGTGTGGAGGGGCGGAGGGATGAGTGCGGCAATAACCCTCCTGGACGCAACGCAACGCAAGCAAGCGCACCTCAGCCACTCATGACTTTCTGCTTTACTGTGGGTCCGCCCCTTGCTCATCCCTCTACCACGTTAGAACTTCAAGTTGCTCCCGCGACACATTCTTACCAGCTAGATTGCCCGTACCTGCTTGCAGCTGGTTGAGCGGAATTAGTTTTTTTAGTATTCTCAAGTATTTTCAAAAGCCGGTTTGCGGCTGGTTCAATAGAACCAATTTGAAAACTCCACATGGGAAAGATAGGCAGTGGGGATGACAGTCAGCACAGGCCTAGTTGGCTATTGGTTAACTCAACTCAATCTCTGAGTCGATTCAATCTGAAGCACGCAGCAGGGTGGTACCAGCAAGGTGGGCGTGGGGTGGGGACTTTTGAGACGTCAAAAGTCAATGGGCGTGGGGTGGGGATGGAGCGCAGCACGGCTGCACAGCATCAGACAGCCCATACTGGTCGTTGAGCCGACTTCAGATTTTGAGTCGTTTCAATGCTTGACTTATTTTCATCTTTAAGTCGACTCAAACACAGCGGCGTACCAGCAGGGTGGGCGCATGGATGGAGTGCAGCACGGCATCTGACAGCCCAGACTGGTCGTTCAGCAGGGACAGCCGCTGATATAGGCGCCTCTAAAGCTAAGTTGCAATATACGCTTATAGCGTATATACGCTTATCGTATATACGCTAGCGTATGCACGCTATCCGCTTGGGGGTCGACTTTGGAATACGCTTTTCCGGGCAGGGAAAAAAAATTCCCAGGCAGGGCAAAAAAGACCACTTGGGGATGTTTGGGGGGGGGGGGGGGGGGGGTGAGGCATTTTGGGGGTTTTGCAACATAGTTTTTTTTCCCCATAATAATATCACGACACCATACACACACACATGTCACTAATACTCTCCTGCCACCCTAGTTCTAAGCGTACTCGTCCTCCAGGACGTCATCCTCGCCTTCCTCCTCCTCCACCTCCGTCTCATCCAACCCGTTGTACCCCTCAGGAATAGGAGGCTCGTCCCCAATCCCTGGCACAACCTTCGGCATTACATCTGCGCGCGGGTGCCAGTTGCGCACAACATTCCAATTGTGCCCAACAAAAACCAGGTCCTGGCACTTTGCAGATCCGAGGCGGTTCCGGCGGGCTGTGTGGACAGCATCCCAAGTTCCCCACCCACGCTCACAAGGGGATGTCGATACAGGCTGAGATAGCACCCTCACGGCGAAGCGCATCAGGTGAGGTGCATCTGTGCCGTTCCACTGCCACCACTTCACCATGCTGTACTTACCCGCCTTCACCTTCTCCCTCTGTGCAAGCGCCTCCGGCATCCCAAAACTGCCTTTCATGTCCAAGAAAGCCCTCAGCCCGTCACCCAAGGCAAGCAAGTAATCTGGACCCTCATCCCTCCCCTTCCCGTCGTGGCCGATGAGGAACTCCACGTGCTGGTTGATTAACGCCTTGAAAACCCGGGTGCATTCGGCGTCGCTGCCAAAGATATCCTCCTCCTGGTTGGCGGGGTTGAGGATTCGGCCAGCAACGTGCATGGCGCAGGCGAGGTTGTTATCCCAGCGGTCCTTGATGATGTTGCGGATCTTTTCCTTGTCCGCGCTACTCAGCTGCTGCTCGTCCTCGTCCAGGATGTTGTTGACATCCTCGGTAAGCTGCAGCATTACATCGTAGAGCCGGCCCATCATCCCATTGGCATCTGCGACAGTCTGCCGCATCGCCTTGTAGGGCAGTTGCATCAGCTTGCAGAAGAATTCTGCCGTCCGCCACCATGCGTCATCGAGGACCCGTGCAGCAAAGGCCTCGGCAGTTTCCTTCCGCGACCCCGAGGCCCACTCCTTCCACCTGTCGGTAAGCACCATCGCGTTGAGGGTGCTACGCAACTGACAAAGGCGGGACACAACAATGTATTGTGTCCCGAACCGTGTTCCCGCTGGCTTCAGCGGCTGCAGCACCTTCCCCTCCACCAACTCCTTGATCCTCGGGTAAGCCCGCGTCCAATGATGGTTGCGAACGAACGAACTCATCTCCCCAGTCCGATCCACCACCCCTTTTGCCCACCCCATCTTTCCCACGTCCTCCAGGAGGAGATCCATCACATGCGTGGCACAAGGGACCTGCTAAATGTGGGGCCACTTGGCAATCAGCTCCTGGACAGCCACGGCATAGTTCGACCCCCCATCCATACAAAACGCGACGGCATTTTCTGGTCCTACCTCCTCCACCACCGGCTGCAGAATCCCCACTATGTATCCCCCCGTCTTCCGCTCCATACCGCAGTCGATCGCCTCCCTGAAAACGGCGCCGGAGTCGTTGATCAGAAGCACGTTCGCTTGCGCCCTCCCACATTTGTCCGTCATCATGTCGGACGCAATTGTTACCCCCGTCTTCTTCCAGCTCGATTTAATCCCCACCAACCCCTGCTCAATCCCTTTGCGGACAGCGACCAGTCCAGCCCCGCCAATGAAAGTCCTCCTGGGGGGGACGTAGCCGTTGCCGGCGTGGTTGACGAGCAACATGGCGTTGATGAACAGCGGGTGGTCCATGGTGACCTCCGGAATTCTGCAGGCCGCAAACATCAGCGCAAGGCCCTTGTGAGCATCCCGCTTAGCCGCAGAGGCATCTCCCTCCAAGTAGTCGGTTATGCGCCGCTTCCTTCCGCCAGCCTGTACTGCCGCAACTGCAGCAGATGTTGCTCGGCGCTTTTCCTCGATCGCGGCAGCCATCTTTTCATATTTGGTGCGCATCTCGTTGCGTACGTCTTGCAGTGCCTCCTTGCAAAGCGTCACCTCGCGACGCTTCATTCCCTTCCACGAGCTCAGATGCTGCGCGCAACGAATGGCTGCACCGGCGAAAAAATTGAAGCAGTACTTACACTCGTACAGCTGTGCTTTGCCTTGTTCCCACACAATGAGGCTGAAATGTTTGAAGACAGCGTGTTCCGGCATGTCAGGAAGGTAATCCCTACCCTCAGGTCGAACAATCCGAGAACTCTGCACTGTCTGAACGGATGGCGGTGTGCATGGCGGGCTAGACATTACGAAAGAGACGGGGAACTGATGAATTGCGTAGTTGCTTGCAATCCACTAAGTAGCACAACGAGAGAAGGGAACATTGGGACATTTGGTTGGAGTGAGTAGATGGGAGGGGATTCAATGCGGTAACAAACAGAGCGCACAAAGTGTGTACGTGAAGACGCGACTTGACAAATTGACACAACCAATCTCGACTACGTGGGTTGAACCAACGTCCGCGATTGGACAAGTCACGTATGTGCAATTCGCGTTCTGCAAAAAGCCACGTCCACAATTGGACAAGTCACGTTCGTGCAATTCGCCTTCGGCAAAACGCACGTCGTGAAATTCCGCATTTTTCCGTATGTTCGATTTTTTTTCCGCCCGGGCTGCCCCAAAACAAATTTGCCGAGCGTATAGCGGATTCGCTTGCATACAGCGTGTTGCGTGTATACGCAAGCGGATATCCGATAAACGCAAACAGGCCTGAGCGTTTATTGCAACTTAGCTCTAAAGTGGACCACTCACTCCCTGCTGCCACACCCTACTCTACCATGGTCAAGAGTCCTCCTACCAGCAGGGTGGGCGCGTGGATGGAGCGCAGCACGGCATCAGACAGCCCAGACTGGTCGTTCAGCAGAGAGAGCCGCCACGACGCACACGCCGCCGGCACGTAGTCGATGGGAGACAGCACGCGCAGTGACGCCTCCCCTCCTCCCACGCTAGTGCCGGCTGCTGCTGCAGCAGGTTGGACCCGGCTTCGCTTCACCAGCAGAGGCAGCGCCACGTCCTGGCATGTGAGGGCAGGCAGGCACACGGAATGAGAATTTTGTCAGATAAACGCCTTCTGGGGCACCGCAAAAGTCCTGGCATGGCATGACGGGCAGGCAGGCACACAGGATGATTTGCACAAGAGTGGATTTCGTTGGAAAAAAACCGTCTGGGGAAGGGTGCATTGAAGAAGTGAGGGCAGGCAGGCACACAGAACGAGAATTCTGAGGTTGCATAATTCGGTGTTGTGGGCTTTGCTTTGTGTGTTTGTGGAGGTCGGAAACGAAGTGGGGAGGAAACGAAGTGGGGAGGAGAATCTTTAACGCATTAGGGAGCAAGGAGAGCAAGTGATAAGAGCATGCAGGAGAGAGGGAATGAAGGGCGCGGAGACTGGATGTGACCTGGGCGAATTCGTAGAGCGGCGGCGGGAAGAAGGCAAGCAGGCCCGTGGCAACACAGAGGCTGACGAGCGGGTTGTTGGTGGGGAAGGCCGTTGCTGGGTTGATCTGCTTGGCACGGCATGGTGATGAGTGGCACGGCATGGTGATGAGTGGCACGGCATGGTGATGAGTGGCATGGCATCAGTGGTGTGCAAGGGGCGAAGGGGCACGGGGGAAGGGGACAAGGGCGCAAGGGGGAAAAGGGGAAGCGGCCAAAGAAGGAAGGGGGCAAAAGGGGGAGGAAGAAGGGAGATGAGAGGGATGGTGGCGGGTGTGCGACCGGCCCGGCATGCATGATGCTAGAATGGAGACCCACTGGGAACTGGAAGAACAGACACAGTCACTCAGACAGGGGCAGCAGAATTTTGAGAATTCTCAAAAACCGGCCCAACATGCATAATGTTAGCAAAAAGACCCGCTGGGAACCGGAAGAGCAGACACAGTCACTCACACAGGGGCAGCGGATACAGGGGCAGCGGACGAAGGTGCGAGGAAATAGAGCCAGATGGGAAAGGAGCATCGAAACTACCAAAACGCGTGGGGCAGGCAGCGGAGGAGGAAAGGCAGGCAGCGGAGGAGTAAAGGCAGGCAGCGGAGGAGGAAAGGCAGGCAGCGGAGGAGGAAAGGCAGGCAGCGGAGGAGGAAAGGCAGGCAGCGGAGGAGGAAAGGCAGGCAGCGGAGGAGGAAAGGCAGGCAGCGGAGGAGGAAAGGCAGGCAGCGGAGGAGTAAAGGCAGGCAGCGGAGGAGGAAAGGCAGGCAGCGGAGGAGGAAAGGCAGGCAGCGGAGGAGGAAAGGCAGGCAGCGGAGGAGGAAAGGCAGGCAGCGGAGGAGGAAAGGCAGGCAGCGGAGGAGGAAAGGCAGGCAGCGGAGGAGGAAAGGCAGGCAGCGGAGGAGTAAAGGCAGGCAGCGGAGGAGGAAAGGCAGGCAGCGGAGGAGGAAAGGCAGGCAGCGGAGGAGGAAAGGCAGGCAGCGGAGGAGGAAAGGCAGGCAGCGGAGGAGGAAAGGCAGGCAGCGGAGGAGGAAAGGCAGGCAGCGGAGGAGTAAAGGCAGGCAGCGGAGGAGGAAAGGCAGGCAGCGGAGGAGGAAAGGCAGGCAGCGGAGGAGGAAAGGCAGGCAGCGGAGGAGGAAAGGCAGGCAGCGGAGGAGGAAAGGCAGGCAGCGGAGGAGGAAAGGCAGGCAGAGGAGGAGGAAAGGCAGGCAGCGGAGGAGTAAAGGCAGGCAGCGGAGGAGGAAAGGCAGGCAGCGGAGGAGGAAAGGCAGGCAGCGGAGGAGGAAAGGCAGGCAGCGGAGGAGGAAAGGCAGGCAGCGGAGGAGGAAAGGCAGGCAGCGGAGGAGGAAAGGCAGGCAGCGGAGGAGTAAAGGCAGGCAGCGGAGGAGGAAAGGCAGGCAGCGGAGGAGGAAAGGCAGGCAGCGGAGGAGGAAAGGCAGGCAGCGGAGGAGGAAAGGCAGGCAGCGGAGGAGGAAAGGCAGGCAGCGGAGGAGGAAAGGCAGGCAGCGGAGGAGTAAAGGCAGGCAGCGGAGGAGGAAAGGCAGGCAGCGGAGGAGGAAAGGCAGGCAGCGGAGGAGGAAAGGCAGGCAGCGGAGGAGGAAAGGCAGGCAGCGGAGGAGGAAAGGCAGGCAGCGGAGGAGGAAAGGCAGGCAGCGGAGGAGTAAAGGCAGGCAGCGGAGGAGGAAAGGCAGGCAGCGGAGGAGGAAAGGCAGGCAGCGGAGGAGGAAAGGCAGGCAGCGGAGGAGGAAAGGCAGGCAGCGGAGGAGGAAAGGCAGGCAGCGGAGGAGGAAAGGCAGGCAGAGGAGGAGGAAAGGCAGGCAGCGGAGGAGTAAAGGCAGGCAGCGGAGGAGGAAAGGCAGGCAGCGGAGGAGGAAAGGCAGGCAGCGGAGGAGGAAAGGCAGGCAGCGGAGGAGGAAAGGCAGGCAGCGGAGGAGGAAAGGCAGGCAGCGGAGGAGGAAAGGCAGGCAGCGGAGGAGTAAAGGCAGGCAGCGGAGGAGGAAAGGCAGGCAGCGGAGGAGGAAAGGCAGGCAGCGGAGGAGGAAAGGCAGGCAGCGGAGGAGGAAAGGCAGGCAGCGGAGGAGGAAAGGCAGGCAGCGGAGGAGGAAAGGCAGGCAGCGGAGGAGTAAAGGCAGGCAGCGGAGGAGGAAAGGCAGGCAGCGGAGGAGGAAAGGCAGGCAGCGGAGGAGGAAAGGCAGGCAGCGGAGGAGGAAAGGCATCTCACTCACGAGCACGAGGCGGTGCAGCAGGCCGGGGTTGGCAGCAGCAATGCGCAGAGCCAGGCACGCCCCAAACGACTCCGCCAGCACCGTCACCTCCCGCGCTCCCTCCCGTGCTGCCTCCCTGCCCCTTCTGTCCCCACTGGCCCCCCGCTCCTCGGCGTCCTCCTCATTGGTTGCCTGCTGTATGAGCAGTGCGACTCGGCGAACCAGCTGCCGCCACGTGGAGCGGTCGGACATGGGGATGTAGAGGGCGCGGATGTCGAAGCTGGGGGGGAGGGGAAGAGCACGATTGGGGGAGAAGAAGTGGATGGGGAGAGTGAGGGGGAGGGGGGGGGGTGGAGCGGGAAGAAAATAGGAATTTACTCATGCCACATGGAGCAGTCACTCATGGGGATGTAGAGGGTGCGGATGTCGAAGCTGGGGGGGGAGGGGAAGAGCATGGTTGGGGGGGGAAGAAGGGGAGAGGGGGAGGCAAGGAAAGCTAATAGGAATGTACTCGTGTTGCGTGGAGCAGTCGGTGGTGGGAATGACTTTCGAGGCGCCTCAGAAAGCTAGTAGGAATGTACTCATGTCGCGTGGAGTGGTGGGTGGGGTGGGGATGTAGAGGCGCGGATGTGAAAGCTGGATGGCGGAAGGCGGGCATACAGGGGAGGGGGGAGGGGATCAAGGGGCGGGAAAGAGGAAGCAGCAAGCAGCCATCCTACAGGCCAGCCAGCTGGCAGACGAATCCAACGTGCAAGATGATTGAAGGCACCCAGCTTTGCTGCGTGTTCAGAACTCACACACCACCTAACACACTCCCATCCAATCACACACCTAACAGTAACACACACACGTACCCAGCACGTGTCAGAGATTTGATTTGGGGCTGCAGGCACTGCCCGGTGCCGTCCATTCCTGGCAGATACACCAGCAGCGGCCGCCCAGAAGCTGCACCTGCCGGGAAACCGGACAGCTCCTGAAGCCGAAGGAGACGAATCTCCCCGCCCAGTCCCGTGAAATCCGGAACAGGACACGCTGGCGACACGTCATCTAAATCCGACTCTGACCAGTAAGGAGATGACAGTAATGATGACTGTGATGATGATACCGAAGATGCTGGTGGTGAGGGTGACACTCTCCCTGATGGCACCAGGCTATCCCCGTTTGTGTCAGTCCCGTTTTCGTTGGTTGCCCTGCATTTGACCGAGCCACGCCCTGTGCTGCTGTTAACGGCCCCGCTTGCAAATAAACAGCCTCTTCGCTGCATGAATGGCGCGGTGTAAGGCGAGCCTTTCAGAGACGGGAATTCATTGTAGCGGAGCAATCTAAAACGCGAACGAATATCCACGTCTTGATGTTTTCCTAGCGCTACCGACGGAGTAACGGACTGGCCAATGGCGAAGAGACAGCTGTCGGACGAAAACATACGCGTGCAACGAGGGAGCTCGTGCCATGCTGAGGCGTCTCGACGGCACGTCACGCGACTACGGGTGAGGGGGGAATGAACGAGATCGTTGGCGCGGTGGGACGGAGGGATGGGCGACGCGGAGGTGTGTGGTGGCGCGACGAAGATTGATTCCGTGGCCATGGGCCGCGGTTCGCCGCAATGCAGTCCTGAGAGCAATTCGCAGTACAGTCGCGAGAGCAATTCGCAGTACAGTCGCGCGAGCAATTCGCAGTACAGTAGTGAGAGCGCTTCGCAATGCAATTGTGAAGGCAATAGGCAGTACTGGTATCCGTCACGCGAGAACGGAAAACGAATAGGCCGTTCGGGAGGCTTATCTGGGGCCGCGTTGAGCCATGGCGGAAGAGCGAACACAATTAGGCTCGCCTAGCCTAAGGGCGTGTAAGATCTCCAACCTGTTCACGTTCTGTAGTGTTACGAGTGCAATTGACTGATCGAACGAGAATTGCACTATCGAAGCAAGAGTACAATGAGCAAAGGCATGTGTAAGGAAATTCCCTTTTCCTTACTTCGCGTCCCTGCTCAGCGCGTACAACACTGTAGCACCTCAGTCAGCACCGTTACCACTCGCGACCATCGCATCATTCATCATCCCGCCCTTTTTCGCACATCGCATCCCGACCTCACGGCTCGGCTGGTAACCCGCGCTCCGGGCCTACGCTTCGACACTTTCCCAACCTCAATCCCAGGCTCGTCGCGCGACCATTACCGTTACCACTGTAGTTTCGCTATATAATGTTCGCTCATGCCTTCGCTCATTGTACTTTTGCTTCGATAGTGCAACTCTCGTTCGTTCACTCAATTGCACTCGTAACACTTGGTATTCAGAGCCTACGATCTCGTCTCGGACCGCATCCACACCTTCGCTTCCCACTATCTCAATTTTTGGGGGGGTAGACGTCTCTCAGCGTCACAGCACCGCCGCTCGTAGTGCTCTCTCGAAAGCACGCACGGCCACGACCGAGGCTCTCGCTGAGCTTGCCCGACACCCCCGCCATGGCCGATTTCAATCTCGCCACGCTGACGCAGGAGCAACTCGATCGTCTCGTGCGACAATTGGAGGATTCGGCGCTCGAAATCGCGACGCTCACGGCGGAACGTGACTCCGCCCGCCAACAGTCAACGGTGAATGCACCGACGACATCCCACGCACCGACCAATGTTTCTGCACATTCGGAGGAGCCGATTGTCATCTCATCCGGCACACCAACGCAACACAACAGCACGGGACAACGCTCAGGCGCAGCCAGTGACGGCGCAGCCCAACCGATGCCCGGCATGGGAGGGAGCAGGAGCGCATTAAGCCCACGGGAGCCCCGAGAAGCCCGTCGGCACGTGGAGTTTGCGGTGACAAGTGGCGAGAACGCCATGATGGCCCCAATGCCACTCAAGCCGCAACGCCCGCCCTGCTTCGACCCAAGCCAACGCGGCGGCCCGACAGTTCAATCGTGGGTCTTCACAATGAACGTGTTTTTCGACGCCAACTACGTCGAGTCGGACGCCGCCAAGATCCGGTATGCGGTTTCACTACTCAGGGGCCCCACCATGGACTGGTGGCGAGTCATCGTGACGACGCCACGCGCCTACGAGCCACCGTCGCGCGAGGAAGGGCCCTCGGGTCCAGCTGTTACCTGGAGTTCGTTCTACGAAACCGCCCAATACAGCACGTGGGATGCGTGGTGCGCAGGGCTTCGGGCGCGCTTCGAGCCGATCGCGGCTTCGATTTCAGCGCGTCAGAAACTGCGCACTTGGTGCCAGCTCGGGTCGGTTCAAGACTTTGTGAAAGTGAATAACAGGAAATGTGTGAACTATGAACGAAGGCAGTACAAATATGAAACCCTAACTGGATTGTACCCCCTATGGGATACCCCACTACAGCCTACACAATAGTATAAGCTATAGATATGTTCTGACACACCCCCATAGGCAAAGTGGGCGAGAACAAGGGGTCACAAGACCAGTCAAGCAAAGCAAAGCAAAGCAAGCTCAGGGTGGATCACAAAGTCACCACACAGTCCGAGCACAAGAGCAGGGCCAGAGGCCAGTTCACATGCAGGAGTACAGACATATATATATAAAACTAGACAAGCAAGAGCAGGTATATATATGTCACAGTACAAGTAAAGTCAAGAGGAGAGCAAGTGAGGCAAGACAGGCACAAGACCCAACTGGGTACAGAAGCGCTGATGGTCACAAGGCGCAAGTGCCTTGGTGAACACATCAGCAGTGTTGGCCTCAGAGGCCACGTACGCAAGCCGCAACTGTCCACGCTGCTGTAGCTCACGAGCAAGGAAGTAGCGAAGAGCAATGTGCTTCGTTCTGTGCTCCAGACGCTGCTCTCAACACAAGGCCAGCATGGCCTTGTTGTCTACGTACAGCACTGGAGGAGAACGAGGCGGCTCTCCAAGGTCAGTCAGCAGGTAGGTGAGCCAGCTAAGCTCCTGTGCAGCCATGGCCCCTGCGTAGATCTCAGCCTCACAACTGGAGCTGAGAACCGAAGACGAACGAGTAGCCCGCCACGAGACAGAGCCGGAACCAAGGCTGAAGGTGTAACCCTGTGACGACCGCTGCGTAGCCTGGTCGTCAGCCCAAGAAGCGTCCGCGTGACCTGTAAGGACCACTGGACTCCGCCCTCCAAGCACTAGCCCCATGCCCGACGTACTGCACAGGTAGCGCAATACCCTCTTCGCTGCAGCCATGTGCTCTGGTCGGTGTCTCCCAGGAGCAACATAGCGTGCAAGAATGCTCAGAGGGTATGCAAGGTCAGGTCGTGTGCAGGTCATCAGGTACATGAGGCAGCCAACAAGCTCTGGGTACGGGCCACTCGACTCTACGGACTCATCCGAAGGTAGAGCTGAGAGCGAGTGGCGAGTAGACAGAGGAGTGACCTGAGGCGAGGAGTACGTGAAGCCGAAGCGCTGAAGGACCTGCTGCACCATGTGTGACTGAGTCAAGGTAATGGTGCGGCGTGCTCTGTCCCGAGTGATCTGCAAGCCAAGGTAGCTGCGCAGTTCACCCAGGTCTGTGCACGTGTGTCTCTTCAGCAGCTCGGACTTCACGTAGGCGAGTCCAGCATTGTCCGCTGTGGCAAAAGCCAAGTCGTCGACGTACACGAGGATGTAGAACGGCGGCAGTGAAGTGTCGGTGCGTAGAAACAGCGACGGGTCAGCAGTAGAGGGAGCAAACCCAAGAGCCGCAAGCGTAGTCCTCAGTGTGTCGTGCCACTCACGCGGTGCCTGGCGGAGACCGTAGACTGGCCGTCGGAGGCTCCACTGGGTGCCAAGAGGGAAAGTCCTAGTGAAGCCAGGCGGACGGCGCAGCCAGATCTCCTCGTGCAGGCTACCCTGCAGGAACGCAGTGCTGAAGTCGAGAGAGTGAAGCTCGTAGTCGCGCTGAGCGGCTATGTGCAGCAGCACCCGAAGAGTGGTCATCTTCGGGGTGGGAGAGAAGGTCTGAAAGTAGTCAACTCTCTGCCGTTGACTGAAGCCACGAGCAACGTACCGCGCCTTGAAGACAGGTGGAGAGCCCGGCGGCCGCTTCACCCTAAAGATCCACATGCCACTGACGATGTTCGCCCCTGGAGGGGGAACTGCGTCAACGTAGGTGCCTGTGGACTTCCAGGAAGCCATCTCTGCATCCATAGCTGCCTGCCACTGAGAGGAGTAGGGACCCTCTACGGCCTCCGCGTAAGAGCGCGGAGTCGGGATGTCTAGTGCATCCGGGTCTCCCTCAGAAGCAAGCAGTACAGACGCGAGATGAGGTGAAGCAGCAGCCAGACACTGTAACTGCTCCTGCCTGTCCTCTAGGACGTCCGTGCCAAGAGCACACTCACCCCCGACGGACGGAGGACAGAGAGACGCAGACTCAGTAACGAGACTAGCAGCGTAGTCGAAACGACAGCGAGCAGCAAAGTCGACGAGCTCAGCGACAAGGGCAGACGCAGCAGTGGACTCAAAAGAGGGGTCAGTGACGACAGTAGCAAGCAGACGCGTGACACTAGGACTGGCAGCACGATGAGAGTCCGACTCAGGGTCAGCAAGCGCAGGAAGAGAGGACTCAGGAGGAGAAGGCAAGGGGGCACGCAAAGGAGCAGTGGACGGACGCAGAGACATCCGGTGCGTGCCAGGGACAGGAGGAGGACGCTGACGCGAACCGCGACCACTAGCGCGAGCAGCACGAACAGGCGACGCGGGACGAGATGCAAGCTCACGACGCTCAGCAAGACCTCCAGTAGGACCAGTGTAAGGAGAGGGAGCAGGCAGTGGAGAGGAAGGCTCCAGTAGGGACTGCGACAGGACCGGCTGTGGACCCTCTACAGGAGGAGAAAGACCAAGAACCTGCTGGAGGAGCGGAACGAAGTACGGCCGAGGCCGCGCAGCAGCTCCAGACGCAGCAGGGACAGCACCAGCACCCTCAGCGACAGCACCAGCACCACCAACACCTCCAGCGGCAGGACCTCCAGCAGCACCTGTAGCAGAACCACCACCAGGACAGACAGCAGTAGTCTCAGCACCAACACCAGCAGCGCCAGCTCCAGGAGGACCCGCAGGCCCAGCAGCTCCGGGACCGGCAGCACCAGTACCCTCGACGGTCGAAGAAGCTCCAGCTTCAGCAGCACGCCTCCAGCGGCGAGCAAACCACTCGCGCAGCTCCTGTGAAGAGAGGGGCTCCCGGCGAGCCGCAGCAGCAGGAGAAACCCCAGGCTCAGCAGCACCAGAATCAGCACCCCCAGGCTTAGCAGCTCCAGACGTAGCACCCCCAGGCTCAGCAGCTCCAGACTCAGCACCTCCAGGCTCAGCAGCTCCAGACTCAGCACCCCCAGGCGCAGTAGCTCCAGCTCCAGTAGGACCCGCAGGCCCAGCAGCTCCGGGACCGGCAGCACTAGCACCCTCAGCAGTCGAAGAAGCTCCAGCTCCAGCAGCACGCCTCCAGCGGCGAGTAAACCACTCGCGCAGCTCCTGTGGAGAGAGCGGCTCCCGCCGAGACGGAAGAACCGGAGAGCCCCCAGGTCCAGCAAGCGCAGGCTCCGCACCTCCAGGCCCAGCACCCCCAGGCTCAGCAGCTCCTGACGTAGCACCCTCCGGCTCAGCACCCCCCGGCTCAGCACCCCGAGACTCAGCACCCCCCGGCCTCGCACCCCCAGGCTCAGCACCCCCAGCAGCAGCACCCCCAGGCTCAGCACCCGCAGCAGCACCAGACTCAGCAGCAACCTCGACTGGCTCAACTGTGTCTACCTGGGACACACGTGAAGGGGCAGGAACCTGAGGGGGGAGGGGGTCTACCGGGGGGGGAACTGGTACCAGGATGTCCGGTGGGGGGGGGAGGGAAGGAGTACGGTAGGGGAAGAGGCGGTAGAAGGGGACTGACTCGTCGAACGTGACGTCCTGGGAGGACAGAACACGACGAGAGGAGGGGTGGTAGAACTGCCACCCTGGAGCGTCAGGGGGGAAGCCAAGGAAGACACAGGGAGCAGCACGGGGGGACAGCTTGTCCGCAGACAAGTCGCGGACAAACGCCCGAGATCCCCAGACACGGAACGCAGACGCATCGCCGACCTTCCCCGTCCACAGCAGAGCTCGCTAGGTCTCTGGCCGGGAGAACCTTGGGTGAAGGTTGAGCTGATGCGCCGCGTACCGAACCGCAAACGGCCACAGAAAATGGGGGGCAGCCGCATGCATCATGGACGTACGAGCGACATCCATGACCATGCCAATGCGGCGCTCAGCAATCCCATTTTGCTGTGGAGAGTCCGGAAGCGTAAAGGTCTGGCGGATCCCCTGTGCACGACAGTAGTCTCGCAGAAGGCGAGAGGAGAACTCCCCACCTCGGTCAGAGTGCAGACGCAGAACAGGAAAGTCCGAGCCGAAGCTCCTCCTGAGCTGGAGACGAGCCTCGCGGATCCAGTCGATCAGCACCTCAGTGACAGCACCCTTGCTGCGCAAGGGGAAGACTGTGGTGTAACGCGAATAGTCGTCAACCACCAACAGGAAGTAGCGCTCGTGACCCTGCCCACGGACGGGGGCCGGGCCCCACACGTCCATGTGAAGTGTCTGCAGAGGAGCCTCTGTCGGGGGAAACTGGGAGGAGTGAGGAGCAGCCCTGAGGCGCCCCTCGACACAGGGGACACAGGAAGGTCCTGGTCCCAAAGGAAGGGGAGGGAGAGACTGGGGAAGACCAGAGACAAGGACACGGGAAGCCATGCCCCGAAGATGGGGCAAGGAGGGGTGGCCAAGACGGTGGTGCCACAGGAGAGTCTCGTGAGACAGGAGGCGACACGAACAGGGGGCAGACTTAGGACCAGACCTGGACGCAGCAGCAAACACCTGACCCGACGCTGCTACCTGACCGGACGCAGGGACAGGAGGAGACTCAGTGGTCAGGGTGTAGAGGCTTGACCCCGGCCGACGCGAGAACGTGGCCAGGTGCCGGCCTGTGCGTGCGTCCGTGCAGTGGGTCACCCGCTGACTCGCAGGAGTGAACTGGTGAACCCCCGCATCCTGTAGGTCTGCACCACTCACCAAGTTCGTCGAGAATGAGGGGAGGTACAGGCCAGACAGGGTGCCCAAGGGGGCAGCCGGACACGGGAGGACAGTGGAAAAGTGAGAGAGGACAGGACCCCCAGAGGGGTTAGCCAGGGAGACTGCAACCGGCCGACCAAGCGGCGTGTGTGTGGTGCAGTCCCGAAAGAAGGAGCGAGAAGCCCCAGAGTCAAGAGTAAAGGTGAGGGAGGCCGAAGCCAACGTGGTACCTGAGAGCGCAGTCTCACCCGCACCTGAGGAAGCAGACTCACTAGCACCGAGAGCAGCAGCCGCACCTGTACCTGGAGCAGGAGACTCACTAGCACCCAGAGCAGCAGCCTCACCCGTAGCTAGAGCAGCACGTCCTATACCGGGGTCAGGCGGTACGCACAGGTGACCGGCCCGGTCAGCACTAGTAGGCAATGCATACATGGCAGTGAGAATAGCATCATAGTCAAGAGCAAAAATATCTACCCTCTGCCTAAGCAACTCCACCCAGTCGGGGATCTCAGCCTCGTCGCCAAACACGGTATGCCAGGCGTCGCTCAGACGGGCGAAGCAGCGGGACGGTGTATGACTAGGTGTCCCACAAGGCTGACCAGTCCGAGTACCAGTGCGAATCACGTAAAAGCAGCGAACAGAACTGAGAGACCCGCTACTCTGAGCGTACCACTCACGCAGCTGCCGAGGCATGAGAGACACGCGGGAGGGTCGCGGGAGCTGCATCTGGCCGCCACCAGTAGTAGTAGCAGCAGGAGGGGTAGTAGCAGTAGTGCCGCCACCCCTACAGCCCCAACCAGCGTACCACTCACGCAGCTGCTGGGGCGTGAGGGGCTCACGCAGACGTCGCTGGGGCTGCATCTGGCTCCGCAGGTAGAAGCAGGAGCAGGACTAGCAGCAGTAAGGCAGGCAGCCAGGCAAGCCAAAAGGCAGGCAGGTAGACAAGCAGGCGACGCGCAGCGTGCTAGCAGGGCAAGAGCTCACCAGTGGTGGGAAGAGTAGGCTCGGCGACTCAGCGGCTCGGCAGCACGGCGATTGTGCGGCTCGGGCGGCTCGGCGGCAAGACGGCTCGGCAGCAACTGCAGCTCAGCAGCTCGGCGACCCGGCGGCTCGGCGGCAGGGCGGCTCGGCAGAAACTGCAGCTCGGCAGAAACTGCAGCTCAGCAGCTCGGCAACCCGGTGGCTCGGCGGCAGGGCGGCTCGGCTGCTGGGCAGCTCGGGTGCAGGGCGGCTCGGCGGCGGTGCGGCTCGGCTGCTGCAGCTGAGCGGCTCGGCTGCTGCAGTTGGGCGGCTCGGCTGCTGCAGTGGGAGATGAAGGAGGAGGAGAAGCAGGGGAGACCACCCCCCCGCAAGCGGCCCCCTCAGGTCGCCTCAACAGGCGACGGGAAAAGGGGGGAGGCGGGGCCGCGAAGGGGCGGCTCGGCTGCTGAGGCGGCAGCGGCCCAGTGGCTCAGGTGGAGCGGCGGGGCCGGTAGGTGCAGCGGCTGGGCCAGCAGGTGCAGCGGCGGGGCCAAGATAAGGGGACGGCGGGGCCGTCAGGAGGTGACGGTGGGGCCGTCAGGTGCAGCAGCGGGGCCGCGACGGGGCGGCGAGGTCGCGACGGGGTGGGGCCGTGACGGGCCTATGGGGCCGCGACGGGGTGGGGGCCGCGACGGGGCGACCGGGCCGCGACGGGGCGGCTGGGCCGGGACGGGGCGGGGCCGCGAAGGGGCGGCTGGGTCGCGACGGGTCTAGGCCGTGACGAGACGACGGGGCCGCGACGGGGTGGGGCCGCGACGGGGCGGCTGGGCCGCGATGGGGCGGCTGGGCCGTGACAGGGCGGGGCCGCGACGGGGCTGGCTGGGCCGCGACGGGGCAGGGGCCGCGAAAGGGCGGGGCCGCGTCAGGGTGGGGCCGCAACGGGGCGGGGCCGCGAGAGGGTGGGGCCGCGACAGGGCGGGGCCGCTAGAGGGCGGGGTCGCTCGAAAGGTGGGCGGCGGGGCCGCTAGTAAGGGCGGCGGAGCCGCGAGAGGAAGTGCGACTCGGAGGGTCGCTAACAAAAATGCGCGCCTCGGGGCGCGCTTCGGTGGGCCCTAGGCGACGTTCCCACAGGGAACCCGCTCTATACCATGTGAAAATGAATAACAGGAAATGTGTGAACTATGAACGAAGGCAGTACAAATATGAAACCCTAACTGGATTGTACCCCCGATGGGATACCCCACTACAGCCTACACAATAGTATAAGCTATAGATATATTCTGACACGGTTTTCTCGCACTTTGCTAACAGGTCGGCTACATGCACGAGGCGGAGCGGATGGACCGTTACGTCGGAGGGCTGAAGCCGGACATATCGCACGAAATAATGCTACGCGGGCTATCGAATTTCAACGAAATCCTCGCGCTCGCCGAGAAAATCGATATCCTACGCCGACCGAGACCGGGGTCCTATTTCGGACATCGTCCTTGGGGACCAATCGAGCACGCCACTGTACACGCCGTCGCAACGAATGCAGCTGCCACGCCATTTAGGGGGCGCTGCTTTGCTTGCAACCGGCCGGGCCATCGCAAGAGCGAATGTCCAGAGGAGCTGAGGCGTCGAGGAGCAGAGCAGGGGAGGGAGTCTCAGAGGCAGGGAAACGCCAGCAGTCAGTAGAAGTTGGGCCAACTACTGACGAGACTACCTGCTCGCCCAACCACACCGACCCTCACCGAGTCACAGTACCGATTCACGCCATCGATCGGGCTCGGATGAATAAGGAGGGTACAGCGACGGATTGCCCGGTACTGATCTACGAGAAAATACAGGGAGCAGCAGTGAAAATCTTTATTGACGGAGGTGCAAGTCACAGCTTAGTTAATACCGCAACCGCACGAAAATTACAGTTAGCGCTTAACCGATGCTTACCTGAGATAGATGCACGCTTAGTTGACGGCATGCCACTGGCCATACGGGAAAAGGTGGAGCGAGTAAAAGTCCGCTGCGGGGGGAATTTCGGGTTTACACAGGAAATGCTCGCGACGACACTAGATGGGCACGACATTTTACTGGGACGTGATTGGCTGCGACGGTACAACCCACGGATCGACTGGACGACGGGGAGCTGTACAGTGCGAAGTGGTGGTAACTGGGTCGTCCTACCTCGCTGGCGGCTGTGAAAGAAATGAGCAGAGGAATGAAATGACTAAGTCTGAAAACAGTACAAATAGCAAACCCTAAGTGGGTTGTACCCCCTATGGGATACCCCACTGTAGCCTACACAAACAGGTAAGCTATATGTTCTGACACACCCCCATAGGCAAAGTGGGGGAGAACAAGGGGTCACAAGACCAGTCAAGCAAAGCAAAGCAAGCTCGGGGTGGATCACAACGTCACCACACAGTCCGAGCACAAGAGCAAGGCCAAAGGCCAGTTCACATGCAAGAGTACAGACATATATATAAAGCAAGACAAGCAAGAGTAGGTATATATATGTCACAGTACAAGGAAAGTCAAGAAGAGAGCAAGTGAGGCAAGACAGGCACAAGACCCAACTGGGTACAAAAGCGCTGATGGTCACAAGGCGCAAGTGCCTTGGTGAACACATCGGCAGTGTTGGCCTCAGAGGCCACGTACGCAAGTCGCAACTGACCACGCTGCTGCAGCTCACGAGCAAGGAAGTAGCGGAGAGCAATGTGCTTCGTTCTGTGCTCCAAGCGCTGCTCTCGACACAAGGCCAGCATGGCCTTGTTGTCTACGTACAGCACTGGAGGAGAACGAGGCGGCTCTCCAAAGTCAGTCAGCAGGTAGGTGAGCCAGCGAAGCTCCTGTGCAGCCATGGCCCCGGCGTAGATCTCAGCCTCACAACTGGAGCCGAGAACCGAAGACGAGCGAGTAGACCGCCACGAGACAGAGCCGGAACCAAGGCTGAAGGTGTAACCCTGCGACGACCGCTGCGTAGCCTGGTCGTCAGCCCAAGAAGCGTCCGCGTGGCCTGTAAGGACCACTGGAATCCGCCCTCCAAGCACTAGCCCCATGCCCGACGTACTGCACAAGTAGCGCAATACCCTCTTCGCTGCAGCCATGTGCTCTGGTCGGTGTCTACCAGGAGCAACATAGCGTGCAAGAATGCTCAGAGGGTATGCAAGGTCAGGTCGTGTGCAGGTCATCAGGTACATGAGGCAGCCAACAAGCTCTGCATACGGACCACTCGACTCTACGGACTCATCCGAAGGCAGAGCTGAGAGTGAGTGGCGAGTAGGCAGAGGAGTGGCCTGAGGCGAGGAGTACGTGAAGCCGAAGCGCTGAAGGACCTGCTGCACCATGTGTGACTGAGTCAAGGTAATGGTGCGGCGTGCTCTGTCCCGAGTGATCTGCAAGCCAAGGTAGCTGCGCAGTTCACCCAGGTCTGTGCACGTGTGTCTCTTCAGCAGCTCGGACTTCACGTAGGCGAGTCCAGCAGTGTCCGCTGTGGCAAAGACCAAGTCGTCGACGTACACGAGGATGTAGAACGGCGGCAGAGAAGAGTCGGTGCGCAGGAACAGCGACGGGTCAGCAGTAGAAGGAGCAAACCCAAGAGCCGCAAGCGTAGTCCTCAGTGTGTCGTGCCACTCACGCGGTGCCTGGCGGAGACCATAGACTGGCCGTCGGAGGCTCCACTGGGTGCCAGGAGGGAAAGTCCCAGTGAAGCCAGGTGGACGGCGCAGCCAGATCTCCTCGTGCAGGCTACCCTGCAGGAACGCAGTGCTGAAGTCGAGAGAGTGAAGCTCGTAGTCGCGCTGAGCGGCTATGTGCAGCAGAACCCGAAGAGTAGTCATCTTCGGGGTGGGAGAGAAGGTCTGAAAGTAGTCAACTCCCTGCCGCTGACTGAAGCCACGAGCAACGTACCGCGCCTTGAAGACAGGTGGAGAGCCCGGCGGCCGCTTCACCCTGAAGATCCACATGCCACTGACGATGTTCGCCCCAGGAGGGGGAACCTCATCAACGTAGGTGCCTGTGGACTTCCAGGAAGCCATCTCTGCATCCATAGCTGCCTGCCACTGAGAGGAGTAGGGACCCTCTACGGCCTCCGCGTAAGAACGCGGAGTCGGGATGTCTAGTGCATCCGGGTCTCCCTCAGGGGCAAGCAGTACAGACGCGAGATGAGGTGAAGCAGCCGCTAGACACTGTAACTCCTCCTGCCTGTCCTCTAGGACGTCCGTGCCAAGAGCACACTCACCCCCGACGGACGGAGGACAGACAGACGCGGACTCAGCAACAAGACTAGCAGCGTAGTCTAGACGACAGCGAGCAGCAAAGTCGACGAGCTCAGCGACAAGAGCAGACGCAGCAGTGGACTCAAAAGAGGGGTCAGTGACAACAGTAGCAAGAAGCCGTGTGACAGTAGGACTGGCAGCACGAAGAGAGTCCGACTCAGGGTCGGCAAGCGCAGGAAGAGAGGACTCGGGAGGAGAAGGCAAAGGGGCACGCAGAGGAGCCGTGGACGGACGCAGAGACATCCGGTGCGTGCCAGGGACAGGAGGAGGACGCTGACGCGAACTGCGACCACTAGTGCGAGCAGCACGAACAGGCAACGCAGGACGAGACGCAGGCTCACGACGCTCAGCAAGACCTCCAGTAGGACCAGTGTAAGGAGAGGGAGCAGGCAGTGGAGAGGAAGGCTCTAGCAGGGACTGCGACTGGACAGGCTGTGGACACTCTACTGGAGGAGAAAGACCAAGAACCTGCTGCAGGAGCGGAACGAAGTACGGCCGAGGCCGCGCGGCAGCTCCAGACTCAGCAGGGACAGCACCAGCACCCTCAGCAACAGTACCAGCGCCACCCACACCTCCAGCGGCAGGACCTCCAGCAGCACCAGCAGCAGACCCACTGCCAGGACCGACAGCAGTAGTCTCAGCACCAACAGCCTCAGCAGCTCCAGCTCCAGGAGGACCCGCAGGCCCAGCAGCTCCGGGACCGGCAGCACCAGCACCCTCGACGGGCGAAGAAGCACCAACTCCAGCTCCAGCAGCACTCCCAGACTCAGCAGCACGCCTCCAGCGGCGAGCGAACCACTCGCGCAGCTCCAGAGGAGAGAGGGACTCCCGGCGAGGCGCAGCAGGAGAAACCCCAGGCGCAGTAGCTCCAGACGCAGCACCCCCAGGCTCAGCAGCTCCAGACGCAGTACCCCCAGGCTCAGCAGCTCCCAGCTCAGCACCCCCAGACCCAGCACCTCCAGGCACAGCACCCCCCGGCTCAGCACCCCCAGGCTCCGCACTCTCCGCAGTAGCACCCCCAGGCCCAGCACCCTCAGGCTCAGCTCCCTCGCGCACAGCACCCCCAGAGTCAGCACCCCCAGGCTCAGCACCCGCAGCAGCACCAGAGTCACCAGTAACCTCGACAGGGTCAGCGGCGTCTACCTGGGACACACCTGAGGGGGCGGGAACCTGAGGGGGGAGGGGGTCTACCGGGGGGGGGAGCGGTACCAGGAAGTCCGGGGGAGGGGGGGGAGAGGGAGTACGGTAGGGGAAGAGACGGTAGAAGGGGATTGACTCGTCGAACGTGACGTCCTGGGAGGACAGAACACGACGTGAGGAGGGGTGGTAAAACTGCCACCCTGGGGCGTCAGTGGGGAAGCCAAGGAAGACACAGGGAGCAGCACGAGGGGACAGCTTGTCCGCAGACAAGTCGCGGACAAACGCCCGAGATCCCCAGACACGGAACGCAGACGCGTCGCCAACCTTCCCTGTCCACAGCAAGGCTGGGGACATCGCAGGCCTAGAGACCCGGGGGTGAAGGTTGAGCTGATGCGCCGCGTACCTCACCGCGAACGGCCACAGAAAATGGGGGGCAGCCGCATGCATCATGGACGTACGAGCGACATCCATGACCATGCCAATGCGGCGCTCAGCAATCCCATTTTGCTGTGGTGAGTCCGGAAGCGTGAAGGTCTGGCGGATCCCCCGTGCACGACAGTAGTCTCGCAGAAGGCGAGAGGAGAACTCTCCACCTCTGTCCGAGTGCAGACGCAGAACAGGAAAGTCCGAGCCGAAGCTCTGCCTGAGCTGGAGACGAGCCTCGCGGATCCAGTCGATCAGCACCTCAGCGACCGCACCCTTGCTGCACAAGGGGAGGACTGTGGTGTAACGCGAGTAGTCGTCAACCACCAACAGGAAGTAGCGCTCGTGACCCTGCCCACGGACGGGGGCTGGGCCCCACACATCCATGTGAAGCGTCTGCAGGGGAGCCTCTGTCGGGGGGAAGTGGGAGGAGTGAGGAGTAGCCCGGAGGCGACCCTCGACACAGG
The DNA here is from genome assembly GCA_948144175.1 of Closterium sp. NIES-65. Taxonomy (NCBI): domain Eukaryota; kingdom Viridiplantae; phylum Streptophyta; class Zygnematophyceae; order Desmidiales; family Closteriaceae; genus Closterium; species Closterium sp. NIES-65. The sequence goes on along the minus strand of CANXME010002686.1, from coordinate 1,737,007 downwards.
GGACACAGGAAGGTCCTGGCCCGGAGGGGAGAGGAGGGAGAGACTGGGGAAGACCAGAGACAAGGACACGGGAAGCCATGCTCCGAAGGCGGGGCAGGGAGGGGTGGCCAAGACGGTGGTGCCACAGGAGAGTCTCGTGAGACAGGAGACGACAAGAACAGGGGGCAGACTCAGGACCTGACCGGGACGCAGCAGCAAGCTCCTGACCTGACGCAGCTACCTGACCAGACACAGGGACAGGAGGAGACGAAGTGGTCAGGGTGTAGAGGCTCGACCCCGGCCGACGCGAGAAGGTGGCCAGGTGTCGGCCTGTGCGTGCGTCCGTGCAGTGGGTCACCCGCTGACTCGCAGGAGTGAACTGGTGAACCCCCGCATCCTGTAGGGCTGCACCACTCACCAAGTTCGTCGAGAACGAGGGAAGTTACAGACCAGACAGGGCGCCCGAAGGGGCAGCCGGACACGGGAGGACAGTGGAGAAGTGAGACAGGACAGGACCCCCAGAGGGGTCAGCCAGGGAGACCGCAACCGGTCGGCCAAGAGGCGTAAGGGTAGTGCGGTCTCGAAAGAAGGAGCGAGAAGCTCCGGAGTCAAGTGTGAAAGTGAGGGAGGACGAGGGCGACTCAGTACCTGAAAGCGCAGTCTCACCAGTACCTGAGAGCGCAGACGCACTGGCACCTAGAGCAGCAGCCTCACAAGCACCTAGTGCAGCAGTACCAATGCCCGGGTCGGGCTGGAAACACCGGTAACCCTCATTCTCATCACTAATAGTCACAGCATACATAGCAGCAAGGATAGCATCAAAATCAAGATCAAAGATCGCAACACCAGCCCTAAGGAGCTCATCCCAACGAGGGATCTCACTAGCCCCGGGGAACTGCTGACGCCAAGCGTCCGTCAGGCGGCCAAAACAGCGCGCTGTGGCGTGGGCACCCCCACACTGCTCACCCGCGCGGTCGCCGGAACGAAGAACGTAGGTGCAGGGACCAGTACCCCCACCCCTCTGGCGCCCAGCGTACCACTCACGAAGCTGCTGGGGCGGAGGGATGTCACGCGAGCGCTGCTGCTGCTGCCGCTTCGAGCGCTGCCCACCACCACCTCCACTACGCTGCTGGGTGCCACTCCGGCCAGCTCCGCTCCCTCCACCACCTCCTGCTCCTCCGCCGCCGGCTCCACCGCCTCCACCGCCTCCACCTCCTCCGCCTCCACCTCCTCCGCCGCCACCGCCACCACCGCCGCTACCACCACCACCGTCTCCGCCGCTGCTGCCACCACCACCACCACCACCACCACTCCCGCCGCCACCCCCACTCCCACCGCCGCCACCGCCGCCACCCCCACCGCTCCCTCCAGCTCCACCCGCGCCCCTGCCCCCCTTGTTCCTGCTGGAGCGACGTCTCCCACTAGGGGCAGACGCCGCGCCGACCGACTCAAGACCAAGCAGGTCGGCAGCAGCAGCAGAGGCAACAGAGGGCAGCAAGGGTGAAGGAGAGCACCCCTCAAAGATGGGGGTGCGAGGGTCACCACGAGAAGCCCCTACAGCAACTATGCTCTTCTCAGCTGAGAGGAGGGCCTTCTCGAGGAGGTCGACGGTGAGAGTGGTGGGACAGACAGCTAGGAACTGGTCCCTGACTACACGAAGGGAGTCAGGGAGGCGCGCAACTACGTAGTAGAGAGTGATGTACATGGGGGGGGTGTTCTTAGCGCAGAACTCAGCAGGAAGGGCGGCGCGGTAGCGAGTGTCACTAGTGCGGAGGTGCGTAATGAGGTCAGCGACAGTGGGAAAGGCAGAGAGGTCAGGAAAGAGGTAGGGAAGCATGAGACGAGTCAGTGCAGCAGTGGCAGGGGAGGAGTAGCGCGCAACTACAGCGTCGTACAAGGTCTGAGCACTCTTGTACTGACTAAAGTGCGCGCGCTCGGAGGTAGGGAGGTGGCGACGCACAGCAAGACGTGCAGCAGCATCGCGGGTGGCCCACTGAGAGCGGACAGTGGGATCAGCATCAGCAGCAGGAGCAAGAGAGGCGCCAGAGGTAAGGTCAAAGAGAGAAAGGCCGTCAGCTCTGTCGCACTGTAAGAACAGCTGCAGGTCATCTAGCCAGACCTCAAAATCGATGGCGCGACCCTCAGCGTCAAAAGCTAGGACACTAGGGGTGGCCATGACAACGACAGCGAGGCAGTGCAAGCAGTAGGGTAAGAGGAAGCAGTGACAGTGGGGCTGTGCTCACCGGGCGAGGCAGGTCGTGTAGCTCGACAGACGGGCAGCACGGCGACCGGGCGGCTCGGATGCTCAGCGGCTCGGCTCCCGGGCGGCTTGACAGCAGGGCGGCTCGGGTGCAGGGCGGCTCGGCTCCCGGGCGGCTCGGCGACAGGGCGGCTCGGGTGCAGGGCGGCTCGGCTCCCGGGCGGCTCGGCAAGAGGGCGGCTCGGGTTCCGGGCGGCTCGGCTCCCGGGCGGCTCGGCTGCTGTGGGGCGGCTCGGCTGGGCCGCTGGAGAGCCGGCGGGGCCGCGAGGGAGCCGGCGGGGCCGCAATAGGAGCTGGTGACGGGGCCGCAGTAGAGCCGGCGGGGCCGCTTGGGAGCCGGCGGGGCCTCAGTAGGAGCCGGTGGCGGGGCCGCAGTAGGAGACGGCGGGGCTGAAGTAGGAGCCGGCGGGGCCACAAAAGAGGCCGGCGGGGCCGCAGAAGGAGCCGGCGGCGGGGCCGCTGGAGAGCCGGCGGGGCCGCAAAGGAGCCGGCGGGGCCGTAGTAGGAGCCGGCGGCGGGGCCGCAAGAGGAGCCGGCGGGGCCTCGTAGGAGCCGGCGACGGGGCCGCAGGGAGAGCCGGCGCGGGGCCACGTAGGAGCCGGCGTAAGGGGCCGCGTAAGGGGCCAGCGCAGGGCCGCGTAAGGGCCGCGGAAGGGGCCGACGCGGGGCCGCGTAAGGGCCGCGTAGGGGCAGGCGCGGGGCCGCGTAGGAGCCGGCGCGGAGGGGCCGCGAAAGGGGCCGCGTAGGAGCCGGCGTGTAGGGGCCGCGTAAGGGGCCGCGTAGAGGCCGCGTAGGAGCAGGCGCGGGGCCGCGTAGGAGCCGGCGCGTAGGGGCCGCGTAGGAGCCGCGTAGGAGCCGCGTAGGAGCCGGCGCGTAGGGGCCGCGTAAGGGGCCGCCTAGGGGCCGCGTAGGAGCAGCTTAAGAGGGGGCGGCGGGGCCGCAGGGGAGAGGGCGACTCGGGGGGGTCGCTAAAAAAAAATTTCGCGCCTCGGGGGCGCGCTTCGGTGGGCCCAAGGAAAACGGTCCTAGAGGGACCTAGCTCTATACCATGTGAAAGAAATGAGCAGAGGAATGAAATGACTAAGTCTGAAAACAGTACAAATAGCAAACCCTAAGTGGGTTGTACCCCCTATGGGATACCCCACTGTAGCCTACACAAACAGGTAAGCTATATGTTCTGACAGCGGCCACCCGAATCTTCGACAGTCCAGGTCAACGCCATCACGATGAAACGGGCTGTCGCTGCTGGAGCTGACGTGTACGCGGTCGATATCGCAATCATAGAAAAAGACGAGCAGCAGAGTGATTTAGAGAAACTGCTGGCAGCCGTACCGACCGAATTACAGGCACTACTGAAACGGTTCCCGGGGATATTTCCGGATAATTTACCTCAGGGACTGCCACCTCAGCGGGCGCATGACCATAGGATCGAGTTAGAACTGGGGGCACAGCCAACTGTACAGAGGCAATTTCGACTGACACAGCCCGAGCTCGACGAATTAAGGAAGCAGTTAGATTACTTGTTAGAGAAGCGGTTTATTCGACCGAGCTCGTCACCGTTCGCCGCACCGATACTGTTCACACCGAAAAAAGACGGAGTTTTTTGGATGTGCATCGACTACCGAGCGCTTAACAGGGTAACAATCAAGTCGCGATACCCCATCCCCCGCGCTGACGAACTGATCGACCAACTGCGAACAGCGCGAGTCTTCTCGGGGAGGTTACCACCAGATTCGGGTTGAACCATCGGACTGCGCCAAAACAGCATTTAGGACTAGGTACGGGTCGTTCGAGTATACACTGATGCCTTTCGGACTGACGAACGCGCCTGCAACTTTCCAGATGACCATGAACGAGGCGTTTAGACCACTTTTAGATAAATGCGTGATAGTTTACCTGGACGATATTTTAGTTTACAGCTGGGATAAGCAGCAGCACTTAGCAGATCTTGAAGCAGTTTTTAAGGTTTTAGAGGACCATTGACTACTCACCAAGGGCTCCAAGTGCGAGTTTTTTAGGGACAGGTTAGAATTTTTGGGTCACGTTATTTCGGAGGCTGAGGTTGAGATTAACCCAAAGAAGCTGGATACAGCAAAAGCGTGGCGCCCCCCGACGAACATCACGGAGCTGCAGAGTTTTTTAGGCTTTGTTAATTACGTTCGACGGTTCGTGCCCAACATGGCACGTTTAACAGCCCCACTCACTGATTTACTGCGTAAGGGGGTCGCTTTTACGTGGGGGGAGAAAGAGCATGCTACCTTCTCTGCCCTGAAAAACGTTCTCTGTTCACCACCCGTTCTCCGCATCGCAGATCCCCACCGACCTTTCGAAGTGGTTACCGACGCGAGTGACATCGCCATCGGAGCTGTACTGTTACAGGACTTCGGCAACGGCCTCCAACCCATCGCCTACGAATCACGCAAACTACATCCGCCTGAACGAAATTACCCGATACACGACCGCGAAATGCTCGCGATCGTGCACGCATTCAAAGTGTGGCGCTGCTACTTGACCGGCGCAGACGTGACAGTACGGACAGACCACAGATCTCTACAGTACCTCCGCGCACAGCCCCACCTCAACCCACGACAGATTCGATGGCCCGACTTCCTCGAGTCGAATTTCCACTATACAGTCACATACAAAAAAGGAGCTTCAAACATCGCCGACGCACTGACCCGCCCCACTGCCCAGATCCACGCGATACTACTTGCCCAGACCAGCCCACTGCTAACAGGCCTATTTACCCATGGATATCAAACAGACCCGTTCTTTACAGGAGGCAACTCACAGCAATTCGCAGCGGCAAAAGGAGTCTATTACGTAAAAACTAGAACCGACCGCATCTAGGTACCGGGTTACACGCTACTGCGGGAACTACTGTTACAGGAAGCACACGACGGGGTTACCTCCAGACATTTTGGGGTAGAAAAAACACGGCAGTAGCTGCAGCGGTACTACTACTGGCCAGAAATATTGACCGATGTGCAACGACACGTGGCATCGTGTCCCACTTGCCAGCTCATGCAGTCAAGCAGGAAGCGGCCAGCAGGGCAATTACAACCCATCCCGCCTCCAGAGCGTGCTTGGCAGCAGGTGACGATGGACTTCGTCACAGGATTACCAGTTGGGGCGAGTGGGAACGACGCGATCCTGGTCGTTGTCGATCGACTAACGAAGATGACACATTTCGCAGCATGCAGGAAATCCATCACAGCCGAAGAAACCGCCCGACTCTTCATCTCCACCGTCGTTCGACTGCACGGGATACCTGCGTCGATCATCAGCGACAGGGACACGAAATTTACCAGCAACTTCTAGCGGAACCTGTGGCAGCAGTTCGGCACGCGCTTACAGTTCAGTTCATCCTATCACCCCGAAACCGACGGACAGACGGAACGGACCAATCAAACCATGGAGCAGCTGATTCGAGCCACGTGCGACGATCCGAATACGTGGGAACAGCAGCTGCCACTCATCGAGTTCGCGTACAACAACGCACCATCAGCCACGACGCAACAGTCGCCGTTTTACTTGAATTACGGACAGGACCCTACAGTACCCATGACACCAAACCCCGACAACCCCGTCCCACGAGCACAACAGTTTGCCAAGATTCTGCAAGCAGCACGGACCAGGGCAGCCGAAGCAATAAAAAAATCAAACATCATCGCTAAACGCAACGCCGATCGCCACCGCTGACCCGTCACTTACCAGCCCGACGACCTTGTTTTACTCGACACTCAGAACCTCCGCCTGCCCATCACTCCCGAACTCCGCCCTCGATACTGCGGGCCATTCCAAATCAGCCACATGGTTACACCACTCACCGCGCACCTCCTCCTCCCTGCTGACTGGTACGTCAGCCCCTCGTTCCACGTCAGCTTACTTCGCCCTTACGTGCCTTCCACCAGCCAACTCCCACGACATCGACCCTCCAGCATGACACGACCACCAACCGGACCCGTCATCACCCCGGAAAAAATCCTGAGCCACAGAGTTCGTGACCCTCGAGGAGCTCGAAAAGTGGAGTTTCTGATCCGCTGGAAAGATCGTACCCCCACCGAGGATAACTGGGTCCCACTGGATAAAATTGAAAACCACCCCGTCGTCACGGACTATCTGCGCAGCCGCAATTTCAGAGACATCCGCGCGCTTTCGTAAGGAGGACCTCCTTAGGAGGGGGGGTAGTGTAAGGAAATTCCCTTTTCCTTACTTCGCGTCCCTGCTCAGCGCGTACAACACTGTAGCACCTCAGTCAGCACCGTTACCACTCGCGACCATCGCATCATTCATCATCCCGCCCTTTTTCGCACATCGCATCCCGACCTCATGGCTCGGCTGGTAACCCGCGCTCCGGGCCTACGCTTCGACACTTTCCCAACCTCAGTCCCAGGCTCGTCGCGCGACCATTACCGTTACCACTGTAGTTTCGCTATATAATGTTCGCTCATGCCTTCGCTCATTGTACTTTTGCTTCGATAGTGCAACTCTCGTTCGTTCACTCAATTGCACTCGTAACAGCACGAGTGTAAAGAATATGACTTATTCATTACGGAGTCTGCTCCTAGGGCGTACAGCCCCGAGCACTTCGGGGCACTCTCAAGGTTCGGCCTAAACTTCGGCCCGAACCACTGCCGAGTCACCCCTCACCAATCGCGACATTTCCGAGCCACGCACATCTAGAGGTTCTCGCCTAGCTAGTTTTCGTCCTATATATTCTCTCTTTCTTCATTGTTTCGTCATTCTGTAATCACGCCTTCTTTATAAAGTCTTCCGCGCACTCTGTCTAGTAAAAAACTCATAACAATGAGCTAAGAATATATAGCAAAACTACAGTGGTAACGGTAATGAACTGTGGGTGACGCGAGGCGGGCCTGGTACTGAGGTTGTGACTGTGGTTTGGAAATGTTGAGGCAGAGGCCCGGAGCGCGGGTTACCCGCCGAGCCGTGAGCTCGGGGTGCGACGTGCGAAAGTAGCCGGAGGATTGTCGATGCGAGGATTGCGAGTGATAACAGTGCTGACTGTGGTGCTACAGTGATGTACGCGCTGAGCAGGGGCGTGAAGTAAGGAAAATGAATTTTCCTTACACTACGGCTGGGCGGTTGCGGGGCAGTTTGCTGGTGGATGGTACGTAGGGGCGGAGCAGGCTCACGTGGAAGGACGTGTCGAGAGTAATAGAAATGAAGAGTTAAAAGGTGGGGCCTAGGCTTAGTAGCCTAGGCCCGAACTTAGGTATCGAGCGGTATTTTCCTTAGGAGCGATGTCGAGTGAGTTGAGAGAGAAATTGGTGAAAAGGTGGTTTCACTATAGGTTCAGGGGTACATATAGCATAGAAACAAAATAAGGTGCACCACCAACAAAAGTTTACATAACTACACTAACTACAACTACAAGCAATTATAAAACATGACAAAATATTTCGACAGGACGGGCTGACGTACCAGTCAGCAGGGAGGAGGAGATGCGGTGACGAGTGTGATCATGTGGCTAATGCGGAATGGCCCACAATATCGAGGACAGAGTTTTGGGGTAATGGGCAGGTGGAGTTTCTGGGTGTCGAGTAAAACTAGGTCGTCGGGCTCGTAAGTGACAGGTCGGCGGTGGCGGTCAGCGTTGCGTTTAGCAATAATGTTTGATTTTATGATCGCGTCTGCTGCTCGGGTCCATGCTACTTGTCAAATTTCGGCAAACTGTTGCGCTCGTGGCACCGGGTTGTCGGGATTCAGGGTCACGTGTACTGTCGGATCTTGTCCGTAGTTCAGGTAAAACGGTGACTGTTGTGTTGTGGCGGAAGGCGAATTGTTGTACGCAAACTCAATGAGTGGCAGCCGATGTTCCCAGTTGGTTGGATTGTCGCACGTGGCTCGGATGAGTTGCTCCATGGTCTGATTTGTCCTTTCTGTTTGCCCGTCGGTCTTGGGGTGGTACGAAGAACTAAACTGTAGCCGCGTGCTGATCTGCTACCACAAGTTCCGCCAGAAGTTGCTAGTGAATTTCGTGTCGCGGTCGCTAATAGTCGCTGCTGGTATCCCATGCAGTCGAACGACGGTGGAGATGAAGAGGCGGGCTATTTCTTGGGCTGTGATTGATTTCTTGCATGCTGCGAAGTGTGCCATTTTCGTCAGTCGATCGACGACCACCAGGCTGGCGTCGTTCCCACTCGCTCTGGCTGGTAACCTCGTGACGAAGTCCATCATCACCTACTACCAAGCACGCTCTTGGGGTGGTATCAGTTGTAACTGTCCTGCTGGCCACTTCCGTGATGATTTCATGAGCTGGCAAGTGGGACACGATGCCACATGTCCTTGTACGTCAGTCAACATTTCGGACCAGTAATAATACCGCTGCAGCTGCTGTGAGAGTACGACGGCTTATGCCAGCTATGCTTGCTTGCCTTTACTTTATCATGCTATTTCTAGCATAGGATAATTATATGCATGCATGAATTACTTGATTTCCTAGGCTAGGTGCTTTCCTATATTTTATTATAATTATAGCACCAAGCTAGGTTGCGTGCACCGAATTCTGGCTTTTCGGTTGCCATTGAATTGCCTTCTACCGAATTCGGTAAGGATCTGTTCGGGACGCTACGCGACCCGCGGAACCTTCGCGTAACACCTGGTTACGAGGCCTTGAGTCGAGCCTATATATAGCCTCGTGTTGTACCGAGGTGATCATTCAATTCGACTCAAATCTCATTCTCTTTTCTGAGCTCGATCCTAGATCCTCACACATGGTAATCAGAGCCTGTTTACACGCGAAGTTCTTTCGACCGCTAAAAACCAGTCTTCACAAAATCGCGGGGGCGACGCAGTCGAACATCGATTTCGGGTACGTAAAACCGGTTCCGTGTTGATGTCAGACATGGAGGGCCAAGGCGACAACTACGCGACTACGAGCGACATCGCAAGCCTCCGCACCGACATGGAGCAGACGCAGGCGACGCTTCGTCGACTCGAGGCTTTTCTAACAAGCCAACCAGGGTTCGCCACCGCAGCAGCAGCGACCGCAGCGACTACAGCACCGATAACTCCAGCAGCAGTGGCGACACCGACATTTCACGGACCAATGGCACCACTGTCGCTTAACCTCGAAGCAGCACGACCGAGGCTCCTGGAAGCGTTCGATCCAAGCGCGAAGGGATCCGACGTCCGGCGATTCGTGGCCACCCTCGAAATTTACTTCGAGGCCATTGGCTGTTCGACCCCGCAACACGACACAGCAAGGATTCGGCTCGCAGCAACACTGTTACGTGCACCCGTTCTCGAATGGATTTACTACACCGACGTAACCCGCGAGGAGAAGACGTGGCAGCAGTTTCGGGCAGATTTAATCAGGCGTTTCAAACCAATTAATACAACCTACATGGCGCGGCAGTAGATACACCAACACAAGCAATACAGTAGTGTAACACAGTATATGCAGCAGATGGAGTTACTGTTCAACCGCATCACCGACCTGACCGAAGGCGAAAAAATCCAGGCGTACACCGAAGGGTTAAAAATGGAGATTCGGCGGCAGGTGATCGCCGCGAATTACAACAGCTACAGAGACATCGTACCTGCTGCCGAGCGATACGACGCGCTGACTCGAGGTCAATCTGAAACACGACGTTTCACGCCGAACCGATGGACATCGACAAATACGACGCGAAGCAGCAGCCGACAAAATGCGAATTTTGCGGCGCAACAGGACATCAGATTTTGTCATGCTACAAAATGAAGAAAGCACTGAGGAAAGTAGAATGAGAAAGAATCAACTATGAGCGTAAGTGATACAAATATGCAACCCTAGCAATGTGTACCCCATATGGGCTACCCCACTATAGCCTACACAATATTATAATTTGACACACCCCCATAGGCAAAGTGGGAGAGAACAAGGGGTCATAAGACCAGTCAAGCAAGGCAAAGAAAAGCTCAGGGTGGATCACAACGTCACCACACAGTCCGAGCACAAGGTCAAGGCCAGAAGGCCATTTCACATACAGGAGTACACATAAATATATAAGGCTAAACACGCAAGAGCAGGTATATATATATAAGAGTACAAGCAAGGTCAAGAGGTGAGCAAGTGAGGCAAGACAGGTACAAGTCCCAGCCGAGTGCAGAAGCGCTGATGATCACAAGGCGGAAGTGCCTTGGTGAAAACATCAGCAGTGTTGGCCTCAGAGGCCACGTACCCAAGTCGCAACTGACCATGCTGCTGCAGCTCACGAGCAAGAAAGTAACGGAGAGCAATGTGCTTCGTTCTATGCTCCAGGCGCTGCTCTCGACACAATGCCAGCATGGCCTTGTTGTCTACGTACAGCACTGGAGGAGAACGAGGCGGCTCTCCAAGGTCGGCCAGCAGGTAGGTGAGCCAGCGAAGCTCCTGAGCAGCCATGGCCTTGTTGTCTACGTAACTGCCTGTAGGATTGGTTACTATAGTTATAGCGTTTTCTGAGTTGGTGGTGCACCTTTCTTGTTTGTTCTTTCCTATTTGTACCCTCGCTCAATATTGAATCATCCTCTCTTTTGGCAAACTCTCTGGACCCCTTCCTCTCGTAACTCTCGTTCTACCCAAACACCCTAGTGCCTAAGTCTTAACTACTTCTGATATGGTATCGAGGTAGATTTCGATCAATGGGCCCACCAATTTTCGACCCTGTCATGGCGGCCCTCCCTCCCGACGACTTTCTGCTTCGATCGAGCCGTCAGTGCGACCGTCACGTGAAAATCCGTGATGGTTTCGATCGTCAGTGCGATCGACGGGGCGAAGGCGGCGCTCTGCTCGTCGCGGTGCCTCGTCGCCCCGTCGTTCGCTGCCCCGCTGCCCCGACGTCGCCTCGTCACACCTCCGTTTCGGCCCCCTATTCCGCTCGTTGCGTCCGAGCAGCTGACCGCGCCCACCCTCCCGCGGTCCCCACTGCAGCTGTCGCACTTGCTGCTGCCGTGCGCGCTCCTACTGTGGGGGGAGGTCGTGGGAGTGGTGGACCATGGGGGAGGTGGTGTGACGGGGCGACCGCTGTGACCAACCGATGCCCTCCTCTCTCCTCTCTCTCACTGCAGCGCCTGTCGCTGTGGGGGGATGGGGGGAGTGTGAGGGGGTGGCGAGAGAGATTCTGCCAAGCCAGCGGCCGCCCTTCCTCCTCTCTCTCTCACTCGCGCGTGTGCCGCTATGGGGGGGATGATGAGAATAGAACGAGAATGAATGAACTATGAATGAAGTGAGTACAAATAGGAAACCCTAGCTGGGTTGTACCCCCTATGGGATACCCCACTACAGCCTACACAATAGTATAAGCTATATATATGTTCTGACAGGGGAGGGTGAGAGAGGGTGGCGGATGTCAGCCGAGCATCTGCTGCTGCCGCCCGCTGCTACCGTGGCACCTCCAGCTGCCGCACCTACCGCCACCTGTCCTTGTTTCTGCTGCTTGCTGCTAGGGCCTGCAGGTGCTGCCGTCGAGCCGCAGCTGTCTTGGTGCATGTTGCAGCCACAGAGCCAGCTCCTCAGGCGACCTGCCGCCCCTTCTTCTACTACTGCTTCTACCTTGGCCCAGAGTGTGCTACAGCTGGATCTGCCACCAGTGCAATGGTTGTCACTACACTTGTTTGTTGCTCCAATTTCCGCTGTGCAATCGTGATGTACCCCTTAAGGGGGCGCTAACTGCATACTCCTCTCCTACAGCCAGTCAAGGGGGCGTGTCGGAAAATATAAGTTAATATTTTCTATATGTAACTGCCTGTAGGATTGGTTACTGTAGTTATAGCGTTTTCTTAGTTGGTGGTGCACCTTTCTTGTTTGTTCTTTCCTATTTGTACCCTCGCTCAATATTGAATCATCCTCTCTTTTCGCAAACTCTTTGGATCCCTTCCTCTTGTAACTCTCGTTCTACCCAAACACCCTAGTGCCTAAGTCTTAACTACTTTTGATAGATCTCAGCCTCACAACTGGACCCGAGAAAAGAAGACGAGCGAGTAGCCCGCCACGAAACAGAGCCGGAACCAAGACTGAAGGTGTAACCCCGGGACGACCGCTGAGTAGCCTGGTCGTCAGCCCAAGAAGCGTACGCGTGCCCAGTGAGAACCACTGGACTCCGCCCTCCAAGCACTAGCCCCGTGCCCGACGTACTGCACAAGTAGCGCAACACCCTCTTTGCTGCAGCCATGTGCTCTGGTCTGTGTCTCCGAGGAGCAACATAGCGTGCAAGAATGCCAAGAGGGTATGCAAGGTCAGGTCGTGTGCAGGTCATCAGATACATGAGGCAGCCAACAAGCTCTGGGTACGGGCCACTCGACTCTACGGACTCATCCGAAGGCAGAGCTAAGAGCGAGTGGCGAGTAGACAGAGGAGTGGCCTGAGGCGAGGAGTACATGAAGCCGAAGCGCTGATGGACCTGCTGCACCATGTGTGACAAAGTCAAGGTAATGGTGCGCCGTGCTCTGTCCTGAGTGATCTGCAAGCCAAGGTAGTTGCGCAGTTCACCCAGGTCTGTGCACGTGTGTCTCTTCTGCAGCTCGGAGTTCACGTAGGCGAGTCAAGCAATGTCAGCTGTGGCAAAGATTAAGTCATCGACATACACGACGATGTAGAACGGCGGCAGAGAGGTGTTGGTGCGAAGAAACAACGACGGGTCAGCAGTAGTGGGAGCAAACCCAAGAGCCGCAAGCGTAGTCCTCAATGTGTCGTGCCACTCACGCGGTGCCTGACGGAGAGCGTAAACTGGCCATCGGAGGCTCCACTGGGTGCCAGGAGGGAAAGTCCAAGTGAAGCCAGGTGGACGGCGCAGCCAGATCTCCTCGTGCAGGCTACCCTGCAAGAAAGCAGTGCTGAAGTCAAGAGAGTGAAGCTCGTAGTCGCGCTGAGCGGCTATGTGCAGCAGCACCCGAAGAGTGGTCATCTTCGGGGTGGGAGAGAAGGTCTGAAAGTAGTCAACTCCCTGCCGCTAACTGAAGCCACGAGTGACGTACCGCGCCTTGAAGGCAGGTGGAGAGCCTGGCGGCCGCTTCACCCTGAAGATCCACATGCCACTGATGATGTTCGCCCCAGGAGGGGGAACCGCGTCAACGTAGGTGCCTGTGGACTTCCAGGAAGCCATCTTTGCATCCATAGCTGCTTGCCACTGAGAGGAGTAGGAACCCTCTACGGCCTCCGCGTAAGAGCGCGGAGTCGGGATGTCTAGTGCATCCGGGTCTCCCTCAAAGGCAAGCCGTACAGACGCGAGATGAGGTGAAGCAGCAGCCAGACACTGAAACTCCTCCTGCCTATCCTCAAGGACGTCCGTACCAAGAGCACACTCACCCCCGACGGACGGAGGACAGAAAGACGCAGACTCAGCAACAAGACTAGCAACGTAGTCTAGACGCTAGCGAGCAGCAAAGTCGACGAGCTCAGCAACAAGAGCAGACGCAGCAATCGACTCAAAAGAGGGGTCAGTGACGACAGTAGCAAGGAGACACGTGGCAGTAGGACTGGCAGCACGAAGAGAGTCCGACTCCGGGTCGGCAAGCGCAGGAAGAGAGGACTCAGGAGGAGAAGGCAAAGGGGCACGCAGAGGAGCAGTGGACGGACGCAGAGACATCCGGTGTGTGCCAGGGATAGGAGGAGGACGCTGACGCGAACCGCGACCACTAGCGTGAGCAGCACGAACAGGCAATGCGGGACAAGACGCAGGCTCACGACGCTCAGCAAGACCTCTAGTAGGACCAGTGTAAGGAGAGGGAGCAGGCAGTGGGGAGGCGGGCGGTAACTATGAAGTACCAAGAACCTGCTGAAGGAGCGTTACTAAGTACGGCCGAGGCCGCGCGGCAGCTTCAGAAACAGCGGGGACAGCACCAGTACCCTCAGCGGCGGCACCAGCGCCAACAGCACTTCCAGCTGCAGGACCTCCAGCAACACCAGCAGCACCCGCAGCAGGACCACCGCTAAGACTGGCAGCAGTAGTCTCAGCGCCAACACCTTCAGCAGCTCCAGCTCCAGCAGAACGCCTCCACCGCCGGGCAAACCACTCGCGCAGCTCCTGTGGAGAGGCTGGCTCCCGCTGGGACGAAGCACCCGAAGAACCTCCAGGCCCAGCACCGCCAGACACCACAAGGGGAGGTCCAGCAGCCGCAAGCTCCGCACCTCCAGGCTCAGTAGCTCCAAACGCAGCACCCCCAAGCTCTGTAGCTCCAGACGCAGCACCCCCAGGCTCAGCAGCTCCTGACGTAGCACCCCCAGGCTCAGCACCCCAAGTCGAAGCACCCCCAGACGTAGCACCCCCAGGCTCAACACCCCCAGTCGCAGCACCCCCAGACGTAGCACCCCCAGGCTCAACACCCCGAGTCGCAGCACCCCCAGACTCAGCACCCCTGGGCTCAGCACCCTCGCGCACAGCACCCCTAGAGTCAGCACCCCCAGGCTCAGCACCAGCAGCAGCACCTGAGTTACCAGCAACCTTGCCCAGCTCCACTGCGTCTACCTGGGACACACCTGAAGGGGCTGGACCCTGAGGGGGAAGGGGGTCTACCGGGGAGGGACCTGGCACAAGGAAGTGCGGTGGCGGGGGGAGGTAAGGAGTGTGGTAGGAGAAGAGGTAATAGTAGGGGACTGACTCGTCGAGCGTGACGTCCTGGGAGGACAGAACACCACGAGAGGAGGGGTGGTAGAACTGCCATCGTGGTGCGTCAGGGGGGAAGCCAAGGAAGACAAAGGGAGCAGCACGAGGTGACAGCTTGTCCGCAGACAAGTCGCGAACAAACGCCCAAGATCCCCAAACACGGAACGCAGACGCATCACCCACCTTCTCCGTCCACAGCAGAGCTAGGGAGGTCTCCGACCGGGAGACCCTGGGGTGAAGGTTAATCTGATGCGCCGCGTACCGAACCGCAAACGGCAACAGAAAATGGGGGGCAGCCGCATGCATCATGGACGTACGAGCGACGTCCATGACCATGCCAATGCGGCGCTCAGCAATCCCATTTTGCTATGGAGAGTCCGGAAGCGTAAAGGTCTGGCGGATGCCTCGCGCACGAGAGTAGGCTCGCAGAAGATCTCTCCGCCTCGGTCAGAGTGCAGACGCAGAACAGGAAAGTCCGAGCCGAAGCTCCTCCTGAGCTGGAGACGAGCTGCACGGATCCACTCGATCAACACCTCAGTGATCACCCTTGCTGCGGAAGGGGAAGACCATGGTGTAACGCGAGTAGTCGTCAACCACGAGCAGGAAGTAGCGCTCGTGACCCTTTCCACGGACGCGGGTCAGGCCCCACACGTCCAGGTGAAGCGTCTGCAGCGGAGCCTCTGTCGGGGAAAACTTAGAGGAGTGAGGGGCAGCCCGGAGCCGCCCCTCGACACAAGCGACACAGGAAGGACCAGGCCCCGAAGGAAGTGGAGGGAGGGACTGAGGAAGACGAGAGATAAGGACACGGGAAGCCATGCCTTGAAGACGAGGCAGGGAGGGGTGGCCAAGACGGTGGTGCCACAGGAGAGTCTCGTGAGACAGGAGGCGACACGAGCAGGGGGCAGACTCAGGATTGGACCTGGACGCTGCAGCAAACACCTGACCCGACGCAGCTACCTGGCCAGACGCAGGGACAGGAGGAGACTCAGTGGTCAGGGTGTAGAGGCTCGACCCCGCCCGACGCGAAAACGTGGCTAGGTGACGGTCCGTGCGGGCGTCCGAGAAGTGGGTCACCCGCTGACTCGCAAGAGTAAACTGGTGAACCCCTGCATCCAGTAGGTCAGCGCCTCTCACCAAGTTCGTCGAGAACGAGGGGAGGTAGAGACAAAACAAGGTGCCCAAGGGGGCACCCGGACACGGGAGGACAGTGGAGAAGTGAGAGAGGACACGACCCCCACAGGGGTCGGCCAGCGAGACTACAGCCGGCCGCCCAAGCGGCGTGAGTATGGTGCGGTCTCGAAAGAAGGAGCGAGAAGCCCCTGAGTCAAGTGTGAAGGTGAGGGAGGCCGAAGCCAACGCGGTACCTGAGAGCGCAGCCTCACCAGTACCTGAGGGCGCAGACGCGCCGGCACCTAGAGCAACAGCCTCACTAGCACCTAGCGCAGCAGTACCAATGCTCGGGTCGGGCGGGAAACACCGGTAGCAGTCACCCTCATCACTAATAGTCACAGCAAAAATGGTAGCAAGGATAGCATCAAAGTCAAGGTCATAGATAGCTACACCTGCCCTAGACAGCTCTCCCCAGCAGGGGATCTCACTAGCCTCGGGGAACTGCTGACGCCAAGCGTCCGTCAGGCGGCCAAAGCAGCGCTGGGTGGGGTGGGCACCCCCACACTGCTCACCCGCGCGGTCGCCGGTGCGAAGGACGCAGGTGCACGGACCAAAACCCCCACCATGCTGACACTGCGTGTACTACTCACGGAGCTGCTGAGGAGGGGGGATGTCCCGAGAACGCTGCTGCTGCTGCTGGCGCTGACCACCACCAAAACCGCTCTGCTGCAAGGCACCACCCCGACCAGCTCCACCTCCTCCGCCATTGCCGCCTCCACCTCTGCCACCACCTCCGCCTCCGCTCCGATCGCTACCGCCGCCGCTGCCTCCGCCTCCGCTGCCGCCACCACCACCTCCACCACTACCACCACTCCCACCGCCACCCCCACTCCCTCCGCCGCCTCCACCGCCACCTCCACCACCCCCGCTAGCTCCACCCGCGCCCTTGCCCCCCTTGCCCTTGCTGGTGCGGCGTCTCCTGCTAGGGGCAGACGCCTCACCGACTGACTCAAGACCAAGTTGGTCGGCCGCAGCAGTAGAGGCCTCTGATGGCAACAAGGGGGAAGGGGAACACCCCTGAAAGATGGGGGTGCGAGGGTCACCACGAGAGGCTCCTACAGCGACTATGCTCTTCTCCGCTGCTAGGAGGGCCTTCTCTAGGAGGTCAACAGTAAGAGTGGTGGGACAGAATGAGAGGAAGTGGTCCTTGACTACGCGAAGGGAGTCAAGGAGGCGGGTGACTATGTAATAGAGAGTGATGTACATGGGGGGGGGGTTCTTGGCGCACAACTCAGCAGGAAGCGCGGCGCGGTAGCCAGTGTCACTAGTGCGGAGTTGCGTTATGAGGTCAGTGACTGTGGGAAAGGCAGCAAGGTCAGGGAAGAGGTACGGTAGCCTGAGGCGGCTCAGTGCAGTAGTGGCAGGGGAAGAGTAGCTGCATATAGGTGCGTTGAGGTGCAGCTGCATATAGGTGCGTTGAGGTGGAAGCCGAAGCTACCAGTCACCAACATCAAACGATTAGATTTTATCTTGGGGCAAGATTTTCTGAGGCGATTCAACCCTGAGATCGATTGGGTCAACAGCAAGGTGTGCATCTACAACAACGGGAAGCGAATAGCACTGCAAAGCTGGACGGATACAGGAGACGTACCTGAAACAACACTTGCATGATTCGAACAGACGGTGAACGAGAATAAAACGGGTTACCTAGCACTGGTCATGACAGAAGTAGAGGAAGAGAAGCCGAGTTCTGAGCTCCCCATAGTAGTAAAGGAGGTCTTGGAGCAGTACAAGGATATAATGCCCGACGACCTACCTGCAGGCGTACCTCCAGCATGCACCCACGAGCACGAGATCGTGGAGGAACCAGGTGCAAAATCCGTCTCACAAACACCATACCGACTGAGTCCAAATGAACTGACAGACATGAAAAAACAAATAGAGTATCTACTGGACAGACAACCGATCCGCCCATCCACCTCTCCCTACGGTGCACCAGTTCTCTTCATTCCAAAACCAGACGGCACTCTACGGATGTGCATCGACTACCGCGCACTGAACAAATAGACAGTCAAAAACAAACATCCCATACTACGCATAGACGACCTACTCGATCAACTACGTGGAGCAACAGTCTTCTCGAAGCTAGACCTACGGTCGGGTTACTGGCAGATCAAGATGGCAGAAAACTTGATCCACAAGACGGCGTTCCGTACCAGATACGGCTCCTACGAATACTTGGTGATGCCGTTCGGACTTTGCAACGCACCAGCAACGTTTCAGGCGGAGATGAATCACATCTTACGACCCCTGCTGGACGAGTGCGTGGTGGTGTACCTGGACGACATTCTCATCTTCTCCAACAACATGAAGGAGCACGTGGAGCATCTACAAAAGGTGTTCGAGATCCTGCGGAAAAACAACTTCTATGTGAATCTGTCGAAGAGCGACTTCGCCTTGAAGAAGGTGCAGTTTCTCGGGCACATGGTGAGTGCCAAGGGCGTACACGTGGACCCGCGGAAGATCGAAGCCGTCAAGAAGTGGAAAGTACCGGAGAACGTGAAGGAGTTGCAGCTGTTCCTAGGCTTCGCCAACTACTACAACAAGTTCGTGCCGTAGTACGCTAAGATAGCAGCGCCACTGACTGACCTACTCAAAAAGGATACGCCCTACAAATGGGATACCCCTCATCAGCAAGCCATGGAGCAGCTACAGACAGCACTGACTACAGCGCCAGTACTCATCCTACTTGATCCAGACAAGGACTACGGGGTGGAAGCAGACGCTAGTGACCAAGCAGTCGGAGCAGTACTGATGCAGGATCACGGACGCGGTTTGCAGCCTATCGCCTAACTCAGTAAGAAACTACATGGAGCTAAACTAAACTACCCCATTCACGACAAGGAAGCCTTAGCGATAGTCATAGCCTTCAAGGCGTGGAGGTGTTACTTAGAGGGAGCCAAAACTACAGTCTACACTGACCAGTGCAGTCTCAAATACCTGAAGTCGCAGCCGACGATCTCACGACGACAAGTGCGGTGGGTGGACTTCCTGGAAACTCACTTCCACTATGACATCGTCTACAAGCCCGGGCTACACAACAAAGCAGACGCATTGAGCCGCGTCGGACATGTAGCAGGCATCCAGCTCGACGGGTTGAACCCTCTGCTCAAGGGTCTATTCCAACATGGGTACTCCGTGGACGCAGAAATCGCTACAGCACAGACCAAGAAGTTGCTACAGTGGAAGAAAGACTTAGCTGTAAGGAAGGGTTCAGGAAAGATTTGGGTACCGAATTACGTCCCGCTACGGCAGATCCTATTGGAGGAGTTTCACGACGTACCTTACGCGGGACATTTTGGGAGCAACAAGACGTTAGCAGGGATAGCGAAGTATTACTACTGGCCCAGGATGGCACCAGACGTGCAGCAGTTCGTCACCTCTTGCGACACGTGCCAGCGGATGAAGAGTAGCAAGCATAAAAAAACAGGGTTACTTCAGCCTCTACCCGTACCGGAGCAGCCATGGCAGGTCGTTAGCCTCAACTTTATCACAGGACTCCCTTCGACCTCACGGAGGCACGATTCCATCTTCGTAGTCATCGATAAGTTCTCCAAAATGGGTCACTTTATACTGACCAACGCCACAGCTACAGCTGAAGCAACTGCCCGCCTCTTCTTCGACCGCATCATCACCATCCACGGCATCTCTGCTACACTCATCTCAGACAGAGACCCAAAATTCACCAGTAAGTTCTGGAAGGAGCTCATGGGACTGTTGGGGACAAAGCTTGCAATATCTTCAGCATACCACCCCCAGACTGACGCACAGACAGAGTGACTCAATCAAGTGGTTGAATAGTTACTACGCACAGCTTGCAAGGACAAAGTTAGCCATTGGGACACATAGTTACCGACCCTAGAGTTCGCTTACAACAATGCATCACATGCGGCCACGGGGAAAACTCCTTTCTTCCTGTGTTACGGACGGGAACCACTCACACCACAGCAGCCAACCACATCGGCACACGTCCAAGCCGCACATGACTTCGTCACCACCATGCAGCAGCTATGGGAGAAGATTGAGCGACGACTCACTACGATGCAGACCTCCGAGAAGCAGTATGCCGATCGTCAGCGACGTGATCACTCAGTAGCAGTCGGAGATCAGGTGCTTCTTGACACGCGCAACTTGAACCTGTCTCACCTCCCATCCAAACTCCGGCCTCGCTTCAGTGGTCCTTTTCTCGTTGAGGCTCAGGTGACACCAGTTACATTCCGCTTGCGCTTACCTACTACTTGGAAGCTTCACAAAGCTTTCCATGTGCAGCTACTAAACCCTACAAGGACCCCAACCAACAGTTCCAGGGACGGCAGCTACCGCCACCTCCACTTGTTCTTGTGCAGGATGAACCCGAGTACGAGATCGAGCGCGTTCTCTCTCATCAGCGCCGCGGCGGCAAGACCCTCGAGTTCCTGATCCGCTGGAAGGGATACAACCCCACTGAGGACAGTTCGGTTGCAGAAGCTGATATGGGCAACGCACGCCGTGCTCTCAAGGACTATCTTGTCAAGCAGAGTGTATCTCATGCCACCCAGCTTTGAGGGGGGGACGTGTGAGAGTACGACGGCTTATGCCAGCTATGCTTGCTTGCCTTTACTTTATCATGCTATTTCTAGCATAGGATAATTATATGCATGCATGAATTGCTTGATTTCCTAGGCTAGGTTCTTTCCTATATTTTATTATAATTATAGCACCAAGCTAGGTTGCGTGCACCGAATTCTGGCTTTTCGGTTGCCATCAAATTGCCTTCTACCGAATTCAGTAAGGATCTGTTCGGGACGCTACGCGACCCGCGGAACCTTCGCGTAACACCTGGTTACGGGGCCTTGTGTCGAGCCTATATATAGCCTCGTGTTGTACCCAGGTGATCATTCAATTCGACTCAAATCTCATTCTCTTTTCTGAGCTCGATCCTAGATCCTCACAGCTGCTGCCGTGTTAACTCTACCCCGAAATGCACAGAGGTAACTCCATCGTGTGCCTCTTGTAACAGTAATTCCCGTAGCAGTGTGTACCCTGGTACCCAGATGCTGTCAGTCCCGGCTTTTACGTAATAAACTCCCTTTGCTGTTGCGAACTACTGCGAATTTCCTCTAGTGAAGAATGGATCTGTTTGGTACCCATGGGTAAATAGTCCTGTCAGTAGTGGGCTGGTTTGGGTAAGTAGTGTCAGGCATATATGCTATAGTCTCTGTAGGCTGTAGTGGGGCAGTTCATATGGGGTACGACACTTTAGGGTTTCCTACTTGTACTCCTCTTTCTGCTTAATGCATCCAATCTCGTTTCTCGTCATGGTATCGAGCAGGTTCCCTAGTGGGAACGCTACCTAGGGCCCACCACGATATTTTTTTTTTCTTGCCCGGAGCGCGCTTCACTCCTGCCCGAGTCGCGCTCTGTGTGCCCTACCTACCTTCGCGCCGCCCTAAGTGGCCCCTCTCACGGCCCCTTACGCCGCCCTCACGGCCCCTCGCGCCGCCCTTTACGGACCCTTGCGCCGCCCTTATGGCCCCTTCTGGCCCCTCACGCTGCCCTTACGGTCGCTTACGGCCCCACACGCCGCCCTTACGACCCTCACGACGCCCATTCCGGCCCCTTACGGCCCCATCGCCGCCCCACTTAGGCCCCTTGCGGCCCCTCTCTTCGACCCCGTCTAGGCCCCTTGTGCCCCCCCCACCTTTGCGGCCCCTCCGGAACCCCGTCACCGCCACCTACGGCCCCGTCGCCGCCAACTGCGGCCCCGTCGCCATCACCTGCAGCCCCGTCGCCGCCACCTACAGCCCCATCGCCGCCACCTGCGGCCCCGTCGCCACCACTGGCAGCCCCATCGCCGCCACCTGCGGCCCTGTCGCCGCCACCTGCGGCCCTTTCGCCGCCACGTGCGGCCCCGTCGCCGCCACCTGCGGCGCCATCGCCACCACCTGCGGCCCCGTCGCCGCCACCTGCAGCCACGTCGCCGCCACCTGCGGCCCCGTCGCCGCCACTTGCGGCCCCGTTGCTGCCACTTGCGGCCTCGTCGCCGCCACCTACAGCCCTGCCGCCTCCAACAACCCCGTCGCCGCCACCTGCGGCCCCATCGCCGCCACCTGCGGCCCCTTCGCCGTCACCCGCGACCAAGCAGCCGACCCAGCAGCCGAGCCGCCTAGCAGCCGAGCCACCCAGCAGCCAAGCCGCCTAGCAGCCGAGCCGCCTAGAAGCTGAGCCGCCAAGCCGCCAAGCCGCCCAGCAGCGGAGCCGCCCTGCGGCCGAGCCGCCGAGCTGCCCTACTGTCGAGCCGCTGCTGTTCCTACCGGTGCGCCCCGGCCCTCCTTCCTCTGACTGGTGAGCTCACTACCTACTAGGCCACTACTGTCATGGCTACCCCCAGTGTCCTTACTTTTGATGCTGAGGGCCGTGCCGTTGACTTTGAGGTCTAGGTCGATGACCTCCAGCTGTTTCTCCAGTGCAATTGGGCAGACGGAGTCTCTCTCTTCGATCTCACCTCTGGTGCCTCTCCTGCCCCGCCTACTATCGCTGACAGCACTGTTCGCTCACAGTGGGCCACGCGCGATGCTGCTGCTCGCCTTGTTGTGCGTCGCCACTTACCGACCACTGAGCGTGCACACTTTAGCCAGTACAAGAGTGCTCAGACCTTGTACGACGCTGTAGTTGCACGCTACTCTTCCCCTGCCACTACTGCACTGAGCCGCCTCATGCTACCGTACCTCTTCCCTGACCTTGCTGCCTTTCCCACAGTCGCTGACCTCATTACGCACCCCCGCACTAGTGACACTTGCTCCCCTGCTCCGCTTCCTACTGAGTTCTGCGCCAAGAACCCCCCCCCCCCCCCATGTACATCACCCTCTACTACATAGTCACCGGGCTCCCTAACTCTCTCCGCGTAGTCAAGGACCACTTCCTCTTAGTTTGCCCCACCACTCTCATCGTTGACCTCCTCAAGAAGGGCCTCCTAGTAGCAGAGAAGAGCATTGTCGCTGTAGGAGCCTCTAGTGGTGACCCTCGCACCCCCGTCTTTGAGGGGTGTTCCCCCTCCCCCCTCTTGCCCTCTGTTGCCTCTGATGCTGCGGCCAACCTCGTTGGTTTCGAGTCGGTCGGTGCTGCGTCTGCCCGGAGCGAGAGACGCCGCACCGGCAAGGGCAAGGGGGCCAAGGGCACTGGAGGGGCTGGCGGGGGCGGTGGTGGTGGTGGTAGAGGCAGGGGAGGGGGTGGGGGTGGTGGGGCGGGGGTGGAGGTGTCGGTGGCAGCAGTGGAGGCGGAAGAGGCGTCGGCGGTGGCGGAGGGAGCGGAGGCGGCAAAGGCGGCGAAGGCGGCAGAGGTGGCGGAGGCGGCGGCGGCAGTAGTGGACCTGGTTGTGGCTCTGCGCAAAGGAGTCACTTCGGTGGTGGTACGCGCCACCACCAGCAGAGCAGTCGTGAGATCCTGTCCCCTTAGCAGCTTCGTGAGTGGTTCGCTGCGCGTCAGCGCAGTGAGGGTACGGGTCCCTGCACCTACGTTCTCCGCACCGGCGACCGCGCTGGTGAGCAGTGCGGGGGGGCGCACTCCACCCAGGGCTGCTTCGGCTGCCTGACGGACGCGTTGCGTCACCAGTTCCCTGGGGCCTCTGAGATCCCTCGCTGGGGAGAGGTGTCTAGGGCGGGGGTTGCTATCTTTGATCTTGAATTTGATGCTATTCTTGTTGCCATGTATGCTGTTGATGATAGTGTTCCGATTGACTATTACCTGTGTGTACCGCCTAACCCAGGCATTGAGGCCACTACTCTAGGTGCTGGTGAGGCTGCTGCTCTAGGTGCTACTGTGTCTGCTGCCCCAGGTGCTGGTGAGTCTGCTCTCTCAGGTACTACGTCGGCTTAGGCCTTACACACCTTCACCCTTGACTCAGGTGCGTCCCACTCCTTCTTTCGAGACCGCACCACTCTTATGCCGCTCAGTCGGCCGGTTGTAGTCTCCCAAGCGGACCCCTCTGGGGGTCCTATCCTTGCTAGCTTCTCCACTGTCTTACCGTGCCCGACAACCCCCTCTGGCACCTTGTCAGGTCTCTACCTCCCCTCGTTCTCTAGAAACTTGGTGAGTGGAGCTGATCTACACGATAGGGGGGTTGACCATTTCACTCATTCGAGTCAGCGGGTGACCCACTGCACGTGTGCTCGGACAGGCCGACACTTGGCCGCGTTCACCCGTCCGCTAGGGTCGAGCTTGTACACCCTTACTACTTAGTCTCGTCCAGCTGCTGAGTTTGGCCGAGTAGTTGCGTCGAGTCAGGTGTTTGCTGTAGCGTCCAGGTCTGGTCCTGAGTCTGCTCCCTGCTCGTGTCGTCTCCTGTCCCACCAGACTCTCCTTTAGCACCACCGCCTTAGTCACCCCTCCTTGCCTTGTCTCTGAGGCATGGCCTCCCGTGTCCTTGTCTCTGGTCTCCCTCGGTCTCTCCCTCCCCTTCCTCCGGGGCCTGGCCCTACCTGCCTCCCCTGCGTCGAGGGGCGACAGCGCGCCGCCCCTCACTCCTCCGAGTTTCCTCCGATAGAGGCTCCGCTGCAGACTCTCCACATGGACGTGTGGGGCCCAGCCCGTGTCAGTGGGCAGGGGCGCGAGCGGTACTTCTTGCTGGTGGTTGACGACTACTCGCGTTACACCACAGTCTTCCCCTTGCGCAGCAAGGGTGACGTCATTGAGGTGCTGGTCGACTGGATCCGCGTAGCTCGTCTCTAGCTCAAAGAGAGTTTTGGCTCGGACTTTCCTGTTCTGCGTCTGCACTCAGACAGAGGCGGGGAGTTTTCCTCTACCTGTCTGGGAGCCTTCTGTCGTGCACAGGGCATCCGCCACACCTTCACGGTTCCGGCCTCTCCACAACAAAAAGGGATTGCTGAGCGCCGCATTGGCATGTTCATGGACGTCGCTCGTACGTCCATGATGCATGCGGCTGCCCCCCACTTTCTGTGGCCGTTTGCGTTTCAGTACGCCGCGCATCAGCTCAACCTTCAGCCCCGGGTTTCCTTGCCAAAGACCTCCCCCGCCTTGCGGTGGACGGGGAAGGTTGGCGATGCGTCTGCGCTTCGGGTCTGGGGATCTCAGGCGTTTGTCCGTGACTTGTCTGCGGACAAGCTGTCCCCCCATGATGTTCCCTGCGTCTTCCTTGGCTTCCCCCGTAACGCGCCTTGGTGGCAGTTTGACCACCCCACCTCGCGCCATGTTCTCTCCTCCCAGGACGTCACCTTTGACGAGTCGGTGCCTTACTACCATCTCTTCCCCTACCGCACTACGCCCCTCCCCTCTAAGGAAAGTAGAACGAGAACGAATGACTATGAAATGAAAGTGATACAAATATGCAACCCTAGAAATGTGTACCCCATAAGGGCTACCCCACTATAGCGTACACATCATTATGATTTGACACACCCCCATAGGCAAAGTGGGGGAGAACAAGGGGTCACAAGACCAGTCAAGCAAAGCAAAGCAAAGCTCATGGTTGATCACAAAGTCACCACACATTCCGAGCACAAGTTCAAGGCCAGAAGGCCAGTTCACATGAAGGAGCACATTTGTATATAAGAGGCTAAGTAAGCAAGAGCAGAAGTATATATATGTGACAGTACAAGCAAGGTCAAGAAGTGAGCAAGTGAGGCAAGACTGACACAAGACGAAGCTGAGTATAGAAGCGCTGATGATCTCAAGGCGCAAGTGCCTTGGTGAAAACATCAGCAGTGTTGGCCTCAGAGGCCACGTACGCAAGCCGCAACTGACCACGCTGCTGTAGCTCATGACCAAGGAAGTAGCGAAGAGCAATGTGCTTTGTTCTGTGCTCCTGTCTCTGCTCTCAACGCAAGGCCAGCATGGCCTTGTTGTCTACGTACAGGACTGGAGGAGAACGAGGCGGCTCTCCAAGGTCGGCCAGAAGGTAGGTGAGCCAGCGAAGCTCCTGTGCAGCCATGGCCCCGGCGTAGATCTCGGCCTCACAATTGGAGCCGAGAACAGAAGACAAGCGAGTAGCCCGCCACGAAACAGAGCCGGAACCAAGGCTGAAGGTGTAACCCTGTGACAACCGCTGCGTAGCGTGGTCGTCAGCCCAAGAAGCGTCCGCGTGCCCTGTGAGGACCACTGGACTCTCCCCTCCAAGCACTAGCCCCATGCCTGACGTACTGCACAAGTAGCGCAACACCCTCTTCGCTGCAGTCATGTGCTCTGGTCGGTGTCTCCCAGGAGCAACATAGCGTGCAAGAATGCTAAGAGGGTATGCAAGGTCAGGTCGTGTAGAGGTCATCAGGTACATGAGGTAGCCAACAAGCTGTAGGTAGGGGCCACTCGACTCTACGCACTCATGCGAAGGCAGAGCTGAGAGCGAGTGGCGAGAAGGCAGAGGAGTGGCCTGAGGCGAGGAGTACGTGAAGCCTGAGGGGGAACTGCGTCAACGTAGGTGCCTGTGGACTTCGAAGAAGCCATCTCTGCATCCATAGCAGCCTGCCATTGAGAGGAGTAGGGACCCTCTACGGCCTCCGCGTAAGAGCACGGAGTCGGGATGTCTAGTGCAGCCGAGTCCCCCTCAGGGGTAAGCAGTACGGACACGAGATGGGGTGAAGCAGCAGCTAGACACTGGAACTCCTCTTGCGTGTCCTCAAGGACGTCCGTGCCAAGAGCACACTCACCCCCGACGGACGGAGGACAGACAGACGCAGACTCGGCAACAAGACTAGCATCGTAGTCTAGACGACAGCGAGCAGCAAAGTCGACGAGCTCAACAACTAGAGGAGACGCAGAAGTGGACTCAAAGGAGGGGTCAGTGACGACACTAGTAAGAAGACGCGTGACAGTAGGACTTGCACCACGAAGAGAGTCCGACTCCGGGTCGGCAAGTGCAGGAAGAGAGGACTCAGGAGGAGAAGGCAAAGGGGCACGCAGAGGAGCAGTGGACGGGCGCAGAGACATCTGGTGCGTGCCAGGGACAGGAGGAGGACGCTGACGCGAACCGCGACCACTAGCGCGAGCAGCACGAACAGGCGATGCAGGGCGAGACGCAGGCTTACGACGCTCAGCAAGACCTCCAGTAGGACTACTGTAGGGAGAAGGAGCAGGCAGTGGGGAGGTTAGCGGTAACTGTGACTATGACTGGAAAGGCGGTGGACACTCTAAGGGAGGAGGAAGACCAAGAACCTGTTGAAGGAGCAGAACAAAGTACGGTCGAGGCCGCGCGGCAACTCTAGACATACCAGGGACAGCACCAGCACCCCCAGTGGCACCACCAGCGCCAACAGCACCTCCAGCTCCAGTACCTCTAGCAGCAAAAGCACCAGGACCGCCGCCAGGACTGACAGCAATAGCCTCCGTGCCAACGCCCTCAGTAGCTCCAACTCCAGGCGCACTCGCAGGCCCAGCAGCTCTAGCACTCCCAGGACTAGCACCTCCGAGACCGGCGGCACCAGTACCCTCAGCAGCCAAAGAAGCACCAGCTCCAGCAGTACGCCTCCAGCGCCAGGCGCAGCTCGTGTGGAGAGAGTGGCTCCCGCCGAGACGAAGCACCCGGAGAACCAACAGGCCCACCACCGCCGGACGCCACAGGAGCAGGTCTAGCGGCCGCGAGCTCCGCACCCCAAAGCTCAGCAGCTCCAGACACAGCACCCCCAGGCTCAGCAGCTCCAAACGTAGCACCCCCATGCTCAGCAGCTCTAGACGCAGCACCCCCAGGCTCCGCAGCTCCAGACGCCGCACCCCATGGCTCAGCAGCTCCAGACACACCATCCAAGGCGAAGGATCCCCAAGCTCAGCACCCCAAGTCGTAGTACCCCCAGGCTCAGCACACCCAGTCGCAGCACCCCCACGCTCAGCACCCCCAGTCCCAGCACCCACTCGCGCAGCACCCCCAGAGTTAGCACCCCCAGGCTCAGCACCCGCAGCAGTACCAAAGTCACCAGCAACCTCAACCGGCTCGACTGCGTCTACCTGGGACACACCTGAAGGGGCAGGACCCTGAGGGGGGAGGGGGGGAGACCTGGCACAAGGAAGTGCGGTGGGGGGGGGAGGGAAGGAGTGCGGTAGGGGAAGATACGGTAGTAGGGGACCGACGCGTCAAACGTGACGTCCTGGGAGGATTGAACACGACGAGAGGTGGGGTGGTAGAACTACCACCCTGGTGCGTCAGGGGGGAAGCCTAGGAAGACACAAGGAGCAGCACGAGGGGACAGCTTGTCCTTAGACAAGTCACGGACAAACGCCTCAGATCCCCAGACACGGAACGCAGATGCATTGCCTACCTTCCCCGTCCACAGCAGAGCTGGGGAGGTCGCCTGCATGGAGACCCTGGGGTGAAGGTTGATCTGATGCGCCGCGTACCGAACGGCAAACGGCCACAGAAAATGGGGGGCAGCCGCATGCATCATGGAAGTACGAGCGACGTCCATGACCATGCCAATGCGGCGCTCAGCAATCCCATTTTACTGTGGAGAGTCCGGAAGCGTAAAGGTCTTGCGGATGCCTCGCGCATGGCAGTAGGCTCGCAGAAGGCCAGAGGAGAACTCTCCGCCTCGGTTAGAGTGTAGACGCAGACCAAGAAAGTCCGAGCCGGAGCTCCACAGTCGATCAGCACCTCAGTGACATTGCCCTTGCTGGGCAAGGGGAAGACTGTGGTGTAATGCGAGTAGTCGTCAACCACCAGCAGGAAGTAGTGCTCGTGACCCTGTCCACGGACGCGGGCTGGGCCCCACACGTCCATGTGAAGCATTTGCAGCGGGGCCTCTGTCAGGGGAAACTGAGAGGAGTGAGGGGCAGCCCGTAGGCGCCCCTCGACACAGGGGACGTTGGAACGGCCAGGTCCAGGGCGAAGGGGAGGGAGGGACTGGGGAAGACCAGAGACAAGGACACGGGAAGCCATGCCTTGGAGACGAGGCAAGGAGGGGTCACCAAGACGGTAGTGCCACAGGAGAGTCTCGTGAGATAGGAGGCAACACGAGCAGGGGGCAGACTCAGGACCAGACCTGGACGCTGCAGCAAACACCTGACCCGACGCAACTACTGTCAGAACATATAGCTTACTTGTTTGTGTAGGCTACAGTGGGGTATCCCTTAGGGGGTACAACCCAATTAGGTTTCCTATTTGTACTCATTTCGTTCATAGTCACATTTATTCCTGTTCTTTCTGTTTCACATGGTATAGAGCTAGGTCCCTCAAGGACCAATTTTTTGGGCCCACCGAAGCGCGCCCCGAGGCGCGCCAATTTTTTTTTTCGCGACCCCTCGGGTCGCCCTCTCCCCTGCGGCCCCGCCGCCTTCCCTGACGCGGCTCCGCCGCCTTTTCTGACGGGGCCCCGCGGCCGACCGTGACGCGGCCCCGTCCCCTACCCTTCCGCGGCCCCGCTGCCTGCACTTCGCGGCCGTGCCCCGGCTTTCGCGCGGCCCCGCTGCCGGCTCTTCAGCGGCCCCGCCGTCGGCCCTTTAAGGCCCCGTCGCCGGCCCTCTAAGGCCCCGCCCCGGCTCTTTCGGCCCCGCCCCGGCTCATCGGCCCCGCCCCGGCTCACGCGGCCCCGCCGTCGGCCCTCTAAGGCCCCGTCGCCGGCCCTCTCAGGCCCCGCCCCGGCTCATCGGCCCCGCCCCGGCTCACGCGGCCCCGCCGTCGGCCCTCTCAGGCCCCGTCGCCGGCCCTCTAAGGCCCTGCCCCGGCTTATTCGGCCCCGCCCCGGCTCTTACGGCCCCGCCCCGGCTCTTTCGGCCCCGCCCCGGCTCATCGGCTCCGCCCCGGCTCACGCGGCCCTGCCGCCGGCCCCTTCAGGCCCCGCCCCGGCTCTCTCGGCCCCGCCCCGGCTTTTCAAGCGGCCCGCCGCCGGCCCTCTAAGGCCTCACCCCGGCTCTTTCGGCCCCGCCGCTGGCTCTCACGACCCCGCCCCGGCCCTCTTCCTGGCCCCACGCCGGGTCTCACGCGGCCCCGCCACCCCACCTGCGGCAGCCGAGCCGCCCACCTGCAGCAGCCGAGCCGCCCACCTGCAGCAGCCGAGCCGCCCTGCACCCGAGCCGCCCTGTCGCCGAGCCGCCCGGGAGCCGAGCCGCCCTGCACCCGAGCCGCCCTGTCGCCGAGCCGCCCGGGAGCCGAGCCGCCCTACACCCGAGCCGCCCGGCCGCCGAGCCGCCCGGGAGCCGAGCCGCTGTGCACCCGAGCCGCCCGGTCGCCGTGCTGCCTTTCTGTCGAGCTGCACGACCTGCCCCACCTGGTGAGCACAGTCCCACTATCACTGCGTGCTCTTCCCCTACTGCTTGCACTACTTCGCTGTCGTCACCATGGCCACCCCTAGTGTCCTAGCGTTTGACGCTGAGGGTCGCGCCATCGATTTTGAGGTCTGGCTAGATGACCTGCAGCTGTTCTTACAGTGCGACAGAGCTGACGGCCTTTCTCTCTTTGACCTCACCTCTGGCGCCTCTCCTGCTCCTGCTGCTGATGCTGATCCCACTGTCCGCTCTCAGTGGGCCACCCGCGATGCTGCTGCATGTCTTGCTGTGCGTCGCCACCTCCCTACCTCTGAGCGCGCGCACTTTAGTCAGTACAAGAGTGCTCAGACCTTGTACGAAGCTGTAGTTGCTCGCTACTCCTCCCCTGCCACTGCTGCACTGAGCCGTCTCATGCTTCCCTACCTCTTTCCTGACCTCTCTGCCTTTCCCACTGTCGCTGACCTCATTACGCACCTCCGCACTAGTGACACTCGCTACCGCGCCGCCCTTCCTGCTGAGTTCTGCGCTAAGAACCCCCCCCCCATGTACATCACTCTCTACTACGTAGTCGCGCGCCTCCCTGACTCCCTTCGTGTAGTCAGGGACCACTTTCTCGCAGTCTGTCCCACCACTCTCACCGTCGACCTCCTCGAGAAGGCCCTCCTCTCAGCTGAGAAGAGCATAGTTGCTGTAGGGGCTTCTCGTGGTGACCCTCGCACCCCCATCTTTGAGGGGTGCTCTCCTTCCCCCTTGCTGCCCTCTGTTGCCTCTGCTACTGCTGCCGACCTGCTTGGTCTTGAGCCGGTAGGCGCGGCGTCTGCCCCTAGTGGGAGACGTTGCTCCAGCAAGGGCAAGGGGGGCAAGGGCGCGGGTGGAGCTGGAGGGAGCGGTGGAGGTGGCAGCGGTGGCGGCGGCGGGAGTGGGGATGGCGGCGGGAGTAGTGGTGGTGGTGGTGGTGGTGGCAGCAGCGGCTGCGACGGTGGTGGTGGTGGCGGCGGTGGTGGAGGTGGCAGCGGCGGAGGTGGAGGCGGTGGGGGAGGAGGCGGTGGAGGCGGTGGAGGCGGCGGCGGAGGAGCGGGAGGTGGTGGAGGGAGCGGAGCTGGTCGCGGTGGTACCCAGCAGCGTAGTGGCGGTGGTGGTGGCCAGCGCTCGCAGCGGTAGCAGCAGCAGCGCTCGCGAGACATCCCTCCGCCCCAGCAGCTTCGTGAGTGGTACGCTGGGCGTCAGAGGGGTGGGGGTACAGGTCCCTGCACCTACGTTCTTCGTTCCGGCGACCGCGCGGGTGAGCAGTGTGGGGGTGCCCACGCTACCCTGCGCTGCTTTGGCCGCCTGACGGACGCTTGGCGTCAGCAGTTCCCCGGGGCTAGTGAGATCCCTCGTTGGGATGAGCTCCTTAGGGCGGATGTAGCGATCTTTGATCTTGATTATGATGCTATCCTTGCTGCTATGTATACTGTGACTTATCGTGAGGAGAATGAGGGTTACCGGTGTTTCCAGCCCGACCCGGGCATTGGTACTGCTGCGCTAGGTGCTTGTGAGGCTGCTGCTCTAGGTGCCAGTGCGTCTGCGCTCTCAGGTACTGGTGAGACTGCGCTTTCAGGTACTGAGTCGTCCTCGTCCTCCCTCACTTTCACACTTGACTCCGGAGCTTCTCGCTCCTTCTTTCGAGACCGCACTACCCTTACGCCGCTTGGCCGGCCGGTTGCGGTCTCCCTGGCTGACCCTTCTGGGGGTCCTGTCCTGTCTCACTTCTCCACTGTCCTCCCGTGTCCGGCTGCCCCTTCGGGCGCCCTGTCTGGTCTGTACCTTCCCTCGTTCTCGACGAACTTGGTGAGTGGTGCAGCCCTACAGGATGCGGGGGTTCACCAGTTTACTCCTGGGAGTCAGCGGGTGACCCACTGCACGGACGCACGCACAGGCAGACACCTGGCCACCTTCTCATGTCGGCCGGGGTCGAGTCTCTACACCCTGACCACTTCGTCTCCTCCTGTCCCTGCGTCCGGTCAGGTAGCTGCGTCAGGTCAGGTGCTTGGTGCTGTGTCCCGGTCAGGTCCTGAGTCTGCCCCCTGTTCTTGTCGCCTCCTGTCTCACGAGACTCTCCTGTGGCACCACCGTCTTGGCCACCCGTCCTTGCCCCGTCTTCGGAGCATGGCTTCCCGTGTCCTTGTCTCTGGTCTTCCCCAGTCTCTCCCTCCTCTCCCCTCCGGGCCAGGTCCTTCCTGTGTCCCCTGTGTCGAGGGTCGCCTCCGGGCTACTCCTCACTCCTCCCACTTCCCCCCGACAGAGGCTCCCCTGCAGACGCTTCACATGGATGTGTGGGGCCCAGCCCCCGTCCGTGGGCAGGGTTACGAGCGCTACTTCCTGTTGGTGGTTGACGACTACTCGCGTTACACCACAGTCCTCCCCTTGCGCAGCAAGGGTGCGGTCACTGAGGTGCTGATCGACTGGATCCACGAGGCTTGTCTCCAGCTCAAGCAGAGCTTCGGCTCGGACTTTCCTGTTCTGCGTCTGCACTCGGACAGAGGCAGAGAGTTCTCCTCTCGCCTTCTGCGAGACTACTGTCGTGCACGGGGGATCCGCCAGACCTTCACGCTTCCGGACTCTCCACAGCAGAATGGGATTGCTGAGCGCCGCATTGGCATGGTCATGGATGTCGCTCGTACGTCCATGATGCATGCGGCTGCCCCCCATTTTCTGTGGCCGTTCGCGGTGAGGTACGCGGCGCATCAGCTCAACCTTCACCCCCGGGTCTCTCGGCCTGCGATGTCCCCAGCCCTGCTGTGGACAGGGAAGGTTGGCGATGCGTCTGCGTTCCGTGTCTGGGGATCTGCGGACAAACTGTCCCCTCGTGCTGCTCCCTGTGTCTTCCTTGGCTTCCCCACTGACGCCCCAGGGTGGCAGTTTTACCACCCCTCCTCTCGTCGTGTTCTGTCCTCCGAGGACGTCACGTTTGACGAGTCAGTCCCCTTCTACCGTCTCTTCCCCTACCGCACTCCTTCCCTCCCCCCTCCCCCGGACTTCCTTGTGCCGGTTCCCCACCCGGTAGACCCCCTCCCCCCTCAGGTTCCTGCCCCCTCAGGTGTGTCCCAGGTAGACGCCGTTGACCCGGTCGAGGTTACTGGTGACTCTGGTGCTGCTGCGGGTGCTGAGCCTGGGGGTGCTGAGCCTGGGGGTGCTGGGCCTGGGGGTGCTACTGCGGAGGGTGCGGAGCCTGGGGGTGCTGAGCCAGGGGGGTGCTGTGCCTGGAGGTGCTGGGTCTGGGGGTGCTGGGTCGGGAGCTGCTGAGCCTGGGGGTGCTGAGCTGGGAGCTGCTGAGCCTGGGGGTGCTGCGTCTGGAGCTACTGAGCCTGGGGTTTCTCCTGCTGCGCCTCGCCGGGAGCCCCTCTCTCCACAGGAGCTGCGCGAGTGGTTCGCTCGCCGCTGGAGGCGTGCTGCTGAGTCTGAGGGTGCTGCTGGAGCTGGAGCTGGTACTTCTTTGACCGTCGAGGGTGCTGGTGCTGCCGGTCCCGGAGCTGCTGGGCCTGCGGGTCCTCCTGGAGCTGGAGCTGCTGAGGGTGTTGGTGCTGAGACTACTGCTGTTGGTCCTGCCGCTGGAGGAGTGAGTGACGCTGGTGCTGTCGCTGAGGGAGCTGGTGTTGTCCCTGCTGCGTCTGGAGCTGCCGCGCGGCCTCGGCCGTACTTCGTTCCGCTCCTGCAGGTTCTTGGTCTTTCTCCTCCAGTAGAGGGTCCACCGCCTGTCCAGTCGCAGTCCCTGCTGGAGCCTTCCTCTCCACTGCCTGCTCCCTCTCCTTACACTGGTCCTACTAGAGGTCTTGCTGAGCGTCGTAAGCCTGCGTCTCTTCCCGCGTCGCCTGTTCGTGCTGCTCGCGCTAGTGGTCGCAGTTCGCGTCAGCGTCCTCCACCTGTCCCTGGCACGCACCGGATGTCTCTGCGTCCGTCCACTGCTCCCCTGCGTGCCCCTTTGCCTTCTCCTCCTGAGTCCTCTCTTCCTGCGCTTGCCGACCCTGAGTCGGACTCTCTTCGTGCTGCCAGTCCTACTGTCACGCGTCTGCTTGCTACTGTCGTCACTGACCCCTCTTTTGAGTCCACTGCTGCGTCTGCTCTTGTCGCTGAGCTCGTCGACTTTGCTGCTCGCTGTCGTCTAGACTACGCTGCTAGTCTTGTTGCTGAGTCTGCGTCTATCTGTCCTCCGTCCGTCGGGGGTGAGTGTGCTCTTGGCACGGACGTCCTAGAGGACAGGCAGGAGGAGTTACAGTGTCTACTGCACATAGCCGCTCAGCGCGACTACGAGCTTCACTCTCTCGACTTCAGCACTGCGTTCCTGCAGGGTAGCCTGCACGAGGAGATCTGGCTGCGCCGTCCGCCTGGCTTCACTGGGACTTTCCCTCCTCGCACCCAGTGGAGCCTCCGACGGCCAGTCTACGGTCTCCGCCAGGCACCGCGTGAGTGGCACGACACACTGAGGACTACACTTGCGGCTCTTGGGTTTGCTCCTTCTACTGCTGACCCGTCGCTGTTTCTGCGCACTCACACTTCTGTGCCGCCGCTCTACATCCTCGTGTACGTCGACGACTTGGTCTTTGCCACAGCGGACACTGCTGGACTCGCCTACGTGAAGTCCGAGCTGCTGAAGAGACACACGTGCACAGACCTGGGTGAACTGCGCAGCTACCTTGGCTTGCAGATCACTCGGGACAGAGCACGCCGCACCATTACCTTGACTTAGTCACACATGGTGCAGCAGGTCCTTCAGCGCTTCGGCTTCACGTACTCCTCGCCTCAGGCCACTCCTCTGCCTACTCGCCACTCACTCTCAGCTCTGCCTTCGGATGAGTCCGTAGAGTCGAGTGGTCCGTATGCAGAGCTTGTTGGCTGCCTCATGTACCTGATGACCTGCACACGACCTGACCTTGCATACCCTCTGAGCATTCTTGCACGCTATGTTGCTCCTGGTAGACACCGACCAGAGCACATGGCTGCAGCGAAGAGGGTATTGCGCTACCTGTGCAGTACGTCGGGCATGGGGCTAGTGCTTGGAGGGCGGAGTCCAGTGGTCCTTACAGGCCACGCGGACGCTTCTTGGGCTGACGACCAGGCTACGTAGCGGTCGTCGCAGGGTTACACCTTCAGCCTTGGTTCCGGCTCTGTCTCGTGGCGGTCTACTCGCTCGTCTTCGGTTCTCGGCTCCAGTTGTGAGGCTGAGATCTACGCCGGGGCCATGGCTGCACAGGAGCTTCGCTGGCTCACCTACCTGCTGACTGACTTTGGAGAGCCGCCTCGTTCTCCTCCAGTGCTGTACGTAGACAACAAGGCCATGCTGGCCTTGTGTCGAGAGCAGCGCTTGGAGCATAGAACGAAGCACATTGCTCTCCGCTACTTCCTTGCTCGTGAGCTGCAGCAGCGTGGTCAGTTGCGACTTGCGTACGTGGCCTCTGAGGCCAACACTGCTGATGTGTTCACCAAGGCACTTGCGCCTTGTGACCATCAGCGCTTTTGTACCCAGCTGGGTCTTGTGCCTGTCTTGCCTCACTTGCTCTCTTCTTGACTTTACTTGTACTGTGACATATATATACCTGCTCTTGCTTGTCTTGCTTTATATATATGTCTGTACTCTTGCATGTGAACTGGCCTTTGGCCTTGCTCTTGTGCTCGGACTGTGTGGTGACTTTGTGATCCACCCCGAGCTTGCTTCGCTTTGCTTGACTGGTCTTGTGACCCCTTGTTCTCCCCCACTTTGCCTATGGGGGTGTGTCAGAACATATAGCTTACTTGTTTGTGTAGGCTATAGTGGGGTATCCCTTAGGGGGTACAACCCAATTAGGTTTCCTATTTGTACTCATTTCGTTCATAGTCACATTCATTCCTGTTCTTTCTGTTTCACAACTACCTGGCCAGACGTAGGGACAAGAGGAGACCCAATGGTCAGGGTGTAGAGGCTCGACCCCAGCCGACGCGTAAACATGGCCAGGTGTCGGCCTGTGCGAGCGTCCGAGAAGTGGGTCACCCGCTGACTCGCAGGAGTAAACTGGTGCCCCGCATCCTGTAGGTCAGCACCACTCACCAAGTTCGTAGAGAACGAGGGGAGGTAATGACCAGACAAGGTGCCACAGGAGGAAATCGGACACGGGAGGACAGTGGAGAAGTGAGAGAGGAGAGGACCCCCAGAGGGGTCTGCCAGGGAGACTGCAACCGGCTGACCAAGCGGCGTGAGGGTTGTGCGGTCTCGAAAGAAGGAGCGAGAAGCCCCTGAGTCAAGTCTGAAGGTGAGGGAGGCCGAAGCCGACGCGGTACCTGAGAGCGCAAACTCACCAGCACGTGAGGACGCAGACGCCCTCGCACCTAGAGCAGCAGCCTCACTGGCACCTAGAGCAGCGGCCTCACTAGTACCTAGAGCAGCAGTCTCAATGCTCGGGTCGGGCGGGAAACACCGGTAACAGTCACCCTCATCACTAATAGTCACAGCATACATTGCAGCAAGGATAGAATCAAAGTCAAGATCATAGATGGCTACACCTGCCCTAGACAGCTCTCCCCAGCGGGGGATCTCACTAGCCTCCGGGAACTGTTGACGCCAAGCGTCCGTGAGGCGGCCAAAGCAGCGCTGGGTGGGGTGGGCACCCCCACACTGCTCACCCGCGCGGTTGCCGGAGCGAAGGACGTAGGTGCACGGACCAAAACCCCCACCACGCTGACACTGCGTGTACCACTCACAGAGCTGCTGAGGGGGGGGAATGTCCCGAGAACGGTGCTGCTGCAAGCGGTAACCACCACCAGAGCTGCTCCGCTGTGAAGCGCCAACCCGACCACCTCCACCTCCTCCACCACCGCCTCCTCCACCTCCGCCACCACTGCCGCCTCCGCTACCACCGCTACCGCCACCGCCGCCTCCGCCTCCACTGCTGCCACCGACACCTCCACCCCCGCCACCACTCCCACCGCCACCCCCACTCCCTCCGCTGCCTCCACCGCCACCTCCACCACCCTCGCTAGCTCCACCCGCGCCCTTGCCCCCCTTGCCCTTGCCAGAGCGACGTCTCCCGCTAGGGGCAAACGCCGCACAGACCGACTCAAGACCAACGAGGTCGGCCGCAGCAGTAGAGGCGACAGAGGGCAAGAGGGGGGAAGGGGAACACCCCTCAAAGATGGGGGTGCGAGGGTCACCATGAGAGGCTCCTACAGTGACTATGCTTTCTCCGCTACTATGAGGGCCTTCTCTAGGAGGTCAACAGTAAGAGTGGTGGGACAGACTGAGAGGAAGTGGTCCCTGACTATACGAAGAGAGTCAGGGAGGCGGGTGACTATGTAATAGAGAGTGATGTACATGAGGGGGGGGTTCTTGGCGCTGAACTCAGCAGGAAGCGCGGCGCGGTAGCGAGTGTCACTAGTGCGGAGGTGCGTACTGAGGTCACCGACTGTGGGAAAGGCAGCAAGGTCAGGGAAGAGGTACGGGAGCATGAGGCGGCTCAGTGCAGCAGTGGCAGGGGAAGAGTAGCGCGCAACTACAACGTCGTACAAGGTCTGAGCACTCTTGTACTGACTAAAGTGCGAGCGCTCAGTGGTAGGCAGGTGGCGATGCACAGCAAGAC
The DNA here is from genome assembly GCA_948144175.1 of Closterium sp. NIES-65. Classification (NCBI taxonomy): domain Eukaryota; kingdom Viridiplantae; phylum Streptophyta; class Zygnematophyceae; order Desmidiales; family Closteriaceae; genus Closterium; species Closterium sp. NIES-65. Next base: position 1,699,244 of record CANXME010002686.1, on the reverse strand, counting down.
GTGCAGCAGCATCGCGCGTGGCCCACTGGGAGCGTACAGTGGCGTCAGCGTCAGCAGTAGGGGTAGGAGAGGTGCCAGAGGTGAGGTCAAAGAGGGAGAGACCATCTGCCCTATCGCATTGGAGGAAAAGCTGCAGGTCATCTACCCAAACCTCAAAGTCAATGGCCTGACCCTCAGCGTCAAAAGCGAGAACATTGGGGGTAGCCATGACAGCGGTAGAATAGCAATACCAAATGTAGGACAAGGGTAGTGCAGTGACAGAAGCGCTACTCTCACCAGACAGGGCGGTTTGGGCAGCTCAACAGTACAGCAACACTGCAACACGGCTGCTCGGACGGCTCAGCAGAGACAGCGGCTCCGCGGCACCAGCGGCTCGCCTAGTCCTCGCCCAGCAGACGAGCCGCTCGACAGACGAGCCGCCCAGCAGCCGAGCCGCCCGACCGCCAAGCCGCTGAGCCACCTGACCACCCCACTTGCCTGGTAAGAGCATAGTCTCTGCCACTGCACTGCCCTACCCCATTGTACTGACTGCCTGCCTACTACTGTTATGGCCTTCCCTAGCGTTCTCACCTTTGACGCTGAGGGTCAGGCAGTGGACTCTGAGGTCTGGGTAGATGATCTGCAGCTTTTCCTACAGTGCGATAGGGCAGACAGCCTCTCCCTATTTGACCTCACTTCTGGTGCCTCCCCTGCCCCTGATGCTGATGCTGACGCCACTGCTCGCTCCCAGTGGGCCACGCGCGTTGCTGCTGCTCGCCTAGCTGTGCGCCGCCACTTACCGACCACTGAGCGTGCACACCTTAGCTAGTACAAGAGTGCTGAGACCTTGTATGACACTGTAGTTGCATGCTACTATTCCCCTGCCACTGCTGTAGTGAGCTGCCTCACGCTACCATACCTCTTCGCTGACCTTGCTACCTTTCCCGCAGTCGCTGACCTCATTACGCACCTCTGCACTAGTGACACTCGCTACCGCGCTACGCTTCCTACTGAGTTCTGCACCAAGAACCCCCCCCGCCATGTACATCACCCTCTACTACATAGTCACCGGGCTCCCTGACTCTCTCCGCGTAGTCAAGGACCACTTCCTCTCAGTTTGCCCCACCACTCTCACCGTTGACCTCCTCGAGAAGGCCCTCCTAGAGATAGAGAAGTGCATAGTCGCTGTAGGAGCCTCTCGTGGTGACCCTCGCACCGTCGTCTTTGAGGGGTGTTCTCCCTCCCCCCTCGTGCCCTCTGTTGCCTCTGCTGCTGCGGCCAACCTCGTTGGTTTGGAGTCGGTCGGCGCTGGGTCTGCCCCGAGCGAGAGACGCCGCACCAGCAAGGACAAGGGGGGCAAGGGCGCTGGAGGGGCTGAAGGGGGCGGTGGAGGTGGTAGTGGAGGCATTGGAGGGAGTGGGGGTGGTGGTGGGAGTGGTGCTGGGGGTGGCGACGGCGGCAGCAGTGGAGGCGGCGAAGGCGGTGGAGGTGGCGGAGGGAGCGGAGGCGGCGGAGGTAGTGGAGAAGGCGGAGGTGGAGGAGGCGGCGGAGGCAGCGGAGGCGACGGAGGCGGAGGAGGCGGCGGCGGCAGCGGAGGCGGCGGTGGTGGAGCGAGTCGCGACTCTGTGCAGAGTAGTGGCACCGGTGGTGGTCAGCGCCAGCAGCAGCACCGGAGTGGTGTGACCCTGTCCCCTCAGCAACTTCATGAGTGGTACACAGCGCGTCAGCGCGTTGGGGGTTTTGGTCACTGCGCTTACGTCCTTCGTACCAGCGACCGCGCGGGTGAGCAGTGCAGAGGCCCGCACTCCACCTAGTGCTGCTTTGGTCGCCTGACGGACGCGTGGCGCCGCCAGTTCCCTGAGGTGTTATAGATCCCTTGCTAGGGAGATCTGGCAAAGGCTGGGGTTGCTATCTTTGATCTTGACTTTGATGCTATCCTTGGTGCCATGTATGCTGTTGATACTAGTGTTGCTGATGACTATTACCTGTGTGTACCGCCTGACGTAAGCATTGAGGCTGCTGCTCTAGGTGTTGGTGAGGCTGCTGCTCTAGGTAGTAGTGCGTCTGCTGCCCCAGGTGCAAATGCGTCTGCCGCCCTAGGTGCTGGTGAGTCTGCTCTCTCAGGTACTACGTCGGCTCAGGCCTTCCACACCTTCACCCTGGACTCAGGTGCGTCCCACTCCTTCTTTCGAGACCGCACCACTCTTACGCTGCTCAGTTGGCCGGTTGCAGTCTCCTTGGCAGACCCCTTTGGGGGTCCTGTCCTTGCTAGCTTCTCGACTGTCCTTCCGTGCCCGACAGCCCCCTCTGGCACCTTGTCTGGTCTCTACCTCCCCTCGTTCTCTACAAACTTGGTGAGTGGAGCGGACCTACAGGATCAAGGGGTTGACCAGTTCAGACCTGCGAGTCAGTGACTGACCCACTGCACGTGTGCTTGGACAGGCCGACACTTGGCCACATTCACCCGTCGGCCAGGGTCGAGCCTGTACACCCTTACTACTGAGTCTCCTCCTGCTGCTGAGTCTGCCCAGGTAGCTGCGTCGAGTCAGGTGTTTGCTGCGGCGTCCAGGTCTGGTCCTGAGTCTGCCCCCTGCTCGTGTCGTTTGCTGTCCTTTGGCACCACCGCCTTGGTCACCCCTCCTTGCCTCGTCTCCGAGGCATGGCCTCCCGTGTCCTTGTCTTTGGTCTCCCCTGGTCTCTCCCTCCTCTTCCTCCGGGGCCTGGCCCTACCTGCGTCCCTTACGTCGAGGGGCGACATAGAGCCGCCCCTCACTCCTCCGAGTTTCCTCCGACAGAGGCTCCGCTAAAGACTCTACACATGGACGTGTGGGGCCCAGCTCGCGTCAGTGGGCAGGGGCGAGAGCGGTACTTTCTGCTGGTGGTTGACGACTACTCGCGTTACACCACAATCTTCCCCATGCGCAGCTAGGGTGACGTCACTGAGGTGTTGATCGACTGGATCCGCGCAGCTCGTCTCCAGCTCAGAGAGAGTTTTGGCTCAGACTTTCTTGTTCTGCGTCTGCACTTGGACAGAGGCGGGGAGTTTTCCTCTGCCCGTCTGGGAGCCTTCTGTCGTGCACAGGGCATCCGCCAAACCTTCACGCTTCCGGCCTCTCCACAGCAAAATGGGATTGCTGAGCGCCGTATTGGCATGGTCATGGGCGTCGCTCGTACGTCCATGATGCATGCGGGTGCCCTCCATTTTCTGTGGCCATTTGCGGTTCAGTACGCCGCGCATCAGCTCAACCTTCAGCCCCGGGTCTCCTTACCAAAGACCTCCCCCGCCTTGTGGTGGACAGGGAAGGTTGGCGATGCGTCTGCGTTTCGGGTCTGGGGATCTCGGGCGTTTGTCCATGATTTGTCTGCGGACAAGCTATCCCCCCGTGCTGTTCCTTGCGTCTTCCTTGGCTTCCCTCCTGACGCACGTGGGTGGCAGTTTTACCAACCCACCTCGCGCCGTGTTCTGTCCTCCCAAGATGTCACCTTTGACGAGTCGGTGCCTTATGACCGTCTCTTCCCCTACCGCACTCCTCCCCCCCCCCCACGTCGCCGCTCTTCCTTGCGCGAGGTCCTCCCAAGGTAGACTCCCTCCCTCATCAGGGTCCTGCCCCGTCAGGTGTGTCCCAGGTAGACGCAGTCGAGCCCGTCGAGGTAACTGGTTACTCTGGTGCTGCTAGAGGTGCTGAGCCTGCGGGTGCCGGGTCTGGGGGTGCTGAGTCTGGGGGTGCTGAGACTAGGGGTACGGAGCCTGGAGGTGCTGAGCCTACGGGTGCTGAGCCTGGGGGTGCGGAGCCAAGGGGTACAGAGTTTGGGGGCGTTGGTTCTGCTCGTGTGGCCGCTGGCGGTGCTTCGTCGAGGCAGGAGCCGCTCTCTCCACAGGAGCTACGCGAGTGGTTCGCCCGCCGCTGGAGAGGTGCTGCTGAGTCTGGGGGTGCTGCTGGAGCTACTGGAGTTGGTCGTACTGGTGTTGCTGGAGGTGGAGATGCTAGGGGTGTTGGCGCTGGTGTTTCTACTAGTGCTGGTGCGTCTGGGGGTGCTGCTGAGGCTGCCGGTGGTGACGGTCCTAATGGAGTTGGTGCTACTAGAGCTGGAGCTGATGGGGGTGTTGGCGCTGGCAGTGCTGCATGCGCTGGTGCTTCTGAGGGTGCTGGAGTTGGCGCTGTTGGAGCTGGAGGTGCTGCTGGCGGTGGTGCTGCCGTAGGGGATACTAGTGCCATCCTTGCTAAATCTGGAGGCGCTGAGCGGCCGAGGCCATACTTCGTTCCGCTCCTTGAGCAGGTTCTTGGTCTCCCACCCTCTCCTGGTCGTGCTCCTCCCTTAGAGTGTCCACAGCCTGTCCAGTCGCAGTCACAGTTACAGCCCGTCTCCCCGCTACCTGCTCCTTCTCGCTACACTCGTCCTAGTGGAGGTCTTACTGAGCGTTGTGAGCCTGCGTCGCCTGTTCGTGCTGCTCGCACTAGTAGTCGTGCTGCGCGTCCGCATCCCATTGCGGTCCCCGACACACACCAGATGGCACTGCGTCCTTCCACTGCTCCTCTTCGTGTCCCGTTGCCATCTCCTCCAGAGTCCTCTCTTCCCTCTCTTGCTGACCTGGAGTCTTAATCCCTTCGTGCTGCTAGTCCTTCAGTCACGCGTCTTCTTGCTACTGTTGTCACTGACCCTTCCTTTGAGTCCACTGATGCGTCTGCTCTAGTTGCTGAGCTTGTCGACTTCGCTGCCCGCTGTCGTCTAGACTACGCTGCCAGTCTCGTTGCTGAGTCTGAGTCTGTCTGTCCTCCGTCCGTCGGGGGTGAGTGTGCTCTTAGCACGGACGTCCTTGAGGACAGGCAGGAGGAGTTCCAGTGCTTTGCTGCTGCTTTGTCCCATCTCGTGCCCACGCTGATTGCCCTTGAGGGAGACCCGGATGCACCAGACATCCCAACTCCTCAATCGTACGCCGAGGCGATCGAGGGTCCCTACTCCTCTTAGTGGCAGTCAGCCATGGACGCAGAGATGGCTTCCTGGAAGTCCACAGGCACCTACGTTGACGAGGTTCCCCCACCTGGGGCGAACATCGTCAGTGGGATGTGGATTTTCAGGGTGAAGGGGCCGCCGGGTTCTCCGCCTGTCTTCAAGGCGCGTTACGTGGCTCGAGGCTTCAGTCAGTGGCACGGAGTTGACTACTTTCAGACCTTCTCTCCCACGCTGAAGATGACCACTCTTTGGGTGCTGCTGTACATAGCCGCTCAGCGCGACTACGAGCTTCAATCTCTTGACTTCAGCACAGCTTTCTTGTCGGGCCACCTGCAAAAGGAGATCTGGCTACGCCGCCTTCCTGGCTTCACTGGGTCGTTTCCTCCTTGTACCCAGTGGAGCCTCCGACGGCCAGTCTACGGTCTCCGCCAGGCGCCCCGTGAGTGGCACGACACACTCAGGACTACACTTGCGGCTCTTGGGTTTGCTCCTTCTTCAGCTGACGCGTCGTTGTTTCTACGCACCGACACCTCTATGCCGCCGTTCTACATCCTCGTGTACGTCGACGACTTGGTCTTTGCCACTGCTGACACTAACTCGCCCACGTGAGGTCTGAGCTACAGAAGAGCAACACGTGCACAGGCCTGGGTGAACTGCGTAGCTACCTTGGCTTGCAGATCACCCGGAACAAAGCACAGCGCACCATTACCTTGACTCAGTCACACATGGTGGAGCAGGTCCTTCAGCGCTTCGGCTTCACGTACTCCTCGCCTCAGGCCACTCCTCTGTTTACTTGCCACTCGCTCTCAGCTCTGCCTTTGGATGAGTCCGTAGAGCCAAGTGGCCCGTACCAAGAGCTTGTTCGCTGCCTCATGTACCTGATGACCTGCACACGACCTGACCTTGCATACCCTCTTAGCATCTTGGCACCCTATGTTGCTCCTGGGAGACACCGATCAGAGCACATGGCTGCAGCAAAGAGGATGTTGCGCTACGTGTGCAGTACGTCAAGCATGGGGCTAGTGCTTGGAGGGCAACGTCAAGTGGTCCTCACAGGTCACGCACACGCTTCTTGGGCTGACGACCAGGCTCTGCAGCAGTCGTCACAGGGTTACACCTTCAGCCTTGGCTCCGGCTCTGTTTCGTGACGGTCTACCCACTCGTCTTTTGTTCTCAGCTCGAGCTGGGAGGCTGAGATCTACGCAGGGGCCATGGCTGCACAGGAGCTACGCTGGCTCACCTACCTGATGACTGACCTAGAAGAGCCGCCTCGTTCTCCTCCAGTTCTGTACGTAGGCAACAAGGCCATGCTGGCCTTGTGTCGGGAGCACATACTGGAGCACAGAATGAAGCACATTGCTCTCCGCTACTTCCTGGCTTGTGAGCTGCAGCAGCGTGGTCAGCTCCGTCTCACCTAAGAGGCTTCTGAGGCCAACACTGCTGATATCTTCACCAAGGCCCTTAAGCCTTGTGATCATCAGCGCTTCTGTACTTTGCTAGGTCTTGTGCTTACCTGGCCTCACTTGCTCACTTTTTGATCTTGTTTAACTGTACTCTTTCTATACCTGCACTTGCTTGTTTACCTTTATATATATGTTCTTGCATGTGAAGTGGCCTTGTGGCCTTACTCTTGTGCTCGGACAATGTGGTGACTTTGTGATCCACCCTGAACTTGCTTTACTTTGCCTGACTGATCTTGTGACCGCTTGCTCTGCCCCACTTTGCCTATGGGGGTGTGTCAGAACATTATAGCTTAGGCATTTGTGTAGGCTGTAGTGGGGTAGCCCATAAGGGGTACAACCCAATTAGGGTTAGTACTTGTACCCAACTGTTTCATAGTTCATTCATCCATTCTCACTTCTCGTCAGTGAGTTGGCGAGTGCGGATGGCGCTGGGGCAGCAAGCGTCAGCCGTAGATATGGCCGAGGAAGAGGTAGAGGACGAGGGGGAGGAAGGTTTGGAGGCAGCAACTTTGGCGGAGGCCGCAGGAATGGCGGATACGGCAGCAACAACAAGAGCTACGGTCGCGGTTGCGGGCGATTTGACGGCGAATGTCGTTATTGCGGCAAAAGAGGACACATGTGGCGCGATTGCTTCAAGCTCCCTGAAGGATGGACTCCTGCTCAAGGCCAAGAGGGTAGACGAGCATGAGGAGGGAGAGGAACAGGCCGTGGAGGCCATGGCGGTCGCGGAGGTGGAGCCGCGAACCTGAAGAGTGGAGACAACAACAAGGACCCGAGCGACGATCGGTACGCGGGTCTATTCTACTTTGTGTCGACGCAAGTACCAGCTGGTCCTGAGAAGGATGAAGACCTTGAGGAGCCAGTAGCTGTGGGGAAGGTGACACTACACCCCCTGGACTATTGGGTGATTGACAGCGGTGCTACCTATAGCATGACACCTCGCCCCGACTTGCTCACCGAACTCGAGCCATCACCGGTGAAGCATGTCACATCGGCCTTGGGGCAGCGAGCAAAGGTGAAAGGCATGGGCAAGGCCATGTTCAAGGGTGCTGATGGGAAGATGGGGGGCCTCAAGAACGTGCTTTGGGTGCCCAGCCTTGCTGCGAACCTGATTTCCGTGCGGCGATTGGCAAAGGCCGGCTTGGACACAAACTCAAAGGTAGCCAAGACCTACGCCGCGAGGCTTGGCGAGCGGATTCTATGGGACCTTCACGAGGAGAGGGATGTCTACAATGAGATGTGGCAGATCCCAGTGGTCCCTATGCATAAGGAGAGGCAAGTGGCAGCAAGCGTCAGCACCAAGGGTGAAGCGGTTGGTAGCAGTGATGGCGCGAACGGTCACGTTAAGGAGAATGAGTCCAACAAGTGGAATCTTGGAGGGACCAGCAAGAAGAGTGAACCTAAGGAGAGTGATGCAGCAGCCAAGGAGCAGCACAAGGGTGAGGAGACCCCAAGGCAGCAGCGGAGGACGAATACGGAGAGAGGATTTGGGGCGCTATTGCGAGCACGGCGTTCTCCAATCCGACTTCGGCTACGGGGGAGTGTGATTGGCTCACTTTGCATCGACGAATGGGGCACGTGGCCCTGGCAATTTTGCAGCAGCTAGTGAAGAACTAGATGGTTGCTGGCATACGTGTGAAGGGGGAACCTGATAAGGTGCTTGGCTGCCCAACATGCTTGCAAGCCAAGTTTACCCAGTTTCCGTTCTCGAGCTCCGAGGCAACTGCTAAGGCACCACTTGATGAGGTGGTGATGGACGTGGTGGGCCCCCTAAAGCTTGGAGCTGCAGGAGCAGAGTAGTTCCTCACCATTGTGGACGTCTACACCCGCATGACTTGGGTGCACGTGCTGGCCAAGAAGAGTGACGTGGCTGAAACGTTCAAGACGGATTGGTTCCCGATGGTGGAGCGGCAACAAGACCGTCTAGTCAAGTCAATTCGCACCGATCGAGGGGGAGAGTTCCTGAGCAAGGAGTTTGGGTTGTGGCTGAAGAAGAATGGCATTTGACACTCCCTCACCATGCCATACTCCCCTGCAATGAACGGCATCGCCGAGCGAGCGAACCGCACAATCACGGAGGCGGCACGCGGGCTGCTCATTGAAGCCGAGCTACCCGACTATTTCTGGCCTGATGCGGTGCGGAGCGTGTGTGTGGCCAAGAACAGAGTTTTGACTCATGTGGGAGCAGACAAATGGGTGCCCTATGTGGAGTGGCTTGGAAGAAAGCCAAAGGTGGATATGCTTCGGGTGTTCGGGTGCATGTGCATGGCGCTCGTGCCTAAGCATCTTCGGCACAACAAGCTTGGTGCCAAGGCAATATGGGCTGTGCATTTGGGCATGGCTCAAAACAGCAATGGGTGGCTTCTTTGGGACCCATTCACCAAGAATTTCTTGGTGAGCAGGGACTGGAAGTTCATGGAGAACTTCATGTACAAGAATTGGAAGGCGGAGAATGAGGCGAAGATAGGCGTGTGGTTTGGGGAGGTGAAGAGTTCCGTTTTGGAGCATGTGGAGCTGCCTTTGGAGCTGAGCAGCGGCAGCACAACCACGAGGCAATCCTCTCTTGTGAATGGGGGAGAGGAGGCCAATGATGCAGAGGAAGAAGAGGAGGAGGTGCAGCAAGTGAGCGAGCGTGCACCGTCACTCCCTTCCCGCACTACGAGTGCTCCACGGATTCGAGCCACACCGCAGCAACGCCAAGGCCTTCAAGTCCCTGCAACTGAGGAGGAAGGAAGGGGGAAGAGGAGAGTCCAACTCCCTAACAGGCTGACCTATGATGCGCCGAGAAAGTAGGGCAAGAGAGCCCTGGCCGGAGCGGCAATAATGGTCGGAGACGACGAGGAGAGTGACTACGAGGAGTGTGCATTCGCGTCCTTCTCTCCGGTGGAGATGCCGGGAGAACCAGCAACTCTTAAGGAGACCTTGGAGAGTAGTGATGCTGAGGAGTGGAAGAAGGCAATGGAGAGTGAGCTAAAGAGCATCGAGGAGAACGACACGTTTGAGTTGGTGGAGCTACCGGAGGGGCGTAAGGCGATTACGTCCAAATGGCTCTTCAAGATCAAGTCCGACGCCGACGGCAAGATCGAGCGTTACAAGTCTAGGATGGTGGCCAAGGGGTACCAACAGAAGGAGAAGGTGGACTTCAAGGAGGTGTTTGCTCCAGTGGTGAAGCCGACGACGCTGCGAACCCTATTCGCGGGAGCTGCGATCAAAGGTTGGGTGGTGAAGCAGCTTGACATCGTAACGGCGTTCCTCAACGGAATCCTTGAGGAGGAGATTTTTATGGCGCAGCCAGAGGGGTTTGACGATGGCAGCGGCAGAGTGTGGAAGCTAAAGAAGGCCCTCTATGGGCTGAATCAGGCCCCTAGGCAATGGTACATGAAGCTTTGCGAAGTGTTGGAGAAGATCGGCTTCACACCCTCAACGGCCGATCACTCCTTGTTCATGCTTGGCGAGGGGGAGCAGAGGAGCTTCATGGTGGTTTATGTGGATGAAAATCTCATATTCTCACCCTCCTCTGACCTTGTGAAGGAGGTGATGCTGAAGCTGCAAGACAAGTTTAAGTGCAAGTCCCTTGGGGTCGTCAACTTCTACCTCGGGCTGCACATCGAACGTGACGTGGAGAAGCGGTGCATACGGGTGCACCAACGGAAGTACCTGGACGCCTTGGCTGTCAACTTCGGGCAAAGTGAAGGCCATGTGGCTACTCCCTTTCCCTCTGGGTTCAAGTGTGTGAAGGGACCAGAGGAGGAGAGCGTGGATGAAGAGGAGAGGCGCCGTTTTCACTCGTTGGTGGGCAGCCTCAGGTACGCGGCAGTCAACACACAACCGGACGTCGCGTTTGCTACCGGGCAGCTGGCAAGGGTTGTGCAATGCCCTAATGAGGAGCAGGTAGCAGCTGGAATGAGGGTGGCGAAGTATCTTGGCTAAACACCGACCGTTGGGCTGCAATACTTGGCGGCTGCGCAAAGGCGCCAAAAGGGCACGGATGGTGTGGAACCCCGGGCGTTTGTTCCTCACCGCCTACTCGGATGCTTCATATGCATCTGAATCAGAGGACATGACTAGTGTGGGGGGCTTCATCTGCTGTGTAGATGGAAGCCCAACTGCTTGGGAGAGCAAGAAGCAGGTTGACCAAGCATTGAGCTCGGTGGAGTTCGAGTACATGGCACTCTTCTGTGCCGTACGGGCGATTGTGTGGCAGGCGGCGTTTGTTGGCTGAATTGGGGGAGGAGCAGCAAGGACCAACCCCACTCTACTGTGATAGCCAGGGAGCCATTGCTCTAGCGAAGAACCTTGTGTTGCACGGCCTGACAAAGCACATGAGGGTGAAGTGGCATTGGACAAAGAGCATGGTGGCCGCGGGTGAAGTTGAGTTGCGTTATATGAAGACGACGGGGCAGCCAGCTGACATGATGACCAAGAGGCTAGTGGAGCAGCAGCATTGGAAGTGTTGCAAGCTCGCTGAGATGGCTCTAAACTGAGAGAGCAAGATCCTAAGGCCAACAATCCGAGGGGGAGTTTGTTGGTGCAACCCTACGGTTTGCACTCGGCTTGTTGTCCGTGTGCGTGCATACGTGTGTGCATGGAATGGAATGAGGGCATGGAACAAATATATATTTCATGCTCATAATATTGTGTGCATAATGGGTCATGATGTCGAGTGTGTGTGTGTGTGTGTCAAGTCTATAGCGAATTATCGCTACTCGCGTGTAACGCGGTCATTTTGTGTGTCCCGCGCAGTTTCTATTTTGTCGTGCGCGGTTTCTATTTTGTCGCTTGTCGAACGTTCGGCGTGTCGCAGGTGTGTGCAGCAGACCCATCAAGAACTCAAGGATGAGTTTGTGATGAAGAACCCGAGCCCTGGTGTCAATATTCAAGTGTTCGTGAAGCTCACCAAAATGGGTACACCTCAAGAAATTGAAGATAGTTACATTACTTTGTGTAGTGTAACATTTCACTTGGTGTAGACCCTAGTGAAGGGTATTTTGAAGACCCTTCGTAGTTGGGGACAGTGTGACACTGTTCCACATCACTGTATCTCGGCTCTTGGGGTTTGTAGGAGCTGGGAGTCATTCCCAACTCGTAACCCTTGCTAACTCTTCCTAAGTTGTGTTCTAAGACTATGTTGCTGCCATAGTGCTGTTCGTTCAAACTGACGCTGTTCGTCAATTCTTGATAAAATCGTGCGATCTAAATTGCCTATTGTAGGGAACGTTAAGGCGCTCCAGATCCAAGTTAAATGAAGTCATTTGGAGTTATGAGCAGATCGCTATGAACGTTTAAAGCCGCTATTACGAAATCCGACTGTGCACTCTATCTTTCGTTTTAGGCACATTGAAGCCTAGTGTGACTATAACACGTCGTGGCGCCCCCAGGGACCCGCGCACCCCCCCACCCCTTGTCGTGCGTCGCGACGCCCCCAGGGACCCACGCATCCCCCCACGTCGCCCGTCGTGGCGCCCTCAAAGACCCGCGCCCCCCCCCCCGGTCGTTTGTCGCGGCGCCCTGGGGGCCCGCGCCCTGCCCCGCTTCCGCTCGCACGCCGCCCCAGCTGCTGCCCGCGTATCTGCCCCGCCCTGCCTGCGTTGGGGGTCTTGGGGTGGCGGGTATGGGGGTGGCGGGAATGTGAGCCGTCCCCTGCTCCTCCTCCTCCTGCTCCGTCTCCCATTGCTACAGCTACCGCTGAGGGGGTTGGGTGTGTGGGAGCCGAGGGAGTGGTGCTAGGGGGTTGTCATGGGAGTGGAGCTAGGGGTGCAGCAAAGGGTGTGTGAAGGGGGGGTGGGACAGTTGGGGGAGGTTGAGCGGAGGCGGCCATCGGGTCGTTAGCAGCGCTAGTAGTCCGAAGCTCTGCTCCGGTAGCCCAGTGAGCCTGCTGCGCCAGTTGCCCGTAGGTCCGTTGCTCCTGCCGCTTGTCTTAGCTGCAGAGCCAGTTACTCCAGTAGTCTGGGGCGCTGCTGCTACTATTCTGACAGGGGGGTCTTCTTGCTAGGAGATTACGGCATGACTGTAAGTCTTAAGAATTAACGAAGTTATGTTTTCCGATAAATAGCAGCTACTACACTGGGTAGAAAGTCATAATCTTTTAGAGACTAAGCATGGACCTATAATGAAGCGAAAGACTGTAAATTAGTCTACACTGGTAAATGAGAACAAGAATTGTTGATAGAAAGGCATATATATCCGATTATGTACATGTACTGTACACTCAAATGAGCCTTTACCGAAATGTCACTTCTAACGGGTACTCCTACTGTAGGGTCACGCGAATAGTCACGATACTATCCGCGCTTGTGCCAGTTACACTCATGAAGTAACACAATTCTATGAAGCTACTTCGATACAAATATCAAACTACTAAATTGTGACCCAATACTGTATTTTATCTGAACACGAAGCACCTCGATGGGCGACACGATTTGGCGATGTGGTTCGAGTCTATCAAACCACAACAAAAAATCACTCAACTAAATCAATTTGTCAACGGATCAACCAAGAGCATGTTCCGACGGCCTCTAGTCAGGCTGGCCTCAAACATTGATATTTCCGCTTAACCTCACTTCTATAGTTTTCTTTCCGTTGCTTGGCGAAGTGCGCGACACAATGCGTGGGGTGATGTGGCGATGTGCAACGCTCCCATCTTGAAAGGTTACAGATGTATAATCGTTTCTTGTCCTGACAAATCAAAAAACCGATTGAAACGTGCACTTGTTGGCTGAAAAGTCTTCGTCTGTTTCATACCCAATAAAACGGGGTTCTTTCTCCTTTGTGGGTAAGACCCTTGTTCTCACGTTTGAGGAAAATCGTCGCGAGATTGACTTACCCTAGTTCGCCGAAACAACAGGTTTCGCACGACCAATACATCGCACAACACTATTTGTTTTGAAGTATGAAAAACGGTCATAATAACGAAATCATTCGAACGACCGAGTCCGACAAGAGGCCAGCCTAACCACAGGTCGTAGGAACACACTCCAAGACTCTTATTCCTTTGCATTACTATATGATATCATGTATGCCCTTGTTATTATCATCTCATACATTTTAAATTCACTCTAACCTGAGGTCAACACTTCCGCTGCAACACACTTTCTGCGAACCTTCTTGAGGTAATCCTGGGGACGATCAACCTTTTGATCACAACATGGTATGAGAGCAACTCAGGAATTCACAGCAAACTAAGGTGGCATCTCGCACACGCTCACACGTAAGGATGGCTGGAGGATTTGGAGGTCAGACAAATCTGACCACTGAAGCGCAACTCAACCCGGCTACAACAAATAAGGCGATGACAACGATCAGTATCGTCGCAGTTGAACAACTTCTTCATCTACTATCAACTCGGGAGCAAGTGTTCCAGACATTGCGGAATGGTGACGTGGGAAACTCCTCCCAACCCTCTCAACCAGCAACAAGTGGCCGCGATACCGCCCTGCGCACCTTTTTCCTCGAAACAAATGGATTAACACCAAAAGTCCCTTGTCCCAGCGATGACGCAATTCTCTTAGCTCAATTAAGGTTCCTGCACGTACTTATATGCTTTGACGGCAAAGACTTCTATACATAGAGATTTGAGCTGGAGCTGCTACTGGAGAACGCGCAGATCTTCCACTATTTCAACGGTAGCTGCGCAGGACCCTTGGCTAATACTGACGATGCCAAAGCGCAGTGCCACAACGACTCGCTTATGGCGTACCGCGTGTTGCTTCGCAGCATGTCGGCGGTGAAGCATTTGGGAATTCGCTACAAGCACTGGAAGCCTGGCACCTCACAAGGGTGTATAAGCCCAAGGATTCCGTCTCGTCGAGCCGACTACTCCAGCAGCTGATGGAGATCAAAATGAGACCAGAGCATACGCGATCAAATCGCGAAACTCGGGAGCTCGAGTTCAAAAAAAATCTTCCTGAACATCGTACTCGCAGTTTTTCACCGTAAACTCATCCTTGAGTTCTTGAAAGTCTGTTGCATGTGCCTGCGACATGCCGAACGTTTGACACACGACAAAATAAAAAACGAGCACGACACACAAACGACGATGTGACACGCGAATAGCGCTAACTCGCTATTGACTCGACCTACACATTCGACATCATGACTCATTTTTCGCACACTATAATAAGCATGAAATGAATATCATTACATCATGCCCTCATACCATTCCATGCACGCACGCATACACGCACAAAGACAACAAACTGAGTGCAAACCATGGGGTTGCACAAACAAACCCCCCCCCCGGATTGTTGGCCTTAGGATCTGCTCCTCTCAATTCATAGCCATCACAGCCAGCTTGCAACACTTCCAATATGCTCGAACAGCTTTTTTGTCATCATGTCAGCTGGCTGCGCCATCGTCTTCACGTAGTGCTATGCAACTTCACCCGCGACCACCATGCTCCTCGTCCAATGCCATTTCACCCTCATGTGCTTGGTGATTTCGTGCAACATAGGGTTATTAGCAAGGGAAATGACACCAAGGCTGACACAATAGAGAGGGGTAGTTCCTTGCTGCTCCTTCCCCAACTCAGCCAACGAACGCCACTGCCACTTACGGCACGGAAGAGTGTCATGTACTCGAACTCGGCCAAGCTCTAAGCTTGGTCAACCTGCTTCTTGCTCCCCAAGCGGTTGGGCCTCCACCAACACAACAAATGAAGCCTTCGACACTTGCCATGTCCTCTGATTTTGATGCAAAAGAGGCGTCAGAGAATGCGGTGATGAACAAATGCCCGGGCTCAACACCATCCGCGCCCTTTTGGCGCCTTTCCGCCGCTGCCGAGTATTGCAGCCCAACGGTCTGTGTTTTGCCAAAATACCTGGTCACCCTCGTTCCAGCTGCTACCTGCTCCTCATTAGGGCATTAAACGACCCTAGCTAGCTGCCCGGTAGCAAAGGCGACGTCCGGTCGAGTATTTACCGCTTCATACATAAGGCTGCCCACCAACGGATGAAAATAGCACCTCTCCTCCTTGCCAATGTTTTCCTGTTCTGGTCCCTTCACATACTTGAACCCAGAAAAAAAAGGAACAGCCACATGGCTTTCATTCTACCCCAATTTGGCAGCCAAAGCCTCCAAGTACTTCTGTTGATGCACTCGCACCATAAGCGCCGCTCAGGCTAAAGCTAGCTTGGCTAGCTTTCCCGGCACATCATATGTCAGCCTATTAGGGGCTTGAATTCTTCTCTTTCCCCTTCCTTGTTCCTCAGCTGCAGGGACTTGAAGGCTTTCATGGCGTTGCTGTGGGGTGACGCAAATCCGAGGAGCACTTGTTGCTCGAGGTGGAAGTGTCGGTGCACACTAACTTGCTTGCTGCAACTCCTCCCCATCATCCTCTCCATTATTGGCCTCCTCTCCCCCTTTCATAAGAAGAGACTGCCTTCTGATGTTGCTGCCACTAGTCAGCTCCAAAGACAGCTCCACATGCTCCAAGCTGGAACTCTTCACCTCCCCAAGCCGCACGCCTAACTTCGCCTAATTTCCCGCCTTCCAATCCTTCTACATTTTCCATGAACTTGCCGTCCCTGCTCACCAAGAATTTCTTGATGAATGGGTCCTAAAGAAGCTATCCCTTGCTGTTTTGAGCCATGCCCAAGTGTACAGCCCATATCGCATTGGCACCAAGCTTGTTATGCCGAGGATGCTCAGGCACGAGTGCCATGCACATGGACCCGAACACCCAAAGCATATCCATGTTTGGCTTCCTTCCAATCCACTCCATGTAGGGCACCTATCTGTCTGCTCCCACATGAGCCAGGGCTCTGTTTTTAGCCACACATGCGCTCTGCAATGCATCTGGCCAAGGATAGTTGGGTATCCCGGCTTCAATGAGCAACCCGCATGCCGTCTTCGTTATTGTCTGATCCGCTCGCTCCACGATGCCGTTCATTGCAGAGGATTATGGCATATTAAGGGAGTGCCAAATGCCATTCTTCTTCAGCCACATAGGGAATTCCTTGCTCAAGAACTCTCCCCTCTATCGATGCGGATTGATTTCACAATACAGTCTTGTTGCCGCTCCACCATCGGCAACCAATCGGTCTTCACCATTTCAGTCACGTCGCTCTTCTTGGACAACATATACACCCAGGTTATGCGGGTCTAGACATCAACTATGGTGAGGAAATACTCAGCTTTAGTTGCTCCAAGCTTCAAGGGGACCAACACTTCCATCACCACATCATCAAGTGATGCCTTAGCCGTTGCCTCCGAACTAGGGAACGCAAAACTGGGGAACTTATGTTGCATGCATGTCGGGCAGCCGATTACCTCGGTAAGCACCCCCTTCACATATATGTCAGCAACAATCTCTTCCTTAACTAGCTACTACAAGATAGGCAAAGCCACATGCCCCATTTGTCGATGCAAGGTTAGCCGATCACACTCCCCTCGAAGCCGATGTCGGATTGGAGAATGCTACAGTCGCAATGGTGCCCCACATGCTCTCTCCGTAGTCCTCCTTCGCTGCTGAATTCAGGTTCTCCTCACCCTTTTGATTCTTCTTGGCTCCTGCACCACTCTCCTTATGGTCACACAACTTATCGGTCCCTCCAAGATTACTCTTCTTGAACTCGTTCTCCTTGGCACCGACGTTCGCGCCGTCGCCGCTACCAACCGTTTCACCTTTAGTGCTGATGTTTGCTGCCACTTGCCTCTGTTCAGGAATTGGGACCATAGTGATCTGCCACATCTTATTGCAGACATCCTTGTGCTCGTGAAGGTCCCAATTAATCCACTTGCCAAGCCTTGCGGTGTAGGTCTTAGCTCCCTTCGAGCTCGTGTCCATGCCGGCCTTTTGCAACCGCCGCACGAAAATCAGGTTGGCTGCAAGGTTGGGCTCCCAAAGCACATTCTTAAGATCCACCATCTTCCTATCAGCAATCTTGAACATGGCCTTGCCCATGCCTTTCACCTCTGCTCACTGCCACAAATCCAAAGAAAAATGCTTCACCAGTGACGGTTCAGGTTCGGTAAGGAAGTCCGTGCGAGATGTCATGATATAGGTAGCACCACAATCAAACACCCAATCGTCTGGAGAGAATAGGGTGACTATTCCTACAGCAGGTGGTTTCTCAAAGTCTTCCATTTTCTCTGGTCCATCTGGTGCTTGCATAGATACGAAAAAAAAATATCCGGAACATATCGTCGCTTGAGTCATTATCGTTATCTCCATTCTTCATGTTTATACCTCCACCTCCGCGTCCACGACAACATCCACGGCCCCTTCCTCTCCCTCCTACTTCTCGACCCTCTTGGTCATGAGCAAGAGTCCATCAATCAGATAATTTGTAGCAATCATGCCACATGTGTCCGGTCAGGAGTCGAATCGCCTGCGACCGCGCCCATGTGAAGATTAGAACGAGAGAATCATTGAACTATCAAAGAGTTGGGTACAAGTACTAACCCTAATTGGGTTGTACCCCTTATGGGCTACCCCGCTACAGCCTACACAAATGTATAAGCTATAATGTTCTGACACACCCCCATAGGCAAATTGGGGGAGAACAAGTGGTCACAAGACCAGTCAAGCAAAGCAAAGCAAGCTCAGGGTGGATCACAAAGTCACCACACAGTCCGAGCACAAGAGTAAGGCCACAAGGCCAGTTCACATGCAAGATCATATATATAAAAGTAAACAAGTAAGTGCAGGTATAGAAAGAGTCCAATACAAACAAGATCAAGAAGTGAGCAAGTGAGGCCAAGTAGGCACAAGACCTAGCAAAGTACAGAAGCGCTGATCATCACAAGGCGAAAGGGCCTTGGTGAAGATATCAGCACTGTTGGCCTCAGAGGCCACGTAGGTAAGGCAGAGCTGACCACGCTGCTGCAGCTCAAAAGCCAGGAAGTAGCGGAGAGCAATGTGCTTCATTGTGTGCTCCAGTCTGTGCTCCCAACACAAGGCCAGCATAGCCTTGTTGTCTACGTACAGAACTGGAGGAGAACGAGGCGGCTCTCCTAGGTCAGTCAGCAGGTAGGTGAGCCTGCTAAGCTCCTATGCAGCCATGGCCCCTGCGTAGATCTCAGCCTCACAGCTGGAGCTGAGAACAGAAGACGAGCGGGTAGACCGACACAAAAAGAGCCGGAGCCAAGGCTGAAGGTGTAACCCTGTGACGACTGCTGCAAAGCCTGATCGTCAGCTCAAGAAGCGTCTGCGTGACCTGTGAGGACCACTCGACGTCGCTCTCCAAGCACTAGCCCCATGCCCGACGTACTGCACAAGTAGCGCAACACCCTCTTTGCTGCAGCCATGTGCTCTGGTCGGTGTCTCCGAGGAGCCATATAGCATGCCAAGATGCTAAGAGGGTATGCAAGGTCAGGTCGTGTGCAGGTCATCAGGTACATGAGGCAGCGAACAAGCTCTAGGTATGGGCCACTCGGCTCTACGAACTCATCCGAAGGCAGAGCTAAGAGCGAGTGGCGAGTAGACAGAGGAGTGGCCTGAGGCGAGGAGTACGTGAAGCTGAAGCGCTGAAGGACCTGCTGCACCATGTGTGACTGAGTTAGGGTAATGGTGCGCTCTGCTCTGTCTCGGGTGATCTGCAAGCCAAGGTAGTTGCGCAGTTCACCCAGATCTGTGCACGGGTGTCTCTTCTGTAGCTTGGACTTCACGTCGGCGAATACAACAGTGTCAGCAATGGCAAAGACCAAGTCGTCAACGTACACGAGGATGTAGAGCGGCACCAGAGAGGTGTTGGTGCGCAAAAATAGCGACGGGTCGGCTGTAGAAGGAGCAAACCCAAGAGCTGCACATGTAGTTCTTGGGTTTGCAACTCACGGGGCGCCTGGCGGAGACCGTAGATTGGCCGCCGGAGGCTCCACTGGGTACCAGGAGGAAACGAACCAATGATGCCAGGTGGGCGGCGCAGCCAGATCTCCTCGTGCAGGCTGCCCTGTAGTCAAGCCGTGCTGAAGTCAAGAGAGTGAAGCTCATAGTCACGCCGAGCGGCTATGTGCAGCAGCACCCGAAGAGTGGTCATCTTTGGGGTGGGAGAGAAGGTCTAAAAGTAGTCAACTCCCTGCCACTGACTGAAGCCTTGAGCCACGTAACGCGCCTTGAAGACAGGCGGAGAACCCGGTGACCGCTTCACCCTGAAAATCCACATGCCACTGACGATGTTCGCCCCAGGTGGGGGAACCTCGTCGACGTAGGTGCCTGTGGACTTCCAGGAAGCCATCTCTGCGTCCATGGCTGACTGCCACTGAGAGGAGTAGAGACCCTCGATCGCCTCACCGTACGATCGAGGAGTTAGGATGTCTAGTGCATCCGGGTCTCCCTCAGGGGCAATCAGCGTGGACACGAGATGGGGCAAAGCATCAGCAAAGCACTGGAACTCCTCCTGACTGTCCTCAACGACGTCCGTGCTAAGAGCACACTCACCCCCGACGGACAGAGGACAAACAGACTCAGACTCAGCAATGAGACTAGTAGCGTAGTCTAGACGACAGCGAGCAGCGAAGTCGATAACCTCAGCAACTAGGGCAGACGCAGAAGTGGACTCAAAGGAAGGGTCAGTGATAATAGTAGCAATAAGGCGCGTGACCAAAGGACTAGCAGCACGAAGAGAGTCAGACTCCGGGTCAGCAAGAGAAGGAAGAGAGGACACAGGAGGAGACGGCAACGGGACACGCTGAGGGGCCGTGGAAGGACACAGTGCCATCTAGTGTGTGCCGGGGACTGCAGGAGGACGCGGACGCGCAGCACGACAAGTAGTGCGAGCAGTACGAACAGGCGACGCGGGACGAGACGCAGGCTCACGACGCTCAGCAAGACCTCTAGTAGGACCAGTGTAGGGAGAAGGAGCAGGTAGAGGGGAGGCGGGCTGTAACAATGACTGCGACTCGACAGGCTGTGGACACTCTAAGGAAGGAGCAGGACCAGGAGAGGGCGGGAGACCAAGAACCTGCTCCAGGAGCGGAACGAAGTACAGCCTTGGCCGCTCAGCGCCTCCAAAACCAGCAAGGACGGCACCAGTACCCCCAGCGGCAACACCAACGCCAGCAGTACCTCCAGCTCTAGCAGCCCCAACTCCAGCACCCTCAGAAGCACCAGCGCCAGCAGCACCACCAGCGCCAACACCCCCAGCAACTCCAGCTCCAGAAGCACCTACTCCAGTAGGACCGTCAGCTCCAGCAGCCTCAGCAGCACCCCCACACGCACCAGCGCTAGTAGAAACACCAGCGCCAACACCCCTAGCAGCTCCAGCTCCAGTAGCACCAGTACCGCCAGCAACTCCAGCAGGACCAACTCCAGTAGCCCCAGCAGCACCCCCAGTCTCAGCAGCACGTCTCCAGCGGCGGGCAAACCATTTGTGCAGCTCCTGTGGAGAGAGCGGCTCCCGCCTCGACGAAGTACCGCTAGCGGCCACACGAGCAGACCTAGCGCCCCCAGGCTCGGCACTCCCAAGCTCCGCACCTCTAGGCTCCGCACCCCCAGACCCAGCACCCCCAGGCTCAGCACCCCCACACTCAGCACCCCCAGTCTCAGCACCCCCAGTCTTAGCACCCCCAGACCCGGCACCCGCAGGCTCAGCACGTCTAGAAGCACCAGGAGTCAACAACTACCTCCACAAGCTTGACTCCGTCTACCTGGGACACACCTGACGGGGCAGGACCCTAAGGGGGGAGGGGGTCTACCGGGGGAGGACCTAGTGCAAGGAAGAGCAGCGGTGGGGGGAGAGGCGGAGTGCGGTAGGGGAAGAGACGGTAGTAAGGCACCAACTCGTCAAAGGTGACGTCCTTGGAGGACAGAACACGACGTGAGGTGGGGTGGCAAAACTACTGCCGAGGCGCATCAGGGGGGAAGCCAAGGAAGACACAGGGAACAACACGGGGGGACAGCTTGTCCGCAGACAAGTCGCGGACAAACGCCCGAGATCCCCAGACCCAAAACGCACACGCATCGCCAACCTTCTCGGTCCACCGCAAGGCGGGGGAGGTCTCTGGCAAGGAGACCCGGGGATGAAGGTTGAGCTGATGCGCCGCGTACTGAACCACAAATGGCCACAGAAAATGGGGGGCAGCCGCATGCATCATGGACATACGAGCGACGTCCATGACCATGCGAATGCGGCGCTCAACAATCCCATTTTGCTGTGGAGAGGCCGGAAGCGTGAAGGTCTCGCGGATGCCCTGTGCACGACAGAAGGCTCCCAGACGGGCAGAGGAAAACTCCCCGCTTCTGTCCGAGTGTAGACGCAGAACAGGAAAGTCCGAGCCGAAACTCTCTCTGAGCTGGAGACGAGCTGCGTGGATCTAGTCGATCAACACCTTAGTGACGTCACCCTTGCTGCACAAGAGGAAGACTGTGGTGTAACGCGAGTAGTCGTCAACCACCAGCAGGAAGTACAGCTCGCGCCCCTGCCCACTAACGCAGGCTGGGCCCCACACGTCCATGTGGAGAGTCTACAGCGGAGCCTCTGTCGGAGGAAACTCGGAGGAGTGAGGGGCGACGCGCTGTCGCCCCTCGACGCAAGGGACGCAGGTAGGGCCAGGCCCCGGAGAGAGGGGAGGGAGAGACCGAGGGAGACCAAAGACAAGAACATGGGAGGCCATGCCTCGGAGACGAGGCAAGGAGGGGTGACCAAGGCAGTGGTGCCAAAGGAGAGTCTGGTGGGACAGCAGACGACAGGGACAGGGAGCAGACTCAGGACCAGACCTGGACGCTGCAGCAAACACCTGACCCGCCCTAGACAGATCTCCCCAGCGAGGGATCTCTGACGCCTCAGAGAACTTGCGACGCCACGCGTTCGTCAGGTGACCGAAGCAGCGCTGGTTGGAGTGCGGGCCACCGCACTGCTCACCAGCTCAGTCGCCGGTACGGAGGACGTAAGTGCAGGGACTAAAACCCCCACCGCACTGACGCGCAATGTACCACTTACGAAGCTGCTAAGGGGACACGGTCACACCACTCCGCTTCTACTAGCGTGGACCACCACCGGAGCCACTGTTCTGCACAGACTCGCGACCCGCTCCACTATCGCCGCCGTCGCCGCCGCCTCCTCCACCTCCGCCTCCTCCGCCACCTCCGCCTCCTCCGCCACCTCCGCCGCCTCCGCTCCCTCCGCCACCACCACCGCCTCCGCCGCCTCCACTGCTGCCACCGCCGCCGCCACCCGCGGCACCACTCCCACCAGCACCCCCACTCTCTCCACTGCCTCCACCACCACCTCCATCGCCCCCGCCAGCCCCTCCAGCGCCCTTTACCCCCTTGCCCTTGCTGGTGTGGCGTCTCCCGCTCGAGGCAGACGCAGCGCGGACCGACTCGAAGCCAACAAGGTCGAACGCAGCAGCAGAGGCAACACAGGGCAAGAGGGGGGAGGGAGAACACTCCTCAAAGACGGGGGTGCGAGGGTCACCACGAGAGGCTCCTACAGCGACTATGCTTTTCTCTATCGCTAGGAGGGCCTTCTCGAGGAGGTCAACGGTGAGAGTGGTGGGGCAAACTGAGAGGAAGTGGTCCTTGACTACGCGGAGAGAGTCAGGGAGCCGGGTGACTATGTAGTAGAGGGTGATGTACATGGGGGGGGGGGGGGGGGGGGGGGGGCGGTTCTTGGCGCAGAACTCAGGAGGAAGCGCAGCACGGTCACGAGTGTCACTAGTGCGGAGGTGCGTAAAGAGGTCACCAACTGTGGGAAAGGCAGCAAGGTCAGAGAAGAGGTACGGTAGCATGTGGCGGCTTAGTGCAGCAGTGGCAGGGGAAGAGTAGCATGCAACTACAGCGTCCTACAAGGTCTCAGCACTCTTGTACTGGCTAAAGTGTGCACGCTCAGTGGTTGCTAAGTGGCGGCACACAGCGAGGCGAGCAGCAGCATCAGGCGTGGCCCACTGGGAGCAAATAGTGGCGTCAGCCTCAGCAGCAGGGGTAGGAGAGGCACCAGAAGTGAGGTCAAACAGGGAGAGACCGTCTGCCCTATCGCACTGTAGGAAAAGCTACATATCATCTACCCAGCCCCTCGGGCACCTTGTCTGGTCTGTACCTCCCCTCGTTCTCGAAGAACTTGGTAAGTGGTGCTGACCTGCAGGATGCGGGGGTTCACCAGTTTACTCCTACAAGTTAGCAGGTGGCCCACTGCTCGGACGCCCGCACAGGCCGACACCTGGCCACGTTTTCGCGTCGGCCGGGGCCGAGTCCCTACACCCTGACCACTCAGTCTCCTCCTGTCCCTGCGTCTGGCCAGGTAGCTGCATCGGGTCAGGTGTTTGCTGCTCCGTCCAGGTCTGATCCTGAGTCTGCCCCCTGCTCATGTCGCCTCTTGTCTCACGAGACTCTTCTGTGGCACCACCGTCTTGGCCACCCCTCCCTGCCTCGTCTGCGGGGCATGGCTTCCCCTGTCCTTGTCTCTGGTCTCCCCCGGTCTCTCCCTCCCCTTCCTTCGGGGCCAGGACCTTCCTGTGTCCCCTGTGTCGAGGGGCGGCTCCGGGCTAACCCTCACTCCTTCAGTTTCCCCCGACAGAGGCTCCTCTGCAGACACTTCACATGGACGTGTGGGGCCCGGCCCGCGTCCGTGGAGAGGGTCACGAGCGCTACTTCCTGCTGGTGGTTGACGACTACTCGCGTTACACCACAGTCTTCCCCTTGCACAGCAAGGGTGATGTCACTGAGGTGTTGATCGACTAGATCCGCGCAGCTCGTCTCCAGCTCAAGAGGAGCTTCGGCTCGGACTTTCCTGTTCTGCGTCTACACTCTAACTGGGGTGGAGAGTTCTCCTCTGGCCTTCTGCAAGCCTACTGTCGTGCACGAGGCATCCGCCAGACATTTACGCTTCCGGACTCTCCACAGCAAAATGGGATTGCTGAGCGCCGCATTGGCATGGTCATGGACGTCGCTCGTACGTCCATGATGCATGCAGCTGCCCCCCATTTTCTGTGGCCGTTTGCGGTTCGGTACACGGCGCATCAGATCAACCTTCACCCTAGGTTCTCCCGGCCGGAGACCTCCCCAGCTCTCCTGTGGACGGGGAAGATCAGCGATGCGTCTGCGTTCCGTGTCTGGGGATCTCGGGCGTTTGTCCGCGACTTGTCTGCGCACAAGCTGTCCCCTCGTGCTGCTCCCTGTGTCTTCCGAGGCTTCCCTTCTGACGCCCCAGGGTGGCAGTTCTACCACCCCTCCTCTCGTCGTGTTCTGTCCTCCCAAGACGTCACGTTCGACGAGTCAGTCCCCTTCTACTGCCTCTTCCCATACCGCACTCCTTACCTCCCCCCGCCACCGCACTTCCTTGTGCCAGGTCCCCCCCCGGTAGACCCCCTTCCCCCTCAGGGTCCTGCCCCTTGATGTGTGTCCCAGGTAGACGCACTCGAGCCGGTTGAGGTTGCTGGTGACTCTGGTACTGCTGCGGCAGCTGAGCCTGGGGGTGCTTACTCTGGGGGTGCTGCGCGCGTGGGTGCTGAGCCTGGGGGTGTTGCGCGCGTGGGTGCTGAGCCTGGGGGTGCTGAGCCTGGGGGTACTGCGACTGGGGGTGCTGAGCCTGGGGGTGCTGAGTCTGGGGGTGCTGAGCCTGGGGGTGCTGCGACTGGGGGTGCTACGTTAGGAGCTACTAAGCCAGGGGGTGTTGCGTCTAGAGCTGCTGAGCCTGGAGGTGCAGAGCCTGCAGCCACTGTACCTCCCCTTGTGGCGTCTCGCGGTGCTCTGCCTGGAGGTTCTGCGGGTGCTTCATCTCAGCGGGAGCCACTCTCTCTACAGGAGCTGCGCGACTGGTTTGCTCGCCGCTGGAGGCGTACTACTGAAGCTGGAGCTTCTTCGGCCGCTGAGGGTGCTTGTGCCGCCGGTCCCGGAGCTGCTGGGCCTTCGGGTCCGCCTGGAGCTGGAGCTGCTGAGGGTGTTGGTGCTGAGACTACTGCTGTCCTTCCTGGCGGTGGTCCTGCTGCGGGTGCTGCTGGTGCTGCTGGAGGTCCTACAGCTGGAGGTGTTGTTGGCGCTGGTGATGCCGCTGAGAGTGCTGGTGCTGTCCCTACTTTGTCTCGAGCTGCCGCGCAGCCTCAGCCATACTTCGTTCCGCTCTAGCAGCAGGTTCTTGGTGTTTCTCCTCCTGTAGAGTGTCCACCGCTTGTCCAGTCCTATTCACAGTTAGAGCCCGCCTCCCCACTTCCCGCTCCCTCTCCTTACACTGGTCCTACTGGAGGTCTTGCTGAGCGTCGTGAGCCTGCGTCCTGTCCCGCGTCCCCTGTTCGTACTGCTCGCGCTAGTGGTCATGGTTCGCGCCAGCGTCCTCCTCCTGTCCCTGGCACGCACCGGATTGTGAAGATGAGAACGAGAATGGAATCACTAAGTGAAAGTTTGGTACAAATGCAAACCCTAGAAAGCTGTACCCCATATGTGCTACCCCAATATAGCCTACAATAGCTATGTCATATATATCTAACACACCCCCATAGGCAAAGTGGGGGAGAACAAGGGGTTACAAGACCAGTCAAGCAAAGCAAAGCAAAGCAAGCTGAGGGTGGATCACAAAGTCACCACATAGTCCAAGCACAAGGTCAAGGCCACGAGGCCAGTTCACATGCAGGATCAGACATATATATATAAGGCTAAACAAGCAAGAGCAGGTATATACATATATAAATATATATATATACATGTGCAAGAGTACAAGCAAGGTCAAGAGGTGAGCAAGTGAGGCAAGACTGGGACAAGTCCAAGCTGAGTGCAGAAGCGCTAATGATCACAAGGCGGAAGTGCCTTGGTGAAAACATCAGTAGTGTTGGCCTCAGAGGCCACGTACGCAAGTCGCAACTGACCACGCTGCTGCAGCTCACGAGCAAGAAAGTAACGGAGAGCAATGTGCTTCGTTCTGTGCTCCAAGTGCTGCTCTCAACACAAGGCCAGCATGGCCTTGTTGTCTACGTATAGTACTCGAGGAGAACAAGGCGGCTCTCCAAGGTCAGTCAGCAGGTAGGTGAGCCAGCGAAGCTCCTGGGCAGCCATGGCCTCGGCGTAGATCTCAGCCTCACAACTGGAGCCGAGAACAGAAGACGAGCGAGTAGCCCGCCACGAAACAGAGCCGGAGCCAAGACTGAAGGTGTAACCCTGTGACGACCGCTGAGTAGCCTGGTCGTCAGCACAAGAAGAGTCCGTGTGCCCACTGAGGACCACTGGACTCCGCCCTCCAAGTACTAGCCCCATGCCCGACGTACTGCACAAGTGGCGCAACACCCTCTTTGTTGCAGCCATGTGCTCTGGTTGGTGTCTACCAGGAGCAACATAGCGTGCAAGAATGCTCAGAGGGTATGCAAGGTCAGGTCGTGTGCAGGTAATCAGGTACATGAGGCAGCCAACAAGCTCTAGGTACGGGCCACTCGACTTTACGGACTCATCCGAAGGCAGAGCTGAGAGCGAGTGGCGAGTAGACAGAGGAGTGGCCTGAGGCGAGGAGTACGTGAAGCCGAAGCGCTGAAGGACCTGCTCCACCATGTGTGACTGAGTCAAGGTAATGGTGCGGCGTGCTCTGTCCCGAGTGATCTGCAAGCCAAGGTAGCTGCGCAGTTCACCCAGGTCTGTGCACGTGTGTCTCTTCTGCAGCTCGGACTTCACGTAGGCAAGTCCAGCAGTGTTAGCTGTGGCAAAGACCAAGTTGTCCACGTACACGAGGATGTAGAACGGCGGCAAAGGAGTGTCCGTGCGCAGAAACAACGACGGGTCAGCAGTAGAGGGAGCAAACCCAAGAGCCGCAAGCGTAGTCCTCAATGTGTCGTGCCACTCACGCGATGCATGGCGGAGATTGTAGACTGGCCGTCGGATGCTCCAGTGGGTGCCAGGAGGGAAAGTCCCAGTGAAGCCAGGTGGACGGCGCAGCCACATCTCCTCGTGCAGGCTACCCTGCAAGAAAGCAGTGCTGAAGTCAAGAGAGTGAAGCTCGTAGTCGCGCTGAGCCGCTATGTGCAGCAGCACCCGAAGAGTGGTCATCTTCGGGGTGGGAGAGAAGGTCTGAAAGTAGTCAACTCCCTGCCGCTGACTGAAGCCACGAGCGATGTACCGCGCCTTGAAGACAGGTGGAGAGCCCGGCAGCCGCTTCACCCTGAAGATCCACATGCCACTGACGATGTTCGCCCTAGCTTGGGGAACCGCGTCAATGTAGGTGCCTGTGGACTTCCAGGAAGCCACCTTTGCATCCATAGTTGTCTGCCACTGAGAGGAGTAGGGACCCTCTACGGCCTCCGCGTAAGAGCGCGAAGTCGGGATGTCTAGTGCATCCGGGTCTCCCTCAAGGGCAAGTAGTACGGACGCGAGATGAGGTGAAGCAGCAGCCAGACATTGGAACTCCTCCTGCCTGTCCTCAAGGACGTCCGTGCCAAGAGCACACTCACCCCCGACGGACGGAGGACAGACAGACGTAGACTCAGCAACAAGACTGGAAGCGTAGTCGAGACGACAGCGAGCAACAAAGTCGATGAGCTCAGAGACAAGCGCAGACGCAGTAGTGGACTCAAAAGAGGGGTCAGTGACGACAGTAGCAAGGAGATGCGTGACAGTAGGACTGGCAGCACGAAGAGAGTCCGACTCCGGGTCGGCAAGTGCAGGAAGAGAGGACTCAGGAGGAGAAGGCAAAGGGGCACGCAGAGAAGTAGTGGACGGACGCAGAGACATCCGGTGCGTGCCAGGGACAGGAGGAGGACGCTGACGCGAACCGCGACCACTAGCGCGAGCAGGACGAACAGGCGACGCGGGACGAGACGCAGGCTCACGACGCTCAGCAAGACCTCCAGTAGGACCAGTGTAAGGAGAGGGAGCAGGAAGTGGGGAGGCGGGCTTTAACAGTGACTATGGCTGGATAGGCGGTGGACACTCTACAGGAGGAGAAACACCAAGAACCTGCTGCAGGAGTGGAACGAAGAACGGTCGGGGCCGCGCGGCAACTCCAAATACTGCAGGGACTGCACCCGCACCCTCAGCGGCAGCACTAGCGCCAACAGCACCTCCAGCTGCAAGACCTTAAGCAGCACCAGCAGCACCCGCAGCAGGACCACCGCCAGGAAGAACAGAAGTAGTCTCAGCACCAACACCCTCAGCAGCTCCAGCTCCAAGCGGACGAGAAGGCCCAGCAGCTCCGGGTCCGGCGGAACAAGTACCCTCAGCGGCCAAAGAAGCTCCAGCTTTAGCAGTACGCCTCCAGCGGCGAGCAAACCACTCGCGCAGCTCCTATGGAGAGAGTGGCTCCCGCCGAGACGAAGCACCTAGAGAACCTCCAGGCCCCGCACCGCCAGACGCCACAAGGGGAGGTCCAATGGCCGCAGGCTCCGCAACTCCAGGCTCAGCAGCTCCAGACGCAGCACCCCCCGGCTCAGCAGCTCCTGACGTAGCACTCCGAGGCTCAGCACCCCCATTCGCAGCACCCCCAGGCTCAGCACCCCCAGGCTTAGCACCCCCAGACTCAGCACCCCCAGGCTCAGCACCCCTAGGCTCACCACCCCAAGGCTCAGCACGCCCAGTCTCAACACCCACGCGCGCAGCACCCCCAGAGTCAGCACCCCCAGGCTTAGCACCCGCAGCAGGACCAGAGTCACCAGTAACCTCGACCGACTCGACTGCGTCTACCTGGGACACACCTGAAGGGGCAGGACCCTGAGGGTGAAGGGGGTCTACCGTGGGGGGACCTGGCACAAGGAAGTGCGGTGGCGGGGGGGGGGAGGGAGTGCGGTAGGGGAAGAGGCGGTAGAAGGGGACTCACTCGTCAAGCATGACGTCCTAGGAGGACAGAACACAACGAGAGGAGGGGTGGTAGAACTGCCACCCTAAGGCTTCACGGGGGGAAGCCTAGGAAGACACAGGGAGCAGCATGAGGGGATTGCTTGTCCGCAGACAAATCGCGGACAAACGCCCGAGATCCCCAGACACGGAACGCAGACGCATCGCCGACCTTCCCCGTCCACAGGAGAGCTGGGGAGGTCTCCGGCCAGGAGGCCCTGGGGTGAAGGTTGATCTGATGCGCCGCGTACCGAACCGCAAACAGCCACCGAAAATGGGGGGCAGCCGCATGCATCATGGACGTACGAGCGATGTCCATGACCATGCCAATGCGGCACTCAACAATCCCATTTTGCTGTGGAGAGTCCGGAAGCGTAAAGGTCTGGCGGATGCCTCCTGCACGACAGTAGACTCGCAGAAGGCCAGAGGAGAACTCTCCACCTCGGCCAGAGTGCAGACGCAGAACAGGAAAGTCTGAGCCGAAGCTCCTCCTGAGCTGGAGACAAGCTGCGCGGATCCAGTCGATCAACACCTCAGTGACATCACCCTTGCTGCACAAGGGCAAGACTGTGGGGTAACGCGAGTAGTCCTCAACCAATAGCAGGAAGTAGCGCTCGTGACCCTGTCCACGGACGCGGGCCGGGCCCCACACGTCCAGGTGAAGCGTCTGCAGAAGAGCCTCTGTCGGGGGAAACTGGGAGAAGTGGGGGGCAGCCCGGAGACGCCCCTCGACACAGGGGACACAGGAAGGTCCTGGCCCCGAAGGAAGGGGAGGGAGAGACCGGGGGAGGCCAGAGACAAGGACACGGGAGGCCATGCCACGAAGACGAGGCAAGAAGGGGTGGCCAAGATGGTGGTGCCACAGGAGAGTCTCGTGAGACAGGAGGCGACACGAGCAGGGGGCACACTCAGGACCAGACCTCGACGCAGCAGCAAACACCTCACTCGACGCAGCTACTTGGCCAGACGCAGGGACAGGAGGAGACTCAGTGGTCAAGGTGTAGAGACTAGACCCTGGCCGACGGGAAAACGTGGCCAGGTGTCGGCCTGTGTGGGCGTGCGAGCAGTGGGTCACCTGCTGACTCGCAGGAGTAAACTAGTGAACCCCTGCATCCTGCAGGTCAGCACCACTCACCAAGTTTGTCGAGAACGAGGGGAGGTACAGACCAGACAAGGTGCCCTAGGGGGCAGCCGGACACGGGAGGACAGTGGAGAAGTGAGAGAGGACAGGACCCCCAGAGGGGTCAGCCAGGGAGACTGTAACCGGCCGACCAAGCGGCGTGAGTGTGGTGCGGTCTCGAAAGAAGGAGCGAGAAGCCCCTGAAACAAGTGTGAAGGTGAGGGAGACTGAAGCCGACGCAGTACCTGAGAGCGCAGCCTCACCATTACCTGAGAGCGCAAACGCACTGGCACCTAGAGCAGCAGCCTCACAAGCACCTAGCGCAGCAGTACCAATGCCCGGGTCGGACGGGAAGCACCGGTAACAGTCACCCTCATCAATAATAGTGACAGCATACATGGCAGCACGGAAAGCATCAAAGTCAAGATCAAAGATAGCTACGCCAGCCCTAGACAGCTCTCCCCAGTGGGGAATCTCGCTAGCGTCGGGGAACTGCTGACGCCAAGCGTCCATCAGGCGGCCAAAGAAGCGCTGGGTGGGGTGGGCACCCCCACACTGCTCACCCACGCGGTCGCCGGAACGAAGGACGTAGGTGCACGGACCAAAACCCCCACCACGCTGACGTTGCTTTTACCACTCACGGAGCAGCTGAGGCGGGGGGATGTCCCGAGAACGCTGCTGCTACTACTGCTGCAGGCGTTGACCACCACCCGAGCCGCTCCGCTACGGGGCTCCACCCCGACCAGCTCCACCACCTCCGCCACCGCCGCCTCCACCTCCGCCACCACCACCGCCTCCGCTCCCACCGCTGACGCCGCCACCGCCTCCGCCTCCGCTGCCGCCACCACCACCACCACCCCCGCCACCACTCCCACCGCCACCCCCACTCCCTCCGCCGCCTCCGCCGCCACCTCCACTGCCCCCGCCAGCTCCACCCGCGCCCTTGCCCCCCTCGCCCTTGCCAGGTCGGCGTCTCTTGCTAGGGGCACACGCCGCGCCGACCGACTCAAGACCAAGCAGGTCGGCAGCAGCAGCAGAGGCAACAGAGGGCAGCAGGGGGGAAGGAGAACACCCCTCAAAGATGGGGGTGCGAGGGTCACCACGAGAGGCTCCTACAGCGACTATGCTCTTCTCCGCCGCCAGGAGGGCCTTCTCGAGGAGGTCAATAGTGAGAGTGGTGGGATAGAATGAGAGGAAGTGGTCCTTGACTACGCGAAGGGAGTCAGGGAGGCGGGTGACTATGTAATATAGAGTGATGTGCATGGGGGGGGGGGGGTTCTTGGCGCAGAACTCAGCAGGAAGCGCGGCGCGGTAGCGAGTGTCACTAGTGCGGAGGTGCGTAATGAGGTCAGCAACTGTGGGAAAGGCAGCAAGGTCAGGAAAGAGGTACGGTAGCATGAGGCGGCTCAGTGCAGCAGTGGCAGGGGAAGAGTAGCGCGCAACTACAGCGTCGTACAAGGTCTGAGCACTCTTGTACTGACTAAAGTGCGCGCGCTCAGTGGTAGGCTGGTGGGAACGCACAGCAAG
Organism: Closterium sp. NIES-65; assembly: GCA_948144175.1. Classification (NCBI taxonomy): domain Eukaryota; kingdom Viridiplantae; phylum Streptophyta; class Zygnematophyceae; order Desmidiales; family Closteriaceae; genus Closterium; species Closterium sp. NIES-65. The sequence goes on along the minus strand of CANXME010002686.1, from coordinate 1,667,527 downwards.
ACGTGCAGCACCATCGCGGGTGGCCCACTGAGAGCGAACAGTGGGGTCAGCATCAGCAGCAGGGGCAGGAGAGGCGCCAGAGGTGAGGTGAAAGAGAGAAAGACCGTCCGCCCTATCGCACTGTAAAAACAGCTGTAGATCGTTGACCCAGACCTCAAAGTCAATGGCTCGACCCTTACCGTCAAAAGCGAGGACACTAGGGGTAGCCATGGCGAGGATAGTGTAGCAGTGCAAGCAGTAGGGGAAGGGCACGCAGTGACAGTGGGGCTGTGCTCACTCGACAGGGCAGGTCGGGCGGCTCGGTAGTAGGGCGGCTCGGCTGCTGGGCGGCTCGGCGGCTGGGCGGCTCGGCGGCTCGGCTGCTGGGCGGCTCGGCTGCTGGGCGGCTCGGCGGCAGAGCGGCTCGGCGGCAGGGCGGCTCGGCTCCCTGGCGGCTGGGGTGTAGGGCGGCTCGGCGGTAGGGCGGCTCGGCTCCCGGGCGGCTCGGTTGCTGGGCGGCTCGGCGGCAGGGCGGCTCGGCTCCCGGCGGTTCTGCTGCTAGGTGGCTCTGGTGCAGGGCGGCGCGGTAGCGCTGGGTAAGGGCGGCGCGGTGGTCACAGGAAGGGCGGCGGAAGGGCCGTACGTAGGGCAGCGGGTGGGCCGCAAGTAGGGCGGCGGTAGGGCCGCAGGTAGGGCGGCAATAGGGCCGCAAGTAGGGCGGCGAGTAGGGCCGCAGGGCAGCGGAAGGGCCGCAGGTAGGGCGGCTAGTAGGGCCGCAGGGCAGCAGGGTCGCGCGATGGAGCGGCGGGGCCGCGAGGAAGGGAGACGAGGCCGCGCGACGGAGCAGCGAGGCCGCGAGGAAGGGCGGCGGGGCCGCTAGGAAGGGCGGCGAGGCCGCTCAATGGGGCTGCGGGGCCGCGAGGAAGGGCGGCTGGGCCGCTAGGTAGGACGGCGGGGCCGCGCGATGGGGCGGCGGGGCCGCAAGGTAGGGCGGCGCGACAGGCCGCTACAAGGGCGGCGCGCCGCTCCCGCTAGGGCGGCTCGACGGGACCATAAGGGCGGCGCGACGGGCCGTTAGGGGCGACACGGCAGGTAACTAAAAAAAAAAAAGGAGAGCGCGACTCGAGGCGCGCTTTGTGGGCCCTATGAACAGACCCTAGGAGGGGACCTACTCTGATTCCATGTGAAGATGAGAACGAGAATGGAATCACTATGTGAAAGTTTGGTACAAATGCAAACCCTAGAAAGTTGTACCCCATATGTGCTACCCCACTATAGCCTACAATAGCTATGTCATATATATCTGACACGGATGTCTCTGCGTCCGTCCACTGCTCCTCTGCGTGCCCCTTTGCCTTCTCCTCCTGAGTCTTCTCTTCCTGCGCTTGCCGAACCGGAGTTGGACTCTCTTCGTGCTGCCAGACCTACTGTCACGCGTCTCCTTGCTACTGTCGTCACTAACCCCTCTTTTGAGTCCACTCCTGCGTCTGCTCTTATTGCTGAGCTCGTCGACTTTGCTGCTCGCTGTCGTCTAGACTACGCTGCCAGTCTTGTTGCTGAGCCTGCGTCTGTCTGTCCTCCGTCCGTCGAGGGTGAGTGTGCTCTTGGTTCGAACGTCCTTAAGGACAGGCAGGAGGAGTTCCAGAGTCTGGCTACTGCTTCACCTCATCTCGCGTCCGTACTATTTGCCCCTGAGGGAGACCTGGATGCACTAGACATCCCGACTCCGTGCTCTTACGCGGAGGCCGTAGAGGGTCCCTACCCCTCTCAGTGGCAGGTAGCTATGGATGCAGAGATGGCTTCCTGGAAGTCCACATGCACCTACGTTGACGCGGTTCCCCCTCCTGGGGCGAACATCGTCAGTGGCATGTAGATCTTCAGGGTGAAGCGGCCACCGGGCTCTCCACCTGTCTTCAAGGCGCGGTACGTCGCTCGTGGCTTCAATCAGCAGCAGAGAGTTGACTATTTTCATACCTTCTCTCCCACCTTGAAGATGACCACTCTTCGGGTGCTACTGCACATAGCTGCTTGGCGCGACTACGAGCTCCACTCTCTTGACTTCAGCACTGCTTTCTTGCACGGTAGCCTGCACGAGGAGATCTGGTTGCGCCGTCCACCTGGCTTCACTGGGACTTTCCCTCCTCGCACCCAGTGGAGCCTCCGACGGCCAGTCTACGGTCTCCGCCAGGCACCGCGTGAGTGGCACAACACACTGAGGACTACGCTTGCGGCTCTTGGATTTGCTCCCTCTACTGCTGACCTGTCGTTGTTTCTGCGCACCGACACCTCTCTGCCGCCGTTCTACATCCTCGTGTACGTCGACGACTTGGTCTTTGCCACAGCTGACACTGCTGGACTCGCCTACGTGAAGTCCGAGCTGCTGAAGAGACACACGTGCACAGACCTGGGTGAACTGCGCAGCTACCTTGGCTTGCATATCACCCGGGATAGAGCACGCCGCACCATTACCCTGACTTAGTCACACATGGTGCAGCAGGTCCTTCAGCGCTTCGGCTTCACGTACTCCTCGCCTTAGGCCACTCCTCTGTCTACTCGCCACTCGCTCTCAGCTCTGCCTTCGGATGAGTCCGTTGAGTCGAGTGGCCCGTACCCAGAGCTTATTGGCTGCCTCATGTACCTGATGGCCTGCACACGACCTGACCTTGCATACCCTCTTAGCATTCTTGCACGCTATATTGCTCCTATGAGACACAGACCAGAGCACATGGCTGCAGCGAAGAGGGTGTTGCGCTACTTGTGCAGTACGTCAGGCATGGGGCTAGTGCTTGGAGGGCAGAGTCCAATGGTCCTCACTGGGCACGCAGACGCTTCTTGGGAAGACGACCAGGCTACTCAGCGGTCGTCACAGGGTTACACCTTCAGTCTTGGCTCCGGCTCTGTTTCGTGGCGGGCTACTCGCTCGTCTTTTGTTCTCGGCTCCAGTTGGGAGGCTGAGATCTACGCCGGGGCCATGGCTGCTCAGGAGCTTCGCTGGCTCACCTACCTGCTGACTGACCTTGGAGAGCCGCCTCGTTCTACTCCAGTGCTGTACGTAGACAAGAAGGCCATGCTAGCCTTGTGTCGAGAGCAGCGCCTGGAGCACAGAACGAAGCACATTGCTCTCCGCTACTTTCTTGCTCGTGAGCTACAGCAGCGTGATCAGTTGCGACTTGCGTACGTGGCCTCTGAGGCCAACACTGCTGATGTTTTGACCAAGGCACTTCCGCCTTGTGATCATCAGCGCTTCTGCACTCAGCTGGGACTTGTACCTGTCTTACCTCTCTTGCTCACCTCTTGATCTTACTTGTACTCTTGCATATATATATACCTGCTCTTGCTTGTTTAGTGTTATATATATATGTGCACTCCTGCATGTGAACTGGTCTTGTGGCCTTGACTTTGTGCTCGGACTGTGTGGTGACTTTGTGATCTACCCTGAGCTTGCTTTGCTTTGCTTTTGCTTGACTGGTCTTGTGACCCCTTATTCTCCCCCAGTTTGCCTATGGGGGTGTGTGAGAACTTATAGCTTTTGCATATTGAGTAGGTTATAGGGGGGTAGCCCTTAAGGGGTACAACCCAGTTAGGGTTAGTACTTGTACTCTGTTCATTCATAGTTCATTCATTCATTGCTCAACTCTTCTCGAGGAGGACCCGCGTATTTCTTGATTAAGAAGGTTCCTTTACGGGATCAAGCAAGCACAACGGCTCTGGTAGCAGCACCTGCACAAAAACCTTCTCAAGATAAGCTTCAAGCAGCTGTCGCAAAACCCACGCATGTATACTTTGCAATTCTTTTGTGATTACATCTTGCTCATCGTGTATGTCAATGATCTACTCTATACGGGGACAAGGAAGACGCTGCTCGCAAGGTCGAGAAGAACCCGGTGATGCGCGTCGACATGACCACTAATCACGACGTGAAGCACTTCTTGGGACTTAAGATCAATTACGCTCCAGAAGCCATCCACCTATCAGCTCCCAAGTAAGATGAAACACTTGAAAAGCTCTTCAACATCTCCCTTGCACCATTCTCCACTCCTTATCGCACACGCGGACTGAACTACAAACCCGACAACAAAGCCCTATCCCCCGTAGGCCTTCACACTTACCAGCAGCAGTTGGGATGCCTGCTCTTTGTCTCAGCGACCTGCACGCCAGATCTCTCGTACATTGCGAGCCAGGTGGGTCAGTACTCTTGCAAACCAACGGCTGAAAATCTCCTAGATCTTTAGAGGGCCCTGCAATTCTTCATCTCTACGCCCAATATTGGGCTTTGCTACTCCACAATCAAGACTCCCTCTTTCAATCTCATCGGCCAGGTGGAAGCCGATGCTGCTGACCCCGACAATCGACGGTCCAGAAACGGGTTCCTATTCTGCCTCGAGCCAAAAGGCCCCATCTCCTGAAACTCACAGAAACAGAAACTGATTGCCCTCTCATTGGCGAAAGCAAAATTCATCGCCGCGACAGCAGTAGTTCGCAAGCGATTTTATCCACAGGAGCTCGTATAGGAGGTGAAAACCCTTTTTTTGCCAACCTTTCGTCTACGCTGCTACAACAAGAGCGCGATCGGAGTCGCGTACAATCCGGGTTTCATCAACCTCATCAAACATATTTCGTTGCAGTACTTTTTTTCCAAAGACGAAGTTGACAAGGGCAAGGCCGATCTGACCTATTACCCAGTGGGTGACATGGTAGCCGATATCCTCACGAAGTGACTAGCCCGTCAGCAGTACCAGCAGTGCTCCGAACTCAGCAGAATAGTCAAGCGGGTCAAGACTTGCTACAGTATGGAATGAAGGGGGATGTCAGGAATAGTAAATTGAGAAACATTGTGCGCTTTGCATTACTATATAATATCATTTATGCCCTTGTTTTTTACCATCTCTGTCATTTTAATTTCACTCTGACCTGGGGTCAACACTTTCGCTACAATACACTCTCTGCGAACCTTCTTGGTGCGATTCTATGCACGATCAACCTTTTGATCGGAACAAAATTCATCTACCATATGAATAAAACATCAGCTATTACAGCAACAGTCCTGTAAAATGGTTGGTTTGTTCCATGCCGGCATGCATGAGAAATTCACGGGAGTTCAGTTCATTTTTACTGAGTTATGTTTAAGAAGAGGTTGGGAGTTACAATCGTACAAGCTTTCTGTTGCGACGAGTCCATGCGATAGCCGCCAGTTTCGCGTATTTCGGCGATCACGAACAAGTCTCAAAATTGAAGGTCAGCAGGGCAGGGACCCAGTTACGGGGTTCGTGGAGGGTGTGGCAGGAATGTGTCCCAGCGTGGATCAGAAAGACTCGGGCATTTCGAAGTTCTCGTGACGTGGCAATCCCTTATTGCTCATCCAGATAGCCTTCGCTTTCAACCTGATAGCGATGTCGGCAACCTTTTTTTTTCCTGCCCGGGAACTAGTTGGCGTCATTCGTGCCTCCTACGAACCAATAGCTGACCTTCGAGGCGGATTGGTGGGCCGATTCGGGCAGATAGTCGAAAACATTGGGAAAACCATCCTGGGGGGGTCATATTGTCCCACACCCTCAGAAATCGGTAAGCTCCGAGCATCCCTGTGAAATCATCCACCCAACTGCTCTTTGCTTCACCCTTCGTTGTCACCAAACACACCGTAACCATGGCTGCCACCGCCGCTCTCTCCAGCACCTTCGCGGGCGTCGCTCTTCCCAGCCTCCCCGCCAGGAAGACCGTCTCTGCGACCCGCAGCCTGAAGGTGACCGCCAGCGGTGGCAAGAAGATCCAAACCAAGACTCCCCTGGGTTAGTATTTTCAATAAATAGCTCAATTAGGCTGGCAGCGGTCCCATAGAGAATGAAAGCAATCGGAGAAACGGTGTGTCTTTGCTGACTCCCAACTCTGTGCTTGCTGTTACGCCTTCCGTGCAGGCCCCAGCGGTGACTACAAGTTCAAGGTGGACCCCTCCGGCTCTCCTTCCAAGGGCAAGGGTGCTTTCGTCTTCGCCAAGAAGTACGGTGCCAACGTCGATGGCTACAGCCCCATCTGGACCCCCGAGGAGTGGTCCGCGAAGGGTGACACCTACGAGGGTGGTAAGTACTTGCACCTGTAGTTGAATTAACTTCTCAATTTACAGTATAGAAAGTCTAAATTACCATCGTTTGATCCGTACAGGCAAGGCTGGTCTGCTCCTGTGGTTCCTCACCTTCGGCGGTCTCCTCGCCATCGGTGCGCTCCTCATCGTCAACACGAGCGCCATTGCCTAAATAGCTCGCATAACCTTACTGTGTATAGGCAAGGTACTTGTTGTAGACCGGATGCAGTCACTATTAAACCAAAAAAAAAAAAAAACGCTTTCTTAACACGTACTTGTTTTAAACAAGGGTCAGCTCCGAGAGTCGGCATTACCGGCGATAATGCGAGAAGCCACACCCCGCTGGGTTTCGGATGTGCATCCAAAGCGAACTAGTTCCCTCCCTTGTACTGATGAACAAGTAAGGGTCTCATTGTCCAGCACACCAACTGACTACCTTGCGACGTTGAGATGCTATGACATTGCTTTTTGCACTACATTGTGAAGACGGGTGGAGAACGGTACCATGTGAACAGCGAATTGCACATGGGTTTGTCGATGCTCCATTGCCACTGCTATTGTACTTCTATTGCCAGTGCTATTGTACTTCTATTGCCACTGCTATTGTGCTTCTTTTGCCAACGCATTGTCAGACATTGCCTCAGCGAATTACTGCCCCCCAAATAACTTTCACTAACAGTTCTGTAGTTAGCTAGGAATGTGATGACTACAATAACATAGGTGAGGTCCTGTCACATGGTTTGTTGTGCCTTTGATTGCAAAAGATTTTGGTGGTATGGTACTTCTGAAAACTTAGAAACTATCTTTCTTGTATGAGAACAATCAAGACAGCCATTATGAAGCCATGTGAAGAAAGGGACAGTAGGATAGCATCATTCTTTCATCCATGGCCAGCTCAATTGAAGGAGACTCGAAGGCTGTCCACCACTTTCTCCGACCTGCATGTGTCAGCATGGGTTGGAACATTCAGTATAACAGGAGAAGGTAAGCTAGATGTCTGGCAGAATGTGCTACACTCTGAGCAGCACGTACACTACAGTTTGAGCTGATGGGCATGCAAGGGTCATTTCTTGCTAACACCCCATCTCTCCTTCACAGCTTATTTTGAGGCATCTCAGAAGTGGGAATCATTCCTACCACCAACCAACCCAACCCATGCCACCTACTCCTGCCGCTCCCCTAGTTCTCCAGACGTCCTGACATGCATCAATCCTTTTACCCTCTTACCGCCTACCACTCCACCACCCTACCCGTCTACCGCGCTGCCACTCACTCCATCGTCCTCCCATTCGGGAAGAGATCAGAGTCCTCGTGGTGTGTGTATCATGCGGTCATCTGTGATGGCTCAGAAGATCCGTCCACCTAAAGGGGATCCATGCCCTCCTATCCCTCCTATCCTCTTCCACCTAATCAGCCCACCAGTCCTCCTGCGGCATGCACCCTCCGCCCTCTGTGCCCTCAAAGGCCATTCCTCTGTCCTTCTATCCCTCTACCCCCTCTCCCTCTCTAACCCTCTACCCCTCTATACCACTGCAGCGGAGTGACAGCGGACTTGCCCTTGGCAATAGCCCGAGCCTCTATCATGGGGATATACAGCTCGTCCTTGCCCCTCCTATTGCACCCCTCTATCCCTCTACCCCACAACCCATGTAGCTCTGCCCTCCTCCACCCGCCCCCAACTCACCAGTCCTCCTGCGGCGTGTGCCCAGCCCCCTCCAGCACCCGGAGAGTGACTGATGAAGAGTTGGTCTTGGCAATGGCCTGGGCTTCTGTGATGGGGATGTATGGGTCGTCCTTACCCCATGCGATCACTGTTGGCACCATCCAGCTGTGCGGTGAGGTGCAGTGCGGTGGAGAGGATGACAGAGAGGTGCACGGGGAAGTGATGAGGGGGGTTAGTGAGGCAGTGTGACGTGACACTGGCAAGAGGGAAGGAAGGACGAGGTGGAGAGGAGAGGAGGAGAGGAGGAGAGGTGGAGAGGAGAGGAGGAGAGGAGGAGAGGAGGAGAGGAGGAGAGGTGGAGAGGAGAGGAGGAGAGGAGGAGAGGAGAAGAGGAGGAGAGGAGGAGAGGAGGAGAGGCGAGAGGAGATGGGGAGGAGAGGAGGAGAGGAGGAGAGGAGAAGGGGAGGAGAGGAGGAGAGGAGGAGAGGCGAGAGGAGATGGGGAGGAGAGGAGGAGAGGAGGAGAGGAGAAGGGGAGGAGAGGAGGAGAGGAGGAGAGGAGAAGAGGAGGGAGGAGAGGAGGAGATGAGAAGAGTGGAGAGGAGGCGACATAAAGAGGTTGCTTGATTGCAGAATGGCGTTGCACAAGTACCCACCACACGTGCATGCTCTCACTCGGCCTTGTTGTTTAAATTGAATGGCGGGAGGAGCATCATGGAGTAGAGAATGAGTGGTTGGAGAGGAGAGGAGAGGAGAGGAGAGGAGAGGAGAGGAGAGGAGAGGAGAGGAGAGGAGAGGAGAGGAGAGGAGAGGAGAGGAGAGGAGAGGAGAGGAGAGGAGAGGAGAGGAGAGGAGAGGAGAGGAGAGGAGAGGAGAGGAGAGGAGAGGAGAGGAGAGGAGAGGAGAGGAGAGGAGAGGAGAGGAGAGGAGAGAAGAGAAGAGAAGAGAAGAGAAGAGAAGAGAGGAGAGGTGAGGAGAGGAGAGGGGAGGAGAGGAGAGGCGAAAAAGAGAAGAGAGAAGAGACAATATACCTAGAGGAAGAGAGCGCGTTTTGAATCCTCTCCCCCAGCTGCTTGGGGTTGGCCTTGCGGGCCGTCTCCAGGAGAGCTGGGGACAGCAGAGCATGCACGAGGGGCGAGAGGGGCGAGAGGGGCGAGAGGGGCGAGAGGGGCGAGAGGGGCGAGAGGGGCGAGAGGGACGAGAGGGACGAGGAGGGAGGGCCGAGAGGGGTGAGAGGGGCGAGGAGGGTGGAAAGACGGAAGACACAAGAGGTGTGGTGTGACTGAGATGAATGAAGAGGCATGGCATTGCATGTGCTTGGGGCATGGCATGGCATGTGCTTGGGGCATGGCATGTGGCACGTGGTTGTGGCATGGCATGTGGCATGTGGCATGTGGTTGCGGCATGGCATGTGGAATGTGGTTGCGGCATGGCATGTGGAATGTGGTTGCGGCATGGCATGTGGCATGTGGTTGCGGCCATGGCATGTGGCATGTGGTTGCAGCATGGCATGATTGGTTGGTGCATGGCTTACAGAATCCGGGCTCTCCGCTGTCAAGGTAAGGCAGGCGATACACGTCTGCATTGTCCAACTCGAGAGAGTAGCTGCAGGGTGTGTGAGAAAGGTAGGGGTGGCGTAGGCACAAAGAGAGAGGAATGGGAGAAGCACAGTGAGAAGTGTGGATCTCCGCTGTAGAGGTAAGGCAGGCGATACACGTTTGCATTGTCCAACTCGAGGGAGTAGCTGCGAGTGATGGGAAGGCAGCGGCAGGTGGAAAAACAAAAACAGATGGGGAGGTGAGGTGTGAGTGGGCGAGCGAGTGAGGGAGTGAGCGTGTTTTGAGACGTCTCGAAAAGCAAAAACAGATGGGGAGGTGAGGCGTGAGGGGGCGAGCGAGTGAGGGAGTGAAGGAGTGAGCGCGTGAGGGAGTGAGAAAGTAAGCAAGGTAGTGAATGGGCGAGGACGAGAGGGATGGATGGAGGGAATGGATGAGTGAGTGGTTGCATGCTTCATTTACGGCCTTTTCTCCACTCTGCCCCCGTTTCCACGCTCCCACTCCCCCCACTCACAACCCACCCTGCACCCTTCCCGCCCTGCACCCTCCCATCCTGCACCCTTGCGCCATGCACTCACGGGCTGCCCTTCTCGATGAAGCGCTCTGCCAGCACGGCGTTCTGGCACTGGAACTCGCCCACGAAGGGCAGTCTGGGGGTGCAGGGGGACAGGGAGAAGGGGAGGGAGGTAGAGGGCGAGGAGACAGAGGGATGGCACAGAGTGTACTGTGAGGAGACAGAGGGATGGCACAGAGTGTACCGTGAGGAGATTGGCAATCCCGCATGGCGTTTGGGCACTGGTACTTGCCTACGAATGCCACTCTGGGAAGTTAAAAGTTAGAGAGAGAGGGAGGGAGGGGGTGAGGAAGGAAGCAAGGAAGAGGGAGAGAGATGGCAGACAGACACGTATGAGAGGAGCGAGGCTGAGCAGCGTAGCGTTCAGGCGCGAAGCGCTGAGCACTTGATCGCACCTGGTCTGTTGAGAGCACCTGGTCTGTTGAGAGCAACTGGTCTGTTGAGAGCACCTGGTCTGTTGAGAGCACCTGGTCTGTTGAGAGCACCTGAGCCCACTCGGCTTGTTGTTGACTGAACACCTGAGGCTACTTGTTCTGCTGAGAGCACCTGAGCCCACCTGGTCTGTTGAGAGAACCTGAGCCCACGTGGTCAGTTGTTAACTGAACTCCTGAGCCCACCTGGTCTGTTGGGATCACCTGAGCCCACCTGGTCTGCTGGGATCACCTGAGCCCACCTAGTCTGTTGAGAGAGCCTGAGTCCATCCGGACTGTTCAGAGAGCATGAGCGCACCTGGTCAGTTGTTAACTAAACACCTGAGCCTACCTGGTCTGGTATGAGCACCTGAGCTGCTGGAAGATATGGGGCAGGGGTGAGGAGGGGGAGAGCGGTGGGTTGAGAGCACCTGAACTACCTGGTCTGCTGTGAGCACCTGAACTACCTGGTCTGCTGTGAGCACCTGAACTACCTGGTCTGCTGTGAGCACCTGAACTACCTTGTCTGCTGTGAGCACCTGAACTACCTGGTCTGCTGTGAGCACCTGAACTACCTGGTGGGATCACCTGAGTTGCTGGAAGATCTGGGGCAGGGGCGAGGAGGGGGAGAGCGGCGTGTTGAGGATGGCGAGCCCCTTGAGGCGGCTGGCGTTCTTGAGCGCCCATGTGAGGCCGTAGCTGCCCACCAGATAGCCCTGCAACACGCATGGGTGCGGGGAGAGGACGAGGAGACAATAGGGAGAGATTCTGTTATTGGGCGAAAAGCAACTCCTTGCAGGCAATACAATGCGGTTATGTACAACTCGTAATGAGGCAGATTCATTTTCACACACTGCAATGAGGTTCATAGCAGACTCGTTATAAGGCGAAGGCACTCGCATGCGGCACAGGGGAAAAGGGTTGAGAGACAGCCTTTTATGGAAATGATTGACTCACGTGCACGACAAGATAGAAAGGCTCTGTGATGTTGAAAGCTTTTTGATCGACTCAAAAGTCAGCTCCATGGAAGTCATTGACTCACGTGCACGACAAGATAGAATGGCTCTGTGACGTTGAGAGTCTCCAAGAGGCGGTCCATCTCTTGATGGTACGCATCCTCTGCATGGATGGGAAGGGGGGGAGAGGGAGGCGCAGAGGTGAGGGGTTCAACGCTCGCGCTCAGGTGCCTGGCAGCAAGAGGGGTCCATCTCTTGGTGGTACGCGTCCTCTGCATGGAACTGGAGGGAGGGAGAGAGGGAGAGAGGGGGATAGGGTGTGGGTCAGTGCAAGGGTTCAGTCACATGTAGGAAAGCAAGAGTCAGTTCAGCGCAGAGAGGGCGGGGGTCAACTCAAGCTCTCAGTCACATGCAAGGCCGCTACACGTGGCCAAGACCATGTGGCCAAGAGTATGTGGTCAAGACCATGTGGCCAAGAGTATGTGGTCAAGACCATGTGGTCAAGAAGACCATGTGGTCAAGAGTATGTGGTCAAGACCATGTGGCCAAGAGTATGTGGTCAAGACCATGTGGCCAAGAGTATGTGGTCAAGACCATGTGGCCAAGAGTATGTGGTCAAGACCATGTGGCCAAGAGTATGTGGTCAAGACCATGTGGCCAAGAGTATGTGGTCAAGACCATGTGGCCAAGAGTATGTGGTCAAGACCATGTGGTCAAGACCATGTGGTCAAGACCATGTGGCCAAGAGTATGTGGTCAAGACCATGTGGTCAAGAGTATGTGGTCAAGACCATGTGGCCAAGAGTATGTGGTCAAGACCATGTGGCCAAGAGTATGTGGTCAAGACCATGTGGCCAAGAGTATGTGGTCAAGACCATGTGGCCAAGAGTATGTGGTCAAGACCATGTGGCCAAGAGTATGTGGTCAAGACCATGTGGTCAAGACCATGTGGTCAAGACCATGTGGTCAAGACCATGTGGTCAAGACCATGTGGCCAAGAGTATGTGGTCAAGACCATGTGGCCAAGAGTATGTGGTCAAGACCATGTGGCCAAGAGTATGTGGTCAAGACCATGTGGTCAAGACCATGTGGTCAAGACCATGTGGTCAAGACTATGGTGTTTGATAGGCGATCTCAGAGTGAACGGGAGAAGATGGGGAGGCGGAAAGGCCAGGTGACGTGCAGGAGAGTATGCGGAAGAGTTGAGCCATGGCCAGGTTGTGAGGGGAGGGAGCAGGCGTTGGTGGGAGTAGGCCTCCTGTGGCTGGCAGGGATGGTGGGAGACGGGGGCTGTGGGTGGCGATGGCGATGGCAACGAGGAAGGAGCACGCGCTTGCAGAGCAGGCAGAAAAGCAGCGAGCACCATCCCCACCACATCCCCACCCCATCCCCACCCCATCCCCACCCCATCCCCACCCCATCCCCATCATCCCCCCGACCCCATCTCCACCATCCCCATCACTTCTACCATCCCCATCACTTCCACCATCCCCATCACTTCCACCATCCCCATCACTTCCACCATCCGCACTCACCAGTATAAGCGAAGTAGTACCCAGGTTGGGGCTTCTCTGAAAAGCCGAAGCCCAGCCAGTCGGGCGCAATGCCTCTGTAGCCCTTCTCCGCCATCTGCTCCGCGCAGGCATGGTGGCAGGGGAAGGGAGTGGGGGAAAGGCCAAGCCAAGGGTTGGATCTCCCATCTTCGCACTCACACTGTGAGGGAAGTGTGTAAGCCTTTTTTGCCACCTCACTGTGGTGGCATAGAAAGTGGGAATCAATTCTCTGTTTCGTTAGCCCTTTTTTCATTGCTTTTTCTCATTAGCTCTTTTCTCCACTCTGCCGTGGGACAGGATGAACCTTCACAGTGCGTGTGCATGTACGAGCACACGAGCATGCATGTGTGTGTACGTGCATTCATGCATGCAGCACACTCGCTCACCTGCTGCATCACTTCTCGGAAGCCCCATGACTGTGCCGGTGCGCCGTGCAGGTACACCACCAGAGGATCGCCCGCGTTGCCTGATGTGCGCGGAGGAGAGAGGGGTGGAAGGGCGAGGGCAGAACGGGGTGACGGATTCCTGCGCACCCTACACACACTGCGCACCCTACACACACTGCGCACCCTACACACACTGCGCACCCTACACACCCTGCACACCCTACACACACTGCGCACCCTACACACCCTGCGCACCCTACACACACTGCGCACCCTACACACCCTGCGCACCCTACACACACTGTGCTACTGCGCCGTGCAGGTACACCACCAGAGGGTGGCCGCCCCGACCGCTACGCTGGCAGGGCTTCATCTCATTCCATACAAGGGAAGAGGGAGAAGGAAGAGGGAGAAGGAAGAGGGAGAAGGAAGAGGGAGAAGGAAGAGGGAGAAGGAAGAGGGAGAAGGAAGAGGAGAAGGAAGAGGGAGAAGGAAGAGGGAGAAGGAAGAGGGAGAAGGAAGAGGGAGAAGGAAGAGGGAGAAGGAAGAGGGAGAAGGAAGAGGGAGAAGGAAGAGGGAGAAGGAAGGAAGAGGGAGAAGGAAGAGGGAGAAGGAAGAGGGAGAAGGAAGAGGGAGAAGGAAGAGGGAGAAGGAAGAGGGAGAAGGAAGAGGGAGAGGAAGAGGGAGAAGGAAGAGGGAGAAGGAAGAGGGAGAAGGAAGAGGGAGAAGGAAGAGGGAGAAGGAAGAGGAGAAGGAAGAGGGAGAAGGAAGAGGGAGAAGGAAGAGGGAAGGAAGAGGGAGAAGGACGAGGGAGAAGGAAGAGGGAGAAGGAAGAGGGAGAAGGAAGAGGGAGAAGGAAGAGGGAGAAGGAAGAGGGAGAAGGAAGAGGGAGAAGGAAGAGGGAGAAGGAAGAGGGAGAAGGAAGAGGGAGAAGAAGGAAGAGGGAGAAGGAAGAGGGAGAAGGAAGAGGGAGAAGGAAGAGGGAGAAGGAAGAGGGAGATAGGAAGAGGGAGAAGGAAGAGGGAGAAGGAAGAGGGAGAAGGAAGAGGGAGAAGGAAGAGCGCACCCTTTTGCATTGCAAGAGAGACCAAAGGGCGCACGCACTTATTCCCCTCACGAAATATCGGAACTCGCCAGAGAGCATGTACGACCAATTTTTGAGGCGCCTCAACAAAGGGCGCACGCACCTACTTGGCGGACGAAGTATTGGAACTCGCCGGAGAGCATGTACGACCCCAAGTGACTTTTGTGTCTTTTGAGTGGACTCACAAGTCACCCCCTTACAAGGTGAACCAAAGGGCACACCGCACACGCACGCACCTATTTGGCGGACGAAGTATTGGAACTCGCCCGACAGCAAGTACGACCCCATGTCCTTGCCCTTGTCCTCTATCGCCTGCTCGAGGAGCCAAAAGCATGGGGTCGGGAAGGGCATGGGATGGGGTAGGCTGAGTGTAGGGTGCGGGCATGAGACGGGAAAGGGTGATGGCAAAAGCATGAGATGGCACAGAGAGAGACAGCGGGCGTGAGGGTGAAGAAGGAAGAGGTACGCCAAGGGTTGGTGAAAAGGTGTATGTGCAGTGCACAGCGTTCCAAGAAGCAACAAGGGAAGAGGCGAAAGGAGAGGAGGAGCACAGACAGAATGCCACATATTCATCCCCACACATAGTGGAGCGTTCATTTGAGGCACAGTTCTATCCTCCATTCCGGATTTTTTCGCCCATCCCGCCCTGTCCCTGCTCCTTCCCTTCTGCCCCGCCACTCTCTGTCCCGCCAGGGCCTTCCACTAAAGCGCTGTTTCCTCTGAGCCTCCACGACCACCCACTCTCAAATCCTCTCATCCACCCGCTCACTCCCTTCGTCTCCCCTCGACCCTTCTTCCCACGTGTCCCATCCCTTCCCGCCAATGCGCCCGCCCAAATCTCTCCCCCACCCAATGCGCCCAACCCAGGCCCCCCCTCACTAACTGCGCCCCACCCCGGCCTTCCACTGAAACGCCTCAACGTATTCCTCCGACCCTCCCGCCCGCCCCTTCTCCGCCTCGCCTCCAGCGCCCTGGACGGGCGGCAGAGGGGCGGGAGTGTCGAAATCGGGAAAGGTCGGAAAGACTAAGTCCGAGTCGCAAGCTATTCAACAAGTGCTAGCTGCGTACGTGTTCTCCCTTACATACGTTCCTTTGCCTGCCAGGTTGAGAAGCCTCTCCGCATCAGTCGCCAACCGCGCTCGACCAGGCGACACTAATCATCACGGTGATCTGGCTGACCGGCTGCACACGTAGTCGTTCACACCACTATAATCTGTCGCACGCTGTCGCACGTACGAAATGTAATCCGTCGCCCACTTTCGCACATTGTCGCACAGCGTCACGCGCACGCACCGAGATCATCTGGCCGACGTTGCCGTCCATGGCGGGCGCGTTCTTGAGCTGGATGGCGGAGCGGCTCGACGGGTTGTCCGTCACGAACTCGAAGATGCCCTTGGCGCGCTCCCCCTGCGGCTCCCCCACGCGCGGCTTCTCCGCGCCGCTGCTCTCCGCATCGCCAGCCGCCGCGCGCACGACGGGGAGGCGGAGGGAGACGGGTCCCTGATCGGGAACAGCGGCGGGAGGGGGGTTGGGCGTACCTGAAACATGAGGGTACTTATACAGTGTACCTTTTTTTTTGGAGTGACGGAAATGTCCGTTCGTGTTGTGGGAAAGCAGAAAGATAGGAATGGCAGTCTGGCATTGCCTGCCTGGTAACGCAGCAAATATTTCACGCAAAAGAGTGGCGAAATGTGCACGCATTAGAATCCATTAGTTTCGTTAGAGCACCTGTACGCGATATTGGATAAGAATTCTCACAAAAGCCCACCTTGGACGTGGAATATAGAGGAAGATTCGCGGGCAGGCGGAGCTGGCAGCTGGTTGCACGAGTCGCGAGCGCCATGGCTGAGTGTTGAAGCCGCAGATGTTGGGTCGAATGGAGACTTTGAGAATGGAGCTGCAATGTTGAAGCTATTCTGTTGCTAGCAATGCGGTTTCAAACAACCTAGTTGTACGAAACGCGAATCTCTGGACAGAAGCGGGCTCCAGATAAAGAAAACCTTAGTTCTGCTTTATTAGTTTCCCCTAACAGTCCTCCCACTCAGCACGGGGATTGCAACCAGTGTGAGGTGCACTCACATGGCCGGCATTCCCAGTGCCGTATGCTGGCAGGAGTCCAAGGCCAGTGCTGATGTGTCACTAACGATACGCGGCTCACACGGTCTGACTGCCGCGTGGCTGTACAATGTGTTCGGATCAAGCGCTTCGGGCAGCCACCGATCACGTGGATGACGCTCCGTCAATCTTGGGAGGTGGTGGTCACGGCTCGGCCAGTGGAATTGTGATCGACTCTCACCCGCTGGCGGGCAGTGCGGCAGGTAGCGGGTACACCAACATCAAACCAAGAAATCAATATATGTATTGTAAAAGTTGTATATTACAAGCACTCCCCTCCTTCACATGCAGCCACTTTACCCTCTTCCGCAGCTCCTCTTGCATCTTTCAATCCGCTAAGAACACTTGTATCAATTCCAAAGGGCTTCAAAAGCTCTTCTGGAGACGGATGGTCTGCCACTGTCACTTGTCTAAAATCATGAAGCAGCTTGCCACCTTTATCGAACACGAATGTGGCTCCCAATTGCCTGCAGCCAATGCACAGACACAATCACCAAAGCACACACCAAATTGCAATCTCACATAGACGCTCAAGAGAACAAAGCTTGAGAGAAGCATGCACATCAAAACATATCCAAAATTGTTACTAAGAATACTCACAGGCCATCTCCAGCCAGGTCGCCCTTCACATTGGCCGTGTCTCCAAGGGACTTCTTCACTGTCTTGTCAAACAGTAGCTGATACGCTACCTGAGTTGAGGGAGTGCGTGAGGAGGGGGTGGGTGGGGGGGGGGGGCAAGGGAGCAAGAGGGGGATGAAGCTCCGAATGATGGGAGTTCAGGCAGGGTGGTGGCACATCACGTGATGCCTTGCTCAAATGGCAGGAACTGGGAAGTTGGGAAGCACTTGGATTGGGTGGGGGGGGGAAGGGGGAAAGGCGGTTAGCACTTCCAAGGACAAAGTAGCTTTGCCATTAGCCTCTAATCCCTTTAATTTCTGAAGCTTTGCCATCTTCTACATCGGCGCATCATGGCCTTCCCCACAGCCAGGCAAGGCCACGAGTGAGCACCAAGCAGCACACATTCACGTGCTAGCAGGCACACTGTGCACAGCACGCACCTGCCAGAGCGAGATGGACTTGAGCTGCAGGGCTCGGTAGGCGCGCTTGCCATCGTCGATGTACAACTCGCCCTTCCAGTAGCCTCCATCTATGAACTCGTCCATCCCCAGATGGTCCAACCCTGTGGGGATAACAGTGAGGCAGCGAGCAGCAGGGAGGACAGCGAGCAGCAGGGAGGGCAATGAGCAGCAGTGCAGGGAGACAGGGAGCGTGTGAGTCAAAAACACCCTTCCAGTGGCCCCCATCCACAATCTCATCCACTCCCACATGGTCCAGGTGTGTGGGAATAACAATGCAGGGAGGCAGTGATCCGCAGGGAGGGGGTGGGCAGCAGGGAGGAGCATGGGAAAGATAGGGAGAGGGAGAGAGTGGAAGGTGGAACTGAGGCCGGGAGGCGGAGAGAGTGGGTCAGAAGCAGGGATTGGGGCCACGGCCCATGGGCGGAAGATAAGCTAGCAAGAGGCTGTCCGTTCAACCCTCCGAACCTCCCTCCATCTCACCCTACCACCCTCCCACCCTCCAATCCTCCCTCCCTCCATCCCACCACACCACCCTCTAACCCTCCGAAGCTGCCACTCTTCACCCACTCACCCAAACACCATCCCACCCTCCCATCCCACCGCACTCTCCCAACCCACCCTCCCATGGCACCCACCGATGGCAGCGACCAGCACGCCCGCACTGAGGAGGTGGGGGATGGCTTGCCACATGTCCATGGCACCCCACGAGCAGCTGGCCACGTGCTACCTGCTAACCACCATGCACACCCGAGACCTGATGGCACCCTCCCATGGCACCCTCCCATGGCACCCTCCCATGGCACCCTCCCATGGCACCCTCCCATGGCACCCTCCCATGGCACCCTCTCCTGGCACCCTCTCCTGGCACCCTCTCCTGGCACCCTCCCATCCCATCACATCCCACCAACCAATGGCAATAACTCGCACGCTCGCGTTGTGGAGGTTGGGAATGGCGTGTGACATGTCCCTGGCACCTCCTTTTGAGACGTCTCAAATGGCGTGTGACATGTCCCTGGCACCTCCTTTTGAGACGTCTCAAATGGCGTGTGACATGTCCCTGGCACCTCCTTTTGAGACGTCTCAAATGGCGTGTGACATGTCCCTGGCACGCCCGCACAACGACCCGCACGCCCGCGTTGAGCAGGTGGGGGATGGCGCGAGACTTGTCCATGGCTCCCCACTTATGGCACCCTCCCACCCGCTAACCACCCGCCCACGAGGCACTCACCGATGGCAACGACTCGCACGCCCGCGTTGTGCAGGTGGGGGATGGCGCGAGACATGTCCATGGCTCCCCCCCTGCAGATGCGGCAGCCAAAGCGGCGGAGAAAATGAATCACTACGGGCTGGGGGCGAAGAAAAAAAGGCGGAAAGGGGAGGGAATGGGGGAGCGGGAAGGAAGGAATACGAAGGGGAGGAAAAGCGGGAAATTCGAGGGGGAAGGCACGGATTCGAGGGGATGGGAAGGGATGAGGGCAATGCAGGATGAAATAGGTTGAGAGACGAATGAGGAAGGATGCTCGAACAGACAACGGATTTGTCGTAGAAAAATTTAATTATGGAGTATGCAGGAGAGGAGAGTCTAGTGTTACGGATGAAATAGAAATCAGATTGTTGCAACGAACCGGACAATAACGCACTCAACCGGCGGGGCAGCCATTTCTCACCTGCGACTCCCAGAAGGACCCTATTTTCACCACCTCGTCGTTTCCAGGCCCCACTATACGCTCAACCGAGACGTCCTTTAACGCAAACGCGATCGCCGTTGAACCTGCTTCTTGCGTGCCAGCTACGGGATTCGACATGGTGGGACCCGCCGCGCAGGTTCCAGAATTTCCGGTGTTGGAGTGGCTGTCGGAATCTACTAGATTCTCAAGATCGGATTGGCTGTCAGGATCTTGACCAGCCGCGGCAGCCGTGTTTCCGCTGTCGGCGAGCCCGCAGTCTGCGCCGCCTTGGAGCGACGTTCCCTCGACAGTCGCAGAACGAACGGTGAGTAGTAACAAGAGGCAGTGAACAAGGAGCGCGCGGAGAAGGAACGTAGGGATGGGATGGAGTGGCGAGCGCGTCGTTCGCGCGAGTGGGAGAGGAATATGGAGTGTTTTCATGGAAATCGTTTCTGAGAATTCTCAAATGTGGAGCTTCGAGGCCACGGTTGATGGGTGAGGGGACGAGCAAAGGGGATCAAGTCGCGCTGTTGGTCGTTAGCGTTGAAAAGAAACAAATGAACGGACAGGCAACGCCCCTCTTCTGGTGTCGTGTCCTTCGCTGGCTAGCATTCCCCCAGCGCTCGTGCTGCGTGTTGTTGTTCGCAAGGTGCTGCGTGGCAGGCCTGTTTGTGGACAACATGGCAGCGAGCCCTTGCAAAACGGAGCTGTTCGCGATAAAACGAATTCGTTATACAGTTCGACTGGCCCCGGATCCAATTTGGCGGTGGATTTACAGGAACGCTAATCCCTAGTTCAAAAAATGTCTTGAAACATATTGAACTGAACCATGATACCACTGGAGCTTCGTACCGCTGACTCGTATAACAATTGTGCAACCTACAAGGCACAAGCAAGA
This sequence comes from Closterium sp. NIES-65, assembly GCA_948144175.1. Classification (NCBI taxonomy): domain Eukaryota; kingdom Viridiplantae; phylum Streptophyta; class Zygnematophyceae; order Desmidiales; family Closteriaceae; genus Closterium; species Closterium sp. NIES-65. Next base: position 1,647,533 of record CANXME010002686.1, on the reverse strand, counting down.
CGGAACTAAGACCTACTTCGAAGACCTGACCCTAGGAGATGGAGTTCTACAGGGAAGAGTAAATCACTTAGGACTCTGCTGGCTTCTCATCCTTCTTGACAGCCAGCTTCTCAAGCTCCTCAGCTGTTTTCTCCGCCTCCTTGGCCACCTCCTTGGCTGCATCTGTGGTGCCCAGAATTGCTGCCATCTTCTCCTGTGCCTCCTCAAATGCACTCTTGAACTTTTGAGCACCTGGGCAGAAACCAAGGGTAGATGAAAACAAACAAAAGGAGATGAGCACTGTAACCGGGGGTGGGGGTGGGGGAGAGGTCTAAACAAGGACGAGTGTGCAAGTAGAAGAGATAACTGAAAGGATTGCATGATGCGTGAACACTGGAGAAATTGGCGATAAAATCAGAGATAAATGCAACAGGTTTGTCACCGTAGTTGAAAAGCGGGCAAAAAAAAAAAAAACGCGAATCCAGGTAATGACGAGCTAGTACTCACTTTCTGGCGAGCCGAACCGCATGGTGAAAAGCTCCTTCTTCAGCTCTCCGTCAGCAAAGTCTTGTGCGTGCCACACCCATGACTTGTCACTCCCTGCATGCTCCTGAAGCGACATCGACGGTAGCACTGCAGGCAAATGAAAGCACGATACACGGGGGAATGAGTTGAGAATGGTTTAAGACAAGCCGGTTTTCTCTTGAACACGCAGAAAACCAGGAGTGCGAGGCTATTCCTAAAAAAGGATAGCAATACGCGACCAAAAAGAACAACGGTGACCACGTTCCAGCATAGAAGCGGCATTCTTGTGGATTGAGCGCTGGGCAATGAATTCGTGAAAACAAGGACACATGAATGTAACGATGAATGTGCGCATCCAATCGGGTTGCCCTACCTGTGTGGTTGGCGCAAATCTTCAGCGTTTTCTGCTGTCGCATCAGCAGTCGAACCTTCTTGGTATCCTTGTGCTCCAGAAGCTTTACTTGGCCCACACCCCTCTCTTTCCATTGGTTCCCGTCCTTATCAAACCGGTAAAGCTTGGATTTGCTGGAAAACATAGACATGTCACGTCAAAGAGAAAAGACGGTTCATGATGCTCCTCTCAGAGACTGCGGGAGCTTGAAGGATAGTACGGATCTCGGGCATGTAAACGGCGTACGGAACCTGATCTCAGGTATGTAAAATGGGGGTGTGGCAATTAGGGTTGTCACGGATTCAGTAAAACACAGGTAACTATTAGCTCGATCAAATCAGTATCGTAGATATCCAACTAACGGTACTGTCGTGCTACAGCACAGTGTTCAATTCCGGTGCTCAAAATGAGCATGTATCGTTAGGTGATATAAGGACCTCTAGGGTTGTGAACAGCTTACATCTCAAAGAGGACGTTCTCATTCTCTTCACCGGTTGACACGGTAACCTCCTCCAATTTCACAATGGGAGCGATGTGCGCTCCCGTGTCCTCGTCATCGGCCTTGGGAGCATCGTCATCCTCCTCCTGGTGAGCGGGATTTTCGATCTTCTCCTCCTCCGCAGACATGTTCAGGGTCTAAAGGCGACGCGAAATAATATAGGCACAAGGAGAGACGATTCACTGCAATTGACCAGGCCGAAAAAAATCCTGCTCAACTGCAATATTCTGGGAGCAGATTGATATCGGCTTGGAACATGGAATGGTTGAATTTGCTGTGTTGTTTTTGGGTGGGGTCACTGCAGTGCGAGGGATGGGGTGGTTGAGGAGGAAGGCTGGGGGTGGCGGGTTGGGGGAGTTGGATTGGTGGTGGATGGCGGATGCTTGGAAAGCCATGGGGGTTTGGATGGTGGGCACGGGTGGAAGATTCGATGACCATGTAAAAGATGGATGAATGGTTATGGGAGGCTGGGGGGCATCGGGATGTTTGCTCGGCGCGCGCCGCGTGACAAAGACATCTGTCAGAGTCGGCATGGGCTTTAGCGAACCCCAAAAGTTGGTACGTCTCTACTCATGAGGGGTTGTGTTGTTGGCTTTTCTGTTTGTTGAAATAATGGGGTTCTGTTCGGAAACCCTCACTGCAGGTGTTGAACAATTTTGCGTTTCTCTATAGCGATGCATCCAGGTCAGCAATTGTCAGCATCCTGGACCACCTGAAATATCATACTCACCACGCGCGAAGTGATTGCGTCTGTACGCTTTTCACATCTGCCCGTTTAAGTAGTACCCAATCAAACCTCAAGATCTCCTCATTCACTGCCCGCTCTGTCGGCAGAGCCAATGGGAAGCGATGCAGCAGGACCTCCATTCTAGCTAAGCATTCCTCGATTTGACTCGACTCGACTCGACTCGACGACCCTGACAACCACCCTCGAGAGTTGCCCGCAAGGGGGCCATCCTAGCAGCAGCAGAAATGGCAGGAGCACCAGCAGCTTTCACATCGCGGCCTTGTTTTCCAGTACATTTGGCTGCCATGAAGACATGTCAGAATGCAATGCTTTCTTGTAGGGTAGGAACGCCAGTAAAGGCCCACTAGTGTTGCAGGGCCAAGGCACTTCTCTTAGGTTATGTCAATTAGCTACAAGAACGTTCTTCGGGCCATATTGACCCTTCTTCCGTTCGGCTTGCCTTAGCGCACGGAGCATGTTAGCCTTTCATTCAGGATCGTTCACTGTTTCTGTGCGCTAATGCCGTCCGTTCCTACAAGGACAGCACCTTTTTATTGATTCATAATTCCCGCTGGAAGCATCCGCTCATTCCAAGATTCTGTTTGCTCAAACTAGCGGTTCATCCCATCTGTTTTTTCATCCAATAATCTCCCCAGCACCGTCTCTGATTACCAAGGGGATAGAGTTACTCTAACATACAGTTTGCAACAAAGTAGCGTTTCCTCCCATCAACTTTCCCATCCAGTCATGTTCCTAGCACCGTCTCTGATTAACATTTTACACAGCACATAGAGTTTTTCTAAGATTCTAGAGGTTCTTCCCACCAAAATTTCCTATCCTGTCAACTCCCTAGCACCGTCTCTGATTACCTCTCTAAATAGCGCATAGTTTAATTCTAACGTTCTGTTCGCTACAGACTAGCGGTTCCTCCCATCAACTTCCCCATCCAGTCAACTCTTAGTACCATCTGTGATTTTGATTATTCCTAACGCGTAGAATTTTTACTAACAACGTGACAACGATGCCGTCGAAGGGGAATTCATTCACGGAGTACAGTGAGAAGCCGGGCTCGCGGCGGCCCGGCTTGCTGAAGAACCAGCTGCGGCTGGTGCGGCGAGTGATGCCGGACGGCAAGGCGCGCAAGGAGATAGCTCCGGTGGAGGAGCAGCTGTCGTTCGAGAAGGGCTTCTTCCTCTTCATCCGCGCCGTGCAGCTCCTCACACAGGTGGGACTGGCCGCCGCTTCTTCTTTTTAGTTAAGTCTATCCAGATAGATATCTTTCTGCTTGAGATTATCAACTCTCGCGTTTGTGTAGCATGTGGCATCTGATTGGATAGCTCTCTCCGAGAGAGTCACTTTCCGTTGCAATGGCTGTTGCCTCTCAGTGGCTGTCGAATGACTGCGCGACAGTGCCTGTGTGTTAGTTCGCTTCAATGCCTGTTGAATGCATATGTATCGTTGACAGTCCAGTTTTAATCACTTCCTTCATTCGCCTTTAAGTACGAACCAGTTCCGTCCCACTTTTCCGCCGTTTGACGCTGTGTCCCCTCGCGCATGACCGGGCGTGGAGCGCAGAACAACACAGGCGTGATTCTGGTGGGGCTGGCGGGGCCGTCGGGCGCGGGGAAGACGGCGTTCACGCACAAGGTGGCGGGCTTCATGCCCTCCATCGCCGTGCTCTCCATGGACCACTATAACGTCGCCTCGCGCGTCATCGATGGCAATTTTGACGGTCAGTCAGTCAGTCACCCTCTCGCGTGATTATTGAACCTTGGCACTAAACGCCGTCGTCATCATGGGCGATTACGACGGCTCCTCGGGCGTCGTGGCATTTTCAACGGTCGGTTGTCCTCTCTTGGTCTCAGCTTTCCGAATTTCGTTTGGCTGTCTGAGTTTTGTAGTGCAACGGGGAAACATGAATCATGCTGCATTTTTTAGAACAACTGCCAAGTGATTCAGCGCAGTATGTTCCAGGGCTCCCTATCACATGTGGAGCATGTGTGCGAAATGCTTTTACATTCTTGTGTCGAACCGCATAAAAATGCATACAACCGCATCGAACCACGCTATCAGATCCGCGCATCACGGACTACGAGCTGCTGCTGGAGAACATCGAGGGGCTGAGGCGAGGCGAGGCGGTGCAGGTGCCCATCTACGACTTCAAATCCAGCCAGCGCGTCGGCTTCAGGTGCGCGCGCCCTCGCCTCGTTTATGTTGCAGCGGGTCCAGTCCAACGACGTGCCAAGTCTCACGTACGTGTTGTCATGTTGTCAGGATTGATGCGCGTGCAAATCTGGCTCATCAAGATTGAAAAAAGATGCATCACTTCACGTTTCTTGGCTCCCCAACTCCAGGCAGTCCCCAAGTCGCGCGTCGTCATTCTAGAGGGCATTCACGCGCTCAACGAGCGGTCTGGACGTGCAAGTCCAGCAAGTCCAGCAAGTCCAGCCCGTCCACAACGAGTCACGCGCCTGTCAATCCACGCCCCCTCCTTCACATCCTTGTCATCTCCCTCGTCTCTCTGCAGGGAGCAAGCAGTCCCCAAGTCGCGTGTGATCATCCTGGAGGGCATTCACGCCCTCAACGAGCGGGTGAGGCCGCTGCTGGACCTGCGAGTGGCCATCACGGGCGGGGTGCACTTTGACCTCGTCAAACGCGTGCTGCGCGATATCGACCGGTCGGGGCAGGCGCCTGAAAGCATCATTCAACAAATTTCCGAGACGGTGGGTCAGTGGTGCAAAGGGTAGCGGGGGAGGGGGAGAGTGGGGCAGGGTGGCCACGCGCCTGCAGGTGACGATCACGTGCACTTTGACCTCGTCAAACGCGTGCTGCGCGATATTGACCGCTCGGGGCAGGCGCCTGAGAGCATCATCCAGCAGGTCTCGGAAACGGTCAGTCGGGATTGCGGGTAGAGAGGGGGAAGAGGAGGATGGGAAGGGCAACCTTCCAGGGCTACGTCTCGAGTCGCGTTTGCCTATTGTGTCTGCCGATCGGAATGCATCAACTCGTTGATGCACAACACGTTATTGACCCGTTGCACAATGCACAAGGTATTTCTGTCATTTTCACATGTCGCTACCTTGATTGCCCACCCCGCATGCTCACAGGTGTACCCGATATACAAGGCGTTCATAGAGCCGGAGCTGAAGATAGCACACATTTGCCTGCTTCTCTTATGTGCCGCCCTGCATGCATTCCCTGCATGCCCCGCATCCCCCCCCCAGGTGTACCCGATGTACAAGGCGTTCATAGAGCCGGAGCTCAAGACGGCGCACATCCGCATGGTGAACAACTTCAACCCCTTCTCCGGCTTCCAGGACGCCACCTACCTCCTCAAGGTCACCCCTCCAGACCACACCTTCTCCGGCCCTGCTTGCCCTGCCCTGCCCTGCCTTGCCCTGCCCTGCCCTGCCCTGCCCTGCCCTGCCCTGCCCTGCCCTGCCCTGCCCTGCCCTGCCCTGCCCTGCCCTGCCCTGCCCTGCCCTGCCCTGCCCTGCCCTGCCCTGCCCTGCCCTGCCCGCTCCGCCCCGCCCCGCCCCGCCCTGCCCTGCCCTGCTCTGCCCTGCCTTGCGGGCCGCTGGTCCGCCTTGCAGCTATTCATGTGTACATCTAATGATTCGTGTGTGCCACACACATACATGGAACATTCCCATCATTCACATCTATCGAGATTTTTCTTGATGAAGAAGCAAGCCTGTGATGTGCAATCCGTGTGACTGCCGCTGGACTGGCCTGCACCATTGCTGAGCCCTCCTGATGCCGCTCCAAGCCCACACCCATGCTCTTTTCCACCCATGCTTGTCCCCTGTGTTCCTATTCCCTTCTCACAAGGCTTATTCTTTCCATTCTTTCTCTCCTCCCCCGTACTCCCCACGTTCCCCTCTTTTTCTTCCCCCCTGGCTTTTGAATGGGAGCGTGCAGTCGCGAGCAGAGGGCGAGGGGTGGGAGGAGCGGGTGAGAGCGGTGCTGGCAGGGGGGCATGCAAGGGAGGAGGTGGAGACGTACGAGATCTACCTGCTGCCGCCCGGAGAGGACAAGGACACGTGCCAGTCATACCTGCGCATGCGCAACCGCGATGGGCGCTACTCGCTCATGTTTGAGGTGCGTGTTGGGAATGAGGAATTCTGAGCGGTGGGTAGGATAGAAGCAGATGTTGCGTGTGTCACACGTTATTATGTGATTGTGTCTAGCGTGAATGTGTCGAGATGGCCGAGTTGGTCTAAGGCGCTGGATTAAGGTTCCAGTCCGAAAGGGCGTGGGTTCAAATCCCACTCTCGACAAATTTTTGGCTATATTTGCTCATGTGTTTTGAGGTTACAACACTCTCATTAAGGAGGTTGTTTGCAACCATGAAGAATGAATTACTCTTTTGTATCAGTTATCGCTTGGCGGTCCATTCTTGTGACCACATCATCCCTTCCCAAACCTCACTTTTCAAACAGTCTCTTGCAGATGCCACTCCCCTAACCCTGTCCGTCACTCTTTTTGCAGCCATATCACAGTGCGTGAGGACATGCCCTGCATGCTCACCCCCTGGCATCACAGTCACCCAATGTCAGCGTCTGTGTGCATATGCATACCTCGATATCTGCTTCCCCACCCGTCTAGATCCCCCACTCAGCCCACCTCCCCATCCGCTCCTTCCGTCTCTCTCCTCCTCCCTCCTTGACGATGCTAGGGTGCTCGTCTGCTGCCAGTTTCAATCAATCCCTGACCAAGGTGACTTATGTGTCGACTCAAAAGCCACCTCCCTGTCCACTCCTTCCGTCTCTCTCCTCCCTCCTAGAAGATGCAAGACTGCTCATCGGCTGCCAGATTCAACCCCCGACCGCTTCCCCTCCTGTCCCCTCATATTGCTCCCCCACTTCATCTCTCCCCGCTCCACGTCTCACTGGCAGGAGTGGGTGACGGACGGCTCTTGATAATCACACCGTGCATCATCTTCCGCGTGCCAGTGCGGATGCCCTGGGTTTGGTGGCGCTGGTATACAAACTAGCACACATTGCTCACCAAACCTTCTCTTTCGCCCTCCCCCCAACGCCCCGTCCCCCCATCCCCCCTTCTCTGGCAGGAATGGGTGACGGACGGTCCTTTTGTAATCACACCGCGCATCACCTTCAGCGTGTCGGTGCGGCTGCTGGGAGGGCTGATGGCGCTGGGGTACGAGATAGCCCACATCGTTCACCGCGAGTCCATCGTGCTCAAAGAGCAGGGCGAGCAGGGGGGTCAGGGAGAGGCCAGCAGCATGCTTTCAGTCAAGATTGACAAGATTGAGCAGCTCAAAGCCACCTACGTGCAGGTGGGGAGATTGAGGGAGGGTGGGGGAGGGAGGGGAGGGTGGGGGAGGAGGGGTAGAGGGAGTGGGACAGGGCGAGGCCAGCAGCATGCTTTCAGTGAAGATCGACAAGATTGAGCAGCTCAAAGCCACCTACGTGCAGGTGGGAGGAGGGAAGAGGAGAGGGGGTAGGGGAGGGAGGTATTTCCGGAGCTGTGGCGAGAGTGAGTGTGTCTAAGCTGAATGATACTGTTTACGGTCCCAAACCTGTGTGATCTATCCACGCCAGGGTGAAGCTTGGTTGAAGCCTTTTGAGGCGCCTCAAAGTGTGTCTAAACCGAATGATGCTGCTCACCGTCCCAGACCCGGGTGATTTAACCATGGCCGGGGTGTAGCTTGTTAAATCACAGGCGAATGGTTCAAACCGGAGTGATCTAACCATGGCCGGGGTGAAGCTTGTTAAATCACGGGCGAATGGTTCAAACCGGAGTGATTTAACCATGGCCAGGGTGAAGCTTGGTTGAAGCCAAGAGGAGGTCCGAAGTGACTGGGAGTTCAAACCAGCTTCATGTTCTGTACCTGTGCAGGTGACAGGCAAGGACTGCAAGCGCGTGAAAGTGGCATGCTAAAGAGCCGCATGGTGTGCTTGTCTGTTGTGTCTGCTGGTCTCTTGCTGTTCTGTGCCGTTGCATGCAGGTGATAGGTAAGGACCACAAGCGCGTGAAGATGTCAAAGAGCCACATGCTGTACTTGTCTGTTGTGTGCCTTTGCGTGCAGGTGATAGGCAAGGACCGCAAGCGTGTGAAGGAGGTGGCGGAGCAGCTGGGCATGGAGGGGGAGGGGGGGTACATCTCCCATCCTTATATCGAGGATATCAAGCTGCACCACCTCACTCAAGAGATTCAGAGCAACCAGGTAGTCATGGGTGCACTAATCGACATGCATGCAACCATGCGTGCTTATCACTCACTCTTTCATCCACGCTTGGGTTTCTTTGGCCGCCCTTCTTCCTTCCCAACGTCCATTCTTGCATCACCACGACCCACCTTCCCTCTTTTGTCTCCCATCCCCCACACTCTTTGTCAAGCCGTCCTCCTACTCCTCCAGCTTCTCAAGGCTCCTCAAGGCTCCCTTTGCAGCATGGGTGGGCAGGGCTGGGTGTGGGGTTGAAGTTGCTCACCCATGCTCCTCCAGCTCCTCAAGGCTCCCTTTGCAGCATGGGTCTGCAGCATGTGTGTGCAGCATGGGTGTGCAGCATGGGTGTGCAGCATGGGTGTGCAGCATGGGTGTGCAGCATGGGTGTGCAGCATGGGTGTGCAGCAATGGGTGTGCAGCATGGGTGTGCAGCAATGTGTGTGCAGCAATGGGTGTGCAGCATGGGTGTGCAGCATGGGTGTGCGGCATGGGTGTGCAGCAATGTGTGTGCAGCATGGGTGTGCAGCATGGGTGTGCAGCAATGGGTGTGCAGCATGGGTGTGCAGCATGTGTGTGCAGCATGGGTGTGCAGCAATGGGTGTGCAGCAATGGGTGTGCAGCATGGGTGTGCAGCATGGGTGTGCAGCATGGGTGTGCAGCATGGGTGTGCAGCATGGGTGTGCAGCAATGTGTGCATTCACGGCCCACTGTCTGTTTCCAACTCCTCTCCCCCCCACTCACCCCTTCCTCCCGACCACCCTCTCACACCTGCCTCCCATCCCCTCAGCCGTCCCCCCTCTCCTCCAACGCGCTCAAGGCTCGTCTGCGTATATCAGACGACATTCTGCCCTTCAGCCCCCCCGTGGGCCCGCGCTTTGCCTCGCCTACCTCCTCCTCCTCTGCTGCTGCTGCCTCCTCCTCCTGGTCGGCAGGCGGCCACAAGCTCGACAAGACGTGAGATGCGCGCAGGGAGGGAGGGGGATCACGGGCAGGGAGTGGGGGAGGGGCAGGGAGGGAGGTGAGGGGGTGAAATTTTCAAACATAAGTTTGATAGAAGTCATGCTCGAAAAGTGGGGAACAAGTCTAGATACAAGAGATAGTGAGAGTCCGGGGTGCATTTGTTGTCTGTTTTTGTCATCCTTCCTGTTCCCCTCCACCCTCTCCCTTCTCCTCCACACCCTATTCCCAATCCAATTTGGGCTGTTGTCGCTCCTCCTCTCTTCTTCGCTCCTTCTACAATTCGCATGTGCTGACATCTACCATCCTATCTCCCTGCCTTCCCTTCCCTCTCTACTCTCTTTACCCTCCCTACCCTCCCTACCCTCCTCACCCTCTCTACCCTCCCTACTCTCACTGCCCTCCCTGCCCTCCCTCCCTCCCTACCCTCGCTGACCACAGCAAGAGCCTAGCGTCCATGGGACAGGGAGACCCGTCTCCAGACAGGTGTGTGCCTTACCACCACCGTTGCTGGGTGTTGTTGCTGGCTTTTCGTTGCTGTGACTGATTGGGTGTGTTGCTTTTACGCCTCTTACACGTTCTCAGTCACACTGCCATGCCTGCTCCTCCTGGGTGTGTTTGATCCAACACAAAACGTCTTACTTCACACACGAATCTTGTTCTAGCCTAGTTCTTTGCCTGCAGCACGATTCATCTTTTCCATGTTCGCTGAGCCATATGAGTGCGACTTTTGAGAATTCTCAAAAGTCACCCCCCTCCTCCCCGCCGCTCTCTTCTCCCCTCATCGCGGTTGCTCTTGGTCTCGCCTTTATTTCTCACGTACCGTCCCGTCCCCCTCCACACGCACTCACAGCATGCCAGCCCCCACAGCCGCTTTAGCCAAGGCGGAGATCAGCACCATGCGCTCTGCCTGCTCCGCCACTGCCCTGGAGCTGCTCAAGCTGGATGCTAGAGGGAGCCCTGGGGAAGGGGGGGAGGGCGAGGCTGAGCAGGGGCGGCGGGCGGTGGAAGCAAGCCCTGCAGGGCGTGGTGGTGGTGGGAGGGGAACGTCTCGCACTCGTCAAGGGAGGGGTGCTGACGAGCAGCAGGAGGGGCAGCAGCAGCAGCAGCAGCAGGCGCCAGTGGTGCTGTCGGCATCGGCGGTGGCGAAAATGGTACTGTGGCTGCAGCATAGCAGCATTGCATAACTGCAGCATAGCAAAGAGCACACTGCTGTATCCCACGTACTGATCTCCCACTCTTCTCCCCTCTTCTTGCCCATCTCCTTTCAAAGCCCACCCCACCCCTCACCGCCTCGTCCTCCTGTCCATCCGCCCTATACTTTGGTGTGCAGCTGCGCAGCAACGAGGTCGTGGAGGGCAAGCTAGTGAGCATCGCACAGCAGATGGACCGGCTGTTGTTGAGTCGACTCACAGGTCTCCTTGTTCCCCCCCTGGGCTGTTGTTGAGTCGACTCACAGGTCTCCTTGTTCCCCCCCTGGGCTGTTGTTGAGTCGACTCACAGGTCTCCTTGTTCCCCCCCTGGGCTGTTGTTGAGTCGACTCACAGGTCTCCTTGTTCCCCCCCTGGGCTGTTGTTGAGTCGACTCACAGGTCTCCTTGTTCCCCCCCTGGGCTGTTGTTGAGTCGACTCACAGGTCTCCTTGTTCCCCCCCTGGGCTGTTGTTGAGTCGACTCACAGGTCTCCTTGTTCCCCCCCTGGGCTGTTGTTGAGTCGACTCACAGGTCTCCTTGTTCCCCCCCTGGGCTGTTGTTGAGTCGACTCACAGGTCTCCTTGTTCCCCCCCTGGGCTGTTGTTGAGTCGACTCACAGGTCTCCTTGTTCCCCCCCTGGGCTGTTGTTGAGTCGACTCACAGGTCTCCTTGTTCCCCCCCTGGGCTGTTGTTGAGTCGACTCACAGGTCTCCTTGTTCCCCCCCTGGGCTGTTGTTGAGTCGACTCACAGGTCTCCTTGTTCCCCCCCTGGGCTGTTGTTGAGTCGACTCACAGGTCTCCTTGTTCCCCCCCTGGGCTGTTGTTGAGTCGACTCACAGGTCTCCTTGTTCCCCCCCTGGGCTGTTGTTGAGTCGACTCACAGGTCTCCTTGTTCCCCCCCTGGGCTGTTGAGTTGACCTGTAAACTCGCTTCTCCCCTCCCTTGCTCTCCACGTGTGCAGCTGCAGAGCAACAAGGACGTGGAGGGCAAGCTAGCGAGCATCGCACAGCAGATGGACCGGCTGCTGTTGAGTCGACTCGCAAGTCATTTCGTTCCCCCCCTGTGCTGTGGATTTCAACCGTGCAGCTGCAGAGCAACGAGGACGTGGAGGGCAAGCTGGCGAGCATCGCACAGCAGATGGACCGGCTGCTGCAGCGCTTGGAGCAGGTCGCGCAGGCACGCAGCTGTGGCAGCAGCAAACCACCCGCCTCCAGCCTTGCCAGTCGAGCAGAGGGGCACGGCGGGCGCACGGCTGAGGGCGGTCCACAGGGACAGCAGGGCTCCAGTGGTGGTAGCGCGGTGCAGAATGGCTTGGTGTTTGTTCCGCTGGGGCAGGATGGCGACAAGAGTGCGAGGGAGGGTGGGGGCGGAGGGAGCGGGCTACAGAGGGATGTGAATGTTGTGGCGGAGCAACAGCGGCACATGACTCGCCAGGTGAGGGGTGTTGAGACAGCAGGTGAGGGGCGGTGGTGGCAGCGTGGTAGGTTGAGAACATTCCCGTTGTGATCACCCCCACCAGACACTCATTAGCTGCAGAGGGATGTGAGTGTGGAGGCGGAGCAGCAGCGGCACATGACTCGCCAGGTGAGCATGTGGTGGGCATCCAGTAGCTGTAATGAGATGTTGCAACTTTTCCTGTAAATGAACTTCATTAAACCTTACACTTCAACCCTCCCCTTGTTTCCTTTCTCTTCGTCCCCCATACTTTCCCGTGGCTCACCTGACCACCTTTGTGCAGATTCAGTCCCTATGCACGCTGCTGCAAGAGGCACAGCAGCTGCAGTCGACCCCACCACGCACCTCATACTGGCTTGCAGCCTTCTCGTTTGCCGACCTCAGCAGCTCCAGCAGCAACACCAGCTACAACAGCACCACCAGCAACAGCAGCAGCAGTGCCAGCAGCAGCACAGCAATGAGCCAGTGGGTGGGCTCGGCTCTTGTGGCGGTGGCGGTGGGGGCAGCTTCTTTTGCCGGCACTTCCATGCTGCTGGCTCGCAGGGCTGGCAGCTGACAGCCACTCTCCACTCCCACGTTTCTCATCTCTTGTTGGTCTTGTTGTGAGCACGGCACAGCATCGTGTGTTGCCATGCCACACCGCACCTCCCGTGGACCAACCACATTGTCAGCAGCACAGCAGCACCAGCAGCACCACCACCAGCACCGATAATAACAGGCGCACCGCCTAACCACCTCGAGCACCAGGGGAACCACTGGTCGCGGCAGGGGTCACCGTACCTGTTTTGACAACTTCTGTATCCTAGATACCTAGCCCGCTGAAATCGTACACCCATGGCCAGCTCCATGAAAGAGGGGTTTATAAAAGATGAATGGATACCTCTAGAATATCCCTGTGGATGGATGACAATTGTCTTACCAACAAGGCACAGGTCTAGCAAGAGAGGAATCCTTTTGAGGTGCCTCAAAAGCAAGAGAGGAATCCTTTTGAGGCGCCTCAAAAGCAAGAGAGGAATCCTTTTGAGGCGCCTCAAAAGCAAGAGAGGAATCCTTTTGAGGCGCCTCAAAAGCAAGAGAGGAATCCTTTTGAGGCACCTCAAAAGCAAGAGAGGAATCCTATTGAGGCGCCTCAAAAGCAAGAGAGGAATCCTTTTGAGGCGCCTCAAAAGCAAGAGAGGAATCCGCGCACAGTTTTCACATTGGATTTCGACAATTCCAATTGCATACAAACTGTACTCTGCTCTGCTCCACGCTCGCATCCTCACAATCAGAGTCCTCCTATGCCGAGGTCTTATTAGATCCATGGCTAGGGAAGTTGGCTGAGCATGCCCTCCCCTCCACCCCCCCCCCCCCCCCCCCCCCCCCCCCCCCCCCCCCCCCCCCCCCCCCGCACGAGTACCGGTACCATATTTGTATTGTGAACATGTAAAGACTGATAGGAGGAGCTTGGACGAAGCAGCACTGCTGGCGGCACTCCATTGGAAGTGCTGCTGCAGCCATGCGCCTCTGAGAATGCCATATGGGGTGCGGTCAGGCTCGTAACTGCCCCTGCTCAGAGCAGGAGAGACTACTGTAAACCACCCATACCACCACCCATACCACCTCCCATGCTGTCTCCAGGCCCGCCCATCCCTCCGCCCATCCCTCCGCCCATCCCTCCGCCCATCCCTCCTCCCATCCCTCCGCCCATCCCCCCGCCCATCCCCCCGCCCATCCCTCCGCCCATCCCCCCGCCCATCCCCCCGCCCATCCCCCCGCCCATCCCTCCGCCCATCCCTCCGCCAATCCCTCCGCCCATCCCTCTGTCAAACTATATGCCATGTCATAATAAAATGTAGGCTTTAGTGGGGTAGCTAATGTAGGGTATAGGTTTTGTTATTTGTACCCAACTTTCTCGATAGTGCAACCACCTTTCCCTTTACTCTCGACATGGTATTAAGAGCAACATAGGCCCTTAGGTTAGGACCGTTTTAGGACTGTTTTTCAGGGCCCACCAACCGTTTTCCACCGGTTACCGCGTTACCCCGCCCCTTGCTTGTACTGACCCGCGAGCGCGCAGCCAACCCGCTGCCTCATTAGCCCCATGCGACGCCCGCACAGCCCGCCCGCTGCCTCGTCAGCCCCGTGCGACGCCCGCACAGCCCGCCCGCACAGCCCGCCCGCTGCCTCGTCAGCCCCGTGCGACGCCCGCACAGCCCGCCCGCTGCCTCGTTAGCCCCGCGCACTGCCCTCCCACTGCCTTAAGCAGTGCTCGTACTGCCCTCCCACTGCCTTAACAGCCCTCGTGCTGCCTTAACAGCCCTCCCACTGCCTTAACAGCCCTCGTGCTGCCTTAGTAGCCCTTGTGCTGCCTTAGTAGCCCTCGTACTGCCCGAGCAGCCCTCGTACTGCCCTTCCTCCACCCTTACTGCTCGTGCCCTTTGCCTGCTGCCTGCTGCCTACTGCCTTTGCCTACTGCCTTTGTCTGCACAACCATTATGGCGACACTTAATGTTCTCGCGTTTGAGCCTGACGATCGCCCGATAGAGTTTACCACGTGGCCAGACGATCTCCAACTGTTTCTTCTGACTGATGCCAAAGACAGCGTTTCACTGTTCGATTACGCGTCTGGCACTTCCGTTGCTCCTGCTGACGATGCTACCGCTCTCGAACGCTCACATTGGCAGACTCGCGATGCTGCTGCACTTCTAGCTATTCGAAATCATCTGCCGATCACTGAGCGCGCGCATTTCAGCCAGCACAAAACTGCTAAGGCACTGTATGACGCTGTAGTTGCACGCTACTCCTCCCCGGCCACTGCAGCCCTAGGTCGGCTCATGCTACCCTATCTGTTCCCAGACCTGTCCTCGTTTACCACTGCTGAGGACCTCATTTCTCACCTTCGCGCTAGTGACACTCGCTTTCGTGCCGCCCTTCCAGCCGAGTTCTGCGCCGAGACCCCCCCCCCCCCGATGTACTTCACTCTCTATTTCCTCGTCACCCGCCTCCTTGACACTCTTAGCTCCGTCAGGGACCACTTCTTAGCCCTAGACCCTACCACTCTCACTGTCGCCAACTTCGAGAAGCACCTCCTAGCAGCAGAGAAGAACATCTTCGTTGTAGGTGCTGCTCGTGGTACTCCTCGCACTCCCCTCTTACCCCCTCCTACGCCTCCGGAGCTGCTGCTGTCGACCTCCTTGGTGCTGAGAAGGTCGCAGCTGCTTCCGCTCCTAGTGGGAAGCGCAGCGGCTCCAGGGGAGGCAGGGGTGGCAGGGGTGGCGGACGTGGCGGTGGAGGGGGCGGTGGTGGAGGTGGCGGGGGAGGTGGAGGTGGTGGGGGTGGTCGTGGGGGTGGAGGTGGTGGTGGGGGCGGTGGTGCTGCCGGGAGCGGTGGCGGTGGCGGCGGCGGTGGTGGCGGAGGGGGGAGTGGTGGTGGCGGCGGTGGTGGGGGCTTGGGTGACACCAGTGGTGGCCAGGGGCAGTAGCAGCAGCAAAAGCACCAACAACAGCACCAGCAGCAGCAGCCGCAGCAGCGTCAGCACCAGACCCCCACTTCCCAGCAGCTTCTTGACTGGTATGCCGGGCGTGGGGCGTGATGTACCTATCTTTGATCTTGACTATGTTGCTATTCTTGCTGCCATGTATGCATTGACTGTTAGTGCTGAGGGTGACTGCTACTTGTGTGTGCCGCCTGACCCCGGTATAGCCCCAAGTATAGCGCCTGCAACTCTAAGTACTAGTGAGTCTGCTCTCCCTGGTACTGTGTCCGCACAGGCCTTGCACACCTTTATACTTGACTCTGGTGCTTCCCGCTGTTTCTTTCGCGACAGCACCATAGTCACTCCCCTCCCTGCCCCTGTCCCTGTCTCACTGGCTGACCCCTCTGGGGGCCCAGTGCTTGCACGGTCTTCCACTGTGCTTCCGTGTCCGGCGGTCCCGTCTGGTGAGCTGTCTGGTCTCCACCTCCCCTCGTTCTCTATGAACTTGGTGAGCAACGCCGTCTTTCAGGATCACTGGGTTGACACCTTTACTCCTGGAGGGCAGCGTGTGGCGATCTGCACGTGCTCTCGGACCGGCCGCCACCTGGCCACGTTCACACGTGCGCCTGGGTCCAGTCTGTACACCCTCACCACTGCGTCGCGCTCCACCCCTTTGTCTCCCCAGCTATACGCGTCTGCTCAGGTAGCTACCCAGTGTGAGTGTCGCCGCCTGTCGCACGACACTCTCCTGTGGCACCACCGCCTTGGTCACCCCTCCCTGCCTCGCCTTCATAACATGCACTCTCACTTCCTGGTCTCTGGCCTTCCCAGGTCTCTGCCTGCCCTCCCTCCCTCGCCTGCGCCGCCCTGCATTCCTTGCGTCGAGGGGCGGCAGTGCGCCGCTCCCCACTCCTCCTCGTTCCCTCCCACAGAGGCTCCACTGCAGACTCTCCACCTAGACGTGTGGGGCCCAGCCCGCATCCGTGGACAGGGCCACGAGCGGAACTTCCTGCTGGTAGTCGACGACTACACGCGTTACACCACGGTCTTCCCCTTGCATCGCAAGGCCCCTTGCAGCGCAAGGGGGAGGTCCCTGATGTTTTGATCCCTTGGATCCGCGCTGTTCGTCTCCAGCTCCGCGAGCGGTTCCACTCGGACTTTCCTGTCCGGCGTCTGCACTCCGACAGAGGTGGTGAGTTTACCTCCGACCTCTTGCGAGCTTACTGTGAGGAGCACGGCATCCGCCAGACCTTCACGCTTTCCGCCTCTCCGCAGCAGAATGGGGTTGCTGAGCGCCGCATTGGCTTTGTCATGGAGGTCGCTCATACCTCCATGATCCATGCGGCTGCCCCCCATTTTCTGTGGCCGTTTGCGGTCCGGTACGCCGCGCATCAGCTCAACCTCTGGCCCCGTGTCTCCGTGCCAGAGACTTCGCCCACACTGAGCTGGACGGGGGAGGTTGGCGATGCGTCGCGTTTCCGAGTCTGGGGTGCCCGTGCCTTTGTCCGCGATACCACTGCGGACAAGCTCTCCCCTCGCGCCATTCCCTGCGTCTTCATTGGCTTTGTCCCTGACGCGCCTGGCTGGCAGTTTTACGACCCCGCCTCGCGCCGTGTCTTTCCGTCTCAGGACGTCACCTTTGACGAGTCAGTCCCCTTTTACCGTCTCTTTCCCTACCGCAATGCCCCTCGCCCCCCCCCTGCCGCTCTTTCTCGCTCCACGTGCTCTTCAGGTAGACCCCCTCCCAGCGCCAGGTCCTGCTCCTTCAGGTGTTTCTTAGGTAGACCCTCCCATGCCTGCGCCTGTTGAGGTCACTGGTGACTCAGGTCCTGCTGGGGGTGGTCCTGCTCGGGGTGCTGTCTCTGGGGGTGCTGAGCCTGGGGGTGCGGAGCCTGAGCGTGAGGAGCCTAAGGGTGCAAAGCCTGGGGGTGCGGAGCCTGAGCGTGAGGAGCCTGGGGGTGCTGAGTATGGGGGTGCGGCGCCTGAGGGTACTGAGACTGTTGGTGCGCGGTCTCCTTGGAGAGGTCGCCTTCGTCCGCGTGCGCCTCTCTCCCCTCAGCAGCTGCACGAGTGGTACGCTAGCCGTCAGGGTCGCGCTGCTGGAGCTCGGGGCTCTGCAGCTGGGAGTGGTGCTAGTACTTTGTCTACAGGAGGTGCTGGAGTCGCTGGTTCCGGAGGTGCTCGTACTGGAGGTACTGGAGCTGCTGGAGCTTGAGGTGCTGAGTCTGGGGGTGCCGCTGCTGGAGACCCTAGGGCTGGAGGTGCTGGTTCTGGGGGTACTGCTGCTGGTGACGCTGGTACGGGAGGTGCTGGAGCTCGAGGTTCTTGAGCTGCTGGTGACGCTGGTACGGGAGGTGCTGGCGCTGGAGGTTCTGGGGCTGCTGGTGACGCTGGTACTGGAGGTGCTGGCGCTGGAGGTTCTGGAACTGCTGGTGACACTGGTACTGGAGGTGCTGGCGCTGGAGGTTCTGGAGCTGGTGGTGGTGCTGGCGCTCGAGGAGCTGGAGCTGGCGGTTCTGGAGCTCCTGGAGGTGCTGGAGCTACTGGTGTTGGTGGAGCTGCTGGTGCTGGTGGCACTGCGCAGCCACGACTGTTCTTTGCTCCACCATCTCCGTCGTCTCTGCCACCGCCTGACTCTGTGCTTTGCCAGATTCTTAGCCTCCCGTCGTCTACTAGTCTTCCGTTACAGCCTGGCTCACCGCTACCTGCTCCTTCTCCTTACACTGAGCAGCCAGGAGGTCTTGCGGAGCGTCGTGAGCCTGCGTCGCGTCCTGTCTCGCCTGTCCGCACTGGTCGTCGTGTTCCTCGTCCGCGTCCGCCGGCTGTCCCCGGCACACACCTCATGGCTCTGCATCCGTCCACTGCTCCGCAACGTGTTCCTCTACCGTCTCCTCCTGCGTCTTCTCTGCCTGTCGTTGCTGACCCTGAGTCTAACCGGTTTCGTGCTGAGCACCCTACTGTCACGCGGTTGCTAGCCACTGCTGTCACTGACCCGTCGTTTGAGTCTGCTGATGCGTCTGCCTTTGTCGCTGAGCTTGTTGATTTTGCGGCTGCTTGTCGTCTAGACTACGCCGCTAGTCTTGTTGCTGAGTCTGCGTCTGTCTGTCCTCCGTCCGTCAGGGGTGAGTCTGCTCTTGGCACGGACGTCCTTGAGGACAGGCAGGAGGACCTTCAGTGTCTTGCAGCCGCTGCGCCTCATCTCGTGGCCATGCTGCTTGCCCCTGAGGGAGACCCGGATGCTCCAGACATCCCGACCCCGCGCTCTTACGCTGAGGTGATCGCAGGTGAGTACTCCTCTCAGTGGCAGACAGCCATGGACGCAGAGATGGCATCCTGGAGGTCCACATGGACTTACGTTGACGAGGTTCCCCCTTCAGAGGCGAACATCGATGGCATGTGGATTTTCAGGGTGAAGCGGTCGCCAGGTTCTCCGCCTGTCTTCAAGGCTCGTTACGTTGCTCGAGGCTTCAGTCAGCGAGAGGGAGTTGACTTCTTCTAGACCTTCTCCCCCACCCCGAAGATGACCACTCTTTGGGTGTTGCTGCACGTTGCCGCTCAGCGTGACTACGAGCTTCACTCTCTTGACTTCAGCACAGCTTTCTTAAAGGGCAGCCTACACGAGGAGATCTGGCTGCGCCGCACGCCTGACTTCACTGGGTCGTTCCCTCCTCGTACCCAGTGGAGCCTCCGGCGGCCGGTCTACGGTCTCCGCAAGGCGCCCCGTGAGTGGTACGACACACTGAGGACGACACTTGCGGCTCTTGGGTTTGCTCCGTCGACTGCTGACCCGTCGCTGTTTCTGCGCACCGACACTTCGCTGCCGCCGTTCTACATCCTCGTGTACGTCGACGACTTGGTCTTTGCCACTGCTGACATTAAGGCTCTCGCCCTGGTGAAGTCGGAGCTGCAGAAGAGACACACGTGCATAGACCTGGGTGAGCTGCGCAGCTACCTTGGCTTGTAGATCACCCGGGACAGAGCACGCCGCACCATCACACGGACTCAGTCACACATGGTGCAGCAGGTCCTTCAGCGCTTCGGCTTCACCTGGCCCTTCCCACAGCACACTTCTCTGGCTACAGGTCACTTGCTCTCAACTCCACCTTCGGACGAGTCCGTAGAGCCGAGTGGTCCTTACCCAAAGCTAGTGGGCTGCCTCATGTACCTGATGACCTGCACTCGTCCTGACCTTGCGTACCCTCTTGGCCTTCTGGCTCGCTACGTGGCTCCTGGTAGGCACCAAAAGGTGCACATGGATGCTGCTAAGAGGGTACTGTGCTACTTGTGCAGTACATCGGGCATGGGGCTCGTGCTTGGAGGACGGGGCGACGTTGTCCTCACTGGGCACTTGGACGCTTCTTGGGTTGACGACCTGGCTACGCAGCGGTCGTCACAGGGTTACACCTTCAGCCTTGGCTCTGGCTCTGTTTCTTGGCGGTCTACACACTCGTCCTCTGTTCTCGGCTCCAGTTGTGAGGCTGAGATCTACGCCACAGCCATGGCTGCACAGGAGCTCCGCTGGCTCACCTACCTGCTGACCGACCTAGGAGAGCGGCCTTGTTCTCCTCCAGTGCGGAACGTAGACAACAAGGCCGCCATTGCCTTGTGTCAGGAGCACAGACTGGAGCATAGAACGAAGCATATCGCTCTGCGTTACTTCCTTGCTCGAGAGTTGCAGCAGCGTGGTCAGCTTCGTCTTGCTCACGTGGCCACTCGGGCCAACACTGCTGATATATTCACCAAGGCACTTCCGTCTAGTGATCATCAGCGTTTCTGCACTTTGTTAGGCCTTGTGCCCACGTTTCCTCACTTGCTGTAGACTTTGCTCGTACTGTGATCTACATATATATACCTGCATGCTTACTGTTGCTAGGTAGTGATCACTGTACAGCTGTGAACTGGCCTTGTGGCCCTCTGTTTGTTCTCGGAGTGTGTGGTGACGTTGTGATCCACCCCGAGCTTGCTTTGCTTTTCTTGACAGGTCTTGTGACCCCTTGTTCTCCCCCACTTTGCCTATGGGGGTGTGTCAAACTATATGCCTATGTCATAATAAAATGTAGGCTTTAGTGGGGTAGCTAATGTAGGGTATAGGTTTTGTTACTTGTACCCAACTTTCTCGATAGTGCAACCACCTTTCCCTTTACTCTCGACACCCTCCGCCCATCTCCCCGCCCATCCCTCCGCCCATGCCTCCGCCCATCCCCCCGCCCATCCCTCCGCCCATCCCTCTGCCCATCCCCCCACCCATCCCCCCGCCCATCCCTCCGCCCATCCCTCCACCCATCCGTCCGCCCATCCCAGGTCCACCCTGGCCGGGTGCTGCCTGCGACCCTGGAGCAAACCACCCTGACCCGCCCGTACCTCCGCCGCCCGTACCTCCGCTGCCCATACCTCCGCCACCCATGCCTCCGCCGCCCGTTCCGCCGCCCATGCCTCTGCCTCCCATTCCGCCGCCCCTCATTCCTCCGCTGCCCATGTTCCCCCCAGGACCCATGGCTGATTGCAATCCAGGAGCAGTGGAACCAGGTCTGCCCATGTCCCCGCCCGTTCTGCCTCCGGCCATGCCGCCGCCACCGCCCATTCCGCCCCCGTCCATTCCGCCGCCACCCATGCCGCCGCCGCCGATTCCGCCGCCACCCATTCCACCACCGACCATTCCGCCGCCACCCACGCCTCCCCCTCCCATTCCTCCACCGCCCATTCCACCACCGCTCATTCCGGCGCCACCCATTCCGCCGCCAGCCATGCCGCTGCCGCCCTTTCCGCCGCCGCCCATGCCTCCCCCTCCCATTCCTCCGCCGCCCATTCCTCCGCCGTCCATTCCTCCGCCGCCCATTCCTCCGCCGCCTATACCGCCACCCATGATTCCGCCCACCCATGGCCGATTGTGATTCGGGAGCAGAGGAACCGAGTCCGCCCATGCCACCTCCCATTCCGCCTCCGGCACCTCCGCCACCCATTCCGTCACCGCCCATTCCGCCGCTGCCCATTCCATCGCCGCCCATCCCTCCGCCACCCATTCCGCCGTCGCCCGTTCCGCCACCGCCCATTCCACCGCCGCCCATCCCTCCGCCGCCCATCCCTCCGCCGCCCATCCCTCCGCCACCCATTCCTCCGCCGCCCATTCCACCGCCGCCGCCGCCGCCCATTCCGCCGCCGCCCATTCCTCCGCCGCCCATCCCTCCGCCGCCCATTCCTCCACCGCCCATTCCGCCGCCGCCCATTCCTCGCCGCTCCCTCCGCCGCCCATTACTCCACCGCCCATTCTGCCGCTCTGTTGCTGCTGCTGGATGGTCGAGCGCCAGCCTTGCGCTGATCCGCGCATCATATTGCGCAGCTTGTCCGCGCGGAGCCCCGCGGAGAAGCGGAAGGCCATCGCCGCATGGAGAGATGAAATAAGAGTTGGGCTGAGAAAAGCCCTTAGGATCTTTTACAGGACTAAACTCGGGATAGGGATGATGTAATAGCGGAAGCTTTTAGTGAAGTGTTTGAACCACCTTGCGCTAGTATTGACGAAATTCACAGCCGAAGAAACAGTACGCCTCTTCATCTCCACCGTCGTTCGACTGCACGGGATACCAGCCGCGATCATCAGCGATCGCGACACGGAATATGAACAGTTATAACTAATAACTGTTTTGCTGTTGCTGTTGCGGTTGGATACAGTGACGACTCGGGCAACTGCTCAATAATGAATCAGTTGCTTGTCCTTGCTGTCGCGCTGTATTTGTCAAGTCAAAAGTCGCTGACCTTTGACTTTCGCGTAACCTCCAGCAGTTGCTCATGTGAAAAGAATGAACAGGAATGGGAATGACTAAGTCAGAGTTGGGTACAAATACAACCCTAGAAAGCTGTACCCCGTATGTGCTACCCCACTATAGCCTACAAACATGCATCAGCTATAATACTCTGACACACCCCCATAGGCTAAGTGGGGGAGAACAAGGGGTCACAAGACCAGTCAAGCAAAGCAAAGCAAAGCAAGCTCAGGGTGGATCACAAAGTCACCACACAGTCCGAGCACAAGAGCAGGGCCAGAGGCCAGTTCACATGCAGGAGTACAGACATATATATAAAACTAGACAAGCAAGAGCAGGTATATATATATGTCACAGTACAAGTGAAGTCAAGAGGAGAGCAAGTGAGGCAAGACAGGTACAAGACCCAGCTGGGTGCAAAAGCGCTGATGGTCACAAGGCGCGAGTGCCTTGGTGAACACATCAGCAGTGTTGGCCTCAGAGGCCACGTACGCAAGTCGCAACTGACCACGCTGCTGCAGCTCACGAGCAAGGAAGTAGCGGAGAGCAATGTGCTTCGTTCTGTGCTCCAAGCGCTGCTCTCGACACAAGGCCAGCATGGCCTTGTTGTCTACGTACAGCACTGGAGGAGAACGAGGCGGCTCTCCAAGGTCAGTCAGCAGGTAGGTGAGCCAGCGAAGCTCCTGTGCAGCCATGGCCCCGGCGTAGATCTCAGCCTCACAACTGGAGCCGAGAACCGAAGACGAGCGAGTAGACCGCCATGAGACAGAGTCGGAACCAAGGCTGAAGGTGTAACCCTGTGACGACCGCTGCGTAGCCTGGTCGTCAGCCCAAGAAGCGTCCGCGTGGCCGGTAAGGACCACTGGACTCCGCCCTCCAAGCACTAGCCCCATGCCCGACGTACTGCACAGGTAGCGCAATACCCTCTTCGCTGCAGCCATGTGCTCCGGTCTGTGTCTCCCAGGAGCAACATAGCGAGCAAGAATGCTCAGAGGGTATGCAAGGTCAGGTCGTGTGCAGGTCATCAGGTACATGAGGCAGCCAACAAGCTCCGCATACGGACCACTCGACTCTACGGACTCATCCGAAGGCAGAGCTGAGAGTGAGTGGCGAGTAGGCAGAGGAGTGGCCTGAGGCGAGGAGTACGTGAAGCCGAAGCGCTGAAGGACCTGCTGCACCATGTGTGACTGAGTCAAGGTAATGGTGCGGCGTGCTCTGTCCCGAGTGATCTGCAAGCCAAGGTAGCTGCGCAGTTCACCCAGGTCTGTGCACGTGTGTCTCTTCAGCAGCTCGGACTTCACGTAGGCGAGTCCAGTAGTGTCCGCTGTGGCAAAGACCAAGTCGTCGACGTACACGAGGATGTAGAACGGCGGCAGGGAAGTGTCGGTGCGAAGAAACAGCGACGGGTCAGCAGTAGAAGGAGCAAACCCAAGAGCCGCAAGCGTAGTCCTCAGTGTGTCGTGCCACTCACGCGGTGCCTGGCGGAGACCGTAGACTGGCCGTCGGAGGCTCCACTGGGTGCCAGGAGGGAAAGTCCCAGTGAAGCCAGGTGGACGGCGAAGCCAGATCTCCTCGTGCAGGCTACCCTGCAAGAACGCAGTGCTGAAGTCGAGAGAGTGAAGCTCGTAGTCGCGCTGAGCGGCTATGTGCAGCAGCACCCGAAGAGTAGTCATCTTCGGGGTGGGAGAGAAGGTCTGAAAGTAGTCAACTCCCTGCCGCTGACTGAAGCCACGAGCAACGTACCGTGCCTTGAAGACAGGTGGAGAGCCCGGCGGCCGCTTCACCCTGAAGATCCACATGCCACTGACGATGTTCGCCCCAGGAGGGGGAACCGCGTCAACGTAGGTGCCTGTGGACTTCCAGGAAGCCATCTCTGCATCCATAGCTGCCTGCCACTGAGAGGAGTAGGGACCCTCTACGGCCTCCGCGTAAGAACGCGGAGTCGGGATGTCTAGTGCATCCGGGTCTCCCTCAGGGGCAAGCAGTACAGACGCGAGATGAGGTGAAGCAGCCACTAGACACTGTAACTCCTCCTGCCTGTCCTCTAGGACGTCCGTGCCAAGAGCACACTCACCCCCGACGGACGGAGGACAGACAGACGCAGACTCAGCAACAAGACTAGCAGCGAAGTCGAGACGACAGCGAGCAGCAAAGTCGACGAGCTCAGCGACTAGAGCAGACGCAGCAGTGGACTCAAAAGAGGGGTCAGTGACGACAGTAGCAAGCAGACGCGTGACAGTAGGACTGGCAGCACGAAGAGAGTCCGACTCAGGGTCGGCAAGCGCAGGAAGAGAGGACTCAGGAGGAGAAGGCAAAGGGGCACGCAGAGGAGCAGTGGACGGACGCAAAGACATCCGGTGCGTGCCAGGGACAGGAGGAGGACGCTGACGCGAACTGCGACCACTAGCGCGAGCAGTGCGAACAGGCGACGCGGGACGAGACGCAGGCTCACGACGCTCAGCAAGACCTCCAGTAGGACCAGTGTAAGGAGAGGGAGCAGGCAGTGGAGAGGAAGGCTCCAGCAGGGACTGCGACTGGACAGGCGGTGGACCCTCTACTGGAGGAGAAAGACCAAGAACCTGCTGCAGGAGCGGAACGAAGTACGGCCGAGGCCGCGCGGCAGCTCCAGACGCAGCAAGGACAGCACCAGCACCCTCAGCGACAGCACCAGCGCCACCCACACCTCCAGCGGCAGGACCAACAGCAGTAGGCTCAGCACCAGCGCCCTCAGCAGCTCCAGCACCAGGAGGACCCGCAGGTCCAGCAGCTCCGGGACCGGCAGCACCCGCACCCTCAACGGTCGAAGAAGCTCCAGCCCCAGCTCCAGCAGCACCTCCAGACTCAGCAGCACGCCTCCAGCGGCGAGCGAACCACTCGCGCAGCTCCTGTGGAGAGAGGGGCTCCCGGCGAGACGCAGCAGCAGGAGAAACCCCAGGCTCAGCAGCTCCAGACGCAGCACCCCCAGGCTCAGCAGCTCCCAGCTCAGCACCCCCAGGCTCAGCAGCTCCCGACCCAGCACCCCCAGACCCAGCACCTCCAGGTACAGCACCCCCCGGCTCAGCACCCCCAGGCTCCGCACCCTCCGCAGTAGCACCCTCAGGCCCAGCACCCCCAGCAGTAGCACCCCCGCGCACAGCACCCCCAGAGTCAGCACCCCCTGGCTCAGCACCCGCAGCAGCACCAGAGTCACCAGTAACCTCGACCGGGTCAACGGCGTCTACCTGGGACACACCTGAGGGGGCAGGAACCTGAGGGGGGAGGGGGTCTACCGGGGGGGGAACCGGCACAAGGAAGTCCGGGGGAGGGGGGAGGGAAGGAATGCGGTAGGGGAAGAGACGGTAGAAGGGGACTGACTCGTCGAACGTGACGTCCTGGGAGGACAGAACACGACGAGAGGAGGGGTGGTAAAACTGCCACCCTGGGGCGTCAGTGGGGAAGCCAAGGAAGACACAGGGAGCAGCACGAGGGGACAGCTTGTCCGCAGACAAGTCGCGGACAAACGCCCGAGATCCCCAGACACGGAACACAGACGCATCGCCAACCTTCCCCGTCCACAGCAAGGCTGGGGACATCGCAGGCCGAGAGACCCGGGGGTGAAGGTTGAGCTGATGCGCCGCGTACCTCACCGCAAACGGCCACAGAAAATGGGGGGCAGCCGCATGCATCATGGACGTACGAGCGACATCCATGACCATGCCAATGCGGCGCTCAGCAATCCCATTTTGCTGTGGTGAGTCCGGAAGCGTGAAGGTCTGGCGGATCCCCCGTACACGACAGTAGTCCCGCAGAAGGCGAGAAGAGAACTCTCCGCCTCTGTCAGAGTGCAGACGCAGAACAGGAAAGTCCGAGCCGAAGCTCTTCCTGAGCTGGAGACGAGCCTCGCGGATCCAGTCGATCAGCACCTCAGTGACCTCACCCTTGCTGCGCAAGGGGAGGACTGTGGTGTAACGCGAGTAGTCGTCAACCACCAACAGAAAGTAGCGCTCGTAACCCTGCCCACGGACGGGGGCTGGGCCCCACACATCCATGTGAAGCGTCTGCAGGGGAGCCTCTGTCGGGGGGAAGTGGGAGGAGTGAGGAGTAGCCCGGAGGCGACCCTCGACACAGGGGACACAGGAAGGTCCTGGCCCGGAGGGGAGAGGGGGGAGAGACTGGGGAAGACCAGAGACAAGGACACGGGAAGCCATGCTCCGAAGACGGGGCAAGGAGGGGTGGCCAAGACGGTGGTGCCACAGGAGAGTCTCGTGAGACAGGAGGCGACAAGAACAGGGGGCAGACTCAGGACCTGACCGGGACGCAGCAGCAAGCACCTGACCCGACGCAGCCACCTGACCAGACGCAGGGACAGGAGGAGACTCAACAGTCAGGGTGTAGAGACTCGACCCCGGCCGACGCGAGAACGTGGCCAGGTGTCGGCCTGTGCGTGCCTCCGTGCAGTGGGTCACCCGCTGACTCGCAGGAGTGAACTGGTGAACCCCCACATCCTGCAGGTCCGCTCCACTCACCAAGTTCGTAGAGAACGAGGGAAGGTACAGACCAGACAGGGTGCCCGAAGGGGCAGCCGGACACGGGAGGACAGTGGAGAAGTGAGACAGGACAGGACCCCCAGAGGGGTCAGCAAGGGAGACCGCAACCGGCCGGCCGAGCGGCGTAAGGGTAGTGCGGTCTCGAAAGAAGGAGCGAGAAGCCCCGGAGTCAAGTGTGAAAGTGAGGGAGGACGAGGGCGACGCAGTACCTGAGAGCGCAATCTCACCAGTACCTGAGAGCACAGACGCACTGGCACCTAGAGCAGCAGCCTCACAAGCACCTAGCGCAGCAGTACCAATGCCCGGGTCGGGCTGGAAACAGCGGTAACCCTCATTCTCCTCACTATAATCCACAACATACATAGCAGCAAGGATAGCATCAAAATCAAGATCAAAGATCGCCACACCAGCCCTGAGAAGCTCATCCCAGCGAGGGATCTCACTAGCCCCAGGGAACTGCCGACGCCAAGCGTCCGTCAGGCGGCCAAAGCAGCGCTGGGTGGCGTGGGCACCCCCACACTGCTCACCCGCGCGGTCGCCGGAACGAAGAACGTAGGTGCAGGGACCAGTACCCCCACCCCTCTGACGCCCAGCGTACCACTCACGAAGCTGCTGAGGCGGAGGGATGTCCCGCGAGCGCTGCTGCTGCTGCCGCTGCGAGCGCTGGCCACCACCACCGCCGCTACGCTGCTGAGTACCACCTCGACCAGCTCCACCTCCTCCACCACCACCGCCGCCTCCGCTGCTGCCTCCACCGCCTCCACCTCCGCCGCCTCCACCACCGCCGCTGCCTCCACCACCACCTCTGGCACCACCACCACCGTCTCCGCCACTGCTGCCACCACCACCACCACCTCCACCACTAGTCCCGCTGCCACCCCCACTCCCTCCGCCGCCACCGCCGCCACCGCCACCGCCCCCTCCAGCTCCACCCGCGCCCTTAACCCCCTTGCCCTTGCTGGAGCGACGTCTCCCACTAGGGGCAGACGCCGCGCCGACCGACTCAAGACCAAGTAGGTCGGCAGCAGCAGCAGAGTCAACAGAGGGCAGCAGGGGGGAAGGAGAGCACCCCTCAAAGATGGGGGTGCGAGGGTCACCACGAGAAGCACCTACAGCGACTATGCTCTTCTCCGCTGCGAGGAGGGCCTTCTCGAGGAGGTCAACGGTGAGGGTGGTGGGACAGACTGCGAGAAAGTGGTCCCTGACGACGCGAAGGGAGTCAGGGAGGCGCGCGACTACGTAGTAGAGAGCGATGTACATGGGGGGGGGGTTCTTAGCGCAGAACTTAGCAGGAAGGGCGGCGCGGTAGCGAGTGTCACTAGTGCGGAGGTGCGTAATGAGGTCAGCGACAGTGGGAAAGGCAGAGAGGTCAGGAAAGAGGTAGGGAAGCATGAGACGGCTCAGTGCAGCAGTGGCAGGGGAGGAGTAGCGCGCAACTACAGCGTCGTACAAGGTCTGAGCACTCTTGTACTGACTAAAGTGCGCACGCTCAGAGGTAGGGAGGTGACGACGCACAGCAAGACGTGCAGCAGCATCGCGGGTGGCCCACTTAGAGCGGACAGCGGGATCAGCATCGGCAGCAGGAGCAGGAGAGGCGCCAGAGGTGAGGTCAAAGAGAGAAAGGTCGTCAGCCCTGTCGCACTGTAAGAACAGCTGCAGGTCGTCTAACCAGACCTCAAAATCAATGGCGCGGCCCTCAGCGTCAAAAGCTAGGACACTAGGGGTAGCCATGACGACGACAGCGAGGCAGTGCAAGCAGTAGGGGAAGAGCACGCAGTGACAGTGCGACTGTGCTCACCAGGCAGGGCAGGCCGGGAAACTCTGCAGAAGGGCGGCTCGGCGACTCAGCGACTCGGCTGCTGGGCGGCTCGGCTCCCGGGCGGCTCGGCGGCAGGGCGGCTCGGGTGCAGGTCGGCTCGGCGCCCGGGCGGCTCGGCGGCAGGGCGGCTCGGGTGCAGGGCGGCTCGGCTCCCGGGCTGCTCGGCGGCAGGGCGGCTCGGGTGCAGGGCGGCTCGGCTCCCGGGCGGCTCGGCGGCAGGGCGGCTCGGGTGCAGGACGGGGCCGGCAAGGTGCAGCGGCGGGGCCGTGACAGGGGACGGCGGGGTCGTCAGGGTGCAGCGGCGGGGCCGGCAGGGTGCAGCGGCGGGGCCGTGACAGGGGACGGCGGGGCCGTCAGGGTGCAGCGGCGGGGCCGGCAGGGTGCAGCGGCGGGGCCGTGACAGGGGACGGCGGGGCCGTCAGGGTGCAGCGGCGGGGCCGGCAGGGTGCAGCGGCGGGGCCGGGACAAGGGACGGCGGGGCCGTCAGGGTGCAGCGGCGGGGCCGACTGGTGCAGTGGCGGGGCCGTCAGGGTGCAGCGGCGGGGCCGTGACAGGGGACGGCGGGGCCGTGACAGGGGACGGCGGGGCCGTTAGGGTGCAGCGGCGGGGCCGACAGAGGTGCAGCGGCGGGGCCGGCAGGGTGCAGCGGCGGGGCCGGGAGTAGGACGGCGGGGCCGTCAGGTGACGGGGCCCGCTGCAGCGACGAAGAGGCCGCGCGGCCGGCGTGAGGGCGGCGCGGCGCGGCAGAGCCGAGAGGGCGGCGCGGCGCGGCCGTAAGGCGAGCGCGACGGGGGGGGCCCGTGCCGCGCACGCGAAAAAAAGGAGTCGCGCGCGCGACTCTCGGGGCGCCACAAGGGCAGCGCGACACGCACTAGGGGGGGGAGCGCGCCTCGGGGAGAATAGGGCGCGCTCCGGGCAGGAAAAAAAAGAATCGTGGGTGGGCCCTTAAAAAAAAAAACGGTCCTTAGGAGGGACCCGCTCTATACCATGTGAAAAGAATGAACAGGAATGGGAATGACTAAGTCAGAGTTGGGTACAAATACAACCCTAGAAAGCTGTACCCCGTATGTGCTACCCCACTATAGCCTACAAACATGCATCAGCTATAATACTCTGACAGCTCAACCTCCAAGGGTTGACTTACCGATGCTTTGATATGTTCTGCTTCGCTTATGACTTAGTGTTTCGACACGACAAAAGCACTAAATTCAATTGTTTCCAACACTCACCTTCGCTTCTGGAGTGTCGCTGCTGGTGACGTGGCTCTGTCCAGTCAGCAGCATGCAGTACTCGAACTTCTGCATTCCAAGCTGCTTGGTCAAGTAATCAGCTGCCATCTCGGACGTGGGACAGTAAGACAGCTCAAGTCTCCCCTTCTCGATCTCGTCTTTTACAAAGAAATATCGCAGGGCGATATGCTTCGTCCTGTTCGCGAATCCGTTTTTGTTGGCTATGCGAATTGCCGACTGGTTGTCGCAGAACAAGGAGAAGCTGGGTAACTGAGCCAGCTTCGCCTCCTCCAGAAGTTCGCGAAGGTACAGTCCTTCCTTGGTGGCTGAGCAGATTGCGATATATTCAGCTTCAGCTGAGGAGAGAGCGATTAACTCCTGCTTGCTCGACTGCCAGGAGATAGGTCCGATAGGCTCGAGGCGATAGATATAGCCGGTGCGTGAGCGTCTGTTGTCGGAGTCGCCGGCGTGATCGGCGTCGACGTAGCCGATTAGTTTAGGTGTCGTAGTTCCGTTCTTGTGGTAGGTTAGACCGACGGTTGAGGTGCTGACGAGGTAGTGGAGAGCGCGGTCGAGTTCCGCCATGTGTTCTGATTCAGGTTTTTTTGAGGTAGGTTGTGAGCTGACTTGCGGAGTACGATAGGTCCGGACGGCAGGTGACTGTGAAGATAGTGAGCACAGCGAGGAGCCATAGCTAGGTAAGCCCTAGCTAGGCAAGAGAAAGTTTAGGCAAAAGAGGGGTTCGACCAGAAAGGAGGGAGGTACAAATAGCAAGCCCTAACAGGGTTATACTCACTATTGAGTACCCCACTACAGACTAGACAAGCATTATATTCTGACACACCCCCATAGTCAAAGTGGGGTATAATCAGCATAGCAAGCAGTCACAGAGCAGGTTCACAAGGACAAGTAAAGCTAGAGGCAGTCGTAGAGGGCAAGTGAGGAGGAGGGGTGACTGTGGGAGGAGAGGAGATGGGAGGCGATGGCGGAAGCTGCAGACACATAGTGCAACTGGAGCAACTGGCACACGGGCAACTGGAGCAACTAGCACACTGGCAACTGGAGCAACTAGCACACTGGCAACTGGAGTAACTGGCTCCGCGGCTAGACGAGCGGCAGGAGCAACTGACCCACGGGCGACTGGAGCAACGGGCTCACGGGCGACTGGAGCGACGGGCTCACGGGCGACTGGCGCAACGGTCTCACGGGCGACTGGAGCTGCTGGCTTCACGGCGGCCACCTCCACTCAACCTCCCCCACCTGTCCCACACCCCTTTCACACACCCCCTGCTCAAACCCTAGCTCCACTCCCACGGCACCCCCCTTAAACCCTAAACCCCAGGCTCCCACACATCCACCCCCCTCAGCGACAGCTGCAGCAGTGGGAGACGAAGGAGGAGGAGGAGTAGGGGACGGTGCACAGAAACTGCACCCCCATACCCCCCACCCGCAAACCCTAATTCAGGAGAACGGGCAGCAGCAGGGGTGGGGCACCGTCAGAAGCACGGGGGACAGCGAGCAGCTCAGGGACAGAGAGGAACGGGCCGCCCACGGGCCTGGCACAGCCCGACGAACCGCGCGCAGGCGGCCCGAGCCGCGCGCGGGCCTGGCGCAGCCCGTACGGGCCGCGCGCGGGCCGGGCGCAGCCCGTACGAGCCGCGCTCGGGGCTAGCGCAGCCCGCGCTGGCCAGGACGGGCCACGGGGGACGACGGGCTGGTCCCCGTCGCCCGTCGAAGCGCCCCCCGGAAGCGACGCGCGGACCGACGGGGCAGAAGGCCGCCGCGCGCCTCGGGGCGCACGGCGGGCAGCGGGAAGAAAAATCCGTCGCACGCCACGGGGCGTGCAACACACAGAGTAGCAGCGGAAGCAGTTAGGTGGGCCCACAGGCCAGGAGCGTAGATGCTCTGATAGCATGTGATGATTAGTATGATGTAGTCGGTGCCTTTTGTAAGACGGTACATGCCCTGGTCGTAAGGTAGCTGGCGGAATTCTATGCGGATAAGTCTTGCGTGCAGGTACTGTTGCCACAGCCTCGGGGCTTGTTTGATGCCGTAGAGCGACTTCAGCAGCTGACAGACTTGGTTAGG
This sequence comes from Closterium sp. NIES-65, assembly GCA_948144175.1. Classification (NCBI taxonomy): domain Eukaryota; kingdom Viridiplantae; phylum Streptophyta; class Zygnematophyceae; order Desmidiales; family Closteriaceae; genus Closterium; species Closterium sp. NIES-65. Next base: position 1,615,741 of record CANXME010002686.1, on the reverse strand, counting down.
CTCTCCGTTGGAACCATGTGGTAGTTCGACGAAGATTTTTTGCGTCGACAGGTGCGTAGAGAAATGTGTTGGCGACATCGATTTGCCGCAATTTCTTCTTCTTCATGGCGACGATCGCGAGGAGAATTCGCAGCGAGGTGTGTCGGCTGACCGGCGCAAATGTTTCGGTGATGTCGCGTCCGTGTTCTTGGTCGAAGCCGCGTACGACCCAGCGTGCTTTAAACTTGTCGATGGTGCCGTCTGCCTTTGTCTTCACACGGAAGACCCATTTCCCGGTGAGTACTATCTTGTTTCGTGCCACGCCGATGGGAACAACTTTCCAGGTGTTCCGTTCTTCTAGTGCTTTCAGCTCCTTGTCCATGGCTTCGCGCCATTTTTCCCTATGCTCCCCCCCCAGAGCCTGCTGAATCGTGGTAGGCTCCTTAGGAATGGCTGTGCCGTGAACCGCGGTGACGAGGCCGAGTATTTGGAGTCCACTCTATGTGTAGCGGGGGAGTGTTGTATCCTCGGGATAGACTGCTTCATCTCCCGCTTCTGGTCTAGGATTGAAATTTGGGTTTATGTGTTTTGTTTCATCGGTGTTGACCTGTGCAGGTGTAACGTAACCGTTGTCGGCGAAGTGGTAGTAGACTTCGACGTTGATGCTGTCGCGTGGATTTTCGTCGTCCATCGGGACATCAATCGAGCAGTAGGGAAGAGGTCCGGCTTCTTCCGAGGCTCCTTCCACGTTCTGCTCGTCCCAGTCAGCTTCATCTTCTGCTGAAGCGAAGGCTCGGGTGCCAAGAAATCCGCCCGAGAGGTCTGGGTTGTTTTCTCTCACGTTAGCAAGGTATGTCCGAAGGGTGAGGTTTTCGTAGAAGATGACATCACGTGCTGCTACTGTTTCCTTTGTGTCGACGTCGAAAATCTTCCATGCGTTGTAGTGTTTTTAAATGCCGAGGTGTAGCCCCCACTGTGCGCGTTGAGAGAATCGGCCGGCTTGTGCAGATGGGGGTCGATACTGTACCATACAGCCGAAAACTCTTAACATTTTTGTGCTGCCCAGTTTTCCTGTCCACAGCAGATGCGGTGATGCGTTGTTCGGGAGCGATGATGACGAGAGCAAGTTGTGCAGCATCACAGCGTGGTCCATTGCTTCAGGCCACTGGTGGTTGGGCAAGTGCATGCCACGTAGCAGCTTGCGCATGTTGTTCTGGAGGGTCCTGTTCATCCTTTCTGCTACACCTTGCTGTTGATGGGCATAGGGAAGAGAGATGAGCCGCTTGATTCCTCTCTCTGCCAAGTACTGCTTGAACCTCTGTGAGGTGTATTCTCCCCCTCCGTCTGGCTGGAAGCTTTTGAGTTTCACGCCTGATTCTGGTTCCGCCACTAGAAGCCAGGCTACGAAAGCTTCGAAGGCCATGTCCTTGCTTGGAAGGTTGAGGTGCCAAACGTAGCGTGTGGCTGCGTCGATAAACGTGATGGTGTAGTTGTATGCGTTCTGCCCAGATTCGCGATTGTACAGTATGTCGCTGTACACCTTTTCAAGAGATGCGTATGCAGGTGCGCTTGGATTGTGATGCGAGACGAACGGCTGGTGCGGTAAGTCGGCTTTTGGACAGGTGAAGCACGTTCCACGGACTCGCTGGAGTTCTCTGCCGTCGGTTAGTAGTAATGAGTCTTTGTTGAGCACACCTGCTCTTACGGTGTTGTTTAACACTGTGTTGCTTGGATGTCCCTTTCTTGCGTGCCAGGTTCCTTCGGTGGCGCGATGTCCGGGTGAGCGGCGATACGTGTCGGAGTTGGAGTAGAAGCTAGCAGTGAAGTTGGCGCTTCGGTGGACTTCTCGTGGTATTGGGTTCAATTGCTGCGCAGGAGTCGGCGGAGTGTCGTCGTCGATTGGAGCCGGTGAAGTTGAAGGACCCGCAATTGGTGCCGATGCTGCCTCTGCTGCTGCCTATGTTGTCTCTGCTGCTGCCGATGTTGTCTTTGCTGCTGCTGACGTTGTCTCTGCTGCTGCCGATGTTGTCTCTGCTGCTGCCGAATGTTGAAACGTTGCTAATGCTCTTGTTCGTTCTGCCTCAGGAATGTTGTGCGAGTACCAGAAGCCTTCGGGACTGAAGTTGGGGTCGAGATCCGGTGGATGTGTCCAGGAGGTGAAGGTGACGATCTCGTCGCTGTCAAGATCTGGGACGAAGTCGAGGACGAACACGTTGTTCTTCAGTATAACCTTGCCAATGTAGAGACCGCCCTTCCCATGGTATAACTTAAACTCCTGAGTGGTGCTGTCTGCTTCGAGGTGTATGCCCTTCGCCATCAGTTGACTAACACTTAGTAAGTTGTAGCCGAGTCCTTCTGCTATTAAGACCTTCGACATCTGCAGTATGACGTTTGTCTCTCGTGACTGAAGTTGAACTACGCCTTGTCGTCATGTGCGCAGGTTCTGGTTGTTCGCGACGGTGATGACGACTTCCTGCTGAAGTTGGTATTCACGTTGAACGAAGCTACTTGAAGAGCACATGTGTTGTCCGCAGCAACTGTCCAAGGACCAGGTATCCTTCCCAGACGATTCGCTTTGGGCGATGGCTGCGTATGTTGGGTTCGGTTGCAGCGACTCTCGACGTGGAGTCCTTTCGTCGAGTTGTTCTTCTGGGGAGTAGTGCGGCGGCGATTCAGTGATGCAAGAGTCGGCCAATCTTGCCATGCAGCTGACGATGTTCCTTGTTCCTTGTGCAGATTGTCCCGTCGACGTTGTTGACGTTTGCACTTGAGTGGCGGAATTTGCTTGCGTTGAGGCGACTTGACTGCTTGAAGGTCGGAGCTCCCGCTGCGTTGGTGCTGTCTGCCGCCGGTTGGGGCAGTGTGTGCGGGGATGTCCTGGCGTCTTGCAGAGATGACAGAACGGAGGTACGGGTTGTTGACCTTGGTACTTGTTTTGCCGATGGTTGTTGTTGTTGTAGCGCCGTTGAGTGTGGAAAGCGAACTCAGGCACTGACGTCTTCCTCTTGTATTTTTCTTCTTGTAGGTCCATGTCTTGCTGTTCAGCGTGAATCTTGGCGCAGAGAGCTGCTTCGGAGATTTTTCGGTGGGCTCGGAGGATGGCTCGGGTGGAGCGCCATTGCGGACCAAGGCCGCCGATGATGAATGTGACGAAGGCGTCTTCGGATATTGTTCCTCCGCATCGAAGGAGCTTGTCGCGCAGCTCGCGACAGCGGCTGATATACGCCATCGCTTTTTCGCCCGGTTTCATTTCCACTGTTGTCAATTGCGCCATCAACCGACTCTGATTGACGTTGTCTGTTGCTTGATACAGGTACTTCAGGTGGTTGTATGCGAGTTCGGCGGAGTTGCCGTATCCCCGGTAAGACCGAATGTTCTGTTGCTGATTCGGAGTGATGTTCCTCAGTAGGATTGTGTATGTCATCATTGACCGATATGTGTTCTGCTGTTTGTCGTATTGCGTGCCGTTTGTTGGATATGGCAGGGACCCGTCGAAGAAGCCGAGTATCTGCGCGCCTTCTATCATTAGCTCAAACTCGAATGACCAGGTGAAGAAGTCCTTCCTATCGAATGGTCTTGAAGTTTGTAGTTTTAAGACATGCGCGAATTGCGACTGAACTTGGAGTGCGTCCAACGTCTTCTCTTGTCCAGGTGAAGGTTGCTGGTGCGGCATGAAGCTGATGGAACCTCGCTGGGGCTCGTACGGAGCGAAGGTGGGCTGCTGCTGTTGATTTCCGCGCGCATAAGATGAGCCATCGAGACTCATGGGTGTCACGTCGTTGTTGTTGTTGCTGTTGTTTGACTGCGCAGGTGCCGATTGTTGGTGTTGTTCGTAGAAGGACATGAAGGAGAAAACCTTCTCCATCATGCTCTGGTCGACACCTGCAGGTTGATTCGCAGGAGTTTCGGTAGACGTTGCCCTTGGTCTTGTTGCCGTACCCTCCTCTGTCTGTAAACCAGAGGCACGTGGTGGAGTAGGAGTAGTGCCGGGAGAACCATTAGAGGAACTCTTTTCCTTCTGTGTTGCCATGCCTTCTGATGTTGTAGGTGTCTTGATAGTAGTTGAGTTTGTCCTACTAGCTCTCATACCATGTTGGGCTGAGAAAAGCCCTTAGGATCTTTTACAGGACTAAACTCTGGATAGGGATGATGTAATAGCGGAAGCTTTTACTGAAGTGTTTGAACCACCTTGCGCTAGTATGTGAGGGCAAAGTAGATTGATTAAAACAAAGGGATACAAGCTTTTATAAGAGTACAAGGGAATATGAACAGTTATAACTAATAACTGTTTTGCTGTTGCTGTTGCGGTTCGATACAGTGACGACTCGGGCAACTGCTCAATAATGAATCAGTTGCTTGTCCTTGCTGTCGCGCTGTATTTGTCAAGTCAAAGGTCGCTGACCTTTGACTTTCGCGTAACCTCCAGCAGTTGCTCAACCTCCGAGGGTTGACTCGCCGATGCTTCGATATGTTCTGCTTCGCTTATGACTTAGTGTTTCGACACGACAGAGGCGCTTAAGTCAATTGTTTCCAACAATAAGGACGAGCGAGAGGAGGAGAAGAGCCGTGATCAGGTCAAAACGACGGCGCTTGCGAAACCAAAGTAAGACTCTCTGCTTCATTGTGCTAGTTCTGCCTACGATGCTGCTGATATTTCCACGTAGAATTGTTGTTAGCTTCCTAGCAGCTTGGAAAGTGAGAAAACTAGAACGAGAATGAATGAACTATGAAAGAGTTGGGTAAAAGTACTAACCCTAATTGGGTTGTACCCCTTATGGGCTACCCCAATATAGCCTACACAAATGTATAAGCTATAATGTTCTAACACACCCCCATAGGCAAAGTGGGGGAGAACAAGGGGTCACAAGACAAGTCAGGCAAAGCAAAGCAAGCTCAGGGTGGATCACAAAGTCACCACATATTTCGAGCACAAGTTCAAGGCCACAAGGCCAGTTCACATGCACGAGTACATATATATATAAAAGGCTAGACAAGCAAGAGCAGGTGTATATATATATGTAACAGTACAAGCAAGGTCAAGAGGTGAGCAAGTGAGGCAAGGCAAGCACAAGACCCAGCTGAGTACAGAAGCGCTGATGATCACAAGGCGCAAGCGCCTTGGTGAAGATATCAGCAGTGTTGGCCTCATAGGCCACGTACGCAAGACACAGCTGACCACGCTGCTGCAGCTCACGAGCAAGGAAGTAGCGGAAAGCAATGTGCTTCGTTCTGTGCTCCAGTCTCTGCTCTCGATACAAGGCCAGCATGGCCTTGTTGTCTACGTACAGCACTGGAGGAGAACGAGGCGGCTCTCCGAGGTCAGTCAGCAGGTAGGTGAGCCAGCGAAGCTCCTGAGCAGCCATGGCTCCTGCGTAGATCTCAGCCTCACAACTGGAGCCGAGAACGGAAGACGAGCGAGTAGCACGCCACAAAACAGAGCCGGAACCAAGGCTGAAGGTGTAACCCTATGACGACCGCTGCGTAGCCTGGTCGTCAGCCCAAGAAGCGTCTGCGTGCCCAGTGAGGACCACTGGACTCTGCCCTCTAAGCACAAGCCCCATGCCCGACGTACTGCACAAGTAGCGCAACACCCTCTTCGCTGCAGCCATGTGCTCTGGTCTGTGTCTCCCAGGAGCAACATAGCGTGCGAGAATGCTAAGAGGGTATGCAAGGTCAGGTCGTGTGCAGGTCATCAGGTACATGAGGCAGCCAACAAGCTCTGGGTACGGGCCAGTCGACTCTACGGACTCATCCGAAGGCAGAGCTGAGAGCGAGTGGCGAGTAGACAGAGGAGTGGCCTGAGGCGAGGAGTACATGAAGCCGAAGCGTTGAAGGACCTGCTGCACCATGTGTGACTGAGTCAGGGTAATGGTGCGCCGTGCTCTGTCCCGGGTGATCTGCAAGCCAAGGTAGCTGCGCAGTTCACCCAGGTCTGTGCACGTGTGTCTCTTCTGCAGCTCGGACTTCACATGGGCGAGTCCAGCAGTGTCAGCTGTGGCAAAGACCAAGTCGTCGACGTACACGAGGATGTAGAACGGCGGCAGAGAAGTGTCGGTGCGTAGAAACAGCGACGGGTTGGCAGTAGAGGGAGCAAACCCAAGAGCCGCAAGTTTAGTCCTCATTGTGTCGTGCCACTCACGCGGTGCCTGGCCGAGACCGTAGACTGGCCGCCGGAGGCTCCACTGGGTGCCAGGAGGAAAAGTCCCAGTGAAGCCAGGTGGGCGGCGCAGCTAGATATCCTCGTGCAGGCTGCCCTGCAGGAAAGCAGTGCTGAAGTCAAGAGAGTGTTGCTCGTAGTCACGGTGAGCAGCTACGTGCAGCAGTACCCGAAGAGTGGTCATCTTCGGGGTGGGAGAGAAGGTCTGAAAGTAGTCAACTCCCTGCCGCTGACTGAAGCCACGAGCCACATAACGCGCCTTGAAGACAGGCGGAGAACCCGGCGGCTGCTTCACCCTGAAAATCCACATGCCACTGACGATGTTCGCCCTAGGAGGGGGAACATCATCAACGTAGGTGCCTGTGGACTTCCAGGAAGCCATCTCTGCGTCCATAGCTGCCTGCCACTGAGAGGAGTAGGGACCCTCTATCGCCTCCGCGTAAGAGCGCGGAGTCGGGATGTCAAGTGCATCCGGGTCTCCCTCAGGGGTAAGCAGTACGGACACGAGATGAGGTGAAGCAGCGGCCAAGCACTGGAACTCCTCCTGCCTGTCCTCAAGGACGTCCGTGCCAAGGGCACACTCACCCCCGACGGACGGAGGACAGACAGACTCAGACTCAGCAACAAGACTGGCGGCGTAGTCTAGGCGACAGCGAGCAACAAAGTCGACGAGCTCAGCAACTAGGGCAGACGCAGCAGTGGACTCAAAGGAAGGGTCAATGACAACAGTAAAAAGGAGACGCGTGACAGTAGGACTGGCAGCACGAAGAGAGTCCGACTCCGGGTCGGCAAGAGCAGAAAGAGAGGACTCAGGAGGAGAAGGCAAAGGGGCACGCAGAGGAGCAGTGGACGGACGCAGAGACATCCGGTGCGTTCCAGGGACAGGGGGAGGACGCTGACGCGAACCACGACCTCTAGTGCGAGCAGCACGGACAGGCGACGCAGGGCGAGATGTAGGCTCACGACGCTCAGCAAGACCTCCAGTAGGACCAGTGTAGGGAGACGGAGCAGGCAGTGGGGAGGCTGGCTGTAACTGTAACTGTGACGGGACAGGCTGTGGTCACTCTAAGGGAGGAGGAGGACCAGTAGAAGGCGGGAGACCAAGAACCTGCTCAAGGAGCAGAACGAAGTACGGCCGGGGCCGCGCGGCGACTCTAGACACAGCAGGGACAGCACCAGTATCCCCAGCGGCAGCACCAGCACCAGCAGCACCTCCAGCTCCAGTACCTCCAGCAGCACTAGTAGCACCCCCAGCAGGACCGCCTCTAGGACCGACAGCAGTAGCCTCCGCGCCAACACCCGCAGCAGCTCCAGCTCCAGAAGTACCCGCAGGCCCAGCAGCTCCAGTACTCCCAGTACGAGCACCTCTGGGACCCGCGGCACCAGCACCCTCAGTAGCAGTAGAACCTCCAGTACCCGCAGCAGCTCCAGCTCCAGCAGCTCGCCTCCAGCGCCGGGCAAACCACTCACGCAGCTCCTGTGGAGAGAGTGGCTCCCGCCGAGACGAAGCACCCGGAGAACCGCCAGGCACAGCACCGCCAGACGCCACACGAGCAGGCCCAGCTCCCCTAGGCTCCGCACCCCCAGGCTCAGCACCTTCAGGCGTAGCACCCCCAGGCTCAGCACCCCCAGGCTCAGCACTCTCAAGCGTAGCACCCCCAGGCTCAGCACCCCTAGACTCAGCACCCCCAGGCTCAGCACCCTCAGTCGTAGTACCCTCAGGCTCAGCACCCCCAGGCGTAGCACCCACACGCTCAGCACCCCCAGAGTCAGCACCCCCAGGCTCAGCACCCTCTGCAGCACCAGAGTCACCTGCGACCTCGACAGGCTCAACAGCGTCTACCTGGGACACACCTGAAGGGGCAGGACCCTGAGGGGGGAGGGGGTCTACCGGGAGAGGACCTGGCACAAGGAAGAGCGGTGGCGGGGGGAGGGTCGGAGTGCGGTAGGGGAAGAGACAGTATTAGGGTACCGACTCGTCGAACATGACGTCCTGGGAGGACAGAACACGGCGAGAGGTGGGGTGGTAGAACTGCCACCCTTGAGCGTCAGGGGGGAAACCCAGGAAGACGCAAGGAGGAGCACGAGGGGACAGCTTGTCCGCACACAAGTCGCTGACAAACGCCCGAGATCCCCAGACACGGAACGCAGACGCATCGCCAACCTTCCCCGTCCACAGCAAAGCTGGGGAGGTCTCCGGCATGGAGACCCTGGGGTGAAGGTTGATCTGATGCGCCGCGTACCGGACCGCAAACGGCCACAGAAAATGGGGGGCAGCTGTCAGAACATTATAGCTTACTTATTTGTGTAGGCTATAGTGGGGTATCCCATAGGGGGTACAACCCAATTAGGGTTTCCTATTTGTACTCACTTCGTTCATAGTCATTCCATTCTCGTTCTATTCTTCTCATGGTATCAGAGCAGGTTCCCCTGTGGGAACTGTGCTTAGGGCCCACCACTACTTCGAACTTTTTTTTACCCGGAGCGCGCTCCGGGCTCTCTCTCTTACCTCTGTCGACCGGCCCTTAGCCGCCCGCGCGCCGCCCGTTCAGGCCTCACGCCGCCAACGCGCCGCCCTAGACGCTAGCGCGCCGCCCGTCCCGGCCCCGTGCAGCCCGCGCGCCGCCCTTAGCAGCCCGCGCGCCGCCCTTAGCAGCCCGCGCGCCGCCCTAAGCAGCCCGCGCGCCGCCCTAAGCAGCCCGCGCGCCGCCCTAAGCAGCCCGCGCGCCGCTCGCCTGGCCCTAGGCCGCCCACGCGCCGTCCGCGCGCCGCCCTTAGCCGCTCGCGCGCCGCCCGCCAGGCCTCAGGCCGCCCACGCTCCGCCCGCGCGCCGCCCTTAACCGCCCACGTGCCGCCCGTGCGCCGCCCTTAGCCGCCCGAAGCGCAGCCCGTGAGCCGCCTGTGAGCCGCCCGTGAGCCGCCCGTGCGCCGCCCGTAGCCGCCCGAAGCGCCGCCCGTGAGCCGCCCGTGAGCCGCCCGTGAGCCGCCCGTGAGCCGCCCGTGAGCCACCCATCAGCCGCCCGTGAGCCGCCCGTGAGCCGCCCGTGAGCCGTCCGACCCGGCCCCGAGCCACCCGTGAACCGCCCGTGAGCCGCCTGTGCGCCGCCCGTGAACCGCCCGTCCCGGCCCCGAGCCACCCGTGAGCCGCCCACCCCGGTCCCGCTCCCAGGCGCCCTCGCGCCATGCTGTCCCGGCCCTTCGACGCCCGAGCCGCCCGTGCCACCCGCGTCACCCAAGCCGCCCGAGCCGCCTAGGCAGCTGGAGAGCCGAGCTGCCTGAGCCACCTTTCCCGCCCGAGCCGCCCGAGCCGCCTGTACCGCCGAGCGCCCGAGCCGCCCGAGCCGCCTGAGGAGCCGAGCTGCTGGTCCTGTGGGGCTGCTGTTGCTACTGGGCCAGCTGAGCTGCTGTGTTGCCGTGTTGCTGTGCTGCTGAGCTGCCCGACCCGTCCTGTCTGGTGAGCACAGCTCCACTGCTACTGCGTACCCCTTCCCGCACTGCTTGCACTGCTAGTCTGTCGTCATGGCTACCCCTAGTGTCCTAGCTTTTGACGCTGAGGGTCGCGCCATTGATTTTGAGGTCTGGGTCGACGACCTGCAGCTGTTCTTACAGTGCGATAGGGCAGACGGTCTTTCTCTCTTTGACCTCACCTCTGGCGCCGTCCCTGCCCCTGCTGCTGATGCTGACGCCACTGTTCGCTCACAGTGGGCCACGCGCGATGCTGCTGCACGTCTTGCTGTGCGTCGCCACCTGCCTACCGCTGAGCGCGCGCACTTTAGCTAGTACAAGAGTGCCCAGACCTTGTACGACGCTGTAGTTGCGCGCTACTCCTCCCCTGCCACTGCTGCACTGAGCCGCCTCATGCTCCCCTTCCTCTTCCCTGACCTTGCCGCCTTTCCCACTGTCGCTGATCTCATTACGCACCTCCGCACTAGTGACACTCGCTACCGCGCTGCGCTTCCTGCTGACTTCTGCGCCAAGAACCCCCCCCCCCATGTACATCACTCTCTACTTTTTAGTCACTCGCCTCCCTGACTCCCTTCGTGTAGTCCGGGACCACTTCCTCGTGGTCTGTCCCACCACCCTCACAGTCGACAGCCTCGAGAAGGCCCTCCTAGCGGCAGAGAAGAGCATAGTCGCTGTAGGAGCCTCTCGAGGTGACCCCCGCGCCCCCATCTTTGAGGGGTGTTCTCCTTCCCCTCTCCTGCCCTCTGTTGCCTCTGCCGCTGCGGCCGACCTCGTTGGTCTTGAGTCGGTCGGTGCGGCGTCTGCCCCTAGCGGGAGACGCCGCTCTGGCAAGGGCAAGGGGGGCAAGGGAGCGGGTGGGGCCAACGGGGGCGGTGGAGGTGGAGGTGGAGGCGGCGGAGGGAGTGGGGGTGGCGGTGGAGGGGGTGGCGGGGGTGGGGGTGCTAGTGGCGGCAGTGGAGGCGGGGGTAGCGGCGGCGGTGGTGGTGGGAGCGGAGGTGGCGGAGGCGGCGGCGGTGGAGGCGGAGGCGGGGGCGGTGGAGGCGGAGGCGGGGGTGGCGGTGGTGGAGGTGGTCGGTGTGGCACTTCGCAGCGGAGCAGCACTGGGGGTGGTCAGCGCCAGCAGCAGCAGCAGCAGCGTTCTCGCGACATCCCCACCCCTCAGCAGCTCCGTGAGTGGTACACGCAGCGTCAGCGTGGTGGGGGTTTTGGTCCTTGCACCTACGTTCTTCGCACTGGCGACCGCGCTGGAGAGCAGTGTGGGGGTACCCACACCGCCCAGCGCTGCTTTGGCCGCTTGACGGACGCTTGGCGCCAGCAGTTCCCGGAGGCCGCGGAGATCCCCCGCTGGGGAGAGCTGTCTAGGGCTGGTGTCGCTATCTTTGATCTTGACTTTGATGCTATCCTTGCTGCCATGTATGCTGTGACCATTAGTGATGAGGGTGACTGTTACCGGTGTTTCCCGCCCGACCCGGGCATTGGTACTACTGCTCTAGGTGCCAGCGAGGCTTCTGCTCTAGGTGCCAGTGCGTCTGTGCTCTCAGGTACTGGTGAGGCTGCTCTCTCAGGTACTAGTGAGTCTGCGCTCTCAGGTACTGCTTCGGCTTCGGCCTCCCACACCTTCACCCTTGACTCTGGAGCGTCTCGCTCCTTCTTTCAGGACCGCACCACCCTCACGCCGCTTAGTCGGCCGTTTGCGGTGTCCCTGGCTGACCCCTCTGGGGGTCCTGTTCTGTCTCGCTTCTCCACAGTCCTCCCGTGTCCGGCGGCTCCCTCTGGCACCCTGTCTGGTCTCTACCTCCCCTCGTTCTCTACGAACTTGGTGAGTGGTGCCTACCTACAGGATGCGGGAGTCCACCAGTTCACCCCTGCTCGTCAGCGAGTGACGCACTGCACAGAGGCTAGCACAGGTCGTCACCTGGCTACGTTTACATGTCAGCCAGAGTCGAGCCTGTACACACTGACCACTGCTTCTCCTCCAGTTCCTGAGTCTGGTAGGGTCCCCTCGTCTGGTCAGGTGTTTGCTGCAGCGTCTAGGTCTGGTCCTGAGTCTGCCCCCTGTTCGTGTCGTCGCCTGTCTCACGAGACTCTCCTCTAACACCACCGCCTGGGTCACCCCTCTCTGCTTCGGCTTAGAGGCATGGCCTCCCGTCTTCTTGTGTCTGGTCTTCCCCGGTGCCTCCCTCCCCTTCCTCAGGGCCCTGGCCCTGCATGTGTCCCCTCTGTCGAGGGGCGCCAGCGTGCTGCCCCTCACTCCTCCCAGTTTCCTCCGACAGAGGCTCCGTTGCAGACGCTTCACATGGACGTGTGGGGCCCTGCCCGCGTCCGTGGACTCGGTCACGAGCGCTACTTCCTGTTGATGGTTGACGACTACTCGCGTTACACCACAGTCTTCCCCTTGCGCAGCAAGGGCGATGTCACTGAGGTGCTGATCGACTGGATCCGCGCAGCTCGTCTCCAACTCAGGCAGAGCTTTGGCTCGGACTTTCCTGTGTTGCGTCTGCACTCGGACAGGGGTGGAGAGTTCTCCTCTTGCCTTCTGCGTGCCTACTGTCGTGCGCGAGGCATCCGTCAGACCTTCACGCTTCCGGACTCACCGCAGCAAAATGGGATTGCAGAGCGCCGCATTGGCATGGTCATGGACGTCGCTCGTACGTCCATGATGCATGCGGCTGCCCCCCATTTTCTGTGGCCATTTGCGGTCAGGTACGCGGCGCATCAGATCAACCTCCACCCCAGGGTCTCCAGGCCGGAGACCTCCCCAGCCCTGCTGTGGACGGGGAAGGTTGGCGATGCGTCGGCGTTCAGGGTCTGGGGATCTCGGGCGTTTGTCCGCGACTTGTCTGCGGACAAGCTGTCCCCTCGCGCTGCTCCCTGCGTCTTCCTGGGGTTCCCCCCCGACGCCCATGGGTGGCAGTTCTACCACCCCACCTCTCGCCGTGTTCTGTCCTCCCAGGACGTCACGTTTGACGAGTCGGTACCCTACTACCGCCTCTTCCCCTACCGCACTCCGTCCCTCCCCCCACCCCCGCTCTTCTTGGTACCAGGTCCCCCCCCGGCCGACCCCCTTCCCCCTCAGGGTCCTGCCCCTTCAGGTGTGTCCCATGTAGACGCGGTCGAGCCTGTCGAGGTCACTGGTGACTCAGGTGCTGCTGTGGGTGCTGAGCCTAGGGGTGCTGTGACTGGGGGTGCTGTCCCTGGGGGTGCTGAGTCTAGGGGTGTTGAGCCTCGGGGTGCTGAGCCTGGGAGTGCTGAGCCTGGGGGTGCTGAGCCTGGGGGTGCTGAGCCTGGGGGTGCTGAGTCTAGGGGTGCTGAGCCTGGGGGTGCTGAGCCTGGGGGTGCTGAGCCTGGGGGTACTGAGACTGGAGGTGCTTCGCCTGGAGGTTCTCCGGGTACTTTGTCTCGCCGAGAGCCACTCTCCCCGCAGGAGCTGCGTGAGTGGTTTGCCCGGCGCTGGAGGCGTGCTGCTGGTGCTGGAGGTTCTTCGACCGCTGAGGGTGCTCATGCCGCGCGTCCCGGAGGTGCTCGTACTGGGAGTACTGGAGCTGCTGGGCCTGCGGGTTCTACTGGAGCTGGTGCTGCTGAGCGTGTTGGCGCTGAGACTACTGCTGGCGGTCCGGCTGGCAGTGCTCCTGGTGCTGCTGGAGGTTCTGGAGCTCCTGGAGGTGCTGCTGGGGGTGCCGCTGGAGGTGCTACTGGGGGTTCTGGAGCTACTGGAGGTGCTGCTGGAGGTGCTACTGGAGCGGGTACTCCTGCTGGGGGTATTGGTGCTGTCCCTGCTGTTTCTGGCGTCGCCTCGCGGCCCAGACCGTACTTCGTTCCCCTCCTGCAGCAGGTTCTTGGTCTTACACCTTCTCCTGGTCCTTCTCCTCCTCCCTTAGAGGGTCCACAGCCTGTCCAGTCACAGTCACAGCTACAGCCTGCCTCCCCTTTGCTTGCTCCTTCTCCCTACGCTGGTCCGACTGGAGGTCTTACTGAGCGTCGTGAGCCTGCGTCTCGTCCTGCGTCGCCTGTTCGTACTGCGCGCACTAGTGGTCGCGGTTCGCGTCAGCGTCCTCCTCCTGTCCCTGGCACGCACCGGATGTCTCTGCGTCCGTCTACTGCTCCTCTGCGTGCCCCTTTGCCTTCTCCTCCTGTTTCCTCTCTTCCTGCTCTTGCCGACCCGGAGTCGGACTCTCTTCGTGCTGCCAGTCCTACTGTCACGCGTCTCCTTGCTACTGCCGTCACTGACCCTTCTTTCGAGTCTTCTGCTGCGTCTGCCCTTGTCACTGAGCTGGTCGACTTTGCTGCGCGCTGTCGTCTAGACTACGCTGCTAGTCTTGTCGCTGAGTCTGAGTCTGCCTGTCCTTCGTCCGTCGGGGGTGAGTGTGCCCTTGGCACAGACGTCCTTGAGGACAGGCAGGAGGAGTTCCAGTGTCTGGCCGCCGCTTCACCTCATCTCGCGTCTGTACTGCTCGCCCCTGAGGGAGACCCGGATGCACTAGACATCCCGACTCCGCGCTCTTACGCGGAGGTGATAGAGGGTCCCTACTCCTCTCAAAGGCAGGCAGCTATGGATGAAGAGATGGCTTCCTGGAGGTCCATAGGCACCTACGTTGACGCTGTTCCCCCTCCTGGGGCGAACATAGTCAGTGGCATGTGGATCTTCAGGGTGAAGCGGCCGCCGGGTTCTCCGCCTGTCTTCAAGGCGCGTTATGTGGCTTGTGGCTTCAGTCAGCGACAGGGAGTTGACTACTTTCAGACCTTCTCTCCCACCCCGAAGATGACCACTCTTCGGGTACTGCTGCACGTTGCTGCTCACCGTGACTACGAGCTGCACTCTCTCGACTTCAGCACTGCTTTCTTGCAGGGCAGCCTGCACGAGGAGATCTGGCTGCGTCGCCCACCTTGCTTCACTGGGTCTTTCCCTCCTGGTACCCAGTGGAGTCTCAGGCGTCCAGTCTACGATCTCCGCCATGCGCCACGTGAGTGGCACGACACACTGAGGACTACGCTGGCGGCACTTGGGTTTGCTCCTTCTACTGCCGACCCATCGCTGTTTCTGCGCACCGACACCTCTCTGCCGCCGTTCTACATCCTCGTGTACGTCGACGACTTGGTCTTTGCCACAGCTGACACTGCTGGACTCACCTACGTGAAGTCCGAGCTGCAGAAGAGACACACGTGCACTCACCTGGGTGAACTGCGCAGCTACCTTGGCTTGCAGATCACCCGGGACAGAGCACGCCGCACCATTACCCTGACTCAGTCACACATGGTGCAGCAGGTCCTTCAGCGCTTCGGCTACACGTACTCCTCGCCTCAGGCCACTCCTCTGCCTACTCGCCACTCGCTCTCAGCTCTGCCTTCGGATGAGTCCGTAGAGTCGAGTGGCTCGTATGCAGAGCTTGTTGGCTGCCTCATGTACCTGATGACCTGCACACGACCTGACCTTGCATACCCTCTTAGCATTCTTGCACGCTATGTTGCTCCTGGGAGACACCGACCAGAGCATATGGCTGCAGCGAAGAGGGTGTTGCGCTACTTGTGCAATACGTCGGGCATGGGGCTAGTGCTTGGAGGGCGCAGTCTAGTTGTCCTCACTGGGCACGCAGACGCTTCTTGGGCTGACGACCAGGCTACGCAGCGGTCGTCACAGGGTTACACCTTCAGCCTTGGTTCCGGCTCTGTTTCGTGGCGGGCTACCCGCTCGTCTTCTGTTCTCGGCTCCAGTTGTGAGGCTGAGATCTACGCCGGGGCTATGGCTGCCCAGGAGCTTCGCTGGCTCACCTACCTGCTGACCGACCTTGGAGAGTCGCCTCGTTCTCCTCCAGTTCTGTACGTAGACAACAAGGCCATGCTGGCCTTGTGTCGAGAGCAGCGTCTGGAGCACAGGACAAAGCACATTGCTCTCCGCTACTTTCTTGCTCGTGAGCTACAGCAGCGTGGACAGTTGAGACTTGCGTACGTGGCCTCTGAGGCCAACACTGCTGATGTCTTCACAAAGGCACTTGCGCCTTGTGATCATCAGCGCTGCTGCACGCAGCTGGGTCTTGTGCTTGTCTTGCCTCACTTGCTCACTTCTTGACCTTGCTTGTACCTTCACCTATATATACTCTTGCCCTTGCTTGCTTGACTCTTGTATATCTCTGTATATGATCTTGTATGTGGACTGGCCTTCTGGCCTTTGAACTTGTGCTCGGAATGTGTGGTGACTTTGTGATCCACCCTGAGCTTTGCTTGACTGGTCTTGTGACCCCTTGTTCTCCCCCACTTTGCCTATGGGGGTGTGTCAGAACATTATAGCTTACTTATTTGTGTAGGCTATAGTGGGGTATCCCATAGGGGGTACAACCCAATTAGGGTTTCCTATTTGTAATCACTTCGTTCATAGTCATTCCATTCTCGTTCTATTCTTCTCAGCAGCCGCATGCATCATGGACATACGGGCGACGTCCATGACCATGCCAATGCGGCGCTCAGCAATCCCATTTTGCTGTGGAGAGTCCGGAAGCGTGAAGGTCTGGCGGATGCCTCGTGCACGACAGTAGGCTCGCAGAAGGCCAGAGGAGAACTCTCCGCCTCTATCAGAGTGCAGACGCAGAACAGGAAAGTCCGAGCCGAAGCTCCGCCTGAGCTGGAGACGAGCTGCGCGAATCCAGTCGATCAACAACTCAGTGACATCACCCTTGCTGCGCAAGGGGAAGACTGTGGTGTAACGCGAGTAGTCGTCAACCACGAGCAGGAAGTAGCGCTCGTGACCCTGTCCACGAACGCGGGCCGGGCCCCACATGTCCATGTGAAGCGTCTGCAGCGGGGCCTCTGTCGGATGAAACTGGGAGGAGTGAGGGGCAGCCCGCTGCCGCCCCTCGACACAGGGGACGCAGGTAGGGCCAGGCCCCGGAGGAAGGGGAGGGAGGGACCGGGGAAGACCAGAGACAAGGATACGGGAGGCCATGCTTCAGAGACGAAGCAGGGAGGGGTGACCAAGGCGGTGGTGCCAGAGGAGAGTCTCGTGAGACAGGAGGCGACACGAGCAGGGGGCAGACTCAGGACCAGACCTGGACGCTGCAGCAAACACCTGACCCAACGCAGCTACCTGACCAGACGCAGTGACTGGAGGAGACGCAGTGGTCAGTGTGTACAGGTTCGACCCCGGTCGACGTGTAACCGTGGCCAGGTGTCGGCCTGTCCGAGCGTCCGTGCAGTGGGTCACCCGCTGACTCGCAGGAGTGAACTGGTGAACCCCCGCATCCTGTAGGTCAGCACCACTCACCAAGTTCGTAGAGAACGAGGGGAGGTAAAGACCAGACAGGGTGCCAGAGGGGGCCGCCGGACACGGGAGGACAGTGGAGAAGTGAGCAAGGACAGGACCCCCAGAGGGGTCTGCCAGAGAGACTGCAACTGGCCGACCAAGCGGCGTGAGTGTGGTGCGGTCTCGAAAGAAGGAGCGAGAAGCCCCTGAGTCAAGGGTGAAGGTGTGGGAGGCCGAAGCCGACGCGGTACCTGAGAGCGCAGACTCACCAGCACCTTAGGAAGCAGACGCACTGGCACCTAGAGCAACAGCCTCGGTAGCACC
This sequence comes from Closterium sp. NIES-65, assembly GCA_948144175.1. NCBI lineage: Eukaryota > Viridiplantae > Streptophyta > Zygnematophyceae > Desmidiales > Closteriaceae > Closterium > Closterium sp. NIES-65. The sequence goes on along the minus strand of CANXME010002686.1, from coordinate 1,598,585 downwards.
TAGAGCAGCAGCCTCACCAGTACCTAGAGCAGCAGTCTCAATGCCCGGGTCAAGCGGAAAACACCGGTAATAGTCACCCTTATCACTAATAGTCACAGCATACATGGCAGCAAGAATAGCATCAAAGTCAAGGTCAAAGACAGCTACTCCCGCCCTAGACAGCTCGCCCTAGCGGTGGATCTCAGTGGCCTCCGGGAACTGGTGACGCCAAGCGTCCGTCAGGCGGCCAAAGCAGCGCTGGGTGGAGTGCGCACCCCCGCACTGCTCACCTGCGAGGTCGCCGGTGCGTAGGACGTAGGTGCACGGACCAGTACCCCCACCCCGCTGGCGTGCAGCGTACCACTCACGGAGCTGCTGAGGGGGGGGGATGTCACGAGTGCGCTGCTGCTGCTGCTGCTGCTGCTGGCGCTGACCACCACGGGAGCCGACCCTCTGCGTAGTGCCACCCCGACCAGCTCCACCTCCTCTTCCGCCGCCTCCTCCACCGCCGCCACCTCCGCCACCTCCGCTCCCACCGCCACCGCCGCCGCCGCCTCCGCCTCCACTGCCGCCACTGACACCTCCACCCCCGCCACCACCCCCACCGCCACCCCCACTCCCTCCGCCGCCTCCACCGCCGCCTCCACCGCCCCCGCTAGCTCCTCCAGCGCCCCTGCCCCCCTTGCCCTTGCCAGGGCGGCGTCTCCCGCTAGGGGTAGACGCCGCACCGACCGACTCAAGACCAACGAGGTCGGCCGCAGCGGCAGAGGCAACAGAGGGCAAAAGGGGGGAGGGGGAACACCCCTCAAAGACGGGGGTGCGAGGGTCACCACGAGAGGCTCCTACAGCGACTATGCTCTTCTCTATCGCTAGGAGGGCCTTCTCGAGGAGGTCAACGGTGAGAGTGGTGGGGCAAACTGAGAGGAAGTGGTCCCTGACTACGCGAAGGGAGTCAGGGAGCCGGGTGACTATGTAGTAGAGGGTGATGTACATGGGGGGGGGGTTCTTGGCGCAGAACTCAGCAGGAAGCGCAGCGCGGTAGCGAGTGTCACTAGTGCGGAGGTGCGTAATGAGGTCAGCGACATTGGGAAAGGCAGCAAGGTCAGGGAAGAGGTACGGTAGCATGAGGCGGCTCAGTGCAGCAGTGGCAGGGGAGGAGTAGCGTGCAACTACAGCGTCGTACAAGGTCTGAGCACTCTTGTACTGACTAAAGTGCGCGCGCTCAGAGGTAGGCAGGTGGCGACGCACAGCAAGACGTGCAGCAGCATCGCGTGTGGCCCACTGTGAGCGAACAGTGGCGTCGGCATCAGCAGCAGGGGCAGGAGAGGCACCAGAGGTGAGGTCAAAGAGGGAGAGACCGTCTGCCCTATCGCACTGTATGAAAAGCTGCAGGTCATCTACCCAGACATCAAAGTCAATGGCCCGACCCTCAGCGTCAAAAGCGAGGACACTAGGGGTAGCCATGACTGCAGTAGACTAGCAGCGCGAGCAGTAGGGTAAGGGCAGTGCAGTGACAGAGGCGCTGCTCTTACCAGACAGGGCGGCTCGGGCGGCTCGGCTGCTCGGCGTCTCGGCAACAACTGCGGTTCGGCGACTCTACGGCACAGGTGGCTCGGCGGCGCTGGCGGCTCGGGCGGCTCGGGTGGCTCGGGCGGCTCGGGCGGCTCGGGCGGCTCGGGCGGCTCGGGCGGCTCGGGCGGCTCGACGACTCGGCAGCTCGGGCGGCTCGGCGTGGTGCGGCGGCTCGGGCGGCTCGGGTGGTGGACGGCTCGGCAGCAGGCGGCGGTGCCGGCGGCTTGGTGGTGACGGCGGGGCCACGTGGGGACGGCGGCTGGGCCGGCAGAGGCGGCGCCGGGGCCGCAAGGTAGGCGACGGGGCCGGGAAGGGCAGCGCCGGGGCCGCAGGTAGGCGACGGGGCCAGCAGAGGTGAGGCCGGGTCGGGAAGGGCGGCGTCAGGGCCGAGAAGGGCGGCGCCGGGGCCGCGGGGTAGGCGACGGAGCCGCAGGGCGGCGGATCGGGGCCGGGAATGGCGGCGCCAGGGCCGCGGGGTAGGCGACGGGGTCGCAGGGCGGCTGATCGGGGCCGGGAAGGGCGGCGCCGGGGCCGCGGGGTAGGCGACGGAGCCGCTAGGGCGGCGGATCGGGGCCGGGAAGGGCGGTGCCGGGGTCGCAGAGGTAGGTGACGGGGTCGCTAGGGCGGCGGATCGGGGCCGCAAGGGCGGCGCGACGCAGCCGCTAGGGCGGCGCGATGGGATCGAGAGAGGGGAGCGCGACTCGGGCAAGGGGTGAGCGCGCTCCGGGCAGGAAAAAAAATCGAATCGGTGGGCCCTAGGAACAGTTCCCACGAGGGAACCTGCTCTGATACCATGAGAAAACTAGAACGAGAATGAATGAACTATGAAAGAGTTGGGTACAAGTACTAACCCTAATTGGGTTGTACCCCTTATGGGCTACCCCACTATAGCCTACACAAAATGCATAAGCTATGATGTTATGACAGAAAGTAGGTAGGGAATTTGAAGCACCTTCAGATTTGGAAAGCTCAGAGTTAGATTTTCGGGGCGATCAGTGAAGAGTGGATGAGTTGCCAATGTTAGACACTGAACCTTTTTGTAGTTTCGTGTCGCGCCGCGACGCTATGCTCTGTGGTGTGGTGTGGATACAGCAAGCTCACGCGACGCGATGGCAATCATGCATTGCAATGAACCACCGACTGAGTCCTACACATTAAAAATTCCAGTCAATGCCCTTTAAAGCGACGGTGCACATTTGCCACCCGAAACCCAAAACCCTGGCGAACTGTTAATGAGGAGGAAAAGTGTCCGCACGGAATCCAGGTTTTCGCTAGTCAACACTTTCGCGCTGGCAAGCCTGGCTCAAAACAAAAACTTCTGAACCCCCGCTTGTCAAATCTAGACCCTCGTTTTAAAAGTTCTCCATCCCTCCTCCGAACCAACGAAAATATAAGAAACTCGTATACCTGATTCAAGCCGACCCGATATTCAAATTCCTAAACATATTGGATTATTCTACATACTGAGCAAGTCTTAGCGTGAGTTTTGCTCCTTAGTATGGTTACTGCTGTCATATTGTTACGAGTGCAATTAAGTGAACGAACAAGAATTGCACTATCGAAGCAAGAGTACAATTAGCGAAGGCATGAACGAAGAATATATAGCGAAACTACAGTGGTAACGGTAATGGACTGTGGTTGTCGCGTGACGGGCCTGGGACTGAGGTTGGGAAAAGTGTCGAAGCAGAGGCCCGGAGCGCGGGTTACCCGCCGAGCCGTGAGGTCGGGATGCGATGTGCGAAGGTGGCGGGAGGATTGTCGATGCGAGGGTTGCAAGTGGTAACGGTGCTGGCTGTGGTGCTACGGTGATGTACGCGTTGAGCAGGGATGCGAAGTAAGGAAAAGGGATTTTCCTTACACTACCCCCCCCCCCCCTAAGGAGGTCCTCCTTACGAAAGTGCGTGTACATCCCTGAAATTTCGGCTGCGCAGATACTCGGTGAGGACGGGATGGTTTTCGATTCTGTCCAGGGGAACCCAATTGTCTTCGGTGGGTGTACGGTCCTTCCAGCGGAGTAAGAACTCGATCCTCTGGGCTCCTCGAGGGTCGCGAACTCTGTGACTCAGGATTTTCTCGGGGGTGATGATTGGTTCAGTTGGTGGTCTTGTCATGCTGGCTGGGCGATTGCGTGGCAGTTGGCTCGTGGACGGGACGTAAGGGCGAATTAGGCTGACGTGGAATGAGGGGTTGACGTACCAGTCAGCAGGGAGGAGGAGGTGGGCGGTGACGGGTGTAAGCATGTGGCTTATGCGAAATGGCCCGCAGTATCGGGGGTGGAGTTTCGGGGTGATGGGCAGTCGGAGGTTCTGGGTGTCAAGTAAAACTAAGTCGTCGGGCTGGTAAGTGACAAGTCTGCGGTGGCGGTCGGTGTTGCGTTTAGCGATGATGTTCGATTTTTTTATTGCGTCTGCTGCTCGGGTCCGTGCTGCTTGTATTATTTTGGCGAACTGTTGTGCTCGTGGTACTGGGTTGTCGGGATTCGGGGTCATGGGTACTGTCGGGTCTTGTCCGTAGTTGAAGTAAAATGGTGACCGTTGGGTCTTGGCGGAAGGTGAGTTGTTGTACGCGAATTCGATTAGTGGCAGCTGCTGTTCCTGTCAGAAAATTATAGCTTATACATTTGTGTAGGCTGTAGTGGGGTAGCCCATAAGGGGTACAACCCAATTAGGGTTAGTACTTCTACCAAACTGTTTCATAGTTCATTCATTCCATTCTCACTTCTCGTCATGGTATCGAGCAGGTTCCCGAGTGGGAATACTGCCTAGGGCCCACCACGAACTTTTTTTTTTTTTTTCCTTCCCTGCCCGGAGCGCGCTTAGCTCCTAACCCGAGTAGCACCTCGAGCCGCCTTAGTGGCCCCTATTGGCTGCCCTTACTGCCCCTCGAGCCGCCCTCCATGGCCTCGCTTAGGCCGCTACGGCCCCGCTACGGCCCCGCTTAGGCCCCGCTTAGGCCCCATCGGCCCCGCTACGGCCCCGCTTAGGCCCCGCTACGGCCCCGCTACGGCCCCGCTACGGCCTCGTCGGCCCCGCTTAGGCCCCGCTACAGCCCCGCTACGGCCCCGCTTAGGCCCCGTCGGCCCCGTCGGCCCCGCTTAGGCCCCGCTACGGCCCCACTACGGCCCCGTCGGCCCCGTCGGCCCCGCTACGGCCCCACTACGGCCCCGCTTAGGCCCCGCTACGGCCCCGCTACGGCCCTGCTAAGGCCCCGCTACGGCCCCTCTACGGCCCCACTTAGGCCCCGCTACGGCCCCGTCGCAGCCCCGCTACGTCGCCCACTTCGGCCCTGTCGCCACAGCGGCCCCGCCCACCCTTGCGGCTCACCGCCACCTGCGACCTCGCCACCACCTGCGACCCCGCCTCCCAGCGCCCGCAGCGCCAAGCAGCCGAACCGCCAGCCACCTGAGCCGCCCGACTGCCCGAGCCGCCCAGCAGCCAAGCCGCCTGACAGACGAGCCGCCCAGCACCGTGCAGCCGAGCCGCCCAGCAGCCAAGCCGCCCAGCAGCCGAGCCGCCTAGCAGCCGAGCCGCCCAACAGCCGAGCCGCCCGACAGCCGAGCCGCCCAGCACCGTGCAGCCGAGCCGCCCAGCAGCTGAGCCGCCCAGCAGCCGAGCCGCCCTGCAGCCGAGCCGCCCGACAGCCGAGCCGCCGAGCAGCCCGATCGCTCCACCTACCTGGTAAGAGCACAGTCTCTGCCACTGCACTGCCCTGCCTCCTGCTGTTATGGCTTCCCCTAGCGTTCTCACCTTTGACGCTGAGGGTTGGGCAGTGGACTTTGAGGTCTGGGTAGATGATCTGCAGCTTTTCCTGCAGTGCGATAGGGCAGACGGCCTCTCCCTGTTTGACCTCACTTCTGGTGCCTCCCCTGCCCCTGCTGCTGATGCTGACGCCACTGTTCGCTCACAGTGGGCCACACGTGACGCTGCTGCTCGCCTTGCTGTGCGCCGCCACTTACCAACCACTGAGCGTGCACACTTTAGCCAGTACAAGAGTGCTCAGACCTTGTACGACGCTGTAGTTGCACGCTACTCTTCCCCTGCCACTGCTGCACTGAGCCGCCTCATGCTACCGTACCTCTTCCCTGACCTTGCTGCCTTTCCCACTGTCGCTGACCTCATTACGCACCTCCGCACTAGTGACACTCGCTACCGCGCTGCGCTTCGTGCTGACTTCTGCGCCAAGAACCCCCCCCCCCATGTACATCACCCTCTACTACATAGTCACCCGTCTCCCTGACTCTCTCCATGTAGTCAGGGACCACTTCCTCTCTGTTTGCCCCACCACTCTCACCGTTGACCTCCTCGAGAAGGCCCTCCTAGCGATAGAGAAGAGCATAGTCGCTGTAGGAGCCTCTCGTGGTGACCCTCGCACCCCCGTCTTTGAGGGGTGTTCTCCCTCCCCCCTCTTGCCCTCTGTTGCCTCTACTGCTGCGGCCGACCTCGTTGGTTTCGAGTCGGTCGGCGCTGCGTCTGCCCCGAGCGGGAGACGCCGCACCGGCAAGGGCAAGGGGGGCAAGGGCACTGGAGGAGGTGGAGGGGGCGGTGGAGGTGGTGGTGGAGGCGGTGGAGGGAGTGGGGGTGGTGGTGGGAGTGGTGCTGGGGGTGGCGGCGGCGGCGGCAGCGGTGGAGGCGGCGGAGGCGGTGGAGGTGGCGGAGGGAGCGGAGGCGGCGGAGGTAGTGGAGGAGGCGGAGGTGGAGGAGGCAGCGGAGGCAGCGGAGTCGGCGGCGGAGGCGGCGGTGGTGGAGCGAGTCGCGGCCCTGCGCCGAAGAGTGGCGCCGGTGGTGGTCAGCGCCAGCAGCAGCAGCGGAGTGGTGTGACCCTGTCCCCTCAGCAGCTTCGTGAGTGGTACACTGCACGCCAGCGCAGTGGGGGTTTTGGTCCCTGCTCTTACGTTCTCCGTACCGGCGACCGCACTGGTGAGCAGTGCGGAGGTCCGCACTCCACCCAGCGCTGCTTTGGTCGCCTGACGGACGCGTGGCGTCGCCAGTTCCCTGAGGCGTCAGAGATCCCTTGCTGGGGAGATCTGGCTAAGGCCGGGGTTGCTATATTTGATCTTGACTTTGATGCTATTCTTGCTGCCATGTTTGCTGTTGCTGATAGTGTTGAGGGTGCCTGTTACCTGTGTGTACCGCCTGACCCGGGCATTGAGGCTGCTGCGCTAGGTGCTGGTGAGACTGCTGCTCTAGGTGCTAGTGCGTCTGCTGCCCCAGGTGCCAGTGCGTCTGCCGCCTCAGGTGCTGGTGAGTCTGCTCTCTCAGGTACTACGCCGGCTCAGGCCTTCCACACCTTCACCCTGGACTCGGGTGCGTCCCGCTCCTTCTTTCGAGACCGCACCACTCTTACGCCGCTTAGTCGGTCGGTTGCAGTCCACCTAGCAGACCCCTCTAGGGGTCCTGTCCTTGCTAGCTTCTCCACTGTCCTTCCGTGCCCTGCAGCCCCCTCTGGCACCCTGTCTGGTCTCTACCTCCCCTCGTTCTCTACGAACTTGGTGATTGGAGCGGACCTACAGGATCAAGGGGTTGACCAGTTCACTCCTGTGAGTCAGCGAGTGACCCACTGCAGGTGTGCTCGGACAGGCCGACACTTGGCCACGTTCACCCGTCGGCCAGGGTCGAGCCTATACACCCTTACTGCTGAGTCTCCTCCTACTGCTGAGTCTGCCCAGGTAGTTGCGTCGAGTCAGGAGTTTGCTGCGGCGTCCAGGTCTGGTCCTGAGTCTGCCCCCTGCTCGTGTCGTCTGCTGTCCCACCAGACTCTCCTTTGGCACCACCGCCTTGGTCACCCCTCCTTGCCTTGTCTCCGAGGCATGGCCTCCCGTGTCCTTGTCTCCGGTCTTCCTCGGTCTCTCCCTCCCCTTCCTCCGGGGCCTGGCCCTACCTGCATCCCCTGCGTCGAGGGGCGACAGCGCGCCGCCCCTCACTCCTCCGAGTTTCCTCCGACAGAGGCTCCGCTGCAGACTCTACACATGGACGTGTGGGGCCCAGCCCGCGTCAGTGGGCAGGGGAGAGAGCGGTACTTTCTGCTGGTCGTTGACGACTACTCGCGTTACACCACAGTCTTCCCCTTGCGCAGCAAGGGTGACGTCACTGAGGTGTTGATCGACTGGATCCGCGCAGCTCGTCTCCAGCTCAGAGAGAGTTTCGGCTCGAACTTTCCTGTTTTGCGTCTGCACTCGGACAGAGGAGGGGAGTTTTCCTCTGCCCGTCTGGGAGCCTTCTGTCGGGCACAGGGCATCCGCCAGACCTTCATGCTTCCGGCCTCTCCACAGCAAAATGGGATTGCTGAGCGCCGCATTGGCATGGTCATGGACGTCGCGCGTACGTCCATGATGCATGCGGCTGCCCCCAATTTTCTGTGGTCGTTTGCGGTTCAGTACGCCGCGCATCAGCTCAATCTTCAGCCCCGGGTCTCCTTGCTAGAGACCTCCCCCGCCTTGCGGTGGATGGGGAAGGTTGGCGATGCGTCTGCGTTTCGGGTCTGGGGATCTCGGGCGTTTGTCCGCGACTTGTCTGCGGACAAGCTGTCCCCCCGTGCTGTTCCTTGCGTCTTCCTTGGCTTCCCCCCTGACGGGCCTGGCTGGCAGTTTTACCACCCCACCACGCGCCGTGTTCTGTCCTCCCAGGACGTCACATTTGACGAGTCGGTGCCTTACTACCGTCTCTTCCCCTACCGCACTGCGCACCTCCCCCCGCCGCCGCTCTTCCTTGCGCCAGGTGCTACTCAGGTAGACCCCCTCCCTCCTCAGGGTCATGCCCCTTCAGGTGTGTCCCAGGTAGACGCAGTCGACCCTGTCGAGGTAGCTGTAGACTCTGGTGCTGCTAGAGGTGCTGAGCCTGCGCGTGCCGGGTCTGCGGGTGCCGGGTCTGGGGGTGCTGAGTCTGGGGGTGCTTAGACTGGAGGTACTGAGCCTGGGGGTGCTGAGCCTGGGGGTGCTGAGTCTGGGGGTGCGGAGCCTGGGGGTGCTGGGTCTGCTCGTGTGGCCGCCGGCGGTACTTCGTCGAGGCGGGAGCCGCTCTCTCCACAGGAGCTGCGCGTGTGGTTCGCCCGCCGCTGGAGACGTGCTGCTGAGTCTGGGGGTGTTGGCGCTGGTGTTTCTACTGGTGCTGGTGCGTCTGGGGGTGCTGCTGAGGCAGCTGGTGCTGACGGTCCTACTGGAGTTGGTGCTGCTCGAGCTGGAGCTGCTGGGGGTGTTGGTGCTGGTGTTTCTACTGGTGCTGGTGCGTCTGGGGGTGCTGGTGCGTCTGGGGGTGCTGCTGAGGCAGCTGGTGCTGACGGTCCTACTGGAGTTGGTGCTGCTGGAGCTGGAGCTGTTGGGGGTGTTGGCGCTGGTGTTTCTACTGGTGCTGGTGGGTCTGGGGTTCCTGCTGAGGCAGCTGGTGCTGACGGTCCTACCGGAGTTGGTGCTGCTGGAGCTGGAGCTGCTGGGGGTGTTGGCGCTAGCAGTGCTGCTGGCTCTGGTGCTTCTGAGGGTACTGGAGTTGGCGCTGTTGGAGCTGGAGGTTCTGCTGGCGCTAGTGCTGCCGCTAGGGGTACTGGTGCCGTACTTGCTGGTTCTAGAGGCGCTGCGCGGCCGAGGCCGTACTTCGTTCCGCTCCTGGAGCAGGTTCTTGGTCTCCCGCCCTCTACTGGTCCTGCTCCTCCCCTAGAGTATCCACCGCCTGTCCAGTCGCAGTCACAGTTACCGCCCGCCTCCCCTCTACCTTCTCCTTCTCCCTACGCTTGTCCTACTGGAGGTCTTGCTGAGCGTCGTGAGCCTGCGTCTCGTCCCGCGTCACCTGTTCGTGCTGCTCGCACTAGTGGTCGTACTGCACGTCCGCGTCCTCCTGCGGTCCCCGGCACACACCAGATGGCACTGCGTCCTTCCACTGCTCCTCTGCGTGTCCCGTTGCAGTCTCCTCTAGAGTCCCTTCTTCCTTCTCTTGCTGACCCGGAGTCTGACTCCCTTCGTGCTGCTAGTCCTTCGGTCACGCGCCTTCTTGCTACTGTTGTCACTGACCCTTCCTTTGAGTCTGCTGCTGCGTCTGCTCTCGTTGCTGAGCTTGTCGACTTCGCTGCTCGCTGTCGTCTAAACTACGTTGCCAGTCTTGTTGCTGAGTCTGAGTCTGTCTGTCCTCCGTCCGTCGGGGGTGAGTGTGCTCTTAGCACGGACGTCCTTGAGGACAGGCAGGAGGAGTTCCAGTGCTTTGCGGCTGCTTTGCCCCATCTCGTGTCCACGCTGATTGCCCCTGAGGGAGACCCGGATGCACCAGAAATCCCGACTCCTCGATCGTACGCTGAGGCGATCGAGGGTCCCTACTCCTCTCAGTGGCAGTCGGCCATGGACGCAGAGATGGCTTCCTGGAAGTCCACAGGCACCTACGTCGACGAGGTTCCCCCATCTGGGGCGAACATCGTCAGTGGGATGTGGATCTTCAGGGTGAAGCGGCCGCCGGGCTCTCCGCTTGTCTTCAAGGCGCGTTACGTGGCTCGAGGCTTCAGTCAGCGGTAGGGAGTTGACTACTTTCAGACCTTCTCTCCCACCCCGAAGATGACCACTCTTCGGGTGCTGCTGCATATAGTCGCTCAGCGCGACTACGAGCTTCACTCTCTTGACTTCAGCACAGCTTTCCTGCAAGGCAGCCCGTACGAGGAGATCTGGCTGCGCCGCCCTCCTGGCTTCACTGGGTCGTTTCCTCCTAGCACCCAGTGGAGCCTTCGGCGGCCAGTCTACGGTCTCCGCCAGGCGCCCCGTGAGTGGCACGACACACCGAGGACTACACTTGCGGCTCTTGGTTTGGTCCTTCTACAGCCGACCCGTCGCTGTTTCTACGCACCGACACTTCGTTGCCGCCGTTCTACATCCTCGTGTACGTCAACGGCTTGGTCTTTGCCACAGCTGACACTGAGTCTCTCGCCCACGTGAAGTCGGAGCTGCAGAAGAGACACACGTGCACAGGCCTGGGTGAACTGCGCAGCTACCTTGGCTTGCAGATCACCCGGGACAGAGCACGCCGCACCATTACCCTGACTCAGTCACACATGGTGCAGCAGGTCCTTCAGCGCTTCGGCTTCACCTGATCCTCAGCACAGGCCACTCCTCTGGCTATAGATCACTCGCTCTCAGCTCTGCCTTCGGATGAGTCCGTAGAGTCGAGTGGCCCGTACCCAGAGCTTGTTGGCTGCCTCATGTACCTGATGACCTGCACACGACCTGACCTTGCATACCCTCTTAGCATCTTGGCACGCTATGTTGCTCCTGGGAGACACCGACCAGAGCACATGGCTGCAGCGAAGAGGGTGTTGCGCTACGTGTGCAGTACGTCGGGCATGGGGCTAGTGCTTGGAGGGCGACGTCGAGTAGATCCTCAAAGGTCACGCTGACGCTTCTTGGGCTGACGACCAGGCTACGCAGCGGTCGTGACAGGGTTACACCTTCAGCCTTGGCTCCGGCTCTGTTTCGTGGCGGTCTACCCGCTCGTCCTCTGTTCTTGGCTCCAGCTATGAGGCTGAGATCTACGCAGGGGCCATGGCTGCACAGGAGCTACGCTGGCTCACCTACCTGCTGACTGACCTAGGAGAGCCGCCTCGTTCTCCTCCAGTTCTGTACGTAGACAACAAGGCCATGCTGGCCTTGTGTCGGGAGCACAGACTGGAGCACAGAACGAAGCATATTGCTCTCCGCTACTTCTTGTCTCGTGAGCTGCAGCAGCGTGGTCAGCTCCGCCTCACCTACGTGGCCTCTGAGGCCAACACTGCTGATATCTTCACCAAGGCCCTTCCGCCTTGTGATCATCAGCGCTTCTGTACTGTGCTAGGTCTTGTGCCTACCTGGCCTCACTTGCTCACTTCTTGATCTTGTTTGTACTGTCTTCTTTCTATACCTGCCCTTGCTTGTTTTACCTTTATATATATGACCTTGCATGTGAACTGGCCTTGTGGCCTTACTCTTGTGCTCGGACAGTGTGGTGACTTTGTGATCCACCCTGAGCTTGCTTTGCTTTGCTTTGCTTTGCTTGACTGGTCTTGTGACCACTTGTTCTCCCTCACTTTGCCTATGGGGGTGTGTCAGAAAATTATAGCTTATACATTTGTGTAGGCTGTAGTGGGGTAGCCCATAAGGGGTACAACCCAATTAGGGTTAGTACTTGTACCAAACTGTTTCATAGTTCATTCATTCCATTCTCACTTCTCGTCAGTTCCCACGTGGCCGGGTCGTCACACGTGGCCTTGATGAGCTGTTCCATGGTCTGATTTGTCCGTTCTGTCTGTCCGTCGGTTTCGGGGTGGTATGATGAACTGAATTGTAGTCGCGTGCCGAATTGCTGCCACAGGTTCCGCCAGAAGTTGCTGGTGAATTTCGTGTCGCGGTCGCTGATGATCGCGGCTGGTATCCCGTGCAGTCGAACGATGGTGGAGATGAAGAGGCGTACTGTTTCTTCGGCTGTGATTGATTTTTTGCATGCTGCGAAATGTGCCATTTTCGTCAGTCGATCGACGACGACCAGGATTGCGTCGTTCCCACTCGCCCCGGCTGGTAACCCTGTGGCGAAGTCCATCGTCACCTGCTGCCAAGCATGCTCTGGGGGTGGTATCGGCTGCAACTGTCCCGCCGGCCGCTGTCGTGATGATTGCATGAGCTGACAAGTGGGACACGATGCCACGTGTCGTTGTACGCCGGTCAACATTTCGGGCCAGTAATAATACCGCCGCAGCTGCTGCCGTGTTTTTTCTACTCCGAAATGCCCCAAGGTAACTCCGTCGTGTGCCTCCTGTAACAGTAATTCCCGTAGCAGTGTATACCCAGGTACCCAAATGCGGTCAGTCCCGGTTTTTACGTAATAGACTCCCTTTGCTGCTGCGAACTGCTGCGAATTTCCTCCTGTGATGAATGGATCCGTCTGGCACGCGTGGGTGAATAGGCCTGTCAGTCGCGGGCTTGTATCGAGCAATTTTTCTCGGGCGGATGCAGTTTTCGTGACTCGTATGCGATAGGCTGTAGGCCATTGCCAAAATCCTGTAGCAGTACGGCTCCAATGGCGATATCGTTTGCGTCGGTAACTACTTCGAATGGGCGGTGTGGGTCGGCGATGCGCAGGACGGGCGGTGAACATAGAACATTTTTCAGGGCAGAGAAGGCAGCATGCTCTTTCTCCCCCCACGTAAAAGCGACCCCCTTCCGCAGTAAATCCGTCAGTGGGGCAGTTAACCTTGCCATATCGGGGACGAGCCGACGCACATAATTAACGAACCCTAAAAAGCTCTGCAGCTCCGTGATGTTCGTCGGGGGATGCCACGCTTTTACCGTATCCAGCTTCTTGGGGTCGATTTCAACCCCAACCTCCGAATAACGTGCCCCAAAAATACTAACCTATCCTTGAAGAACTCGCACTTGGAACCCTTGGTCAGTAATATGTGCTTGTCTAAAACCCTAAACACTGCTTCCAGATCTGCTAAGTGCTGCTGCTTATCCCGACTGTACACTAGGATGTCGTCGAGGTAAACTATTACACATTTATCTAAGAGCGGCCTAAATGCCTTGTTCATGGTCATCTGAAAAGTCGCCGGTGCGTTGGTCAGCCAGAATGGCATCACAGTGTACTCGAAGGACCCGTACCTAGTCCTGAAAGCTGTTTTGGCACAGTCCGATGGTTCGACCCTAATCTGATGGTAACCTCCCCGTAAATCTATTTTCGAAAAAACCCGTGCTGTTCATAGTTGGTCGATCAGTTCGTCGGCGCGGGGAATTGGGTACCGCGACTTGATTGTTACCCTGTTCAGTGCTCTGTAGTCGATACACATGCGAAAACCCCCGTCTTTTTTCGGCGTGAATAGTATCAGTGCGGCGAACGGTGACGAGCTTGGTCTGATGAATTTTTTCTCTAGCAGGTAATCTAACTGCTTCCTTAGTTCGTCGAGCTCGGGCTGTGTCAGTCTGAACTGGCGCTGTACGGTTGGCTGTGCCCCCGGTTCTAATTCGATTCGGTGGTCATGTGCTCGCTGGGGTGGCAGTCCTTCCGGTAAGTCGTCGGGGAAAATCCCGGGGTATCGTTTCAACAGTTCCTGTAATTCGGGCGGTACGGCTGCCAGCGGTTTCTTGAAATCACTCAGCTGCTCTGCTTCCCCTACTACTGCGATGTCTACTGCGTACACGTCAGCTCCAGCAGCGACAGCCTGTTTCATTGTGATGGCGTTGACGTGTACCGTTGAAGACTCGGGCGACTGCCAGCGAGGTAGCTCGACCCAGTTACCACTACTTCGCACGGTGCAGCTACCCGTCGTCCAGTCAATTCGCGGGTTATACAGTCGCAGCCAATCACGTCCCAGTAAAATATCGTGCCCATCCAGTGTCGCTGCGAACATTTCCTGTGTAAACCCAAAATTTCCCCCGCAACGGACTTTGACTCTCTCTACCTTTTCCCGTATGGCCAGTGGCGTGCCGTCGACTAAGCGTGCGTCTATCTCCGGTAAGCAACGGCTAAGTGTCAGCTGCAGCTTTCGTGCGGTTGCGGTATTAACTAAACTATGGCTTGCTCCTCCGTCGATAAAAATCTTCAGTGCTGCTCCTTGTATTTTCCCGTGGATCAGTACTGGGCGATCCGTCGATGTACCCTCCTTATTCGTCCGAGTCCGATCGATAGCATGAATCGGTACTGTGACTCGGTGAGGGTCGGTGGGGTTGGGCGAGCAGGCAGTCTCGTCAGTAGTTGGCCCGGTTCCTACTGGCTGCTGGCGTTTCCCTGCCTTGGAGACTCCCTCCCCTGCTCTGCTCCGCGGCGCCTTAGCTCCTCTGGGCATTCGCTCTTGCGATGGCCCGGCCTGTTGCAAGCAAAGCAGCGCCCCTTAAACGGCGCGGCAGCTGCATTCGTCGCAACAGCGTGTATAGTGGCGTGCTCGATCGGTCCCCGAGGACAATGTCCATAGTAGGACCCCGGTCTCGGACGGCGTAAAATGTCGATTTTCTTGGCGAGCGCGAGAATCTCGTTGAAGTTTGAGAGCCCGCATAGCATGATTTCGTGCGAGATGTCCGGCTTCAGTCCTCCGACGTAACGGTCCAACCGCTCCGCATCGTGCATCTAGCCGACTTGCTCGCATAATGCGAGAAAACCACTCGTATAGTCTTGAACCGATCCGAGCTGCCGCCAAGTGCGCAATCTCTGACGCGCCGAAATAGAAGCCGCGATTGGCTCGAAGCGCGCCCGAAGCCCTGCGCACCACGCATCCCACGTGCTGTATTGGGCGGTCTCGCAGAATGAACTCCAGGTGACAGCTGGACCCGTGGGCCCTTCCTCTTGCGACGGTGGCTCGTAGGCACGTGGCGACGCCACGATGACTCGCCACCAGTCCATGGCGGGGCCCCTCAGCAGCGAAACGGCATACCGAATCTTCGCTGCGTCCGACTCGACGTAATTCGCGTCGAAGAAGACGTTCATCGTGAAGACCCACGATTGAACCGTCGGACCTCCACGCTGGCTCGGGTCGAAGCAGGGCGGGCGTTGCGGCTTGAGTGGCATTGGTGCCATAATGGCCTGTTCGCCACTTTTCGCCGCGAACTCCACGTGCCGACGGGCTTCAAGAGGCTCCCGCGGGCTTGGTGCGACCCTGTTTGTTCCCATGCCAGGCATCGGCTGGGCGGCGCCATCGCTGGCTGCGCCTGAGCGCTGCCCCACGCTGTTGTTTTGTGTTGGTGTGCCGGACGAGATGACGATCGGCTCGTTTGATTGTGCAGATGCATTTATCGATGCGTGTGGTGGCGCTGGAGTGTTCATCGTTGATTGCTGACGCGCGGAGTCACGTTCCGCCGTGAGCGTCGCAATTTCGAGCGCCAAATCTTCGAGTTGGCGCACCAAACGGTCGAGCTGCTCCTGCGTCAATGTGGCGAGCGTGAATTCGGCCATGGCGGGGGTGTCGAGCGAGCTCAGCGAGAGCCTCGGTCGTGGCCGTGCGTGCTTACGAGAGAGCACTACGAGCGGCGGTGCTGTGGCGCTGAGAGACATCTACCCCCCCAAAAAATTGAGATAGTGGGGAAGCGAAGGTGTGGGTGCGGTCCGAGAGGAGATCGTAGGCTCTGAATACCAAGTGTTACGAGTGCAATTGAGTGAACGAACGAGAATTGCACTATCGAAGCAAGAGTACAATGAGCGAAGGCATGAGCAAAGAATATATAGCGAAACTACAGTGGTAACGGTAATGGACTGTGGTTGTCGCGTGACGGGCCTGGGACTGAGGTTGGGAAAAGTGTCGAAGCGGAGGCCCGGAGCGCGGGTTACCAGGGCTCTCGTTAGCAGACTAAATTATTCTGTTGGTCTAGGTTTCAGGCACAAAATGTATAGTTCATATGTTGCGGCAGACTTTGCCTTTGGGGCCATATGAGAGCCCAGAAAAATGCTATATGTTCATATGTTTTTTTAGGAGAGTTATAGCAAGGGAGCTGATCAAGTAGAAATCCCGTATAGTTTCGTCTGAAAGAGACAAACTGGCCCACTTGGCCATTGGAGCAGCGATGTGTTGCCTGTGTGATCACGCGTAATGATTTTAGCGTGTGGGCGCGGGGGTTAGTTTTGGATTTTTCCTGCCAGCGCACTTCGCATCTGACTCAGTTGCTGCCACGCATCTGTCGGGTAGCTGTTGTCGGCGCCGCTGCCAGGCCGTTTCCCCCTCCCTCGCTGGCAGAGTGCAAGGACAATTGGTGTACAGCAAACAAGGCATGCATGGGCTGCCATTGCACTTTCGTGAGACCCTCGTCAGAGAGGCGCGGTTCGTGACAAGACGGTCCTTACCACCTATCCTTTCTTCTCCAAGCCTTTCTTTGACCATCCTTGCTCTCTCTCCGTTTCAATTCGTCCCGTCCCGTCCTCATGTGTCTCACCACACCACACCATGCTAGCCGAACATGGCGCACCCGCCTCAACCGACAACGCTAAGCGTGATTCACCCGCGGTACCTGAGGCGCCCCTGGTATCCGCGTTAGATTTCTTAACGCGGAAAGCTCCCGCCGCGATTCCATCAACCACAACTGCCGCAGTAGGGACTCCTCCGCCTGTAATTCCTCCCCCCAACGTCATTTCGTCCTGCAACAACGAGCCTATTATCCCCTCGCCATCCACGTCAGATGCGGCAGAGACCTCGAACCAGCCTAGCACGGCTGAAGCTGAGTCGTCGCCCCCGCCCGTTTCGGCATCTGTGGCTACCACCGCACCTGCAATCTCTTTTTCTCGCGTTAGAGTTGGGAACGGCAATTTCAAACAGCGTGTTCTCAGTTTTGCCCGTCCCACTCCAGGTGTCGCCCCAGCTACCGTCCCCCGCTTCACACCTCGTCCAGGCCCATCAAAACCCGCCGCCGCCGACAAGGACGACAAGTACCCCCACGTCCTGACCGTCGAGCAGTGGCAGGAGAAGGCGAAGGAGAAATGGCTCAAGCACTTCCCGTGGCTCATCATCTCGCAGACCTCATGGGGTCAACCCTGTATGAGGTGCTCAATCTGCATGGTGCACGGTGACCCCAGCTACCAGTACGGCCGCGACGGGGAGGGTGGGCTCGACATTCAACGACAGACGATGCGGAAGCACCAACATCCGATCAAGCATGAGGCGGCAGTGGACCGACAACAGCTACGAGACTGCAAGAATGCGGCTCAGAAGACTATTGTTGACTTCGAAAAGGGTGACGCGGAAGCCAACCGTTTGGCAAAACTGTTGGCAACAGTTATTTTCATTTGCAGAAGTGACTCACCCATTGTGTTGTTTGTGTCGGTGGTCCAGTTCATGGCACAAATGGGCACGCCGGACATGCCCCTGAAGGATTCCGGCACATACTACAGCGAGTAAGTGTTGGTATGCATTGGGGGACCCGCTTGTTAAAACCCGCTTGTTTCTAAGAAGGTTGTTTCTGATCGTTGCAGGTACGGGTTCGCGCAGTTGGTAGAGACACTCGTCGTCTTCCTTCGTGCTCAACAGATGAAGCACATCCGGGAGAGTCCTTTCCTGGGCATTCAGTTGGACGAGAGCACGGACCGTCGACGCGGAAAACACCTCATCGTCTATCTGTCATTCCTCCGCAACAACACGCCAGTCACTGAATTCTTCGCGCACCTAACAGTTGAGCAGTGCGATGCTGGTTCCCTGCAGGCAGTCCTTCTAACCCACTTAGAAGGAACCGGCCTCGAACTTGAACGCGTCAGTGGCATCAGCACCGACGGTGCAAGCGTCATGGTCGGTTCTCAGACGGGCCTGGTGGCGCACCTTCGAACACGGATTCCACACCTCGCCGAGTTCCACTGCGTCGCGCACAGGTGTGTAACCCGACATCTGTTATTTTTTCCATGCTTTGCCTGCTAATCTAACTTATCGTTTTTCTCGTGTTGTGTCAGGGAAGCTTTGGCGGCAAAGGATGCCGCCGAGGCCTACCCCGACCTTGACCTCGTCGACAGAGTCGTCCGCTCCTTGGCGGAGCAGCTTGGACGGTCGAGCAACTTCCACCTACGCTTCAAAGAGCTGCAGGAGGTGCTCTGCCAAACAAACCTGGAGCTGCAGGGCATCCACAGCGTCAGGTGGCTTTCACGTGGTCTGGCGGTTCAGCGTCTGGCGGACAACCTTCCAGCAGTTGTCATTCTTAGTACAAGAACGACTCGAAGGCCTACGGTACCTCCTTGTAACCAGCTTGAAATTCCACTTCCTGCTGTTTTTCTTGGCTGATGTGTTGAAGGAACTCGACGCACTCAACCTCAAGTTCCAGTGACGGCAGGTACGTTGTTACGCTCGTTGCTTTGGCGGGTTTTTTTATTGTGTTGTTGAACCGAATTTCTGTGACACTGACCCGTGCAAGCCTTTCCACGGCCTCTCATGTGTGTGGCAGGTCGACGGGACACACGTGCTGCAGATGGTGGACAACACCAGGCTCACCCTCCGCAACCGTTACCTGAGTGACGCGGACGACTTCGGAGAGGGGAGCAACGAGCTGAGCACCTTTTTGGCGAAGCATGCGTCGTCGGAGAAGAGGGTGGTGAAGGTGACAGGCACCGACTCGACTGGGGCGCCAACCACTCATGAGTACACCCTCCATGAGCAGAAGATTAAAGGTCAGAAATCTGGCGGGGGCTTGGACGACTGCATCACACTAGCGAAGGGGTACATGAAGGAGCTGCTGAAGCGTTTGGAGAGCCGAATGAAGGATTTGGGCTCTCTCGAGGGCGCCAAGCTGTTCACGCAGTACCCGAAATCTCACTCGAAGCGGCAGCGGCGGTTCTTGCAGTGGCTGGAGGCTCTCCGCAATCTGTTTAAGCGAAAACCGACCGACCCTGACACCCTACCAGGTACGTCTTCGATGTCGGTTGTGCTTGATTGAGTCGGACATGTTGTTTGTGTCGCCATATGCCTCGTTGATTTCTTTGAGCCTGATGACTTATGAACACCAGCGTGGTCTAACATTACACTTCTTTCTGATTCGCACCCTGCCACCAGGAGTCAACTGGACGAGGGCACAGAAGGAGCTCAGCAGTTTCACCACCATCATGTCATCCCATCAGCAGGAGCTGAGCTTCCAGGACGGCCTGAAGCAGATGCTCAGCTCCCCCGACTGGTGCACTGCCTACCCTGTTGGTGCAACCCTATGGTTTGCACTCGGCTTGTTGTCCGTGTGCGTGCATGTGTGTGTGTGTATGGAATGGTATGAGGGCATGGGATAATATATATTTCATGCTTATAATTGTGTGTGAATGTTGAGTCATGATGTCGAGTGTATGTGTCGGGTCAATAGCGAGTTATCGCTAGACGCGTGTTACGCGGTCGTTTGTGTCTCGCGCGCGGTTTCTATTTTGTCGTGCGCGGTTTCTATTTTGTCCTGTGTCGAACGTTCGGTGTGTCGCAGGTGTGTGCAGCAGACCCATCAAGAACTCAAGGATGAGTTTGTGATGAAGAGCCCGAGCCTTGGTGTCAAGCCTCAAGTGATTTCAAAGCTCGCCAAAAGGGTACACCTCAAGATATTGAAGATAGTTACATTACTTTGTGTAGTGTAACATTTCACTTGGTGTAGGCCCTAGTGAAGGGTAGTTTCGAGACCCTTCGTGGTTGGGGACAGTGTGGCACTGTTCCACATCACTGTACCTCGGCTCTTGGGGTTTGTAGGAGCTGGGAGTCATTCCCAACTCGTAACTCTTCAGATCTCTTCCTATTTTGTGTTCTAAGACTATAGTGGCTGCCATAGTGCCGTTCGTTCAAACCGGAACTGTGTCGTCAATACTTGGTCAAATCGTGCGATCTAAATTGCCTATTGTAGGCGACAATAAGACGCTCCAGATCCAAGTTGAATCAAGTCATTTGAAGCTGTCACCAGAACGCTATGAACGTTTGAAGCCGCTGTGCAGAAATCCGACTGTGCACTCTATCTTTCGTTTTAGGCACATTGGAGCCTACTGTGACTATAACAAGTGGTATCAGAGCCCCTTGGAGCAGTTTCGACAATGGCTGGACCTGAGGAAAGGGGTGGCAGAGGTGCTGGTGGCAGAGGAGAAGCCCAAGCTCAAGGCCAACCCCGTGACTCAGCCATGGCGCCCGTGCAACCAAGTGTTGGCCCATCTAGGGATGAGCCTAGAGTGTTTGGCCTTGACAAGTTCAATGGTGACAACTTTGCTGAGTGGTCCTTCAGAATGGAGAACATATTTGACCACTATGACCTGCTGGAGGTGATGGAAGGAACGGAGAAGCGTCCCGAGAACGACCCGGAGAAGAGCCCGTGGGTGCGGAAGAGCGCACAAGGCTACCTCCTACTTGGGCAAGCGTTGGGGAGCAGCCAAATCCGTCACATCAAGCCTTTCCAGCGTGAACCAGAGAAGGGACCAAAAGCATGGGCTGCTCTCAAGGGTGTACACGCTCCTGCAACAGCGGCGGTAGCTGTGGTGTTGGAACGGCAAATGGCGACGTTACGAATTGAAGAGGATGAAGCGGTTGAAGAAGGGGTGCAGAAATTCTTCGACTTGTTGACGCGGCTTGAGGGAGCTGATTTGAACTATAGTGAGCTCCAAAAGAAGACCAAGTTGCTGGCCCTACTCCCGGAGTCATGGTCCTCGCTCATCATCAACCTTAATCGCGACTTGCCCCGCCTCTCGCTTGAAGACGTGAAGCGAGCTATCCTTCAAGAGGATTTCCGCCGCCGTGAGTTGGCGAGTGCGGATGGCGCTGGGGCAGCGAGCATCGGCCGTGGATATGGTCGAGGAAGAGGCAGAGGACGAGGGGGAGGAAGGTTTGGTGGCAGCAACTTCGGCGGAGGCCGCGGGAGTGGCGGTTACGGCAGCGACGACAAGAGCTACGGACGCGGTCGCGGC
Organism: Closterium sp. NIES-65; assembly: GCA_948144175.1. Taxonomy (NCBI): domain Eukaryota; kingdom Viridiplantae; phylum Streptophyta; class Zygnematophyceae; order Desmidiales; family Closteriaceae; genus Closterium; species Closterium sp. NIES-65. The sequence goes on along the minus strand of CANXME010002686.1, from coordinate 1,577,739 downwards.
CGATTCGACGGCGAGTGTCACTATTGCCACAAGAGCGGACACATGTGGCGCGACTGCTACAAACTCCCTGATGGTTGGACCCCTGCTCAAGGCCAAGAGGGTAGAGGAGCAGGAGGAGGGAGAGGACGAGGCCGTGGAGGCCGTGGCGGTCGCGGTGGCGGAGCTGCAAACATGAAGAGCGGAGACAACGACAAGGACCCGAGCGACGATCGATACCCGGGTCTATTCTACTTCGTGTCGACGCAAGTACCGGCTGGTCCAGAGAAGGATGAAGGCTTTGAGGAGCCAGCAGCTGTGGGGAAGGTGACCCTACACCCCCTGGACTATTGGGTGATTGATAGTGGCGCTACCTATAGCATGACACCTCGCCCGGACTTGCTCACCGAACTCGAGCCGTCACCGGTGAAGCATGTCACATCGGCTTTGGGGCAGCGAGCAGAGGTGAAAGGCATGGGGAAGGCCATGTTCAAGGGTGCTGATGGGAAGATGGTGGGCCTCAAGAACGTGCTTTGGGTGCCCAGCCTTGCTGCGAACCTGATTTCCGTGCGGCGGTTGGCAAAGGCCGGCATGGACACTAACTCGAAGGGAGCCAAGACCTACACCGCAAGGCTTGGCGATCGGATTCTTTGGGACCTCCATGAGGACAGAGATGTCTACAACGAGATGTGGCAGATCCCTGTGGTCCCAATGCCTAAGGAGAGGCAAGTGGCAGCAAGCGTCAGCACTAAAGGTGGAGCGGTTGGTAGCGGCGATTGCGCGGACGGTCGCGCTAAGGAGAAGGAGTCCAAGAAGTGCAATCTTGGAGGGACCAGCAAGTTCAGTGAACCTAAGGAGAGTGGTGCAGCAACCAAGGAGCAGCAAAAGGGTGAGGAGAACCCCGAGGCAACAGCGGAGGAGGACTACGGAGAGAGTATGTGGGGCGCTATTGCGAGCGCGGCATTCTCCAATCCAACTTCGGCTACGGGGGAGTGTGATTGGCTCACCTTGCATCGGCGCATGGGGCATGTGGCCCTGCCCATCTTGCAGCAGCTAGTGAAGAATGAGATGGTTGCTGGCATACGTGTGAAGGGGGAGCCCAATGAGGTGCTTGGCTGCCCGACGTGCATTCAAGCCAAGTTCACCCGGTTTCCGTTCTCTAGTTCGGAGGCAACGGCAAAGGCACCGCTTGATGAGGTGGTGATGGACGTGGTGGGCCCCCTGAAGCTTGGAGCTGCTGGAGCTGAGTATTTTCTCACCATTGTTGACGTCTACACCCGCATGACTTGGGTGTACGTGCTGGCCAAGAAGAGTGACGTGGCTGAAACGTTGAAGGCGGATTGGTTCCCGATGGTGGAGCGGCAACAAGACCGTCTAGTCAAGTCAATCCGCACCGATCGAGGGGGAGAGTTCCTGAGCAAGGAGTTTGGGTTGTGGCTGAAGAAGAATGGTATTCGGCACTCCCTCACCATGCCATACTCCCCTGCAATGAATGGCATCGCCGAGCGAGCGAACCGCACAATCACGGAGGCGGCACGCGGGTTGCTCATTGAAGCCGGGCTACCCGACTATTTCTGGCCTGATGCGGTGCGGAGCGCATGTGTGGCCAAGAACAGAGCCTTGACTCATGTGGGAGCAGACAAATGGGTGCCCTATGTGGAGTGGCTAGGAAGGAAGCCAAAGGTGGATATGCTTCGGGTGTTCGGGTGCATGTGCATGGCGCTTGTGCCTAAGCATCTTCGGCACAACAAGCTTGGTGCCAAGGCGGTGTGGGCCGTGCACTTGGGCATGGCTCAAAACAGCAAGGGATGGCTTCTTTGGGACCCATTCACCAAGAAGTTCTTGGTGAGCAGGGACTGCAAGTTCATGGAGAACTTCATGTACAAGGATTGGAAGGCGGAGAATGAGGCGAAGATAGGCGTGCGGTTTGGGGAGGTGAAGAGTTCCGGTTTGGAGCATGTGGAGCTGCCTTTGGAGCTGAGCAGCGGCAGCACAACCACGAGGCAATCCTCCCTTGTGCACGGGGGAGAGGAGGCCACTGATGCAGAGGAAGAAGAGGAGGAGGTGCAGCAAGTGAGCGAGCGTGCACCGTCACTCCCTTCCCGTACCACGAGTGCTCCACGGAATCGAGCCACACCGCAGCAACGCCAAGGCCTTCAAGTCCCTGCAGCTGAGGAGGAAGGAAGGGGGAAGAGGAGAGTTCAACCCCCTAATAGGCTGACCTATGATGCACTTGGAAAGCAAGGCAAGACAGCCCTGGCCGGAGCGGCAATGATGGTCGGAGACGACGAGGAGAGTGACTACGAGGAGTGTGCCTTCGCGTTCTTCTCTCCGGTGGAGATGCCAGGAGAACCAGCAACTCTCAAGGAGGCTTTGGAGAGTAGTGATGCTGAGGAGTGGAAGAAGGCCATGGAGAGTGAGCTGAAGAGCATCGAGGAGAATGACACGTTTGAATTGGTGGAGCTACCGGAGGGGCGTACGGCGATAACGTCCAAGTGGCTCTTCAAAATCAAGTCGGATGCCGACGGCAAGATCGAGCGTTACAAGTCTAGGCTTGTAGCCAAGGGGTACCAGCAGAAGGAGAAGGTGGACTTCAAGGAGCTGTTTGCCCCCGTGGTGAAGCCGACGACGCTGCGAACCCTATTCGCGGGAGCCGCCATCAAAGGATGGGTGGTGAAGCAAATGGACATTGTGACGGCATTCCTTAACGGCATCCTTGAGGAGGAGATTTTTATGGCGCAGCCAGAGGGGTTTGATGATGGTAGTGGCAGAGTGTGGAAGCTGAAGAAGGCCCTCTATGGGCTGAAGCAGGCCCCTAGGCAATGGTACATGAAGCTGCGCGAAGTGTTGGAGGAGATCGGCTTCACTCCCTCAACGGCCGATCACTCCTTGTTCATGCTTGGCGAGGGGGAGCAGAGGAGCTTCATGGTGGTTTATGTGGATGACATTCTCATATTCTCACCCTCCTCTGACCTTGTGAAGGAGGTGATGCTGAAGCTGCATGACAAGTTCAAGTGCAAGTCCCTTGGTGACGTGAACTTCTACCTTGGGCTCCACATCGAACGAGACGTGGAGAAGCGGAGCATGCGAGTGCACCAACGGAAGTACCTGGAGGCGTTGGCTGCCAACTTTGGCCAGAGTGAAGGTCATGTGGCTACTCCCTTTCCCTCTGGGTTCAAGTGTGTGAAGGGGCCAGAGGAGGAGAGCGTTGGAGAAGAGGAGAGGCGCCGATTTCACTCGTTGGTGGGCAGCCTCATGTATGCGGCGGTAAACACCCGACCGGACGTCGCGTTTGCTACCGGGCAGCTGGCTAGGGTTGTGCAATGCCCTAATGAGGAGCAGGTAGCAGCTGGAATGAGGGTGGCCAAGTACCTTGGCCAAACACCGACCGTTGGGCTGCAATACTCGGCGGCGGCACAAAGGCGCCAAAAGGGCGCGGATGGTGTTGAACCCGGGCGTTTGTTCCTCACCGCCTACTCGGATGCTTCATATGCATCAGAACCAGAGGACATGACAAGTGTGGGAGGCTTCATATGCTGTGTTGGTGGAGGCCCAACTGCTTGGGAGAGCAAGAAGCAGGTTGACCAAGCTTTGAGCTCGGTGGAGTCCGAGTACATGGCACTCTTCCGTGCCGTACGGGAGATTGTGTGGCAGCGGCGTTTGTTGGCTGAATTGGGGGAGGAGCAGCAAGGACCTACCCCACTATATTGTGACAGCCAGGGTGCCATTGCTCTTGCTAAGAACCCTGTGTTGCATGGACTCACGAAGCACATGAGGGTGAAGTGGCATTGGACGAGGAGCATGGTAACCGCGGGTGAAGTTGAGTTGCGCTACGTGAAAACCACGGGGCAGCCGGCTGACATGATGACCAAGAGGCTGGTGGAGCAGCAGCATTGGAAGTGTTGCAAGCTGGCTGGGATGGCTCTGAACTGAGAGAGCAACATATCCGAAGGGCCAACAATCCGAGGGGGAGTTTGTTGGTGCAACCCTATGGTTTGCACTCGGCTTGTTGTCCGTGTGCGTGCATGTGTGTGTGTGTATGGAATGGTATGAGGGCATGGGATAATATATATTTCATGCTTATAATTGTGTGTGAATGTTGAGTCATGATGTCGAGTGTATGTGTCGGGTCAATAGCGAGTTATCGCTAGACGCGTGTTACGCGGTCGTTTGTGTCTCGCGCGCGGTTTCTATTTTGTCGTGCGCGGTTTCTATTTTGTCCTGTGTCGAACGTTCGGTGTGTCGCAGGTGTGTGCAGCAGACCCATCAAGAACTCAAGGATGAGTTTGTGATGAAGAGCCCGAGCCTTGGTGTCAAGCCTCAAGTGATTTCAAAGCTCGCCAAAAGGGTACACCTCAAGATATTGAAGATAGTTACATTACTTTGTGTAGTGTAACATTTCACTTGGTGTAGGCCCTAGTGAAGGGTAGTTTCGAGACCCTTCGTGGTTGGGGACAGTGTGGCACTGTTCCACATCACTGTACCTCGGCTCTTGGGGTTTGTAGGAGCTGGGAGTCATTCCCAACTCGTAACTCTTCAGATCTCTTCCTATTTTGTGTTCTAAGACTATAGTGGCTGCCATAGTGCCGTTCGTTCAAACCGGAACTGTGTCGTCAATACTTGGTCAAATCGTGCGATCTAAATTGCCTATTGTAGGCGACAATAAGACGCTCCAGATCCAAGTTGAATCAAGTCATTTGAAGCTGTCACCAGAACGCTATGAACGTTTGAAGCCGCTGTGCAGAAATCCGACTGTGCACTCTATCTTTCGTTTTAGGCACATTGGAGCCTACTGTGACTATAACATACCCCAACCTGGTCCGTCTTTGGATGGCAGTCGCAGTGCTGCCTCTGAGCACCGTGGAGTGCGAGCGGGGCTTCTCCCGCCAGAACATCATCAAGAGCTGGCTACGCGGCAATCTTAACGACGCGAAGCTGGGCGACCTGATGACCGTCTCCATGCTGAAGTACGAACCTGACTGGCCCGCCCTTGTGGAGCTGTGGAGAGGCATGAAGAGGAGGCGTCCAGCCAAGGATGTGGTGATGGTGCATGCGCAGAGGCCCGTGAAGCGCACGAAGAAGATCTTTGCGATGCTGGCCGCGAAGCAGGCGGCAGCAACAGCAACACCAGCAGCATGTCAAACATTATATATGTTATGCTTGTGTAGGCTACAGTGGGTTAGCCTATAGGGGGTACACAATTCTAGGGTTTCCTACTTGTACTCATTTCACTGCTAGTTCATTCATTCCTGTTTTCCTTGCTTCACATGGTATAGAGCGGGTCCTGCCTTAGGACCGTTTTTTTTAGGGCCCACCGAAGCGCGCCCCGAGGCGCGCCCTTTTTTTTTTTTTAGCGACCCCTCGGGTCGCCTTTTCCCTCGCGGCCCCGCTGTCCCTCAGACGCGGCCCCGCCACCTCTCCTGATCGCGGCCCCGCCGCCTGCTTGACGCGGCCCCGCCGCCTCCCCTGACGCGGCCCCGCCGCCTACCCTGACGCGGCCCCGCCTCTACTGCCGCGGCCCCGCCGCCGCCTCTGACGGCCCCGCCGCTGCTCCTGCCGGCCCGCCGCTGCTCCTGCCGGCCCGCCGCTGCACCTGCCGGCCCGCCGCTGCACCCAGCGGCCCGCCGCCTCTGACGGCCCCGCCGCTGCACCCTACGGCCCGCCGCTGCTCCTGCCGGCCCGCCGCCTCACCTGACAGCCCCGCCGCTGCACCTGCTGGCCCGCCGCTGCACCCTACGGCCCGCCGCTGCACCCTACGGCCCGCCGCCTGCACCTGCCGGCCCGCCGCTGCACCTGCCGGCCCGCCGCTGCACCTGCCGGCCCGCCGCTGCACCTGCCGGCCCGCCACTGCACCGGTCGACCCGCCGCTGCACCTGACGGCCCCGCCCCTGCATCTCCCGGCCGAGCCGCCCCAGCAGCCGAACCGCCCGGGAGCCGAGCCGCCCAACGCCGAGCCGCCCGGGACCCGAGCCGCCCTGCCGCCGAGCCGCCCGGGAGCCGAGCCGCCCTGCACCCGAGCCGCCCAGCCGCCGAGCCGCCCGGGAGCCGAGCCGCCCTGCGCCCGAGCCGCCCAGCCGCCGAGCCGCCCGGGAGCCGAGCCGCTGTGCACCCGAGCCGCCCGGTCGCTGAGCCGCCTTTCTGCATAGCTGCACGACCTGCCCTGCCTGGTGAGCACAGTCCCACTGACACTGCGAGCTCTTTCCCTACTGCTTGCACTGCGTCACTGTCGTCGCCATGGCTACCCCTAGTGTCCTAGCTTTTGACGCTGAGGGTCGCGCCATTGATTTTGAGGTCTGGTTAGACGACCTGCAGCTGTTCTTACAGTGCGACAGGGCTGACGACCTTTCTCTCTTTGACCTCACCTCTGGCGCCTCTCCTGCTCCTGCTGCTGATGCTGATCCCGTTGTCCGCTCTAAGTGGGCCACCCGCGATGCTGCTGCACGTCTTGCTGTGCGTCGCCACCTCCCTACCTCTGAGCGTGCGCACTTTAGTCAGTACAAGAGTGCTCAGACCTTGTACGACGCTGTAGTTGCGCGCTACTCCTCCCCTGCCACTGCTGCACTGAGCCGTCTCATGCTTCCCTACCTCTTTCCTGACCTCTCTGCCTTTCCCACTGTCGCTGACCTCATTACGCACCTCCGCACTAGTGACACTCGCTACCGCGCCGCCCTTCCTGCTGAGTTCTGCGCTAAGAACCCCCCCCCCATGTACATCGCTCTCTACTACGTAGTCGCGCGCCTCCCTGACTCCCTTCGCGTCGTCAGGGACCACTTTCTCGCAGTCTGTCCCACCACCCTCACCGTCGACCTTCTCGAGAAGGCCCTCCTCGCAGCGGAGAAGAGCATAGTCGCTGTAGGAGCTTCTCGTGGTGACCCTCGCACCCCCATCTCTGAGGGGTGCTCTCCTTCCCCCTTGCTGCCCTCTGTTGCCTCTGCTGCTGCTGCCGACCTGCTTGGTCTTGAGTCGGTCGGCGCGGCGTCTGCCCCTAGTGGGAGACGTCGCTCCAGCAAGGGCAAGGGGGGCAAGGGCGCGGGTGGAGCTGGAGGGGGCGGTGGCGGTGGCGGCGGTGGCGGCGGTGGCGGCGGAGGGAGTGGGGGTGGCGGCGGGACTAGTGGTGGAGGTGGTGGTGGTGGTGGCAGCAGTGGCGGAGACGGTGGTGGTGGTGCCAGCGGTGGTGGTGGAGGCAGCGGCGGTGGTGGAGGCGGCGGAGGTGGAGGCGGTGGAGGCGGCAGCGGAGGAGGCGGTGGTGGTGGAGGAGGTGGAGCTGGTCGAGGTGGTACCCAGCAGCGTAGCGGCGGTGGTGGTGGCCAGCGCTCGCAGCGGCAGCAGCAGCAGCGCTCGCGGGACATCCCTCCACCTCAGCAGCTTCGTGAGTGGTACGCTGGGCGTCAGAGGGGTGGGGGTACTGGTCCCTGCACCTACGTTCTCCGTTCCGGCGACCGCGCGGGTGAGCAGTGTGGGGGTGCCCACGCCACCCAGCGCTGCTTTGGCCGCCTGACGGACGCTTGGCGTCAGCAGTTCCCTGGGGCTAGTGAGATCCCTCGCTGGGATGAGCTTCTCAGGGCTGGTGTAGCGATCTTTGATCTTGATTTTGATGCTATCCTTGCTGCTATGTATGTTGTGGATTATAGTGAGGAGAATGAGGGTTACCGTTGTTTCCAGCCCGACCCGGGCATTGGTACTGCTGCGCTAGGTGCTTGTGAGGCTGCTGCTCTAGGTGCCAGTGCGTCTGTGCTCTCAGGTACTGGTGAGACTGCGCTCTCAGGTACTGCGTCGTCCTCGTCCTCCCTCACTTTCACACTTGACTCCGGAGCTTCTCGCTCCTTCTTTCGAGACCGCACTACCCTTACGCCGCTCGGCCGGCCGGTTGCGGTCTCCCTTGCTGACCCCTCTGGGGGTCCTGTCCTGTCTCACTTCTCCACTGTCCTCCCGTGTCCGGCTGCCCCTTCGGGCACCCTGTCGGGTCTGTACCTTCCCTCGTTCTCTACGAACTTGGTGAGTGGAGCGGACCTGCAGGATGTGGGGGTTCACCAGTTCACTCCTGCGAGTCAGCGGGTGACCCACTGCACGGAGGCACGCACAGGCCGGCACCTGGCCACGTTCTCGCGTCGGCCGGGGTCGAGTCTCTACACCCTGACCGTTGAGTCTCCTCCTGTCCCTGCGTCTGGTCAGGTGGCTGCGTCGGGTCAGGTGCTTGCTGCTGCGTCCCGGTCAGGTCCTGAGTCTGCCCCCTGTTCTTGTCGCCTCCTGTCTCACGAGACTCTCCTGTGGCACCACCGTCTTGGCCACCCCTCCTTGCCCCGTCTTCGGAGCATGGCTTCCCGTGTCCTTGTCTCTGGTCTTCCCCAGTCTCTCCCTCCTATCCCCTCCGGGCCAGGACCTTCCTGTGTCCCCTGTGTCGAGGGTCGCCTCCGGGCTACTCCTCACTCCTCCCACTTCCCCCCGACAGAGGCTCCCCTGCAGACGCTTCACATGGATGTGTGGGGCCCAGCCCCCGTCCGTGGGCAGGGTTACGAGCGCTACTTCCTGTTGGTGGTTGACGACTACTCGCGTTACACCACAGTCCTCCCCTTGCGCAGCAAGGGTGAGGTCACTGAGGTGCTGATCGACTGGATCCGCGAGGCTCGTCTCCAGCTCAGGAAGAGCTTCGGCTCGGACTTTCCTGTTCTGCGTCTGCACTCTGACAGAGGCGGAGAGTTCTCTTCTCGCCTTCTGCGGGACTACTGTCGTGCACGGGGGATCCACCAGACCTTCACGCTTCCGGACTCACCACAGCAAAATGGGATTGCTGAGCGCCGCATTGGTATGGTCATGGATGTCGCTCGTACGTCCATGATGCATGCGGCTGTCCCCCATTTTCTGTGGCCGTTTGCGGTGAGGTACGCGGCGCATCAGCTCAACCTTCACCCCCGGGTCTCTCGACCTGCGATGTCCCCAGCCTTGCTGTGGACGGGGAAGGTTGGCGATGCGTCTGTGTTCCGTGTCTGGGGATCTCGGGCGTTTGTCCGCGACTTGTCTGCGGACAAGCTGTCCCCTCGTGCTGCTCCCTGTGTCTTCCTTGGCTTCCCCACTGACGCCCCAGGGTGGCAGTTTTACCACCCCTCCTCTCGTCGTGTTCTGTCCTCCCAGGACGTCACGTTCGACGAGTCAGTCCCCTTCTACCGTCTCTTCCCCTACCGCACTCCTTCTCTCCCCCCTCCCCCGGACTTCCTTGTGCCGGTTCCCCCCCCGGTAGACCCCCTCCCCCCTCAGGTTCCTGCCCCCTCAGGTGTGTCCCAGGTAGACGCCGTTGACCCGGTCGAGGTTACTGGTGACTCTGGTGCTGCTGCGGGTGCTGAGCCTGGGGGTGCTGACTCTGGGGGTGCTGTGCGCGGGGGTGCTGAGCCTGGGGGTGCTACTGCTGGGGGTGCTGGGCCTGAGGGTGCTACTGCGGAGGGTGCGGAGCCTGGGGGTGCTGAGCCGGGGGGGTGCTGTGCCTGGAGGTGCTGGGTCTGGGGGTGCTGGGTCGGGAGCTGCTGAGCCTGGGGGTGCTGAACTGGGAGCTGCTGAGCCTGGGGGTGCTGCGTCTGGAGCTGCTGAGCCTGGGGTTTCTCCTGCTGCTGCGTCTCGCCGGGAGCCCCTCTCTCCACAGGAGCTGCGCGAGTGGTTCGCTCGCCGCTGGAGGCGTGCTGCTGAGTCTGGAGGTGCTGCTGGAGCTGGAGCTGGAGCTTCTTCGACCGTTGAGGGTGCGGGTGCTGCCGGTCCCGGAGCTGCTGGACCTGCGGGTCCTCCTGGTGCTGGAGCTGCTGAGGGCGCTGGTGCTGAGCCTACTTCTGTTGGTCCTGCCGCTGGAGGTGTGGGTGGCGCTGGTGCTGTCGCTGAGGGTGCTGGTGCTGTCCCTGCTGCGTCTGGAGCTGCCGCGCGGCCTCGGCCGTACTTCGTTCCGCTCCTGCAGCAGGTTCTTGGTCTTTCTCCTCCAGTAGAGGGTCCTCCGCCTGTCCAGTCGCAGTCCCTGCTGGAGCCTTCCTCTCCACTGCCTGCTCCCTCTCCTTACACTGGTCCTACTGGAGGTCTTGCTGAGCGTCGTGAGCCTGCGTCTCGTCCCGCGTCGCCTGTTCGCACTGCTCGCGCTAGTGGTCGCAGTTCGCGTCAGCGTCCTCCTCCTGTCCCTGGCACGCACCGGATGTCTTTGCGTCCGTCCACTGCTCCTCTGCGTGCCCCTTTGCCTTCTCCTCCTGAGTCCTCCCTTCATGCGCTTGCCGACCCTGAGTCGGACTCTCTTCGTGCTGCCAGTCCTACTGTCACGCGTCTGCTTGCTACTGTCGTCACTGACCCCTCTTTTGAGTCCACTGCTGCGTCTGCTCTTGTCGCTGAGCTAGTCGACTTTGCTGCTCGCTGTCGTCTCGACTACGCTGCTAGTCTTGTTGCTGAGTCTGCGTCTGTCTGTCCTCCGTCCGTCGGGGGTGAGTGTGCTCTTGGCACGGACGTCCTAGAGGACAGGCTGGAGGAGTTACAGTGTCTAGCGGCTGCTTCACCTCATCTCGCGTCTGTACTGCTTGCCCCTGAGGGAGACCCGGATGCACTAGACATCCCGACTCCGCGTTCTTACGCGGAGGCCGTAGAGGGTCCCTACTCCTCTCAGTGGCAGGCAGCTATGGATGCAGAGATGGCTTCCTGGAAGTCCACAGGCACCTACGTTGACGCGGTTCCCCCTCCTGGGGCGAACATCGTCAGTGGCATGTGGATCTTCAGGGTGAAGCGGCCGCCGGGCTCTCCACCTGTCTTCAAGGCACGGTACGTTGCTCGTGGCTTCAGTCAGCGGCAGGGAGTTGACTACTTTCAGACCTTCTCTCCCACCCCGAAGATGACTACTCTTCGGGTGCTGCTGCACATAGCCGCTCAGCGCGACTACGAGCTTCACTCTCTCGACTTCAGCACTGCGTTCTTGCAGGGTAGCCTGCACGAGGAGATCTGGCTTCGCCGTCCGCCTGGCTTCACTGGGACTTTCCCTCCTGGCACCCAGTGGAGCCTCCGACGGCCAGTCTACGGTCTCCGCCAGGCACCGCGTGAGTGGCACGACACACTGAGGACTACGCTTGCGGCTCTTGGGTTTGCTCCTTCTACTGCTGACCCGTCGCTGTTTCTTCGCACCGACACTTCCCTGCCGCCGTTCTACATCCTCGTGTACGTCGACGACTTGGTCTTTGCCACAGCGGACACTGCTGGACTCGCCTACGTGAAGTCCGAGCTGCTGAAGAGACACACGTGCACAGACCTGGGTGAACTGCACAGCTACCTTGGCTTGCAGATCACTCGGGACAGAGCACGCCGCACCATTACCTTGACTCAGTCACACATGGTGCAGCAGGTCCTTCAGCGCTTCGGCTTCACGTACTCCTCGCCTCAGGCCACTCCTCTGCCTACTCGCCACTCACTCTCAGCTCTGCCTTCGGATGAGTCCGTAGAGTCGAGTGGTCCGTATGCAGAGCTTGTTGGCTGCCTCATGTACCTGATGACCTGCACACGACCTGACCTTGCATACCCTCTGAGCATTCTTGCACGCTATGTTGCTCCTGGGAGACACAGACCAGAGCACATGGCTGCACCGAAGAGGGTATTGCGCTACCTGTGCAGTACGTCGGGCATGGGGCTAGTGCTTGGAGGGCGGAGTCCAGTGGTCCTTACCGGCCACGCGGACGCTTCTTGGGCTGACGACCAGGCTACGCAGCGGTCGTCACAGGGTTACACCTTCAGCCTTGGTTCTCCGCTCCAGTTGTGAGGCTGAGATCTACGCCGGGGCCATGGCTGCACAGGAGCTTCGCTGGCTCACCTACCTGCTGACTGACCTTGGAGAGCCGCCTCGTTCTCCTCCAGTGCTGTACGTAGACAACAAGGCCATGCTGGCCTTGTGTCGAGAGCAGCGCTTGGAGCACAGAACGAAGCACATTGCTCTCCGCTACTTCCTTGCTCGTGAGCTGCAGCAGCGTGGTCAGTTGCGACTTGCGTACGTGGCCTCTGAGGCCAACACTGCTGATGTGTTCACCAAGGCACTCGCGCCTTGTGACCATCAGCGCTTTTGCACCCAGCTGGGTCTTGTGCCTGTCTTGCCTCACTTGCTCTCCTCTTGACTTCACTTGTACTGTGACATATATATATACCTGCTCTTGCTTGTCTAGTTTTATATATATGTCTGTACTCCTGCATGTGAACTGGCCTCTGGCCCTGCTCTTGTGCTCGGACTGTGTGGTGACTTTGTGATCCACCCTGAGCTTGCTTTGCTTTGCTTGACTGGTCTTGTGACCCCTTGTTCTCCCCCACTTTGCCTATGGGGGTGTGTCAAACATTATATATGTTATGCTTGTGTAGGCTACAGTGGGTTAGCCTATAGGGGGTACACAATTCTAGGGTTTCCTACTTGTACTCATTTCACTGCTAGTTCATTCATTCCTGTTTTCCTTGCTTCACACAGCAGATGCTGCTGCTCGTGAAGCAGCAGCTGCAGAAGAAGCAGCCAGGCTAGAGGAGGAGTTGGGCCCCTGGCAGAGACGGGCACGCCACGGCAGAGTGCACATGGCTTCATATTCAGAGCTAGACGGGGACGATGAGGAAGATTATTCTCATGATAGCGATAGTGAATCCTAGTTCGTTTTCTTTGTATGGTTATCTGTAGTAATAGAGTATAGTCCGTGTGTAGAGTAGATTACATAGTTAAATAAATGTCTGATTTCATAAAAATATGTCTGAGCGGACATACTAACTAAGAAAATCCGTCTGAGGCAAAGACCACCAGGAATCCTCCATATGAGGGCCAGACGATTTTTTTTTTTTTTTGGAAAACGTCAGACGGGCCTAAGGGCGCGTAACCATTTTGCACCCGACGGTTCGAACCGTGGACTGTCCGGGTGGCGAAATGGTAACAAAATTCGCACAATGTCGTAAGTAGGTGTGAAAGTTTAGAAGAAAAGAAGAGGGTTGCACTAGCAAGAATGAGGATACAAATAGCAAACCCTAGAAGGGTTGTACTCGCTATAGAGCACCCCACTACAGGCTAGAGCATAATATTCTGACACACCCCCATAGCCAAAGTGGGGTGTAATCAGCAGAGCAAGCAAAGCAGTACAAGCTCTTGTGGATCACAATGTCACCACACATTCTGAGCACAAGTTCAAGAAGCAATAGTTTAAAGTTCACAATTATGAGCAAAGCTAGTGGTAGTCACAACGGGCAAGTGAGGAGGAGGAGGGACAGTGAGAGGAGAGGAGATAGGAGGCGACGGCTGAAGCTGCAGACACACGGGCAACAGGAGGCACACTGGCACAGCGGCTACCGGAACAACGCTCCAGACTACTGGAGTAACTAGCCCCGCGGCTAAAAGTAGCGGCAGACGAGCAACGGACCCACGGGCGACTGGCACAGGTGGCTGCAACTGGGCTACCGGAGCAACTCCCCGGACTACAGGTGCTGCTGGCGATACGACTGTCAGAATCCCAACCACTAGACCATTGGGATAAAAGGGCTTGTTTCAGTAGTGGGTGAGTGCGCCCATAACCCCCCAAACGAACGCGTCTGTAACCCTCTCCAGGATCAATCGGGCATCCACAGTGCAGATCTACTGACACCCCCCCACACTGGGAGGCCCAGGACTAAGCACAGCGGCAACGGCCTACATGTGCATACACCGGTAATCGAACCCGAGACCGCTCTGATACCATGTCAGAATCCCAACCACTAGACCACTGGGATAAAAGGGCTTGTTTCAGTAGCGGGTGAGTGCGCCCATAACCCCCCAAGCGAACGCGCCTGTAACCCTCTCCAGGATCAATCGGGCATCTACAGTGCAGATCTACTGACAACGACGGCAACCTCCGTTCAGCTTCCCCAAACAGTCCCACCCCCCCTGACACACACCCACTGCTACACCCCTAGCTCCACTCCCCCTTCACCCCCCCTTAGTACCACTCCAACGGCTCCAACAGGTCCACCCCCCTTCAGTGGCAGCTGCAGTACTGGGAGACGGAGGAGGAGGAGGAGCATTGGAACGGCACACAGAAGCTGCACCCCCATACCCCCCACCCCCAAACCCTAATTCAGGAGAACGGGCAGCAGGAGGGGTGGGGCGCCATCAGAAGCACGGGGGACAGCGGGGAGGGCAGTGGCAGCGAAGAACGGGCCGCCCACGGGCCTGGCACAGCCGCCCGAACCGCGCGCAGGCGGCCCGAGACGCGCGCGGGCCTGGCGCAGCCCGTACGGGCCGCGCGCGGGCCTGGCGCAGCCCGTACGGGCCGTGTCCGGGCCTGGCGCAGCCCGTACGGGCCGCGCGCAGCCTGTACGGGCCGCGCGCAGGCCATGACGGGCGACGGAGGGCGACGCGCGGGTCCCCGTCGCCCGTCGCAGCGCCTCCTGGGGGCGACGCGCCGAGTGACGGGGCAGAAACCCGTCGCGCGCCTCGGGGCGCACGGCGGGCAGAAAACCGCCGCGCGCCTCGGGGCGCACGGCGGGCTGAAAACCCTAATTTCGACGCCGCGCACCACGGGGCGCGCGGGGGACATGGAGTAGCAGTAGCAGCGGAAGCAATGAAGTGGTGGGGCCCACAGGCCCGGAGGATGTAGCTCTGATACCATGTGAAAGTTTAGAAGAAAAGAAGAGGGTTGCACTAGCAAGAATGAGGATACAAATAGCAAACCCTAGAAGGGTTGTACTCGCTATAGAGCACCCCACTACAGGCTAGAGCATAATATTCTGACAGTAGGTTCGCTAAGGTGTTGGCGACATCGCCAACAAAACGAACTGTAGTGACACCTTTTCCCACTTTCAAAGGTCCGAAATCTGAACCGTGGACAGTCCGAATCCCAAACGGACTGTCCGACAGTCCTTGCACACGATTGGAGGACGACGTAGAAATTGTCGAGTCACCTCGTCCACCAACAAATACGTACGAGGCCAGGGCCCACGTTATCAGGGCAAAACATCCTGATTACCCTGAATTCAGGATGCAGTTTTGAATTTACCCTGTCATTTCAGAATAGTGCCAATTTTCACCCTGAGGTCCCAGGATGTTTTTATATGCAAAGCCCTGAAGTCTCAGGATGGCCGTAGTGTTCCCCCTTGTAGCGTCAGGATGAATATCAAGGCCAGCCCTGACGCGTTTTTTTTTTTTTGGGGGGGGGGGGGGGGGGGGGGGGGGGGGGGGGTTCGTCCCCAGGGACTTTCGTCTCCGGTGATTTTTTCCCCCGTGTGTGTTTCCCGCCTTCGCACGATCTTTGAGAGTTCTGTTCCGATCCCCCGCAACGCACCAGCCAAGACAAACCCATCAGACTAGGGGGAACAGGTTGGGCAAGGCAACTCGTCGTGTGCCATGCATGCACTAGCTGGGTGTCTCTCTGAGCACTCCTCCATCCAACCCAACCAACACTCTTCCAGTGTTGCTGTTTGAGTAGCACAAGTGAAGCTCGGCTGGCTCAGTCGTACTAGTCATGGCCAACGAGAACGATGGCGCGACGCCAATATCACGAGGTCTTACCGGCTTAGATTTCTTGCGTCCTGTTCGAGCGGTGTCCACGTTACCAACGGGGATTGACATTGACCAACCAGAGACAACCCATAAACAGAAATGATTCGATAACGACATATGTGAGCGTGAGCGAAATGCGTAACGCTTGTACAGTGATCACGAATACATTGGGGAAAAAGTGTCACAATTGTCTTCGGACAGTCCGAAGTTGCAAAAAAATCAATCGGACGGTCCTGTTTTCGATAAGTGGACCGTCCAACTCGTTTTAAGCGGACTGTCCGTCAAAATCGTAAAATGCAAAATGGTTACGCGCCCTAAAAGTTAGCAAGAGCCCTGCGGGTTACCCGCCGAGCCGTGAGGTCGGGGTGCGATGTGCGAAGGTGGCGGGAGGATTGTCGATGCGAGGGTTGCGAGTGGTAACGGTGCTGACTGTGGTGCTACAGTGATGTACGCGTTGAGCAGGGATGCGAAGGAAAAGGGATTTTCCTTACACATATGATCCAAACACTAGTGGCTGCTATGACTACAGCATGTGGAAGAAAAGGGAAGGAAAGGGAAGGAAGTCAAGGAGCTTCTCAATTCAAGGCACTACATAGGTACGGTACATCTGTAAGGCTGTGCATGGGCCATCCCATCCCATCCCATCCCAGACCTGTGCACGACCATCAATCTACGGTATGGTACCAGTAAAACAAGTATTCCAGTCAATGTGTTCAGTCAAGCTACGGCGAGTGGGAAGCGAGCCAACAGAGCATGTTCGTCTTGGAATTCCCATCATCGAAAGCGCCCAGCGCGGAGATTCTACCCCTCGCCCCCGCGGGATCATACAGAGCCTGCAGCGCCCACGCGAAGCCCCGCCACTCGTCAGTCACGCCGCTCCCGCTCAGCACGGGCTGCGCCCATTCCACCAGCTGGCGCGCGTACGCGCGGTCCGGGAAGAGGTGCGCAAGGAAGGGCGTCACGGGCAGCACCTGGATTCCCACGCGCTTGTCCAGCTCCGCAGGCGCCGCGAACCACAGCCCCGCATCGCGCTTCGTCGACCACACCATGCCGAGCATGCGATTCGCGTCCGCGAATACCGGCTCGTACGCGGGCGACAGCGATGGCGTGGGGGAAGAGGAACTTCCCGCTACCGGCACCTGCATCAGCACCTGCGCCGCGACGGACTCGACGGCCGCCAGCGTGGCGCCGAGGGTGGCCAATGGGAGGTCGCCGAAGGTGAACGCGAGGAGCGACGCGGCATAGTACGCGTTCGCGGCTTCGCTGAAGCTCTCCTGGTTGCGCCCGTCCGCGAAGTCGAACAGCCCGCTCGCCCACGAGTGCAGCGCGTACGCGTCGAAATGCCTCAGCCTTGGGAACAACGCGGTTCGGTTCACCGACATGTAGTCCGCGACGAGCGCCGCGAGCTGCGCGCGGTAACGGTTACCCCACATCGGGTCGAATTTCGCGACGGTCGCGGCTGCGTAGACGAAGTAACCATAATGGAAATGATGGTCGTTGTACATCCCCAGGCCGAAATCCGCGCCCTTGTCGCGCGACCCGGCTTCGCTCACCACACCGCCCCACGTGGGGTCGTACAGAAGGCGGTTTCCGGGGAAGGTTCCGTCCAGCCAGGCGGTCAGCGCGGCGCGCAGCGGCGGCAGGACCGCGGCGAGGCTGCCGTCGTCGTGCACCTGCTCCGCGATCAGCGCGAGGCGCGCCGCACGCGCCGCGGCCTTGCCGAAGAAGTACGTCGAGGCCGTGGTGAGCGGCGGGAGCGCCGCGACGTCCTGCTTCAGACTCGCCCGTAGATCGTCCATCAACTGTGGGTCGGACGAGAGGCGCGGAGAGTGCCACGTGGTGGGCGTCTTCGGCACTTTGAGTTCCCAAACCGCGCCTTTCACGCCTATTGCTCGCCCGTCTATGGTGGGGTATGAGAGTACCGTCTCCTGCGCCGCTCGCGCTGCGGACGATGATGACGCTGATGTCCAGGCCATGGCTGCCTGGTTTGACGCTGCGGGGTCGCCTGTTGCTGTTGATGCTGCATTGCCCTGTGCGGTTGGGAGGCTCCCCGTCTCACCGTCGCTGCTGCCGCTGCTGCTACTGCTTGAGTCCCACCCTGACTCGCCCCACCCACCGTCGGCGCGGGTAGAGGATAGGCCGGCAGGCGCGGGGTCAGGGGAGACGCGGATGGCGGCCGTGCCGTCGTTGGAAGGGGAGACGCTGCGGTGGCGGCGGAGGGAGGTGGCCGGGGTTGGGTTGTGCGCGAACACTAGCAGGCGCCGGTGCACTGCTCGTGGGGAAGGGGGAGGAGGTACTATCTTAGTAAGGACCATGATGCAGAATGGTCTGTTTTTGGGGCGCTTCAAAAGAAGATGGGGGGGGGGGGGGGGGGGACAATGGTTCCGACTGTTCACTAAAATTATCGGTTCAGGTTACCTTTTTAATTCCTCGTACAATGGTCAGATCCCATAGATGTGCGAGGCCTAGTTTTGGTCATGGATTCTGGCCTTGCATTTTTGGTGATGATGTGTCCGTTCATGATGACGCTTGTGATGGCACAGGTGGCGCAGGTGGCAGCACACACGGAAGCAGTACACGTGGCAAGCGCAACTGACCTGGCAGAGACAGCATGAGCAGCGGCGTTTTGGTGCCGCCGGGAGCCAGCTTGCGCCACTGCTGCGTGCGCCAGCTTAGCTTGATGCGGAACGCGCCCACCCGCGCGCGCCCGCCCACCGGCACCGTCGCCACGTGCGCGTCCAGCAGCGCCTCCTCGCGCTGCGGGGAGTTGCCGGGCAGCAGCGCGATGCGCATGGTCCCCGTGAACGGCGCGCCCGCCACGATCGACGATCCATCCTGCCGCAGCGCCAGCGGCGACGATAGGTACACCAGCCATGTCTGCCAGCCGGGGAGGAGGGGCGGTACGTGGCGGAATGCGGTTAATGCGGGGTTGGCTTGGGTTCAGAGGATTGCATGGTTGTTGGAAGTAAGCGGATGGATGGGCAGCAGGGACGATGGATGGGCGAAAAACAAACGAAATGGGATACGCCCAGATTGGGGTCACAACCGGGGGAGGGGGAGGGGGGGGAGGGGAAACGCCAGTGGCGGCGCGGCAGAGACGCGCAGAGCGGCGCACAACAAGGGCGGTGACCTCACCTGGCCGTTGTTGAGCGCGACGCGGTACTTGCTGTCGCCGCGCGCCTCTACGCTCAGAATCGCGTGGATCGTCTTCAGCACGGGCGTCGCGGGGGGCCCGCCCTGGGGGAATATGAAAGTCAAATACGGGGAGCCGCGCACCAGCGGAACCACGAGCGCGGGGGGCGCGGAAGGCGCGGCGGAGGGCGGGCGGAAGGAGAGGGTAACGGAGAGATCGTCGTAGGCGGAGACCTGGTGCGGCGGAAGGCCTTGCAGCGTGGAGAGCATGAGGTTGGTGATGAACGCCTGGATGATGTATGCCGGCTGCGCGTTGCGCGCCGGTATCCCCCACGCGACGCGCCCGTCGCCGCTCTGAACCACGTACGGGTTCACGAGCTCCGGGCTGCCGCCCTGGCCTAGCACGAAGTTTTGCCACGGCTCGTTTGTCGGGTATGGAGCCTGGGGGAACGGCAAGAAGTGGGGGTTTCAGCAAAGGAGACAATCAGTATTCAAGCGCGGGGTTAGGTGGGACGAGGTAAGGAGGAGGACAAGATGATGCGATGAGCGACGGCAAAAGGTGCTGTGGCCTCCGCGTATGAGCGCGCGAAAATGGGGGAATCGGCGCAAGCGCGCTGACGGGGAAGGCTGGGGGGACTCACGGAGAGGTTGGCGGACCAAAGGGCGGAAGGCGGAGGGGCTACAGTGGAGGAGAGCGAGGGGAAGGCCGTCGACGCCATGGTCGGCGTGGGGATGAGAAGCGGAACGAGCGCGGCGGGGAGAGCGAGGCCAGGCGGCAATCTGCGCGCCTGGCGGCGGTGAAAATCCTACCGCGAGTTTCCGTTTGGTCTGCGAGGGTGTGCGACTCACAGCGGCTTTGTGCTGCGGAAAGGGTAATCGATAGCTCAGCAGTGCAAGCTGTACTGCGTAGGCTCTGTGATTGTGAGAGCTATATAATGGCTTCAATAGGTGCATGCGAGCCGTTGTGATATGTGACTTCCTACGATGGCGGATAGCGAACTCGATGCGGCGGTGCAGGCCGTACATGCCCTCAACGGACCATGCGGTCCGCGACAGGCGATAATATCTGACACGCTTTTTGAGTCGGCTACACCTTAGCTCGACGGTAGCGGGTTGTTTTAGCGGGTTAAGCTGGCACTAATCGAATCCTTCTTTCAAACCAGATGCGTATGCATCACTGCACTGGTCGGTGTGGCTGTTTTGCACCTCTCCACTTTGATGCGGCAATGTGGCAGCCATGGTTGGTTGAAGCCATCTACTCTCGTGCCCCACGCAGTCGATGATGATGTGCATACCGCACAAGTTGGATTGGGGGGCAGCAGCACGCAATACAGCCAAAGCAGCGAAACTACCATTCCACCCTCACATCTCTCACGACACCCACCCATCTCGCCTCAAGTCGAGTCTCAACATCATCGGGCGAAGTTCCCTTCCCCCTTACCTCACCGTGTCGCGCTTTCGCTCATCGACAGGCTGGGACCAAAGTCACGAATGCCTGCACATTTGACTTCAGAAAATGGTCACGAATATGTGCGAAACAAGTGTTACCTGTTTCCTTAGAAGGCACGCCCGCTATTCCTGGGGGTTGAGTCGACGTGAGCAAAATAGAGACGGTCGGTCCAACACGTTGGTGATCAGCCGTCGCTGACAGATGGCAAGTGATGGCTGGGTTGACCGACCCTGACTCACCTTCCTGCGGTTGCGCCTTGTCGCACCACCAACCATCTCGCATTGCGAGCTCACCTTTATTATTTCACAAGTAGCAATTCTGCACGCTTTTAGTGCTGTTCTAAAAATTCTAGAAGAGTGCAGGTAATTACTGCATTATTGTGAGGTGCGTTGCGTAGTTAACATGGGGTGCTTCACCAAGTCATGGGGTTAGGCCGCAGATTATTACCACCCTACGCGTGTGGGTGGGTGGTTTGGGCACAAATGGTTGTTGGACAAGTCTTGCACTGTGGGGGGGATGATCGGCTGCAAGCTGGACGAACAGTACTTCCTATAATAGACTATCATAAGCATACTGGGTCAATCAGTCAGTGACTAGCGTATGCATCGCCTCACCTCCTTTGGTCGACGAGGTTTAGGATCTATGTACAGTATGTGGACAAATAACACCAGCATTTCCTGCTCCGGGGATATTCACTTGTATCTCGTAGCTTGCAATGACACATACACTTTTCAGAGGAATTTAGAACCACCCAGTTTTTTCACTTGCTTCACAGCAAAGACTCGCCACTGAAAGAACACAATCAATGGTTGCGATACACCCCATCACCGAATTCCTCGTCGCACAATTCTGAGATTCCTTTGCACATGTAGTCGTGCTGAATGCTACACGCCTCGCTATCATCAAAGTGGTCAAAGAACCCCGCCCCTGATGTCAGCCAGCCCGGGTTCAGATCCCCCGGCTTGGCCGTGATTTGCTTGGAGGGGATGTGATGGCAGGAGGCAAAAGAATGGGCAGCAAAGAGGCCTCAGTGAGCTGCATTGATTGCCACGTGAAAGAAGAGTGTTTTTGATGTTAGAACATTATAGCTTATACATTTGTGTAGGCTATAGTGGGGTAGCCCATAAGGGGTACAACCCAATTAGGGTTAGTACTTGTACCCAACTGTTTCATAGTTCATTCATTCCTCGTTTCTTCTCATGGTATCGAGCAGGTTCCCTAGTGCGAACGATTCCTAGGGCCCACCACCACGATTTTTTTTTCCTGCCCGGAGCGCGCTTCGCTCCGGCCCGAGTCGCGCCCCGTGTGCTCTCCCTACCGTCGCGCCCTCGCTAGGCCCCTCACGGCCCCGTCACGTCGCCCTTAGCGGCCCTCTCACGGCTCCCTAGCGCCGCCCTTACGGCCCGTCGCGCCGCCCTTACGGCCCCTTGTGCCGCCCTTACGGCTCCTAACGCCGCCCTTACGGCCCCTCGAGCCGCCCTTAAGGCCCCTTACGGCCCCTCCCGCTGCCCGTCGGCCCCTTACGGCCCCCTCGCGGCCCCTCGAGCTGCCTTCCGCGGCCTCCTCACGGCCCGTCGCCGCCCTCGGCGGCCCCTCGTGCCGCCCTTCACGGCCCCTCCGCCGCCCTTCGCGGCCCCTAGCGGCCGGCCACCGCCGTCCCTGAGGCAGCAGCCACCGCCGTCTCTACAGCAGCAGTCGCCACAGCTCCTGCAACTGCTGCCGCGGCCGTCACCAGCCACACCAGCCGCCGAGCCGCCCAGCAGCCGAGCAGCCGAGCCGCCGAGCCGCCGAGCAGCCGAGCCGCCGAGTAGCCGAGCCGCCGAGCCGCCGAGCCGCCGAGCCGCCTAGCAGCCGACCGCCGAGCCGCCCGAGCCGCTGAGTCGCCGAGCCGCCCGAGCCGCCCGAGCCGCCGAGTCGCCGAGCCGCCCGAGCCGCCGAGTCGCCGAGGCGCCCGAGCCGCCGAGCCGCCGAATCGCCGAGCCGCAGTTGCTGCCGAGCCGCCGAGCCGCCCGAGCCGCCCTGTCCGGTAAGAGCAGCGCCTCTATCACTGCACTGCCCTTACCCTACTGCTCGCGCTGCTAGTCTACTGCTGTCATGGCTACCCCTAGTGTCCTCGCCTTTGACGCTGAGGGTCGGGCCATTCACTTTGACGTCTGGATAGATGATCTGCAGCTTTTCATACAGTGCGATAGGGCGGACGGTCTCTCCCTCTTCTGGTACCTCTCCTGCCCCTGCTGCTGATGCTGACGCCACTGTTTGCTCACAGTGGGCCACACGCGATGCTGCTGCACGTCTTGCTGTGCGTCGCCACCTGCCTACCTCTGAGCGTGCGCACTTTAGCCAGTACAAGAGTGCTCAGACCTTGTACGACGCTGTAGTTGCATGCTACTCCTCCCCTGCCACTGCTGCACTGAGCCGCCTCATGCTACCATACCTCTTCCCTGACCTTGCTGCCTTCCCCACAGTCGCTGACCTCATTACGCACCTCCGCACTAGTGACACTCGCTACCGCGCTGCGCTTCCTGCTGAGTTCTGCGCCAAGAACCCCCCCCCCATGTACATCACCCTCTACTACATAGTCACCCGGCTCCCTGACTCCCTTCGCGTAGTCAGGGACCACTTCCTCTCAGTTTGCCCCACCACTCTCACCGTTGACCTCCTCGAGAAGGCCCTCCTAGCAGCAGAGAAGAGCATAGTCGCTGTAGGAGCCTCTCGTGGTGACCCTCGCACCCTCGTCTTTGAGGGGTGTTCCCCCTCCCCCCTTTTGCCCTCTGTTGCCTCTGCTGCTGCGGCCGACCTCGTTGGCTTCGAGTCGGTCGGCGCTGCGTCTGCCCCTAGCGGGAGACGCCGCCCCGGCAAGGGCAAGGGGGGCAAGGGCGTTGGAGGGGCTGACGGGGGCGGTGGAGGTGGCGGTGGAGGCAGTGGAGGGGGTGGGGGTGGTGGTGGGAGTGGTGGCGGGGGTGGAGGTGTAGGTGGCGGCAGTGGAGGTGGAGGCGGAGGCGGCGGTGGCGGTGGCGGTGGGAGCGGAGGTGGCGGCGGTGGAGGAGGCGGCGGCGGAGGAGGTGGAGCTGGTCGGGGTGGCGCTACGCAGAGGGTCGGCTCCGGAGGTGGTCAGCGCCAGCAGCAGCGGCAGCAGCAGCGCACCCGTGACATCCCCCCCCCTCAGCAGCTCCGTGAATGGTACGCTGCACGCCAGCGGGGTGGGGGTACTGGTCCGTGCACCTACGTCCTACGCACCGGCGACCGTGCGGGTGAGCAGTGCGGGGGTGCGCACCCCACCCAGCGCTGCTTTGGCCGCCTGACGGACGCTTGGCGCCACCAGTTCCCTGAGGCCACTGAGATCCCTCGCTGGGGCGAGCTGTCTAGGGCGGGCGTAGCTATCTTTGACCTTGACTTTGATGCTATTCTTGCTGCCATGTATGCTGTGACTATTAGTGATGAGGGTGACTGTTACCTGTGTTTTCCGCCCGACCCGAGCATTGAGACTACTGCTCTAGGTACTGGTGAGGCTGCTGCTCTAGGTGCTAGCGAGGCTGTTGCTCTAGGTGCCAGTGCGTCTGCTTCCTCAGGTGCTGGTGAGTCTGCGCTCTCAGGTACCGCGTCAGCTTTGGCCTCCCACACCTTCACCCTTGACTCGGGGGCTTCTCGCTCCTTCTTTCGAGATCGCACCACACTCACGCCGCTTGGTCGGCCAGTTGCAGTCTCTCTGGCAGACCCCTCTGGGGGTCCTGTCCTTGCTCACTTCTCCACTGTCCTCTCGTGTCCGGCGGCCCCCTCTAGCACCTTGTCTGGTCTTTACCTCCCCTCGTTCTCTACGAACTTGGTGAGTGGTGCTGACCTAGAGGATGCGGGGGTTCACCAGTTCACTCTTGCAAGTCAGCGGGTGACCCACTGCACGGACGCTCGGACAGGTTGACACCTGGCTACGTTTACACGTCGGCCGGGGTCGAGCCTGTACACACTGACCACTGAGTCTCTTTCAGTCACTGCGTCTGGTCAGGTAGCTTCGTCGGGTCAGGTGTCTGCTGCAGCGTCCAGGTCTGGTCCAGCGTCTGCCCCCTGCTCGTGTCGCCTCCTGTCTCACGAGACTCTCCTCTGGCACCACCGCCTTGGTCACCCCTCCCTGCTTCGTCTCCGAAGCATGGCCTCCCGTGTCCTTGTCTTTGGTCTTCCCCGATCCCTCCCTCCCCTTCCTCCGGGGCCTGGCCCTACCTGCGTCCCCTGTGTCGAGGGGCGGCAGCGGGCTGCCCCTCACTCCTCCCAGTTTCATCCGACAGAGGCCCCGCTGCAGACGCTTCACATGGACGTGTGGGGCCCGGCCCGCGTCCGTGGACAGGGTCACGAGCGCTACTTCCTGCTGGTGGTTGACGACTTCTCGCGTTACACCACAGTCTTCCCCTTGCGCAGCAAGGGTGATGTCACTGAGGTGTTGATCGACTGGATCCGCGCAGCTCGTCTCCAGCTCAGGCAGAGCTTCGGCTCGGACTTTCCTGTTCTGCGTCTGCACTCTGACAGAGGCGGAGAGTTCTCCTCTGGCCTTCTGCGAGCCTACTATCGTGCACGAGGCATCCGCCAGACCTTCACGCTTCCGGACTCTCCACAACAAAATGGGATTGCTGAGCGCCGCATTGGCATGGTCATGGACGTCGCCCGTACGTCCATGATGCATGCGGCTGCCCCCCATTTTCTGTGGCCGTTTGTGGTTCGGTACGCGGCGCATCAGATCAACCTTCAGCCCAGGGTCTCCAGGCCGGAGACCTCCCCGGCTTTTTTGTGGACGGGGAAGGTTGGCGATGCGTCTGCGTTCCGTGTCTGGGGATCTCGGGCGTTTGTCCGCGACTTGTCTGCGGACAAGTTATCCCCTCGTGCTGCTCCTTGCGTCTTCCTTGGCTTCCCCCCTGACGCGCCTGGGTGGCAGTTCTACCACCCCAACTCTCGCCGTGTTCTGTTGTCCGAGGACGTCACGTTTGACGAGTCGGTCCCCTACTACCGTGGGTTCCCCTACCGCACTCCGTCCCTCCCCCCACCACCGCTCTTCCTTGTGCCAGGTCCCCCCCTGGTAGACCCCCTCCCCCCTCAGGGTCCTGCCCCTTCAAGTGTGTCCCAGGTAGACGCAGTCGAGCCTGTCGAGGTTACTGGTGACTCTGGTGCTGCTGAGGGTGCTGAGCCTGGGGGTGCTGACTCTGGGGGTGCTGAGCGTGTGGGTGCTACACCTGGGGGTGCTGAGCCTGAGGGTGCTACAACTGGGGGTGCTGAGCCTGGGGGTGCTGAGCCTGGGGGTGCTACCGCTGGGGGTGCTGAGCCTGGGGGTGCTGAGCCTGGGGGTGCTGAGCCTGGGGGTGCTACGCATGGAGGTGCTGAGCCTGGGGGTGCAGAGCCAGAGGGAGCTGGGCTTGCTCGTGTGGCGTCTGGCGGTGCTGGGCCTGGAGTTTTTCCGGGTGCTTCGTCTTGGCGGGAGCCACTCTCTCCACAGGAGCTACGCTAGTGGTTTGCCGGGCGCTGGAGGCGTGCTGCTGGAGCTGGAGGTTCTTCGGCTACTGAGGGTGCTGGTGCCGCGGGTCCCGGAGGTGCTCGTACTGTGAGTACTGGAGCTGCTGGGCCTGCGGGTACGAGTGGAGCTAGAGGTGCTGAGGGTGTTGGCGCTGAGGCTACTGCTGTCGGTCCTGGAGGCGGTCCTGCTGGGGGTACTACTGGTGCTGCTGGAGGTACTGGAGTTTGAGGTGCTGCTGGCGCTGGTGCTGCCGCTGGGGGTACTGGTGCTGTCCCTGCTGTGTCTGGAGTCGCCGCGCGGCCTCGGCCGTACTTCGTTCCGCTCCTTCAGCAGGTTCTTGGTCTCCCGCCTTCTACTGGTCCTCCTCCTCTCTTAGAGTGTCCACAGCCTGTCCCGTCACAGTTACAGTTACAGACGGACTCCCCACTGCCTGCTGCTTCTCCCTACACTGGTCCTACTGGAGGTCTTGCTGAGCGTCGTGAGCCTGCGTCTCGCCCTGCGTCGCCTGTCCATGCTGCTCGCACTAGTGGTCGTGGTTCGCGTCAGCGTCCTCCTCCTGTCCCTGGCACGCACCGGAAGTCTCTGCGTCCGTCCACTGCTCCTCTGCGTGCCCCTTTGCCTTCTCCTCCTGAGTCCTCTCTTCCTACTCTTCCCGACCCGGAGTCGGACTCTCTTCGTGCTGCCAGTCCTACTGTCACGCGTCTCCTTGCTACTGTCGTCACTGACCCTTCCTTTGAGTCCACTGCTGCGTCTGCCCTAGTTGCTGAGCTCGTCGACTTTGCTGCTCGCTGTCGTCTAGAATACACTGCTAGTCTTGTCGCTGAGTCTGAGTCTGTCTGTCCTCCGTCCGTCGGGGGTGAGTGTGCCCTTGGCACGGACGTCCTTGAGGACAGGCAGGAGGAGTTCCAGTGTCTGGCTGCTGCTTCACCTCATCTCGTGTCCGTACTGCTTACCCCTGAGGGAGACCCGGATGCACTTGACATCCCGACTCCGCGCTCTTACGCGGAGGCGATAGAGGGTCCCTACTCCTCTCAGTGGCAGGCAGCTATGGACACAGAGATGGCTTCCTGGAAGTCCACAGGCACCTACGTCAACGAGGTTCTTTCGCCTAAGGCGAACATCGTCAGTGGCATGTGGATTTTCAGGGTGAAGCGGCCGCCGGGTTCTCCGCCTGTCTTCAAGGCGCGTTACGTGGCTCGTGGCTTCAGTCAGCGGCAGGGAGATGACTACTTTCAGACCTTCTCTCCCACCCCGAAGATGACCACTCTTCGGGTACTGCTGCACATAGCTGCTCACCGCGACTACGAGCTGCACTCTCTTGACTTCAGCAGTGCTTTCTTGCAGGGCAGCCTGCACGAGGAGATCTGGCTGCGTCGCCCACCTGGCTTCACTGGGTCTTTTCCTCCTGGCACCCAGTGGAGCCTCCGGCGGCCAGTCTACGGTCTCCGCCAGGCACCGCGTGAGTGGCACGACACATTGAGGACTACACTTGCGCCTCTTGGGTTTGCTCCCTCTACTGCCGACCCGTCGCTGTTTCTGCGCACCGACACTTCTTTGCCGCTGCTCTACATCCTCGTGTACGTCGACGACTTGGTCTTTGCCACAACTGACACTGCTGGACTCGCCCACGTGAAGTCCGAGCTGCAGAAGAGACACACGTGCACAGACCTGGGTGAACTGCGCAGCTACCTTGGCTTGCAGATCACCCGGGACAGAGCACGGCGCACTATTACCCTGACTCGGTCACACATGGTGCAGCAGGTCCTTCAGCGCTTCGGCTTCACGTACTCCTCGCCTCAGGCCACTCCTCTGCCTACTCGCCACTCGCTCTCAGCCCGCCGTTGGATGAGTCCGTAGAGTCGAGTGGCCCGTACCCAGAGCTTGTTGGCTGCCTCATGTACCTGATGACCTGCACACGACCTGACCTTGCATACCCTCTTAGCATTCTCGCACGCGATGTTGCTCCTGTGAGACACAGACCTGAGCACATGGCTGCAGCGAAGAGGGTGTTGCGCTACTTGTGCAGTACGTCGGGCATGGGGCTTGTGCTTGGAGGGCAGAGTCCAGTGGTCCTCACTTGGCATGCAGACGCTTCTTGGGCTGACGACCAGGCTACGCAGCGGACGTCACAGGGTTACACCTTCAGCCTTGGTTCCGGCTCTGTTTCGTGGCGGGCTACTCGCTCATCTTCTGTTCTCGGCTCCAGTTGTGAGGCTGAGATCTACGCAGGAGCCATGGCTGCACAGGAGCTTCGCTGGCTCACCTACCTGCTGACTGACCTCGGAGAGCCGCCTCGTTCTCCTCCAGTGCTATACGTAGACAACAAGGCCATGCTGGCCTTGTGACGGGAGCAGAGACTGGAGCACAGAACGAAGCACATTGCTCTTCGCTACTTCCTTGCTCGTGAGCTGCAGCAGCGTGGTCAGCTGCGTCTTGCGTACGTGGCCTCTGAGGCCAACACTGCTGATATCTTCACCAAGGCGCTTGCGCCTTGTGATCATCAGCGCTTCTGTACTCAGCTGGGTCTTGTACCTGCCTTGCCTCACTTGCTCACCTCTTGACCTTGCTTGTACTGTTAGATATATATATACACCTGCTCTTGCTTGTCTAGCCTTATATATATATGTACTCCTACATGTGAACTGGCCTTGTGGCCTTGAACTTGTGCTCGGAATGTGTGGTGACTTTGTGATCCACCCTGAGCTTGCTTTGCTTTTCTTTGCTTGACTGGTCTTGTGACCCCTTGTTCTCCCCCACTTTGCCTATGGGGGTGTGTTAGAACATTATAGCTTATACATTTGTGTAGGCTGTAGTGGGGTAGCCCATAAGGGGTACAACCCAATTAGGGTTAGTACTTGTACCCAACTGTTTCATAGTTCATTCATTCCTCATTTCTTCTCATTTGAGACGTCTAAAAAATGAGCTGTGTTGAATGCCGTACTCCTTGCTCTCATCGAAGTGGTCAAAGAACCCTTCTCCTGTCGTCAGCCAACACGGGATCAAATTCCCTGGCCTGTAGTTTGCCTGGAGGGATGGCATGCAATAGAAGGGCAGCAAGGAAACATCAACGAGCTGCCCCGAACATAGTTCCAGCCTGGGAGTTTGTGTTTGGGCATGAATGGGAAAAAATGGTGATCCTCCAGTGTGGTGGAAGCAGGGCTTAGAACAGACTACTGACCCCAAGGCAAGCGCAAGGAAATAGGACACTCAGCCTTACATCCCTCAGAGCATGCTGACACGTTTCTCAGACTTGATTGTTCGCAGAGTTCGATCCACAGAGATTATTGTTCAGATGTGCACACGCAGGGAGCATGAGTCTCACCACTCCTGATCATCGATCATGCTATGCCATCCCGAACGCCCTCAGCTCCTCGCGGATTTGAGCCGACTCATAAAACAGTCTTTGCTTTGAACCAACAAACAATCAATGCGTCGACTCAAATGGTAGTCTTTGAGCCGACCCGAAGAATATGAGGCTCACCACTCCTGGTCCTCGATCATGCTCTTTGTCATCCCAAACACCCTCAACTCCTCGTGGCTATGGTGCATGTGGCTGTGGTGCATGCATGCAGGCAATACTGCTACGTGGTGTGACAAAGGCGGAATGAGGCTCACCACTCCTGGTCATTGATCATGCTCTCTGTCATCCCAAACGCCCTCAGCTCCTCGCGGCTGTTGTGCAAGCACAAGCTGTACCTGTGGGAGGACGTGGATGGATGAGTGAGGGGGGGGGGGCGCAAGTGAGTCGAATGGGGCGTGCAAAGGTGAGGCCCTCAGCTCCTAAACTGTGGTGCATGCGCAGGCTGTACCTGTGAGAGGACGTGCAAGGGTGAGTGGGAGGGCACGTGCATGGATGATAGATAGAGGACGTGCATGGGTGAGAGGAGTGGGACAGGGAAAGAGGAGGAGATAGGAGAGAAGGGGAAGAGAAAAAGTTGCAGGCTGCATGCTCAGAGGTGATGCGTGTACTAAAAACAAAGAAGAAAGGAAAGGCCATAATGGCACGAGGGAAAAGGCTCAAAACAATCAGACACCGAGGTAAGTGATGAAGGGATGGGGTGAATGCAGCGAACGGAACGTGAGGAGAAACGCATGTAAGAGACAGAAAGAGGGAGTAGGTTAACAAAGAAAAGAAGTGCATGCGTGTGAATGAGAGTGCACGACCAGTATCACGTACTCCCATGGCCAATCCCACATACTCATCACAAAAAACCTTGGTTTTTGAAGGGGGTTCGAAGGGGGGTACAGTTCAGGTGTTTTGGTTGGCGAAGTTCCGAAGCCAAAGCGCGACCAATCACGGAATGAAATCGGACCGCGTTTGTTTGTCGAAGTCTGGATCGAATCCGCGACTCCGGTACATTGCCGTTTATTTGAAGCATGCCAAATTTGTTGTGATTTTGCAATTGGTTTTTTAAGCTTTGACTTCCCTAAAATGTTTCTGCTTGAAAATATGCTGGCCATTTTATTACAAGATAAATGCATCACATTTGATACTTATTAAGGAGATAGGTACTGTCCAGATGGAATGCCTTCACCACATGGACGTGGCGGAGCAGCGCTTCAATCGGAATCACAGAGTACGCGTACATTCCTGTCGTCCACTTGAGGCGAAGGCATCCTGTTGTTGTATCCTCTCCGCTTGCATTCCAATATCTAACTTAAGCCAGCTCCTCCCTCTCTCCACGTATTTTTGTATGGAACAACAGAAGCAACCTTGCATACCACTCCTCTCTCCGACCATACCTTACACCCTCCACTGCAACATCCGAGTACCATGGCCTCTCAAAATAGTCAGGGGTCGCTCGAACGAAGTGAGAAACTCTTGAGAAGCTGGCGTCGTCTGCTGCAGGGATTGCCAGCGATGCATGGGTCTGCATAACAGTTGATGTTAGTCATGTATGATACGAGGCAGCCAAACGATGGTTGATTGCATAAACTTGCAACTACTTACTCGAATCTTGGTGACGCATCCTGCATAACGCATAAGCGCATCCTTGAGGGCAGCTTGGGCACGAGGGTGTTGCTTGGCCCACTTCCTTGCAAACCAGTTGGTGGAGGTGGGTTCTTGTGGTAACTCCACTGGGAGGAAGTATGACTCCTTGATGAGCGTCCTGTCAAGAAACTAGCGTGACTTAAGAGCCATGGCTAGTGAGGTAGGAGAAGATCGAGTTGAAGGAAAGTATCGAGCAATTTTGAGAAGGAGAATGAGGGTTTCACTATAGAAAGTTGTACAAGATATAGTGAAGGAAAAGGGTGCACCACCTAACATGAAGGCAATATAACTACACTAGGTCTACACTACAGGCAGTTATAGTAATGTATACAATTACATTCTGACACGTCCGTGTGTCGGTCTCAATCGCCTGCCAACATATGCTATTGTTATTATTACATTCTGCATTCATATCCATGCAATTCAAGCACTAAACAGATTTACCTGCCGCATGGCGGTGTCCCGGCCAGCAGGATCATCCACCGGCACCACATCCGGAATGCGCCTAGCATGGAACTTCATGATCTGCCCATCTACATTGCGCTTGTTGGACAGACGGTAGATCCTCTTTACCAACGGTCCGTGCAAGTGCTCGAACATGTTGGTGCTGAATTCAGTCACATGACCCGCGCGACGTATGGAGTCAACGTAGTGCAACATGAGATGTGTTTTCACAAGGCACCAAGAGGATGGCTGCTTTGGAAACGTAGCCTGCAACTGCTCAACGAGTCTGATGGGAGTGGGAGATGACAACACATGCAATCACAGAGTCTACTTATTCATATGGTTTTCCTATTCCTGATCCTTTCCTATCAAAGTTTAGCACCAAACATCCTCACAAGATTGCCTACTACAAGAGCACATTTACAGTAGCCAAGCATTCATCCCATGCACGGGGGTTTACATGCGTGGTATTATTACCGAGAGGTCATCTTCTTCAGCTCCCGGAGGGACCGCTCAGTGTGCCCCTGAGGCTGGGAGCACAGGATGTACCAGCCAAGATAGGCACGAACGGCATCCATCTGGGGCTGGAGAAGCAGGCCTGCAAAAATAAACACCATGACCTGCAAAGAATGTGGATAGCAGCAAAGGGGAGGGTGAGCACAGATGGTGTGAGGAGTTGGGACAAACAATGGCAGCATGAGCAGACTGCTTGAGGGTTTAGGCTAGGACAAGCAACAAGGAATGGAGGGTTCATACCTGCATGACGGCCCTGTGCTCATAGGCCGCCACACATGCTCTGGTCTCGAAGTAGGCGCTCTCCGGCAGGCGCATGTGATTCAGGCGCGTGCGGTCGCGAATGAGAGACAGGCGCCTGCCCATACACATCAGTTCAGCGGTGGCAAAAGGGCAGAAACATGTCAGTAATAGGACAGAACTTATGGTTTGAGTAAATGTGACGAAGAGCAACGAATCCAATCCCCAAAACACTGACCTGTCCATCTGCTTCACACGCCGCTTCTTCATCTTGCGCACGACAGCCACAATGTGGCTCATGATGCCCAGGTCCGCCTGGTGCATGATGTAAGGCATCACCACGAGGTAGGGATTGCCCCACGCGGTCCCTGGGACATCCCACTTCCAGAGCACGCACTGGAAATGGGGATGTGGTGGGGAATGGAGGAGAGATGTACGTGAGAGTGGATAGCTAACCTAAACCACAAGTGGGGTGAGTTCAATGGGGCAGAGCACATCTGGCAATTCATGACGGGGTGAGCGAGAGCATAGACTACTCATGGGCCGGGGAAACAGGTCACTCACCTCAACAGGGTAGGTAGAGTAGGCCTTGCACGGGTCAGCCTGGCTAGTTGTCGTCCCAGCCGCCTCGTTAACGATCCATTGTTGCTGTTCAGGCGTGCGCGGCGTGTTCCGTGCCTTGACAGCACTCAGATGCTCGTGTTGTAGCACGGGGGTGAGGGATGGGATAGAAAAGGTAAGGGTGGTAGCTATGTGGGTTCTATCAGGCGACCCACAAACGAGAATGTATTTGAATGCGTGCAGATGGCATGTGACCTCACATTTGCAGCATAGCAGATGCTGCACGGCATCCGCGATCCGTGCGAGAGTGTGCAACTGATCTTGCCGCTCTCGGGGTAGTCGCACACCCAGGCGTACAGCAGGGGCCGCACGGTTTGCCAATCACCGAAAGGGTCCCTGAGACGGAACCCGCTGCAAGGAACAGGTAGAGGGGCAACATGAATTCGGGTTACGGCTTTTAGGGAGGAACGACGAGGGGCAAAGGGCCATTCTACATACAGAGAGGGTTTGCATACCATGCAGGTGGTGAGATGATGTCTTAGCAAGATGCAAACCGAGTACGGACCTGGCGATGCCATCAAGAAGCGGCTGCAGCACGGTGATGACGCAACGCTGGAAGAGCATCACCTTCTCCACGGCAGACATTGCAGACGGGGGGATAGGAAGGAGGGCAAGTAGTGTGTGCCCGGCTTTCCCCCATCGCTTGGCCTGGGAGATGTCGGCCAGCGTCATCATGAGCGGCCACGCCTTCTTCCGGCCGTTGATGCTCATGTGCGTCACATCCAAATATAAGATGATCCCCCCCACAACTTCAGACCAACCGAAGTGTTCCTGCAGTGCACGACAAAGCGGCAACGGACACACGGTTTAGGGCTCAAGATGCTCTTGACAGATCAGTGCAGCGATGGAGGCATGAGGAAGGATTGGGTTTGGGGTGGCAACGTGGTCTTTCCTTACCTGAGCATCGTCCTGTTTCAGGCGTGGTATAGCGACGGCCGCCTGCGTCAGGGTCCTCATCAACACGCGCCTTGAGTTTGAAGCCGGGCGCGTTGTTGGGATGTCCAAACATTTCAGCGAATGCCTGGTGTACGGTGGCGAAGGCAGGTGAGAGGAGAGGCATGGTTAGTGGCGGTGAAGGTGGGTGTACGGTTAATACAAGGATAACTACGTACATGCAAACCCTGTGTGCCTCATCATCATTTCACGGCCTTGAATGCAAAGTCGGCTTACCTGGGCTGAGTTCTGAAAGAGCAAGCGCTGTGGTGGATGACCGTCAATCTCGAAGGTCGCCACCGACCATCCGCGATTGAGCCCTGCCAAACGCTCCATCTCGAACCGCTCCAGATCCTTACAGTTCCGGAGCTCCGAGATCACAAGAGGCGCAAGGCCGGGCTCTACGACTAGCTGAAGCAGGCCGTTGATGTCAACCTCGGCCATTCCCATTCCGCCATTCACGCGCCGAACGAAATGCAGCAGCTTCAACGCGAGTGGATTGAGGGGCGTGGCATTGCTCTGTCCGGAGATGATTGTTGGCGGCGCGGCATGACTCCCTTCGGGCCGGCTCTCAGGATGGTCAGTCGTCTCAGCCGCAGGAGCTCCTGGTTGTGGTTGATGTTCATCTTCAGGAGGCCCCTCGTTCACGTCGTTGGGAGTTTCGTCAACGTGAGCTTCAGGCACGCGTGGAGGACCGCTCACACTGACGGCGTTGGATGCGTTAGACGGTGTAGGTGAACCGGGAGCGGCTGGAGCGTCCGACAGAATGTCGTGGACGAATAGCAGAGCGTGAAGACCGGCGGTCGGTGCAGATCGCGTCGGCCTTGCCACGGCGGATAGTCCTTGGCAAGGGGTCCGCCGTGACTTATGACCGCCATAAACTTGGGCGTTGGGGAACCATCTGTTGCAGAACTCGCAGACGACGACTGGTAAAGAGCCCATGTGTTACGGATCCGTTGTAGAGTCGAGAAATCGCCTATGAAGCTACTAGCCGTGATGAAGCTTGTGAACGTATTAAGTACTCCGTTCAAGAAGCCTGTGACAGCTACACGATCATCGCCAATGCGCGCACTGTGGTGGGCGGCTTGTATTACTGCACGACTGGCACTTGACATTGGCGCTAATGTTTATGACTGCCTAACGATGTCGAGCCGCGTGGTCGTTACCAGGCACGATACAGACCGCCCACCTCACGGGCCGTCTTCCCTACAAGGCGTGTCGCCCCCGTTTAGAGCGACCACGACGTGAGCAGAGGAGAATGCGGAGGATCTTAAGTCTCACGGTCGTATGTGTGCGTCGCGAGCACGGTGAGAAGAACGTGCCTATTGAGTCAAGAACTTGTGTTTAGGAACCGTGCGTGAGAGTCGAGGGGGATGAGGAAGAGCGGGAAGAGATCCGTTTGGATCTGTGATTGTGTCGCGAATCGATATAGGGGGGAAATCAGAATCACGTAGGTGAGCTCAAGAGGCTTCAAACAAACATGGAAATGCAAATGTACAATTACAACTTAACAAGACACTCAAGTCATTCATAACTAGTAAACATTCATATCCTTAGGACTGATGTTGAACAACCCTTACTTGACAACGATACGGGAAGTACCCAATAACTCCATGCCCTAACGTATGATTGTTGCGTCGAGCGAATACCTATAGCGTGTCTTCTCTCGAGGTGTAGTGTACCTCTACGCACCGTGCTGAATGAATATGCAAGAATGGATGACAATGTCGTACAATAACACAACGATTTCAATGTCCATGCAATGTTGGATGCCAATGCAACACCATACCACAACGGATTCACCATGTCGCGCAACCCTCAGGCCTGAACGCTGCATCGTCGCACAGTCTAACCATGGCTGTCGATAACGCATCTACGCTTGTGCGTTGGGCCTGTGCTTCATACTACTCCTTCTAAGCACCTTGTTTAATGTCTGTGCAAGAATGGATGCCAACGCAACACCATACCACAACGGATTCACCATGTCGCGCAACCCGCAGGCCTGAACGCTGCATCGTCGCACAGTCTAACCATGGCTGTCGATAACGCATCTACGCTTGTGCGTTGGGCCTGTGCTTCATACAACTCCTTCTAAGCACCTTGTTTAATGTCTGTGCAAGAATGGATGCCAATGCAACACCATACCACAACGGATTCACCATGTCGCGCAACCCGCAGGCCTGAGCGCTGCATCGTCGCACAGTCTAACCATGGCTGTCGATAACGCATCTACGCTTGTGCGTTGGGCCTGTGCTTCATATAACTCCTTCTAAGCGCCTTGTTTAATGTCTGTGCAAGAATGGATGCCAATGCAACACCATACCACAACGGATTCACCATGTCGCGCAACCCGCAGGCCTGAACGCTGCATCGTCGCACAGTCTAACCATGGCTGTCGATAACGCATCTACACTTGTGCGTTGGGCCTGTGCTTCATACAACTCCTTCTAAGCACCTTGTTTAATGTCTGTGCAAGAATGGATGCCAATGCAACACCATACCACAACGGATTCACCATGTCGCGCAACCCGCAGGCCTGAACGCTGCATCGTCGCATAGTCTAACCATGGCTGTCGATAACGCATCTACGCTTGTGCGTTGGGCCTGTGCTTCATACCACTCCTTCTAAGCACCTTGTTTAATGTCTGTGCAAGAATGGATGACAATCCAACACCATACCACAACGGATTCACGTTTGTTACTATTGATAATCGTGTTAGAATGTCGTCCGCTGGCCCTAAACCATTGTGGCAAAGCCTGAAGTGCACAGTACATCTGTCACAAGTAATAATTCTGGACGGTCGTTGTGTGTGTGACGTAATAATCACCGATTAACTTACCCCAACCCCGTGGTAAACCATTTGCAACTTAGAGTTTGATGAAATGCATTGTTGTATGTTTGAATAAAATTTAGTGATTTATGCGTTGGCAACCGTGATTGGCCGACGCATCTCAAACGATTCCCTCCGCAACACAGTCATCAGCCAAGAGGTACTTCAGCCATTGAGCGGCTGAGATCGAGCGGTAGGTGGGCTTATGCTAGGGTGGCTACACGTACACCGTCCAATATAGCCTGATAGGGTTACATTACTCTCTCTAGTCTCGCAACCCACCCCAACCACCCTCGTGTCCCACCCACCTGCTTCCGTCACTCCCTGGACCAACACTTTGACGCTGCTCGTTGCCTTGACACACGCCTCTCCAGATCGGCCTTAGTGCGAAGCATAGTGGCTACTATGACAGATTTAGTTGAAGCGGCGGTTTTCGGAAACACATAACAGTGATAGACCATCGATAATCCCATCGTGGGATTCAGTTGCAGAACCCTTTCGAAACCAGCTCAACCCTTCCGCGCGATTTGCAACTTTGCTCCTCCTACAATCACCATGACACGTGCAACACGTAACCAAGCAATGGAGGAGGAACAGGCCGGCCGCCGCGCGACAAGGAGGACGTCTGAACAAATCGATAAGGAGTGTGGTGGCGGCGCTAAAAAAACTAATGCGTCCGTCGCTCGTGGCGTTGGGCAGAAAAAAGCGGCGGCAAAAAAGGTCGCGCGCGGTCAACAGGAGGCCGGCAAGAAAGCGGAAGTCAAGGGGCCTAAACCAACGCCACGCAAGTGTGTTTCTACAGTGAACAAAGATGCGGATGTTGCCTCTGCTGGAACCGAGCCCGGTCCGAGTAAAGACGGCACCACTGGCGGCAACGAAGATCCGGAGCGAGGGAGCGCGAGTCTTGCACTCCCGTCGGCGGAGATGGAGGGATCGGCGACAGAGGGAAATCACGGAGGCGATCCCCGCGTCGAGCATGCCGCAACCAAGGAGTCCGAGGCGGCGGCAACGCAACACCATCTGACGCTGCTCCAGCCGGCCGTGGTCGAAGTTTCTGCAGCCGTGCTGGATAAGGACAAGGTGGGGGAGCACGAGTCGGAGGGGCAGGTTGGTGGCTCTCCTCCTTCTGGTGGACGGGGGAGGCGTAGGCAGAGGAGGAGCGATGGGGAGGACGATTATGACACCGCCGTGCCCGGGGACCTCACCACGCGGGCGAAGATGCGGCAGACGACAGGCAGTGCTGACGACGCCAGAGGCGCGGAAGTTGGGACAACGCGAGGCGCTAAGGAAGCTAGTGGCAAGGCGGGCGGTCAAGCATTGCGCCAGAAGGGCCGACCCGCAGCAAGAAAAACATCCGGCGGAAGGAGAGGCAAGAAAGCACTGACGGGGACAAGGCAGAAACGGGGCGATGAACACCCTGGTGATGCGGAGGAGGAGGAGGATGAGGAGGAGGATGCGGAGGAAGAGGAGGATGAAGAGGATGCGGAGGAGGATGACGCGGATGTTGGGAAGGATGAAAAAGATGAGAATGATGGCGGGGAGGACGAAGAGGAGGATGAGGAGGAGGAGGAGGAGGAGGAGGAGGAGGAGGAGGAGGAGGAGGAGGAGGAGGAGGAGGAGGAGGAGGAGGAGGAGGAGGAGGAGGAGGAGGATGTGGCGCCAGTGAAGGGACGGGGCGGGCGTGGCAGACGGGTGAGTGGTACAGGGAAGGTGGGGGGCCGGACTCGCCCTTCCCGAAAACGCGGGGCAGTTGACGCCGCGCGCGGCGAAGTAGCGGGCAAACAGAAGGCGCGTAAGGTGAAGGTTGAAAGTGAAGGGGGTGGTAAAAAGCAAGGGAGCCAGTGAGCAAAAGGGGATGGAGGAGGAAAGGGTGGCCGCGGCAAAGGGGTTCCAGTGGGTACCAGCAAGAAAGAACCGGCCGGTAAACGTCGCAGCGTCCGCCAAAGCACCCCGCGGAAAGGTGGCAACGAGAAGGCGCAGGCTGCCCCAAAACCGAAGGGACAGCAGAAAGGTGAGCATTGTGTCCAATAAAACTGGCGTGACGTGTTGAACCATCTGCTAAACCGTGCCAAAAAACACCCTTTTTCACATTGTTTCTCCCATGCAGGGAAGGAGAAGGTCGACGAATCTGCCAAGCAAGGTAAACCCTCTTGTCTCAAACCAGTACAACCCTGAACCCGATCTAAATTCAAACCTTTCTGAATATGCATGCATGTCTGGCCCCGCCTTGAAACCGATCGACTCTAATTTTTTTTCCGGCTCCCTCTACATCTCAGCCCCTTCGCGTTACAGGCATTGGGCCGCCCGTAAGTGTGCAACGAATGCATCTAACGAAGGCTGCCGGAAGAGCGAGTGTTACACCGCTCTCCTCCGGAGCACCAAGGTACTACACGCCATGGGCCGGCCCGAGCAAAGTCGCTGCGACGGCACCAGGCGCGCCAAGAGGAGAGGAATCCGAATCCCCTCCACCCGCCCCCGTCACGCAGTCCCCACTCGCCTCACCCTCGTACCAATTTCGGCAACTCCACGCTTCTCCTGTCCGGGGCAGGGCGGTCTCCCCTCTCGCCGATCCTTCGCGCGGGCATCAGGTAGGCAGTTATGCCAATCCCTTCCCTGAGCTCCCCTTTTCCCGCCCGCGTGATAGTGTGAGGGCACACGGGACTGCTGCAGAAGGCGTTGATCCCCTTGGCCAGAGGGGGGATTCTTCACACCCTTTTCCTCCGCTCATGGGTGCCCTAGGTGAAAGTGCGGATCACGAGCAGTTTGAAACACGGGAGGAGTTCCAGGCGCTGCGGTCTGAGATGTACGCCATGTTTGCACAGCTTGGCCTGCGTCGTGGAGTACCTGCCAGCTATGCCGGCGGGTAGGCAGCCCTGCCTATGGTTGGTACCCCGCCGCCGATGAGCGCCGTGGACAAGGCACGAATGGCGGACAAACCCATTCCCGGTATGTGGCAGGCCACATGGGGAGGGTTGGGGTTGACGTGGCAACAAGGGCGGGGTTGGGGCTGATGTGGCGGTTTCGAAGGGAACACGGGAGCGGCGCGTGACGAGGCGACGCGTATCAGGTGGGTGGGGGGTGACGTGGCATGGGGTGTGTGGGTGTGACGTGGCAAGTGGCGCGGGTTGTTGGTGGACGTGGCGGATGCGGGTTGGGTGTGACGTGGCAAAAGGTGAGGGTTGGGATATGACGTGGCGGTGTGAAAGGGTGCAAGGGAGTGCCGCATGACGGCGCGAGGCGTTTCAGGTGGGTGGGGGGTGACGTGGCTCTTGGTGGGGGGTGTGACGTGGCAAGTAGGGCGGGTTGTTGGCAGATGCAAAAGGGTGTGACGTGGCAGAATGTGAGGGTTGGGGCTGACGTGGCGGTTTGGAATGGTACACGGGAGCGGCGCGTGACGAGGCGACGCGTGACAAGGCGACGCGTGTCAGGTGGGTGGGGGGTGACGTGGCATGGGGTGGGAGGGTGTGACGTGGCACGTGGGGCTGGTTGTTGGTGGACGTGGCGGATGCAGGAGGGTGTGACGTGGCACGTGGGGCTGGTTGGTGAACGTGGCGGACAAGGAGGGTGTGACGTGGCACGTGGGGCTGGTTGGTGGACGTGGCGGACAAGGAGGGTGTGACGTGGCGGAATGTGAGGGTTGGGGATGACGTGGCGGATGCAGGTGGGTGTGACGTGGCGGAAGGTGAGGGTTGGGGATGACGTGGCGGTTAGAAATGGTACACGTGACCACTGCGCATGACGAAGCGAGGCGTGTCAGGTGGGTGGGGGGTGACATGGCTTGTGGTAGGGGGGTGTGACGTGGCAAGTGGGCCGGGTTGTTGGTGGACGTGTCGGATGGCGCAGGGTGTGACGTGGCAAGTTCAAACAGTGTTGCTAGTCACCATCCCATGGTCACGCGGCCACCCTCATAACTGCTGGTTTCTCTCTTCCATGTCGTGTTGTATACCTTACACCCCTGCGCAGAACAAAGCCTACTTAGTGTGCTCTCAGCTCATGTTTCTGAACCCGCCGGAGAAAATACAGTACTACCCTGCACCGGAGGAAGTGTTCGAAGCGTTCTCTGTCCACTTGTCTGCAGAAGGGCTCGAGGCAATGAAGCTGCTGTGGTTGCACAATGACAAGTCCACCATGGGAGTCTTCAACCACCAGCTGTCCTCAACAAGGTCAACTATCAACTCCACCCTCAGGCCAGCAGCATACACCGGCATGGGCCTTGCCGATTACAGCCATCTCGTGAATAGCCTGCCCACTGAGCTACACCCAACGACCTGGTTCGACGACGATCAACTCCTAGCCAAGTACAGAGATGGTATGTGCAGTGCAACTCGAAAACACAATATGCCCTACCATATGCCCCTTGGCAGCTACATATCACCGTGCGATGTGGCTCACCCTGACTCTCATCCCCCCATTTGATTTCTCTACAAAACCCTTTCCAACCCATACCCTCCCTGCCAAAAAGCAGAACAGCGGGCTCTCAACTGGCACTTTGACAAGGCCACCGGGACACCCTTCAGCAACCCCTTGTTCGCTTATGCGTTCAAGCTCTCCTTCAAGAGGGGCGGGGCGGTGTTCACCAAGTTCAAGAGCCGCATGGTGGCATGGGGCCTGTTTTCGGTAAGGATGTAGATATGTGTTTGTACCCCCATGCCTCATCCCCTTAACCCCTTGCCTGTACTTCAGCTAAAACCCTGGTCGATTAGGCCTTTGCAGTTACGTAGATAGTGACGACTGCATCACCGCTTTCAGTTGCCTCATTTACCCGTAACCTACCCTCCTCATAAACCATCCACCCAACCCTACACCACATTGCAGATCGAATGGCCCCTTCTGCAGGATAAGCGTCGCAAGCGAATAAGTAGCCAGCCGGAGCAGAACAGGCCAGACTACCAGGAGTGGTGCGAAAAGGTCAAACAGATGATCCATTTTGCTATCGTGGAGCGGAGGATCCCCCACGATCCGGCTATGGGTGCGTTCGTCTTTCCAAACAAGTTCCTCATCGACGACGGCGACCTTGGAGATGTCGTCCTTGCCCACCGGGCGCTTTCAAGGCCCGCCAGTGCGTAGGCTATTTGACCTGGTGCTAAGACTGCTTGTTGCTAGAATGCTGAATAATGGTTCTTGTAAACCGCAATAATAAATGCAATTTTGAAATCCTCGATATCCAAAATGAACAAAAACAGAATTTAGTTTTGAATAATTTGGTCACGAATTTGCAACAAAACGGATTGCGCCCGAATGTCATCCGGAAAAGCTCGCGTGCCAAATTGGGACTTGAACCGAGCCAAACCTTGTCGCGAGATGTGTCTCGGAGCTCCTATCAAATGACTCCAACCGTCGGTCCAAATTGGCTCCGGATTTTTTTACGCGAAGACAATCGAAATCAAAATTCGTCCAAACTTGGCATAGGGTTTTTGTGATGCTCCTTCCAGCGCACCCGAAACGTATGTGGTAACCGGCATGTGCAGCCTGCCATACAAAACACTCGACCACTAAAGAGCAAGCAGCTCGACCTGCCATAGCGTACCTGCTGCCCGGCCCCGGCTGCATGATCATGCAGCCAGCGTTGGGGAAGTTGTAGAGCCCTTCGAACTGCTCGACGGTCCACTTGTACCAACGCATGAGGAAGACGCGCAGGGTGAGCCCGTGCGACACCAGCACGAGGTTCATGTTGCGCGCTGCTGCCTCCTCCTTCTGAAACCGCCCCACGTCTATGTCCGCTCTTAGTGTCTCGCGGAACCCTGGCTCACGAATGGGGGATGGGGGGTGGTAGGGAGATGGGGGGATTTGGTGGGGAAATGTGCTATAGCGATCCTGCCACACATCGACAAGACACCACACATGATTAGTTGCTTCAAGATGCATATCCATTGACCTGTGATCACAATCTTTCTCACTTCGCTTTCACATTGACTGTGTTGTACCGTCCAGCTCCGCACCGTTCAACAGCCACAGACGGCTGCATGCATGGTTGTGCTCAACAGGAGGCAACTCCCACTGGAGCGCTAGACGGGCCAATCTCACTGCAACTGCTTCCTCGGCGACTCTCACTCAACCCCTCACATGTTCATTCCCTCCCAACACGCACTCTGTAAGTAGTGTTTGCACATGCACTTCTTGCCTGTCCTTGTGCTCCTAAATGTGCACCAGTGCCATGGCTGCACCTGGACTTTCCCTGCATATTTAGCACGCCACGTGGCCCAGCTGAGTGGCGCGCGGATTTCACTTAGAAATGGAAGAGTGCCTTCAAACAAAAAAATAGCCCTGGTCCAACACGTCGGTGATCAACCATCCCTGACAGATGGCAAGTGATGGCCGACCCTGTCTCACCTCTTTGCAGTTGCACCGGCCACAACCACCACGTCACAAATTGTGCGAGGTACAAGCAGTCATTTTTAGCACAATAATATAAGTTGTAAAAGGAGTTGACATGTATTAGATTAACGGATAAGTGATGTATCCTCGTCAGTATACATATTCGATAAAAGGCTGGAAAATCAGTCCGGCTGAAATTCAGTGTTACAAAAATAAAAAGTTTGAAAGTTCTGCCGCGGTAAAAAAAAAAGGGGGGCTGAAAATAAGTGAAGTCAGACTTTTTATGCTGATATCTGAGGGCCTGCTTGTGCTACAACTAGTTGTAGCATCTTTCCAGGTTAGATCTTTCAATATTTTTTCACATGCTCTGCGGATTATACAAACGAATGCTCTCTTCTTAAAGCCCCTTAGCTTGCTCAACAGCCAACTGGAGAAAGCACGACGCGTCTGCAAAGGACTTAGGTTCCCAGTTACACCCACATTTCGCGCACCAAGAAACATTCCTATAGAAGTAGACAAAGCAACGACTGCTCTGACATGATGTGCAAAACAAGGAGCCTCTTGGAGGGTGTCACAGGATCGAATTCTCAATCGAAACTTGTCACTAAAACTGAATACAAGGCATTTTTATACTCGGAAAATACAAGGATAAACGAGATAAAACGAACCTTCGGGAACACGCCCTTCCCGATACTACAATCACAAGTGCGCACAAGCACGCAAGGCTATTGGCACTTGGGATTACGCCCAGATTACACCGTATACACCACTGTCGGCGCTGTCGGTGCCGTATAATAGGTATGTCGGTGGGAAAAGTAGGAAATAAGAGAAATAAATAGAAGGCTCTAGAAAATAGAATAGTAGGCCGATTGAGATGAGATAAAGACCAAAATAAAGAGGAGAAAAGGGAGAATAGGATAACGGAAAAATATAATAGTGAGAAAATATTATAACAGGGACGTCCTCTCACAGAGGGAATGTGATGGGCAGCACAAGTGACGCACTACTCAGCCCCTCCTGAATCTGCATAGGTCCAGAATTTGGGTCATCATACATCGCACGGACCTTGGTGTAGAGGCACAGACGAGCAGCACGCAGATCTGGCTGAACAGCCTTTAGCTGTACTTGCTCAACCCAAGACCTGTGATATCCAAAGAAAGGACATAAAAAAGGCACAGCCAGGAAGAGAATGATAGGTGAAACAAGGGCTAGATTATTAAGAGGGTATCAAGAGATATGGTTGAAGTCCTACCAGAAGTGGCTATGGCTGCAGGTTTCTCCTGCTGCTAGTGTGCGGCAGCAGGAATTGCACAAGACGACATAATGGCATAGGTTGAGGCGAAATCTAATTGGATCTCCCTCGAATCAAAGCGGATCTTGAAACACCGGTGGCACAGGAACAACAGGCACAGGCCGTAGTTGGCACAGCAGTGGCGGACACGAGAGGCAAGTAAATGATGGAGGCAAGGGCACTGTGGCTCTAGCACCAGACCAAGTATCCCCGTCATTGCATTTATCTCCGCAAGAAGGTGACATAAGGGTGTCCACTTCGATCTTGAGGAAGTCGAGCGTGGAGATAAGGGAAGCCAAGCTCTCGCTGCAGAGTTCCGGTTCACTATGTGTTCACACAAGACATGAGAATCACAAATTCAAATTCAAAAACAAAATCAATAATTGCAAATAGCACCATTTTCACTGCTGACCACAAGGTACCTCGAGATGCTTGTGCGCCAGAAGCAGCATGACTCGCGAAAAATCTTTGGCATCCACGGATTTTAGTTTCCAGCTGTCAACCAAATCACCAGCA
Organism: Closterium sp. NIES-65; assembly: GCA_948144175.1. Classification (NCBI taxonomy): domain Eukaryota; kingdom Viridiplantae; phylum Streptophyta; class Zygnematophyceae; order Desmidiales; family Closteriaceae; genus Closterium; species Closterium sp. NIES-65. The sequence continues at coordinate 1,533,503 of CANXME010002686.1, read as the reverse complement.
CCCTTTTTCGCGCTCGCCACTAGCGCCACGCCCTTCTCGCCATCTCCAGAGCAGCCACTACTACTACCAGCAGCGGCGGTCCAGCGGTCGCTGAGAAGAGAGGCGAAGAAGGGCGAGTAGTGCGAGAGTAGGGACGCGTTGCAAAGGAACTTCGTCCTCTCAGGCCCCACCAGCAGCGATACCATTCGCTCGCCACCCGCGCTGAGCGCCTGCTGCGCCCCGTGCTGACCGTGATGGGCGCCTAATTTCGATGGATTCTCCGAGTCCATGGCTATGCGAGGCGGGGTTCCGCAGAAGAGCTGGTCTTAATAGCAAGGATCACCCACTGATCTATTGAGTTGCTTGACGAGTTCAGGAATGTTGGAGGGCAATGAATTGCTGCCACGGTTCCCTTACTCGTGCCGCCTAGACGAGTCGAAGCTTGGCAGAATGAGGTCAATTCGAGGAGAACTGCGGCCACTAGTAGTGTCACAATAGGGGTACCGCGTTACCTAGATAAGCCTCATTCTAGCCAAGAGACTTCGAATTCGACCCCCCCAACATGCAGATTCGCTAGCTGACCTCGTCCTCCCAAAATGGTTCCCCGATACCAGGAAAGCTGTATGGTACATTAAAATTTATGTAGCACCTGTATCACATAAGTTCAGAAAAACCGAATCCAAATCTAAATGTGCAAGAGAGTGGGCGGCATCTGCCTGCTTGCTTCGTCGGCTTGATTTCGTTTAGAGGCTAAGGGAGCCGTGGCATGTATCTTACCGTGTTCCCCCGGATAGAAGACCCCCCCAAAATACAACACCCCCGGGTACCTAATACGGGGGGGGTCTTTTATTTAACCTCAGAAACGTTATACCCCCCCCTTTGGGGGGTAATTTATATAAGACCCCCCTTGTCCCCTATAGGGGGCTTTCTGATGAACATTTCCAGGCAAAAAACACTAATAAAGCAGAAAATAACAAAGTTTAGGGTGGAGAACAACTACGTACTATGTTAAGGATCAAGCGCCGCACCCTATCTAGAGCATCTACTGGTTCGTTCAAATATTGCTTCTAGCTATCATCAGCCCCTGCAACCCACTCTTCAACCTCCTCCCCTTCATAGTGGCCAGGAGCCCACCACTCATCCTCCAGGTCAGAATCTGCTCCCTCTGCTCCCTCATCTGCCTCGTCAACGTAGTATTGGTCTGCCATATCGTCGTCATCGTTATCCTCCTTGTCAGTGTTGTCCTCCTCGTTAGTCAAGCTCCTGTCGGCATGCACCTCCTGCTCCGCTGCAGTCTGGGGGCTGGCTCGCGCCGCGACCTCCTCAGGGTCCTCGTAGAAGGGGTTGGGATGAGTCACGTCCTCCTCCTCCTCCTGCACGTCCTCCAGGACGTCGATATCCACCTTGTCCCGCAAGTGTGCAAGGATGAGGTGGTCCTGGTCGCCGTTCAGCGCGTTGGAGATGTTGCACGTCAAGAACGCCTTCCTGACGAGCTCCTCTGGCACGGATTCCGTGAGGTGACCACGATAGGAGTCCAGCGTCAAGAGAGCCTCCTTGCGCCGACCCCCTCCATCTTGCAAAGGATGCAGGAAGGGGACGAGGACCTGAGTGGTCCAGTCCTGGACCAAGGACTCGTCCTTCCATCCCTTGGCCTGGGCGCGCACCACGATGCCTGCAATGCGCAAAAGCGAGACATCAGTGAACCGTTACAACAAACTGAGCACACATTTAAGTGCTTACCCTCGGGAATAGGAATCTTCGGCAGGGTCTTCCGCTCGAAAACGACGTAGGAGGGCAGCTTCATTCCACTCGCCGTCACAGCCAGCATGACGGTAAGTCGCTCCTTCTCATAGCCGGCAGAGCGCACGTGGACTGTGCGCGCACCCTTCATCTCGAGCGTTCGTTCAGACGACATCTCCAAAAATAGCGGGGTGTGGTCCGCGTTAACGATGAGATTCAGAGGGAAATCGTGGAGCGTGCGCATCTGACGCACGAACTGCCAAAACGACTCCGCTTTTGGCTTGCAATCTGCCATGCACAAAAAAGAAAAGCGTAAAGAATCGTCAGATGCCATGAATCGAGAAGGATGTGGAGCAATCCGAGGGCAAATCGATGAGGGATTAAACCAATGCTTACCGGCGGTCAACTTCTGGCCCATCTTGGTCTTGACGCGCCTAGCCAGAGACCACCGGCGACGAAAGCGGAATGTCCAGCGCGAAGACGCCTTCCATGTCACCGTAGGAAGCCGGTGCTTCATCCAAGTGGGGCTCCACTTTTGTATTTGCGCGATCGATACGGGCAGGCCCTTCGAGCGTGCAGCCAGGAACTCCCGATAGATGGCACGTTCCATGGGCGGATATTTGGCCTTGCGGCCACCACCGGCGAGGCGACAGCGACAACCCGCGGAAACCTTGAGCCTCTCAGCGAGCTTCTTCCACTCTCGGATCTGGCACTGCTGCACGTTCGCCATCCGCGCCAGCTTGCGGTTGGAAAGGTCTGGCTGAAGCTCTTGCATCTTCAGCCAGTGAAGCTTCTCTGTTGCCGTGTACGAGTGACGCTTCTTCTTCGTCATGCGGTGACGTGGCGAAGGCGTCTGCGCATCAGAGTTCCTCTTCTTCTTACCCTGCGACCTGGTTTGGGAAGGGAAAGCAGGAACGCGCACGCTAGGCAGTGGACCCCGCGATTCTTCAGAGTCGGAGGCACTGGAGTTGCTTGATGGATTGCTAGAAGTCGGAGTTGGGAGAGAAGGACGAGGGCTAATCCTCGGAGCAGCCTGACTGGTGCTAGCTTGCGCCCGTCGGCGCCTAATGTGTGCTAAGCCGGAATCTGGACTTGACGCCATGGGAGCGACAATGTGGTGAGACACGAGAGGATGCTAGAATTTGTACAAATGGGATAAGGGACATTGTGACGTGAAGAATGGTTGTCTCAAAGCGAGCCGAGCATAAGGAAGAAACGTGAGGGGGGAGGTTGTCAAGGCGCGGGACACACACCCGCGCGTTGGTCGTGACGAAAGGGATGTGCTAGGCTAGGTCAGTGGTGTTGGGCTGAGTGCCCCTTAGGATCTTTGGTAGGGTTAATCTCTGGGTAAAATGATGTAGTAGCGGAAGCGTTAACAAAGAGATTCTGAACCACCTTGCGCTAGTATGTGAGGGCAAAGTAAGTTAATTAAAATAAGGAGATACAAGATTTTATATATATGATTACAAGGAATACGAAGAGATACGGATGATAACTGTTTTACTGCTGGCTGTTGCGGTTCGATACAGTGCGACTCGGGCAACTGCTCAATATCGAGTCAGTTGTGTGTCCTTGCTGTCGCGCTGCATTTGTCAAGTCAAAGGTCGCTGACCTTTGACCTTCGCGTAACCTCCAGCTGTTGCTTCAACTTCCGAGGGTTGACTCGCTGGTGCCTCGATATGCGTTGCTTCACTTGTGTCTTAAGTGTTTCGACACGACAGAGGCGCTTAGGACCGATTGTTTCCAACACTCCCCTTCGCTTCTGGAGTGTCGCTGACGTGGCTCTGTCCAGTCAGCAGCATGCAATATTCGAATTTCTGCTTTCCAAGCCTCTTGGTCAGGTAGTCAGCTGCCATTTCGGACGTGGGGCAGTATGACAGCTCGAGCCTTCCCTTCTCGATCTCGTCCTTCACGAAGAAGTATTGCATGGCGATGTGTTTCGTCCTGTTCGCAAAACCGTTCTTGTTGGCGATGCGAATTGCCGACTGGTTGTCGCAGAACAGGGTAAAGTTGGGTAACTCGGCTAACTTCGCTTCTTCCAGCAGCTCGCGAAGGTAGAGTCCTTCCTTGGTGGCTGAGCAGAGTGCAATATATTCTGCTTCAGCTGACGAGAGAGCAATTAGTTCCTGCTTGCTCGATTGCCATGAGATAGGCCCGATAGGCTCGAAGCGATAGATGTAGCCGGTGCGTGATCGTCTGTTGTCGGAGTCGCCCGCGTGATCTGCGTCGACGTAACCGATTAGCTTAGGTGGCGTGGTCGCGTTCTTGTGATATGTTAGGCCGATCGTTGGCGTACTGACGAGATAGTGTAGAGCGCGGTCGAGTTCGGCCATGTGTTTTGCTTCAGGCCTTTTGAGATGAGTGGCGAGCTGGCTTGCGGAGTATGAGAGGTCGGGGCGGCAGGTAACGGCTGCGAAGAGAAGGCATCCTAGCTTTCTCTGGTAGTCGCGTATCCCGATAGATTTGAGTAGAGTGGATCCTTCCTCGTGGTTTCCTGTCGCGTAGCGGTAGGGCGTAGAGATGGTGGTAGGCGTGAGCGTGAAGCGTTTGGCGATGGTGTCGGCGTACTTAGTTGCGTTGAGGTAGATCGCATCTTCTTCCTCTCGAATGCTCAAGCCGAGGTACTGTGTGACGGTAGAGGAGACCGTGAGTGTGAGGTCCCTCTGTAACTCCCCTTCGAACCAGGTGGTAATGTCGTCAGTGGAGCCGATGTAGAGTAGGTCGTCTACGTAGACGATCCGCAGGATGTAGTTGGTACCCTTCATGAGTCGGTACATTCCTTGGTCGTGAGGTAGTTGGCGGAATCCGATGCAAATGAGGCGAGCGTGTAGGTACTGTTGCCACAGCCGCGGGGCTTGTTTGATTCCGTAGTGCGATTTCAGCAGCTGGCAAACCTGGTGGGGCTCTCCGGTAGTACCGTGCAGTAGTTCCACGAAGATCTCTGCGTCGACAGGTGCGTAGAGGAACGCGTTGGCGACATCGATTTGCCGTAGCTTCCTTTTCTTCATGGCGGCGATCGCGAGGAGGATTCGAAGTGAGGTATGTCGGCTTACCGAGGCGAATGTCTCGGTGAAGTCCCGCCCGTGCTCCTGATCGAATCCACGCACAACCCAGCGTGCTTTGAACTTCTCAATTGTGCCGTCTGCTTTTGTTTTAACGCTGAAGACCCATTTCCCGGTGAGAATGGTCTTGTTCCTTGCCACGTTTATGGGGACAACTTTCCAGGTGTTCAGTTCCTCCAGCGCTTTTAACTCTCTGTCCATGGCTTCACGCCATTTTTCCCTGTGTTCCCCCCCCAGAGCCTGCTGAACCGTCGCAGGCTCCTTAGGAAGGGTGTTGCCGTGGACTGCGGTGACGAGGCCGAGTATCTGCAGTCCAGTCTGTGAGTAGCGGGGAAGAGTTGCATCCTCGGGATAAGCTGCTTCATCTCCCGCTTCTGGATCAGGTATGAAATTCGGTCCTACTCATTCTGCTTCGTTGGTGTTGACTGTCGCAGGTGTTACGTAACCGTTGTCGGCGAAGTAGTAGAAGGTTTCGGCGTTGACACTTTCGCGAGGGTTGTCTTCGTCCATGGGAACGTCAACGGAGCAGAACGGGAGAGGTCCGGCTTCTTCTGACGCGTTGTCCACATTCTGCTCGTCCCAGTCAGCTTCGTCTTCTGCGGAGGCGAAGGCTCGGTCACCACGAAAACCACCTGTGGGATCTTGGTCCTCTTGCAGGTTGGCGAGGTACGTCTAGAGCGTGAGTCGTTCGTAGAAAATGACGTCACGTGCTGCTACTGTTTCCTTGGAGTGGACGTCGAAGATTTTCCACGCGTTGTAATTCTTTTCGATGCCGAGGTGTAGTCCCCACTGTGCGCGTTGTGAAAATCGGCCCGCTCGTGCTGCTGGGGGTCGATACTGTACCATGCATCCGAACACTCGTAACATTTTTGTGCTGCCCTGTTTCCCTGTCCACAGCAGATGCGGTGATGCGTTGTTCGGAAGCGACGATGACGACAGCAAGTTGTGCAGCATGACAGCGTGGTCCATTGCTGCAGGCCACTGGTGGTTGGGTAGCTGCATGCCACGTAACAGTTTGCGCATGCTGTTCTGCAGAGTCCTGTTCATTCTTTCTGCTACACCTTGCTGCTGATGGGCGTAGGGAAGAGAGAGGAGCTGCTTGATCCCCCTTTCCGCCAGGTACTGCTTGAATCGCTGAGAGGTGTATTCTCCTCCTCCGTCTGACTGGAAGCTTTTCAGCTTTACGCCCGACTCTCTCTCTGCTACTGGTAGCCAAGCAGCGAATGCTTCGAGGACCATGTCGCGGCTGGGTAGGTTTAGGTGCCAGACGTAACGGGTGGCGGCGTCGATGAAGGTGATTGTGTAGTTGTAGATTACTTGTCCTGGTTCCCGATTGTACAGGATGTCGCTATACACCTTTTCGAGTGGTGCGTACGCGGGTGCGCTCGGGTTGTGACGAGGAGCGAACGACCGATGTGGTAAGTCGGCTTCGGGGCAGGTAAGGCATGTTCCTCGTGCCCGTTGGAGTTCTCTGCCGTCGAGTAGTAGTAACGAGTCCTTGTCAAGGACTCCTGCTCTTATTGTGTTGTTTAACACAGTGTTGCTTGGGTGTCCCATCCTTGCGTGCCAGGTGCTTTCGTCGGCGCGATGTCCGGGTGATCGTCGGTACATATCGGAGTTGGAATAGAAGCTGGTGGTGAAGTTTGCGCTACGATGAACTTCTCGTGGTGCTGGGTGGAGCTGTTGTGCTGGTGTTGGTGGTAATTCGTCAACGAGGACTGGTGTCGTTGTTGCTGCTACTGTTGTTGTTCCTGCTACTGCCGATGATGTCTCTGCTGCTGCCGATGATGTCTCTGCTGCTGCCGATGTTGTCTCTGCTGCTGCCGATGATGTCTCTGCTGCTGCCGATGTTGTCTCTGCTGCTGCCGAATGTTGTATTGTTACTAACGTGCGTGTTCGTTCTGCTTCAGGAATGGTATGTGAATACCAAAAGCCTTCCGGACTGAAGTCTGGATCAAGGTCTGGAGGATGTGTCCAATCGGTGAAGTTAACGATGGCGTCGCTGTCGGCGGTGCCAAGGTCAGGGACAAAATCGAGGACGAAGACGTTGTTCTTGAGGACCGCCTTGCCGATGTAGAGACCTCCTCTCCCGTGATACAACTTGAATTCTTGGGTGGTGCTGTCTGCTTTGAGATGTATGCCTTTCGCCATCAGCTGACTGACGCTCAGTAAGTTGTAGCCGAGTCCCTCCGCGATTAGTACTTTTGACATCTGTAGTATAACATTTGTCTCTCATGACTGAAGTTGCACAATCCCTTGTCGTCGTGTGCGCAGGTTCGGGTTATTGGCGACTGTGATGACGACCTCTCGTTGAAGTCGGTGCTCGCGTTGAACGAAGCGTCCCGAGGAGCACATGTGCTGTCCGCAGCAACTGTCCAAGAACCATGTGTCTTTCCCGGACGGTTCGCTTTGAGCGATGGCGGCGTACGTCGGGTTCGGTTGAAGTGACTCGCGGCGAGGCGTGCTGTTGTCGAGTTGTTCTTCTGGTGAGTAATATGGTGGTGACTCAGTTACGCAGGAGTCGCTCAGCCTTGCCATGCAGCTGATGATGTTTCTTGTTTCTTTCGCAGGTTGTCCCGTCGATGTTGTTGAGACTTGTATCGAAGTTGTCGGATTTGCTTGCGTTGAGGCGACTTGACTGCTTGAACGGCGAAGTTGGCGTTGTGGTGACGTTGACTGTTGTCGATTCGGGCAGTGCGTACGAGGATGCCCTGAAGTCTTGCAGAGGTGGCAGAACGGAGGTACGATTTTCGGTCGACTGTTGTTGTTGTTGTGGCGCCGTTGAGTGTGAAACGCGAATTCGGGTACTGTTACCTTTCTCTTGTGTCGTTCTTCTTGCAGGTCCATGTCTTGCTGCTCAGCATGGATTTCGGTGCGGAGTGCTGCTTCGGAGATTCTCCCGTGTGCTCGTAGTATGGCGCGAGTGGAGCGCCAGTGAGGACCAAGACCGCCGATGACAACCGTGACGAAGGCGTCTTCTGAAATCGATCCTCCCCATCGAAGAAGCTTGTCCCGCAGCTCGCGGCAGCGACTGATATACGCCATTCCCTTCTCGCCTGGTTTCATTTTGATTGTTGTCAGCTGCGCCATTAGCCGACTTTGGTTTACGCTGTCTGTTGCTTGATACAGGTTCTTCAAGTGATTGTACGCGAGCTCCGCGGAGTTGCCAAAACCTCGGTAAGTCCTTATGTTCTGCTGTTGAGTCGGGGTGATGTTCCTCAGTAGTATCGTGTACGCCATCATCGATTGATAGGTGTACTGCTGCTTCTCATACTGTGTGCCGTTTGTTGGGTATGGCAGGGACCCGTCGAAGAAGCCAAGGATTTGCGCTCCTTCCATCATCAGCTCGAATTAGAACGACCAGGTAAAGAAATCCTTCCCGTCGAAAGGTTTTGTCGTTTGCAGTTTTAAAACGTGCGCGAACTGCGACTGAACTTGTAGTGCGTCCAGCGTTCTTTCTTGTCCCGATGCAGGTTGTGGTTGTGGCATGAAGCTGACGGAGCCGCGCTGGGGCTCGTACGGAGCGAAGGTAGGTTGTTGTTGTTGATTCTCGCGTGCGTAGGATGAGCCATCGAGACTCATGGGTGTCACGTTGTTGTTGTTGTTGCTGTTGTTTGATTGCGCAGGTACTCCTTGCTGATGCTGCTCGTAGAAGGACATGAAGGAGAAGAACTTCTCCATCATGCTTGGATCGAAGCCCGCGCCTTGGTTTGCGGGTGTTTCAGTAGACCCAGCGGCCGGTCTCGTTGTTGTGCCTTCCTCTGTCTGTAGGCCAGAGGCAGGAGGTGGAGTAGGAGTAGTACCAGGAGAGCCGTTGGAGGAGCTCCTCTCCTTTCTGGTCGACATGTCTCTTGGTGTAATTTAAGGAGAAATAGAATTCTAACCCTAACTAGCTCTCATACCATGTTGGGCTGAGTGCCCCTTAGGATCTTTGGTAGGGTTAATCTCTGGGTAGAATGATGTAGTAGCGGAAGCGTTAACAAAGAGATTCTGAACCACATTGCGCTAGTATGTGAGGGCAAAGTAAGTTAATTAAAACAAGGAGATACAAGATTTTATATATATGATTACAAGGAATACGAAGAGATACGGATGATAACTGTTTTACTGTTGGCTGTTGCGGTTCGATATAGTGCAACTCGGGCAACTGCTCAATATCGAGTCAGTTGTGTGTCCTTGCTGTCGCGCTGCATTTGTCAAGTCAAAGGTCGCTGACCTTTGACCTTCGCGTAACCTCCAGCTGTTGCTTCAACTTCCGAGGGTTGACTCGCTGGTGCCTCGATATGCGTTGCTTCACTTGTGTCTTTAGTGTTTCGACACGACAGAGGCGCTTAGGACCGATTGTTTCCAACAAGTGGTGCATCCCACCTCGCCGATAGTGCATGACCACCACCAGGCAGGGCTTCAGATTCGTTTTGGGCCACCCTTAGTAATCAGGGTTCTAGGTATAGTCAACCCTGATGCGTAGGGTAAAAATTTTGTTTCCCTGACAAATGCAGGGTAAAAAAACAGTTAGTCTGTTTGGGCAGGGTATTCTTGAAAACGTGTGATTACTATAAGTCCCGAAGCACTCAAGATCAATGGCTAGTAGTTTAGCTGGTCAATCGCGCATTAGATCTGTAAAGTCGCAAGTCCAAATCTCGTCAGAGGTATCGTTTTGCAGGGACCTGTATAGTGTTTCCATGGAGCACTTAGTACCAGTATAGCTTGGATTGTACACTGTACAGTCGGAGTAATGTGTTCCTTATGCTGTTTTTCAAAGGGTATTGAAAAACTTACACTTTCTGGCCTAGGGTAAAAAATCCACTACCCTGCCTGTGAAAGGGTAACTGAAAAAAAGCGGCCGCCAGTCAGTGCAAAAAGGGTATTTTACCCTGATAACGAGAGGTCTGCCACCAGGCCTAGCCTTTAGGTTCGACAGGGGGTAGACACGACGGTTGATGCCGTAAGTGGGAATCCAAACCAGAGCCACCTGGCAGCATGTCAAGCGATGCACGATCCGCTGGTTTATACTCACCAAAAGCAAACCCTCAACTGTTGGGCTGAGAAGCCCTAGGATCTTTGTAGAGCTTAAGGACTGAATAGGATTGTAATAGCGGAAGCGTTTAAGTATACAGTGATTGAACCACCTTGCGCTAGTATGTGAGGGCAAAGTAAGTTGGATTAAACAAGCAAATACAAGGTTTATATAAGAGTACAAGGAATATGAATAGATAGATTTAAACCGTTTTACTGTTGCGATTCGATACAGTGCGACTCGGGCAACTGCTCAATGTCGAGTCAGTTGTGTGTCCTTGCTGTCGCGCTGTAATTGTCGAGTCAAAGGTCGCTGACCTTTGAATTTCCCGTAACCTCTAGGCGGTTACCCTAACCTCCGAGGGTTGACTCGCGATGCTTCGATTTGGGCTGCTTCGCTAGTGTCCTGAGTTTCGACACGACAGAGGCGCCTTAAGACTTATTGTTCCCAACACTCCCCTTCGCTTCTGGAGTGTCGCTGATGGTGACGTGGCCTTGTCCAGTCAGCAGCATGCAGTACTCGAACTTCTGTTTTCCGAGTTTCTTGGTCAAATAATCGGCTGCCATCTCGGACGTGGGAGAGTAGGATAATTCGAGTTTCCCTTTCTCGATTTCGTCCTTTACGAAGAAGTATCGCAGAGCGATATGCTTCGTTCTGTTCGCGAATCCGCTTTTGTTGGCGATGCGAATTGCAGATTGGTTGTCGCAGAACAGGGTGAAGTTGGGTAACTCGGCTAACTTTGCTTCTTCCAGCAGCTCGCGAAGGTAGAGTCCTTCCTTGGTGGCTGAGCAGAGGGCGATATATTCTGCTTCAGCTGAAGAGAGAGCGATTAGTTCCTGCTTACTCGACTGCCAGGAGATAGGCCCAATAGGCTCGAGACGATAGACGTAGCCGGTACGAGAACGCCTGTTATCAGAATCGCCGGCATGGTCAGCATCGACGTAGCCGATTAGTTTCGTCGTCGTAGCTTCGCCCTTGTAGTAAGTTAGGTCGATCGTCGGTGTGCTCACGAAGTAGTGCAGTGCGCGATTGAGCTCCGCCATGTGCTCAGCTTCGGGTTTCTTGAGATAGGTGGCGAGTTGACTCGCGGAGTAGGATAGATCCGGGCGACAGGTTACGGCTGCGAAAAGGAGGCAGCCTATTTTCCTCTGGTAGTCTCGTATTCCGGCAGCCTTAAGTGGAGCGGGATTTCCTTTCCCGCTTCCTGTCGTGTGGCGGTATGGCGTGGCGATGGCGGTAGGCGTGAGAGAGAAGCGCTTGGCGATAGTGTCGGCGTATTTCTCGGCGTTGAGGTAGATAGCATTTTCTTCTTCGCGGATGTTGAGCCCGAGATACTGGGTGACGGTGGAGGAGACGGTGAGCGTGAGGTCCTTCTGTAGCTCCCCTTCGAACCAGGTGATGACGTCGTCGGTAGAGCCGATGTAAAGCAAGTCGTCGACATAGACGATCAGTAAGATGTAGTCAGCGCCTTTGGTGAGGCGATACATTCCTTGGTCGTGAGGCAGTTGTCGGAATCCGATGCGGGTGAGGCGGGTGTGTAGGTGCTGTTGCCACAGTCGCGGGGCTTGTTTGATTCCGTAGAGCGATTTCAGTAGTTGACAGACTTGGTTGGGGTTTCCGTGAGTGCCGTGTGGGAGTTCGACGAAGATGTCTGCGTCGACGGGTGCGTAGAGGAATGCGTTGGCGACATCGATCTGTCGCAGCTTCTTCTTCTTCATGGCGGCGACGGCGAGAAGAATGCGGAGAGAGGTATGTCGACTAACTGGGGCGAAGGTCTCGGTGAAGTCTCGTCCTTGTTCCTGGTCGAATCCACGCACGACCCAGCGTGCTTTGAACTTCTCGATTGTGCCGTCAGCTTTCGTCTTGATGCGGAAGACCCATTTCCCGGTGAGAATGGTCTTGTTCCGTGCCACGCTTGCGGGAACGACCTTCCAGGTGTTGCGTTCCTCCAATGCCTTTAATTCCCTGTCCATGGCTTCACGCCATTTTTCCCTGTGTTCCCCCCCCAGAGCCTGCTGAACTGTCGCAGGCTCTTTAGGAAGAGTGTTGCCGGCGGTCCCGTGGACTGCGGTGACGAGGCCAAGGATTTGTAGCCCAGTCTGTGAGTATCGAGGGAGTTCTGGATCCTCGGGATAAGCTGCTTCGTCTCCCGCTTCTGGGTCGGGGATGAAATTTGGCCCTATCCTTTCTGCTTCGTTGGTGTTGACTGTCGCAGGTGTTACGTAACCGTTGTCGGCGAAGTGGTAGAAGACTTCGGCGTTGTTACTGTCGCGAGGATTATCTTCATCCATGGGCACATCGACGGAGCAGTACGGGAGAGGTCCGGCTTCCTCCGATGCGTTGTCGACGTTCTGTTCATCCCAGTCTGCTTCGTCCGCTGCTGAGGCGAAGGCTCGGTCACCACGAAAGCCACCTGTGGGGTCCCGATTCTCGTGCAAGTTGGCGAGGTACGTCTGAAGGGTGAGTCGTTCGTAGAAGATCACATCACGTGCTGCTACTGTTTCTTTTGTGTGGACGTCGAAGATTCTCCACCCGTTGTAATTTTTCTCGATGCCGAGGTGTAGTCCCCACTGTGCCCGTTGCGAAAATCTTCCCGCTCGTGCTTCTGGGGGTCGGTACTGTACCATGCACCCAAAAACTCGTAACATTTTTGTGCTGCCCTGCTTTCCTGTCCACAGCAGATGCGGTGATGCGTTGTTCGGGAGTGACGACGACGAAAGCAAGTTGTGCAGCATGACAGCATGGTCCATTGCTGCTGGCCACTGGTGGTTGGGTAGCCGCATGCCACGTAGTAGTTTGCGCATGCTGTTCTGCAGGGTCCTGTTCATTCTTTCTGCAACACCCTGCTGCTGATGTGCGTAGGGAAGGGAGAGGAGTTGCTTGATCCCCCTTTCCGCCAGGTACTGCTTGAAGCGCTGAGAGGTGTATTCACCACCTCCGTCTGACTGGAAGCTTTTCAGCTGCGTTCCTGATTCCCTTTCTGCTACCGGTAGCCAAGCGGCGAATGCTGCGAGTGCCATGTCGCGGCTGGGTAGGTTGCGATGCCAGACGTATCGAGTGGCGGCGTCGATGAAGGTAATCGTGTAATTATAGGTTACTTGGCCTGGTTCTCGATTGTAGAGGATGTCGCTGTAGACTTTTTCGAGTGGTGCGTATGCAGGTGCGCTCGGGTTGTGGTGAGAAGAAAAAGGTCGATGTGGTAAGTCGGCCTCGGGGCAGATGAGGCAAGTCCCCCGTGCACGTTGAAGTTCTCTGCCATCGAGTAGTAGTAGCGAGTCTTTGTCTAGCACTCCTGCTCGTATCGTATTATTTAACACCGTGTTACTTGGATGTCCTGTGCGTGCGTGCCAGATGTCTTCGGAGGCGCGGTGTCCGGGTGAACGTTGATATGCGTCGGAGTTGGAGTAGAAGCTGGCGACGAAGTTGGCACTGCGGTGGACTTCTCGTTGAGTCGGGTTCAGCTGTTGTGCGGGTGTTGGTGGTGCTTCGTCGACGATGACTGGTGTCGTTGTTCCTGCTGCTGCCGATGTTGTTGCTGCTGCCGATGTTGTCTCTGCTGCTGCCGATGTTGTCTCTGCTGCTGCCGATGTTGTCTCTGCTGCTGCCGATGTTGTCTCTGCTGCTGCCGGTGTTGTCTCTGCTGCTGCCGATTGTTGAATTGTTGCTAATGCTCGTGTTCTCTCTGCTTCAGGGATGGTGTGTGAGTAACAGAAGCCTCCTGGACTGAAATCAGGATCGAGGTCCGGAGGGTGTGTCCAGTCGGTAAAGTTGACGATGGCGTCGCTGTCTGCAGTGCCCAGGTCGGGGACGAAGTCAAGAACGAAGACGTTATTCTTCAACACTGCTTTCCCGATGTAGAGGCCGCCCCTCCCGTGGTATAACTTAAATTCCTGGGTGGTGCTGTCGGCTTCCAAGTGAATCCCCTTCGCCATCAGCTGGCTAACACTCAGTAAGTTATAACCGAGTCCTTCTGCGATGAGTACTTTTGACATGTGTAGTATAACGTTGGTCTCTCTTGATTGAAGCTGAACGACTCCTTGTCGTCTTGTGCGCAGGTTCTGGTTGTTGGCGACCGTGATGACTACTTCTCGCTGGAGTCGATGTTCGCGTTGTACGAAGCGCCCGGAGGAGCACATGTATTGTCCGCAGCAACTATCCAAGAACCAAGTGTCTTGGCCGGACGGTTCACTTTGAGCGATTGCGGCGTACGTTGGGTTCGGTTGAAGAGATTCGCGGCGAGGCGTGCTGTTGTCAAGTTGATCTTCGGGTGAGTAGTACGGTGGTGACTCTGTTGTGCAAGAGTCGTTTATCTTGACCATGCAGTTGACAATATTTCTTGCTCCTTGTGCAGGTTGTCCAGTTGAAGTCGTTGAAGCTTGGATCGTGGTCGTCGGACTTGCTTGCGTTGAAGTAACTTGGGAGCTTGAAGGCCGTAGTTGTCGCTGTGGTGTTGTCTGACGAGACGGGCAATGTGTGCGAGGATGGCCCGAAGTCTTGCAGATGTGGCAGAACGGAGGTACCGTTTTCACTTGCTGTTGTCGATTGTTGTTGCCGTTGTGTCGTCGCTGAGTGTGAAAAGAAAATTCTGGTGCTAATGCTTTCTTCTTGTGTCTTTCTTCTTGCAGGTCCATGTCCTGCTGCTCAGCATGAATTTCGGCGCAGAGTGCCGCTTCGGAGATCCTCCCGTGTGCTCGTAATATGGCGCGAGTGGAGCACCAGTGGGGGCCAAGACCGCCGATGACCACCGTGACAAAGGCGTCTTCTGAGATTGACCCGCCGCATCGAAGAAGCTTGTCGCGCAGTTCGCGGCAGCGTCTGATATAAGCCATGCCTTTCTCGCCTGGTTTCATTTCAATCGTTGTCAGCTGTGCCATTAACCTGCTTTGGTTTACGCTGTCTGTTGCTTGATACAGGTTCTTCAGGTGGTTGTACGCGAGCTCCGCGGAGTTGCCGTAGCCTCGGTAAGTCCTGATGTTCTGCTGCTGGGTTGGGGTGATGTTCCTCAGCAGAATCGTATACGCCATCATCGATTGATATGTATATTGCTGCTTCTCATATTGTGTCCCGTTTGTTGGATATGGCAGGGACCCGTCGAAGAAGCCGAGAATCTGTGCTCCTTCCATCATCAGTTCAAACTCGAATGACCAGGTGAAGAAATCTTTGCCGTCGAAAGGCTTTGTCGTTTGTAGTATTAGGACATGCGCGAATTGCAATTGGACTTGTAACGCATCCAATGTCCTTTCTTGTCCCAATGCAGGTTGCGGTTGCGGCATGAAGCTGACGGAGCCACGTTGGGGCTCGTACGGCGCAAAGGTAGGCTGCTGTTGTTGTTGTTGCATCCCGCGTGCATAGGATGAGCCGTCGAGGCTCATCGGAGAAACATTGTTGTTGTTGTTGCTGTTGTTTGACTGCGCAGGCACTCCTTGCTGGTGTTGCTCGTAGAAGGACATGAAGGAGAAAAATTTCTCCATCATGTTTGAATCGAAGCCTGCTGGTGTTTCCGTGGACCCAGCTGCTGGTCTTGCGGTAGTGCCTTCCTCTGTCTGTAGGCCAGAGGCAGGAGGTGGAGTAGGAGTAGTGCCTGGGGAGCCGTTGGAGGAGCTCCTCTCCTTCCTTGCAGACATGTCTTCTTTCTTTGTATTTAAGTATTGAGAGAGAAAATGATCTTAAACTCTAACTGCTCTCATACCATGTTGGGCTGAGAAGCCCTAGGATCTTTGTAGAGCTTAAGGACTGAATAGGATTGTAATAGCGGAAGCGTTGAAGTATACAGTGATTGAACCACCTTGCGCTAGTATGTGAGGGCAAAGTAAGTTGGATTAAACAAGCAAATACAAGGTTTATATAAGAGTACAAGGAATACGAATTGATAGATTTAAACCGTTTTACTGTTGCGATTCGATACAGTGCGACTCGGGCAACTGCTCAATGTCGAGTCAGTTGTGTGTCCTTGCTGTCGCGCTGTAATTGTCGAGTCAAAGGTCGCTGACCTTTGACTTTCCCGTAACCTCTAGGCGGTTACCCTAACCTCCGAGGGTTGACTCGCGATGCTTCGATTTGGGCTGCTTCGCTAGTGTCCTGAGTTTCGACACGACAGAGGCGCCTTAAGACTTATTGTTCCCAACATCAACATCAGTATTTGTTGTATTGTTCAGAACACTGAAAAAAAACTGTGTCGTATGATAAGACCCGGGTGGCATAATTTTTTTTCCTTTGTTAAGACCCCCCCCCATTTTTTCTAGGGATTTAGGATAAGACCCTAGGGTCTTATATTCGGGGGAATACGGGTATCATATGTATGTACACTATCAAAATCAGGCAGTACCAACACTGATGTCTCCTATTTTCCAGTGGGTTTCACTTCACCGCGACAAGACTACCATCACCTCTATCAATCAATGATTGCGATATACACCGTCACCGAATTCCTCGTCGCATAGCTCAGAGATTCCTTTGCACATGTAGTCGCGCTGAATGCCGCACTCTTCGTTCTCATCAAAGTGGTCAAAGAACCCCGCGCCTGATGTCAGCCAACAGGGATTTAGATCCCCCGGCTTGGCCGTGATTTGCCTGGCGGGATGGCAGGCAATAGAATGGGCAGCAAGGAAGCACAAGTGAGCTGCCCTTGATTTGATTCCAGCATTATTAACTTTTGTCTTCAAGCAGCACTTGGATTTGACTGGTTGTCCTTCAAGGCAGTGGAAGCAGCACAGCACCCACTCGGGACGTACAAAAACCATAGACTTCAGCAGCCTAGCATCCATAAAAAGCACGCCGACATGTTACTCAGCTTGATTGATTACCGAGGCCTGGGAGGGAGTGAATGCACAGAATATACTACTCAGATGTGCATCTAGGCAATGCCATATGCGGTTGATGTAGGGAACATGGATCTCACCACTCCTGGTCGTCGATCATGCTCTCCGTCATCCCGAACGCCCGCAGCTCCTCGCGGCTGTGATGCATGCGCAGGCTGTACCTGGGAGGGGACGTGGATGGGCGAGTGAGTGTGGGGAGGGGGGCGGGTGAAGGGGTGTGCAAGGGTGAGTGAGAAGGGCGGGAGGAAACGGGTGAGTAAGAGGGGGTGTGCACAGGTGAGTGAGAAGGGCGGGGGGGAGACGGGTGAGTTGGAGGGCGTGTAGATGGGTGAAGCCCCAAGCTTCTCGCGGCTATGGTGCATGCGCAGGCTGTACCTGTGGGGGACGTGGATGGGTGGGTGAGATAGAATGCACAGAGGGAAGTGAGAGGGGGAGTGCACAGACGAGTGACGGGATGTGCACAGGTGCGAGGAGTGGGTCAGGTCAGGTCAGGGTAAGAGGAGGAGATAGGAGAGGAGGAAAAGAGGAGAAGAAGCTGCAAGGTGCGTGCCATGAGAGTTGAGTGCATGAGAGTTGAGTGCATGAGAGTTGAGTGCATGAGAGTTGAGTGCATGTGCGTGAATGAGAGAGCATGATCACCACCCCATACACACATACCTGCCGCCCGGCCCCAGCTGCATGATCATGCAGCCGGCGTTGGGGAAGTTGTAGAGCCCTTCAAACTGCTCCACCGTCCACTTGTACCAACGCATGAGGAAGACGCGCAGGGTGAGCCCGTGCGACACCAGCACGAGGTTCATGTTGCGCGCTGCTGCCTCCTCCCTCTGAAACCGCCCCACGTCTATGTCCGCTCTTAGTGTCTCCCGGAAGCCTGGCATGGTGGGATGGGGGATGGGGGAACAAATTGGGCGGTAGGGGGGTTTGTGGGGGAAGGGGAGTTGTGAATGGTCAACCAGTGCGGTTGCACCTGTGTGCACTTACGTGATCCTAAAAACACACCAGTGACACCCTCGCACCTGCGTGGTCACAGTGCACCCACGACATGGTCACAGTGCACCCACGACATGGTCACAGTGCACCCACGACATGGTCACAGTGCACCCACGACATGCTCACAGTGCACCCACGACATGCTCACAGTGCACCCACGACATGCTCACAGTGCACCCACGACATGGTCGCTCATGGTCGCTGAGTCCTCACAGTGGCACCTCCTCTCCTTCACTCTCACAGTGCTCCTCCCGTCGCACCTGTGACACGGTCATAGACGTCAGCAGCGGACTCGCCATCGGGGAATCGGTAGAAGAAGCGCCCGTAGCTCAGCCGCACCTTCTTCTCCCTCCTCATCTTCTCCCTGTCCTGGAAGTTGCCTGCAGGCCGGCGGACCAGTTTGGGCCAGGGGAGACATGGGCAGCGCATGTGTGGATGCAGGGTACAAAGAGACGGGGAGGATGTGACCGATATGCGTAGCTCAGCCGCACCTTCTTCTCCCTCCTCATCTTCTCCCTGTCCTCAAATTTGCCTGCAGGCACGCGGGCCAGCATGTGCCAGGGGAGACACGTGGGAAACTTTCTCAATGTTTGATACATTGACTTTGGTTTCATCCGTTGGGACAACATTAGCAATGCATGAGTGGATGCAGCGAAGAAAGAGACGAGGAGGACTGGAGGGAAAGGGAGGACGTGAGGGATGGTGGGAAAAAGAGTGAAAACAGGTGAGGGAAGGAATGGAGATAGGGGAGAGGGAGGGAGGGAGGGAGGGAGGGCGGGAGGGAGCAGGTGTAGGAAGGAGGAGGCAAGGGAGATGGAATGGGCTGCAGAGCATGTATGCACTGAGGGAGGCAGACGTACCAAAGTCTTGCTCGCGGATGCGGGGCTCCTCTCTCACGCCCGCTATCCTCTCCCTCTCAAACGCCAACCCCACTCCCCTGAGCGTCTGAGAAAAACAGCAGCACCGGGGGAGGATATGGGGTGATAAACAAGAGAATGAGAATGTGAGGAAGGGGACTCTCTCACGCCCGCTATCCTCTCCCTCTCAAACGCCAACCCCACGCCCCTGAGCGTCTGAGAAAAACAGCAGCACCGGGGGAGGATATGGGGTGATAAACAAGAGAATGAGAATGTGAGGAAGGGGACTCTCTCACGCCCGCTATCCTCTCCCTCTCAAACGCCAACCCCACTCCCCTGAGCGTCTGAGAAAAACAGCAGCACCGGGGGAGGATATGGGGTGATAAACAAGAGAATGAGAATGTGAGGAAGGGGACTCTCTCACGCCCGCTATCCTCTCCCTCTCAAACGCCAACCCCACGCCCCTGAGCGTCTGAGAAAAACAGCAGCACCGGGGGAGGATATGGGGTGATAAACAAGAGAATGAGAATGTGAGGAAGGGGACTCTCTCACGCCCGCTATCCTCTCCCTCTCAAACGCCAACCCCACGCCCCTGAGCGTCTGAGAAAAACAGCAGCACCGGGGGAGGATATGGGGTGATAAACAAGAGAATGAGAATGTGAGGAAGGGGACTCTCTCACGCCCGCTATCCTCTCCCTCTCAAACGCCAACCCCACGCCCCTGAGCGTCTGAGAAAAACAGCAGCACCGGGGGAGGATATGGGGTGATAAACAAGAGAATGAGAATGTGAGGAAGGGGACTCTCTCACGCCCGCTATCCTCTCCCTCTCAAACGCCAACCCCACGCCCCTGAGCGTCTGAGAAAAACAGCAGCACCGGGGGAGGATATGGGGTGATAAACAAGAGAATGAGAATGTGAGGAAGGGGACTCTCTCACGCCCGCTATCCTCTCCCTCTCAAACGCCAACCCCACTCCCCTGAGCGTCTGAGAAAAACAGCAGCACCGGGGGAGGATATGGGGTGATAAACAAGAGAATGAGAATGTGAGGAAGGGGACTCTCTCACGCTCGCTATCCTCTCCCTCTCAAACGCCAACCCCACTCCCCTGAGCGTCTGAGAAAAACAGCAGCACCGGGGGAGGATATGGGGTGATAAACAAGAGAATGAGAATGTGAGGAAGGGGACTCTCTCACGCCCGCTATCCTCTCCCTCTCAAACGCCAACCCCACGCCCCTGAGCGTCCGAGAAAAACAGCAGCACCGGGGGAGGATATGGGGTGATAAACAAGAGAATGAGAATGTGAGGAAGGGGACTCTCTCACGCCCGCTATCCTCTCCCTCTCAAACGCCAACCCCACGCCCCTGAGCGTCTGAGAAAAACAGCAGCACCGGGGGAGGATATGGGGTGATAAACAAGAGAATGGGAATGTGAGGAAGGGGACTCTCTCACGCCCGCTATCCTCTCCCTCTCAAACGCCAACCCCACTCCCCTGAGCGTCTGAGAAAAACAGCAGCACCGGGGGAGGATATGGGGTGATAAACAAGAGAATGAGAATGTGAGGAAGGGGACTCTCTCACGCTCGCTATCCTCTCCCTCTCAAACGCCAACCCCACGCCCCTGAGCGTCTGAGAAAAACAGCAGCACCGGGGGAGGATATGGGGTGATAAACAAGAGAATGAGAATGTGAGGAAGGGGACTCTCTCACGCCCGCTATCCTCTCCCTCTCAAACGCCAACCCCACTCCCCTGAGCGTCTGAGAAAAACAGCAGCACCGGGGGAGGATATGGGGTGATAAACAAGAGAATGAGAATGTGAGGAAGGGGACTCTCTCACGCTCGCTATCCTCTCCCTCTCAAACGCCAACCCCACTCCCCTGAGCGTCTGAGAAAAACAGCAGCACCGGGGGAGGATATGGGGTGATAAACAAGAGAATGAGAATGTGAGGAAGGGGACTCTCTCACGCCCGCTATCCTCTCCCTCTCAAACGCCAACCCCACGCCCCTGAGCGTCTGAGAAAAACAGCAGCACCGGGGGAGGATATGGGGTGATAAACAAGAGAATGAGAATGTGAGGAAGGGGACTCTCTCACGCCCGCTATCCTCTCCCTCTCAAACGCCAACCCCACGCCCCTGAGCGTCTGAGAAAAACAGCAGCACCGGGGGAGGATATGGGGTGATAAACAAGAGAATGAGAATGTGAGGAAGGGGACTCTCTCACGCCTGCTATCCTCTCCCTCTCAAACGCCAACCCCACTCCCCTGAGCGTCTGAGAAAAACAGCAGCACCGGGGGAGGATATGGGGTGATAAACAAGAGAATGAGAATGTGAGGAAGGGGACTCTCTCACGCCCGCTATCCTCTCCCTCTCAAACGCCAACCCCACGCCCCTGAGCGTCTGAGAAAAACAGCAGCACCGGGGGAGGATATGGGGTGATAAACAAGAGAATGAGAATGTGAGGAAGGGGACTCTCTCACGCCCGCTATCCTCTCCCTCTCAAACGCCAACCCCACTCCCCTGAGCGTCTGAGAAAAACAGCAGCACCGGGGGAGGATATGGGGTGATAAACAAGAGAATGAGAATGTGAGGAAGGGGACTCTCTCACGCCCGCTATCCTCTCCCTCTCAAACGCCAACCCCACTCCCCTGAGCGTCTGAGAAAAACAGCAGCACCGGGGGAGGATATGGGGTGATAAACAAGAGAATGAGAATGTGAGGAAGGGGACTCTCTCACGCCCGCTATCCTCTCCCTCTCAAACGCCAACCCCACGCCCCTGAGCGTCTGAGAAAAACAGCAGCACCGGGGGAGGATATGGGGTGATAAACAAGAGAATGAGAATGTGAGGAAGGGGACTCTCTCACGCCCGCTATCCTCTCCCTCTCAAACGCCAACCCCACGCCCCTGAGCGTCTGAGAAAAACAGCAGCACCGGGGGAGGATATGGGGTGATAAACAAGAGAATGAGAATGTGAGGAAGGGGACTCTCTCACGCCCGCTATCCTCTCCCTCTCAAACGCCAACCCCACTCCCCTGAGCGTCTGAGAAAAACAGCAGCACCGGGGGAGGATATGGGGTGATAAACAAGAGAATGAGAATGTGAGGAAGGGGACTCTCTCACGCTCGCTATCCTCTCCCTCTCAAACGCCAACCCCACTCCCCTGAGCGTCTGAGAAAAACAGCAGCACCGGGGGAGGATATGGGGTGATAAACAAGAGAATGAGAATGTGAGGAAGGGGACTCTCTCACGCCCGCTATCCTCTCCCTCTCAAACGCCAACCCCACGCCCCTGAGCGTCCGAGAAAAACAGCAGCACCGGGGGAGGATATGGGGTGATAAACAAGAGAATGAGAATGTGAGGAAGGGGACTCTCTCACGCCCGCTATCCTCTCCCTCTCAAACGCCAACCCCACGCCCCTGAGCGTCTGAGAAAAACAGCAGCACCGGGGGAGGATATGGGGTGATAAACAAGAGAATGAGAATGTGAGGAAGGGGACTCTCTCACGCCCGCTATCCTCTCCCTCTCAAACGCCAACCCCACTCCCCTGAGCGTCTGAGAAAAACAGCAGCACCGGGGGAGGATATGGGGTGATAAACAAGAGAATGAGAATGTGAGGAAGGGGACTCTCTCACGCTCGCTATCCTCTCCCTCTCAAACGCCAACCCCACGCCCCTGAGCGTCTGAGAAAAACAGCAGCACCGGGGGAGGATATGGGGTGATAAACAAGAGAATGAGAATGTGAGGAAGGGGACTCTCTCACGCCCGCTATCCTCTCCCTCTCAAACGCCAACCCCACTCCCCTGAGCGTCTGAGAAAAACAGCAGCACCGGGGGAGGATATGGGGTGATAAACAAGAGAATGAGAATGTGAGGAAGGGGACTCTCTCACGCTCGCTATCCTCTCCCTCTCAAACGCCAACCCCACTCCCCTGAGCGTCTGAGAAAAACAGCAGCACCGGGGGAGGATATGGGGTGATAAACAAGAGAATGAGAATGTGAGGAAGGGGACTCTCTCACGCCCGCTATCCTCTCCCTCTCAAACGCCAACCCCACGCCCCTGAGCGTCTGAGAAAAACAGCAGCACCGGGGGAGGATATGGGGTGATAAACAAGAGAATGAGAATGTGAGGAAGGGGACTCTCTCACGCCCGCTATCCTCTCCCTCTCAAACGCCAACCCCACGCCCCTGAGCGTCTGAGAAAAACAGCAGCACCGGGGGAGGATATGGGGTGATAAACAAGAGAATGAGAATGTGAGGAAGGGGACTCTCTCACGCCTGCTATCCTCTCCCTCTCAAACGCCAACCCCACTCCCCTGAGCGTCTGAGAAAAACAGCAGCACCGGGGGAGGATATGGGGTGATAAACAAGAGAATGAGAATGTGAGGAAGGGGACTCTCTCACGCCCGCTATCCTCTCCCTCTCAAACGCCAACCCCACGCCCCTGAGCGTCTGAGAAAAACAGCAGCACCGGGGGAGGATATGGGGTGATAAACAAGAGAATGAGAATGTGAGGAAGGGGACTCTCTCACGCCCGCTATCCTCTCCCTCTCAAACGCCAACCCCACTCCCCTGAGCGTCTGAGAAAAACAGCAGCACCGGGGGAGGATATGGGGTGATAAACAAGAGAATGAGAATGTGAGGAAGGGGACTCTCTCACGCCCGCTATCCTCTCCCTCTCAAACGCCAACCCCACTCCCCTGAGCGTCTGAGAAAAACAGCAGCACCGGGGGAGGATATGGGGTGATAAACAAGAGAATGAGAATGTGAGGAAGGGGACTCTCTCACGCCCGCTATCCTCTCCCTCTCAAACGCCAACCCCACGCCCCTGAGCGTCTGAGAAAAACAGCAGCACCGGGGGAGGATATGGGGTGATAAACAAGAGAATGAGAATGTGAGGAAGGGGACTCTCTCACGCCCGCTATCCTCTCCCTCTCAAACGCCAACCCCACTCCCCTGAGCGTCTGAGAAAAACAGCAGCACCGGGGGAGGATATGGGGTGATAAACAAGAGAATGAGAATGTGAGGAAGGGGACTCTCTCACGCCCGCTATCCTCTCCCTCTCAAACGCCAACCCCACTCCCCTGAGCGTCTGAGAAAAACAGCAGCACCGGGGGAGGATATGGGGTGATAAACAAGAGAATGAGAATGTGAGGAAGGGGACTCTCTCACTCCCGCTATCCTCTCCCTCTCAAACGCCAACCCCACTCCCCTGAGCGTCTGAGAAAAACAGCAGCACCGGGGGAGGATATGGGGTGATAAACAAGAGAATGAGAATGTGAGGAAGGGGACTCTCTCACGCTCGCTATCCTCTCCCTCTCAAACGCCAACCCCACTCCCCTGAGCGTCTGAGAAAAACAGCAGCACCGGGGGAGGATATGGGGTGATAAACAAGAGAATGAGAATGTGAGGAAGGGGACTCTCTCACGCCCGCTATCCTCTCCCTCTCAAACGCCAACCCCACGCCCCTGAGCGTCTGAGAAAAACAGCAGCACCGGGGGAGGATATGGGGTGATAAACAAGAGAATGAGAATGTGAGGAAGGGGACTCTCTCACGCCCGCTATCCTCTCCCTCTCAAACGCCAACCCCACGCCCCTGAGCGTCTGAGAAAAACAGCAGCACCGGGGGAGGATATGGGGTGATAAACAAGAGAATGAGAATGTGAGGAAGGGGACTCTCTCACGCCCGCTATCCTCTCCCTCTCAAACGCCAACCCCACTCCCCTGAGCGTCTGAGAAAAACAGCAGCACCGGGGGAGGATATGGGGTGATAAACAAGAGAATGAGAATGTGAGGAAGGGGACTCTCTCACGCCCGCTATCCTCTCCCTCTCAAACGCCAACCCCACTCCCCTGAGCGTCTGAGAAAAACAGCAGCACCGGGGGAGGATATGGGGTGATAAACAAGAGAATGAGAATGTGAGGAAGGGGACTCTCTCACGCCCGCTATCCTCTCCCTCTCAAACGCCAACCCCACTCCCCTGAGCGTCTGAGAAAAACAGCAGCACCGGGGGAGGATATGGGGTGATAAACAAGAGAATGAGAATGTGAGGAAGGGGACTCTCTCACGCCCGCTATCCTCTCCCTCTCAAACGCCAACCCCACTCCCCTGAGCGTCTGAGTGTAGAAGCGGGGGGGGGAGAGTGTACGGGGGTGGAAATCAAGAGAATGGCACATGGGAAAGGACTCCTCGATGCCTGCCATTCTCTCTCAGACGCGTAACCCACGCCTCCTAGAGGCGTGATTCTATCAATGAGGGTGCAGGAGAAGTAAACAAGTCGAGAGAATGAGAGGTGACAATGGAAGGCGAAAAATCGTAGGCAGGGGTAGGTGGGGCGAAGAGAGATGAGGGCAAGCACAGAGAACAAAGCTGATAGACTGTCTTGGATTGGAACTAATGGTAAAACGTTTCCACACAATTCCACACAATTCCACACACTTCCATACACTTCCACACACTTCCACACACTTCCACACACTTCCACACACTTCCACACACTTCCACACACTTCCACACAGTCCCACACAATGCCATGCAAAACCCCACACAATCCCACACAATCACACACAATGCCACATAATGCAGTCACAGGAGGAGGTACCTGCAGAGTGCGCGTGTAAGGCGACAGCCAGTGAGAATCTCACCTGCAGAGTGCGCGTGTAGGGCGAGACGTAGAAGTAGACCTTGAAATCCTCCTCCCCATCTGCCTCTATCAGCTCGCGCAGCTTCCTGCCCCTCTCCACCGCCTGCTCCCACCCCTGCACTCCCAAGCACTCCCAAGCACCCCACAAGTAGACCCACACAAGCAGGCAAGCAGAGGGGATGGGATGGTACACCCACGACACAGTGCCTGCCTGCCTACTGCCTTGGCGTAGGGGGAGTGAGGGGTACATTCGGGGCACTGGTCAGAACCTCTGGTCAAACCTCTGGTCAACCGAAATCATACCTATTTCTTACCAATTGTGCTAATTGTAAGGTTGGCTACAGTGTTGACCAGAGGTTTGCCCAGAGGTTTGCCCAGAGCCCGGAATGTACCCTGAGTCATGAAATGGCACACCAGTGCAAAATGAACAGGAGGAGGGGCATGCGACGGCATGCTCTTGGAGTCAGCGGCGGCTCCACTTCTTGTGTTGTGTGCCAGTGACCGTTCCTTGCTTGAATAAGGGCTCTCACTTGGCCCAGTCAGAGCAACCTTGGAGTCGGGAAAAACAAAGAAGCGGCCTGGCCCATGTCATGGCTACCTTGGAGTCGGGGATGCGCGTGCACGCCGCCTCGTCCACGTTGCCACCATGCCATCGCTAACACTAGTCCAGCAATTCATGCATGAAGCACGTGTTATGTGTCGTGAGGGGTACCTTGCGCGTGAGAGCGATCTTGGAGTCGGGGATGCGCGTGTACGCCGCCTCGTCCACGTTGCCCTCGCTCTGCCCGTGCCGCACCAGAATGATGCGATGCGGCCTGCTCGTGTGCGAGGGGGTGTGGAATGGGGGAGGGAATGGGGGAGGGGAATGGGGGAGGGGAATGGGGGAGGGGAATGAGGGAGGGGAATGGGGGAGGGGAATGAGGGAGGGGAATGCGGGAGGGGAATGGGGGAGGGGAATGAGGGAGGGGAATGCAGGAGGGGAATGGGGAGGGGGAATGGAGGAAGGGGATGAGGGAGGGGAATGGGGGGGGGATGCGGGAGGGGAATGCGGGAGGGGAATGCGGGAGGGGAATGCAGGAGGGGAATGCGGAGAATATTCACGAGCCATGAAGGACGAGCCTTGCAGAATGTGGAATGCGGAGAATGTGCGAGTGTGGGAGAGAGCGTGCACGGGAGAGCAAGGCACATCCTGAGTACTGACAAACGAAGCGACTCTGCTGGGTCGCGGCCACCTCCAAATCGTATCAGGACAAAAATGGCCGTCCACCATGCCACCTTGCGACCAACATAGACACACAGAATGCAACAGAGACAGACACTCTTGTTTCCCGCAATTGCAAACGCAAACACCATCCGCTCGTTGCGACAGAGCAATTCGGCTCGCGACGGTGACGACGACGACGCATCGACCGGCCAACGGTCACCTGAAGGCTTTGCCGTCGGGAGTGAGGATGTGCGAGATGGACGACTTCCGCGCCGCCCCTATTCCGCCCGAATCGTCCTCCTCCGCGTCGCTGTCCGCCTGCCACACCGGCGAGCCCCACCCGGGACTGTGTCCCCTCGGCTCGCCGCCTTCCGCAGCCGCTCGTTGACCAATTGGCGTGTCATCCGGCGCGGTCGTCGCATCCTCGCCGTCTGGTTTTCGTCGCGAGCGCCAGTTGAATCGCGGGTGCGAGTACCGACGTCCCCCCTGCGATCGCGCGGTGGTCGCAGATCTTCTGTCCAGGGCCCGGTGTGAGAAATGCTGGCCCAATTCGCTTCCTATTCTACCGCCTAGTCTCGGATCAATAGCACACGTAGCATGGCCAACGTGGCATGCCGCCGTGTGAGCCAATAGGATTCGGCGATCGAAGAAAGGACATGACAGATTGGCTGACCTAGAATGGGAGGCTGCAGTGATGGTACGAGAAATTGCGTTAGCAGATAATGGATTGGACACACATAATGACGCCATCCCGGTCGCGCAACGGGATTCGTCAGTCGGTAGCATCAAGCGATGTATATCAGCCAATTAGCATGTTCACCAATTTACCCGCGAGATTCAAGTGATTGTAGCTAAGAACGTGGAATGGGGCAAGTACTTGTGGTGAGTTGTGACTCAGGACGGCCTCCTGTCAGACCTCAGGCCAAGAGCGGCTGTCCCGAAGTTGGTTTGGCGATGGGGAAAAGGCTGTAATTGCTGTAAGGGTGTGGGCCCAATCGAGTTTGATCGTGATTGATCTGATCGGGTCGGATCTGATCGGTTGCATGTGATCGCAGTGTCCGAGCCGCCCGATCAGAGATGTTTTTCAAACAAGATTTCCAGCGCCTGCGGAGCAAGCGCGGGACATTTACGTCACAATTTCGTCCCCATTCTAGCGAGATTGGCGACCATGCGTCACCTGGAAAAAGTTTCGTTTCCCTGCAATTGTTTACACTGTAACTACTCGCAAGCGTCGTTTTGGGCCCCGATCACATGCAATCAGGTGATCGCCTGTGATCGAGGAAAATCGACTTTGATTGGGGTTAAAATCGGGTCTGATTGAGTTGGGGAGATCAGCTGATCGCGATCAGCTGATTGCCCCTGATTGCTTAAAATTGGCTTTCAAGCTTCCTAGAAATTGCTGATCGCATGTGATCGAGGCGATCAAACTCGATTGGGCCCGCGCCCTATTGGCTGCAAGTGAAGCTCGGCAGCTCTGACCTTAGAACCCGCCCTTGTATCGAATGTCTTGCTTGATTGGGTTTTCGCTGCTGGTTACCGCCTGCTGCCAAGATGAACAAATGCATCCAGCCCTTCGTTGGGATGCTGTGAAGTCGAGCCGGCAAACCTGGGCGCCTTCAGATTGGTCCTCCCGATGGCTAGATTTCCGGACATGCAATCGTGGGGTGTACGCTGCATTGATCGGACGACTCTGGGCTGCCTGTGGAGGTATGATCTGTTCGAGGGATGACTTGGCATGCTGAAGTCCACAAGTGAAGTTGGGTCGCTGCCACCCACACGTGTGTCTCGAAGTCCAGCGAACAAATTCGCAAGAGGGCGAATGGGCAAACGGTTCCTTTCATTCGCAGGAGCTGATTCCTGATTCCTGGATCGTGCCGACTCCCGTCTCGGTGCGCGCATGTTTCGGAACCAGCTTCCAGCAGGTTCGTTTTCGCAAGCTCTGAGGCGTTCGCCTCCGCACAAAGCCTACAAAAAGTCGTCAGTCCTCGCGTTCTTTCACAGAGTCTCCTTCGTGATTGTTATTCGTCTTAGCAGCCTCTGAGCAACCAGCGTTCTATTGTGTAGTTCCCCTTCTCATCAACAACCCGCGAGCGTAATCTTTTACCATGCCTGACGAATTTGTCAACCGCGAGGATGAGCGGGTGCTGGGGCAGCAGACAGAAGGCCAGGAGGCTCGGCTGCTGGAGCACGTGACGAAATCAACGCCACCCAACGACCCGCAAGCCGTGATCAACGCGATCGATGCGTATGCGTGGTCCAGCCGCGAGTTCTTCATGAACGTTGGCGACGTCAAAGGCGTCATCCTAGACGACGCCGTCCGCCGCGCGAATCCTCTCAGCGCAATCGAGCTCGGCGCGTTCTGCGGGTACTCGGCGGTTCGAATCGCATCTCATTTCTCCAGGCCGGGAGCGCGGCTGATTTCTGTCGAGCCGTGCGAACTCCGCTCGTCCATCGTCCGCGACATGGTCGCTCACGCGGGCCTCAGCGACAAAGTCACCGTCGTCACAGGGACTTTGCAAACCTCAACTGACGAAATTCGGCAAGCTGCGAGCAAGATTCCGTTCGATTTGGTCTTCATTGATCATTGGAAGGAGCTCTATATGCCCGACCTCCTGTTCCTAAAGGAGCAGAAACTCATCGGGCCTGGAAGTGTCATCGTGGCTGATAACATTTGGATTCCAGGATGTCCGGAGTATCTGGAATACATGGAGAAGAGCACTGAATTCGTGACGGAGAAGAGGGAGACTATGATCGAGTACTCGACAAAACACAAGGACCTGGTGCTCATCTCAACCTTCTCCCCTAAGGACGAGTAGGGGGGGTGCCGAAAAAGGGGGACAGCTTTGCTGGTAGGAACGAGCCACACCCTTGCCAAGCAGCTTGCACGAAGTTTATGTATGAAGTGAGTAATTTTGTAAGATTTGTTTGATGAATGTAGGTAATATTTCTAAGCAGCTCAATTGTGACAAAGGTGGTGTGGAACGCTTGCTGCAGCTGACCCCCACATTGTTTTCGCAGGGGCGAGGGTTGTTCGGAGTCTCGGCTAAGTACTCCCGAAATTTCGGGAATCAATTTTGTGAGGTCGCTCGTCGCTCGTTGCAGTTCGTTCCTCACCTCACCACCCACACCAGCTTCTACCAGTTTGGTTTTGTGAAATCTGTCGTCCCTACAATCTGAGTCCAGCTTTATTTTTCTACGAGTCACCAAAATTCGCTGTCGGATACCGCGCGCGAGCGCTGGGAACCCCACTACAGCCTCCAAGCCACCAATCGCGATTTATTTTGTACTTTCTTAGCATCATTAATCTACGAACTTAATCGTCAACCATGCCCGACGAAGCTGCGAACCGCGAGGAGGAAAGGGTGGTAGGGCAGGAATCGGACGGCCAGGAGGCTCGGCTGCTGGAGCACGTGACGCAATCAACGCCGCCAAACGACCCGCAATCAGTGATCAACGCCATCGATGCGTACGCGTGGTCCAGCCCGGAGTTCTTTATGAACGTTGGGGACGTCAAGGGTGCTATCCTAGACGACGCCGTTCGCCGCGCGAATCCTCTCAGCGCAATCGAGCTCGGCGCGTTCTGCGGGTACTCGGCGGTTCGAATAGCATCGCAACTCTCCCTGCCGGGAGCTCGGCTGGTTTCCGTGGAGCTGAGCGAATCCCGCTCGTCCGTCGTACGCGGCATGGTCGCACACGCGGGCCTGAGCGACAAAGTCACCGTCGTTACAGGCACGCTGCAGACCTCAACTGACGAGATTCGGCAAGCTGCAAGCAAGATTCCGTTCGATTTGGTCTTCATCGATCATGTGAAGCACCTCTATCTACCCGACCTCCTGTTCCTTAAAGACCAGAAGCTCATCGGGCCTGGAACTGTCATCGTGGCTGATAACATCCTTTATCCGGGATCGCCTGATTATCTGGAATTCATGGAGAGGAGCGCTGAATTCGTGACGGAGAAGAGGGAAACGATGCTGGAGTACTCGACCAAGGTGAAGGATCTGGTGCTCGTTTCAACCTACTCCCCTAAGAACGTTTAGGAGTCTAGGGGAGCTGAAAGGGAGCAGAGTTTCAGCTGTGAGTTCGTGACGGAGTACTCGACAGTGGTCAAGGATCTGGTATTAATTTCAACCGACTCCCCTGTGAAGGGGGGGCACTTTCAGGAAATAAGATGGCAAGCATGCCAGCATTATGCAAGTATGGCAGTAGAATTCAGCGGCATTTTACATGTAGTTTGTCCTAGGAAGTTTTGAACACACTACGACCCCGACCGGTACATGGGAGGTGCAGAGATCTTAACTCCTTCACGGTACATAAGATGTCCCAGTCACCCACTGGCAGATAAAAGGACCAGTAGTGGCTCCTCTGCATGTAGTACTTTTCATACAGTATTTACATTGGCTCTGAACTAATTATCTGTCAAAAAAAAAACACGGCAGCTCAGAGCCAAGATTTCATTCCAGTCTCACCCACCTTCGATCTGATGGTAGTTCAGAATATTTATCAGCCTTTTTCTTGAGCAGGAACATAGCTGCAATCGCTAGAAGTGCTGAAAGCCCCGCAAGCAGCCCGTCATCTGGCCTGCTACCACCACCACCCATCATGCTCATTTGGCCCGCCATAACCTTCGCCATTGCTAGCATGAGGATTCGCCCCATGCTCCCTGTGTTGCACCACTAGAGAGAGTGCAGCGCGCGGCCCATGTTGGCTTGATATGCGTCTTAACTGAGCTGACAACTGTGCTGCAAACGCATCCTCCGGCCATGCACCTGCATCGATCCCTGCCCTTATTGCTTCTCCTGCACCTCCTGCTACGTTCCCTGCTGCTGTTGCAGCTGCTGTTGCTGCTGCTGGCGCTGCTGCTGGGGCTGATTCTTGGAGCAAGGGTCCTGCCGCAGGGGGGGCAATGGGTGCTGTGCTTGGCACCGTTGCTGCTACTGCAGCCGCAGGCACTGCTGGCGCCACTGCTGCGTCAGTCACACCTGATCCTGCTGGAACCTCCATGCCACTTGCTGCCACCCCCTCTTCTGCTTCCTCCTCGCTCGCTGCTGCTGCCAGCATGCCAGTGCTCGCAGCAACAGCACTACTTTCCCCACAGCCAGCCCCGGACGAACCATCGTCTTCACCGTAGCCGCCATCACTCTCACTTGCCACCACGTCCTCCGTTCCTGCACCTTCCGTCTCTCCCACTTTCCCCTTGCCTTTCCCAACGTCTCCAGCGCGTACCATCTCTGTCTCTGCCTCCCCTCCCTTATCTTCTTCCGCACACCCGTCGCCCTCGTCACCTCCAGCCGCATCGGCTCCATCATTCTCGCTGTCCTTCTCCGCACAGCCGTCTTTCTGCACCTTAGTAGAGTTGGCGAAGCCTTTCTCGCCCTCCGTCGTCACCAACCCACTCTTCGCAGCAGCAGCGCTTTCATCACCGAGCCATGTTTCAACCACGCCTACCATGGATTCCTCCCCAGTACATGCGCCGCTCCTGCTGCATGTAGTACTGTTCGCAGAGGGCAGCTCGTGACACGCGGAGCGGCACAGCGGGCAGGATACCTGGTGTGCGCCACCAGGCAGCGTGGATTTCGGCAGCGAAGTTCGTACGATGATGAATGGGAAGGAGCATTTGGTGCAGGCGAGGACCATGTTCTCCGCTTCAGGCGGCAGGCGAGATAACGACGCCATGGCGTGCTGCGGAGATGGGATCTGAGCGCTGATCGGCTTTATATTGTTGGAGACAAACTAGGGAGACACAGAACCACTTCCGACGTAATAGCAGCATGAGGACTAAATATTAAGTTCTTTGAGAACACCGATGGCCAAACTCAAGAGTCCAGCCTGCGCGGGTTGTAATGCTGTGCAAAAAGCGGGCGCTGGCTCCCGTGCAGGTACGAACCGCGCTGCGCAGAAGCCATCGCGCGACTTGGCATTGTGGCGACTCGACGTGTCGTGACACGAGAGCCATTGTCGCATGAGAGCATTCCGTTTAGGCGCCACGAAACTCATAGGCGGCGTAACCGCCGAACCGGACATCATCGGGGACGACGAACTGACACTACTAGTAGGGCATGCCATTTGTGGAGTCTGTCCAGGGTTGCCTGCAACGCAAACGTCGAACTGCTAGGCATGTGCGAATCTCCCTCACTTCGTGGGGCGTCGTGTATTAGCGCGTACAACACTTTGGATGGGCCAATACCTGACTTCGCTCGTTACTAACCACGTATGTTCTTTACATACGCGGGTTTGAACTTGCAAAACCAGTCAATAACGAAGAATGGTTTACAGTGTCTCGTGCAAACGAACATGCACAAGACTTGATTACCATGTAGGGCAAAGAGAGCGATAAATGCCTACAGTAAGCTCAAAGCACCCGCAACCACATACTTCTCATTCACTTAGATAGAAACAGAACACTTGCCATCACTTACATAAATCAATGCATGAAAGAATAGTAGAGGCCTGTACAAACCCCTCCATTTTTCTCCCAATATCCTGCACAAATGTCTAGCAACCAGTACTCAGTCATCCAACTCAAACACCACTCCAGGAGTTATAGACACGAACGGCAGCGCCCGAGCCTTCTCGCTCAAACCATAGGACGAGCCGCTGTCCGCCGCAAAAATATCAGGAAGAGGCGTATCGTGCACTTGTCCTCGCGGCGATTCCCCTGCGCGGGTCGCAGTCACGTTCTCATCGCGCCACGAGGCTCGCCAGCCCTGCTCGGGCATTCCCGGCAGTGCTGCGAGGGTTGCGTCGCACGGAAGAGAGTCGGCGTCCCACGATTGGGTGAGAGGGCTTGGCTTCGGAGTTACAAACATACGCAATACAGAATCTACAGCTTCATTCTCTGGCAGATGAGCTGTCTGCGCCGGATGATTGAGCGGTTCGGCAGTGGTCGCAGCGTGTCGCGCGGCGTCGAGCTGATGAGAGATGCTATCTAAAAGCTTCTCATGCGCCGCCGAGTGGGATGGCCATGCGATTGGCGATGCGGCGCCGCTACTATTGCCTAGCAGCGCGGAATCCAGAGCGGAGAGCGCCGCTGAATCGGTCGTTGACTCCGCGGATGGGCTCCAGAAAGTAGGGATCGGGGGAATGCCGCTAGCGCCGCTGTGTGCGCTACGGGCTTGCTGCTGCGACGGCTGCTGGGGCAGGCTGCTGCTGACTGCGGAGTGTGCTGGAGCGCGAGTAGCTGCGCCTGCGACGGGGGCGGCGTGACGATGCAAAGCGCGGAGGAGTAGAAGCGAAAGATGGCTCGCCGCGGGTAGGCACATGGAGAGGGCTTGGTTGCGCGCTAGAGACAGCGCCATGCGAGCGAAACTTATTTGATTATCTGTGAAAGAATGTTGTTGTCTGGCGAAGGTTAACGACTATCTGAAGTCCAACTCTACTAGAACGTTGCAGGAGGCGAGGGAAAAGTGACACTTTCAAAAAACGAGCTGCTTACTTATCAGTGAGGAGCTGAGTAAGATCAAGAAATGTGATGATGCGAGGTGGTGGTGAACAATTGTTCCCGCCATTGGATACATAAATAGACTTTACCTCAAACGAAGCATGGTTGGCATGGAAGGTGCAGTGCTACAGCGAACGTTTGGCAAGCACAACCAGCAAATTCATCAGTTGAGTGAGGTGAGGAGGTCGCTGGGCAGGTGTTGTGGTGGGTGGTGTTGGTTGGTATGCATGGAAACTCCTCGCAGTTGCTGTGTTGCGTTGGCAATCAACGTGCGGGGGAAGGGGGGGTTGGTGAAGGTGGCTCATGCTGACCATGTGGTGGACACGTCACACGACAACTGTACAAGGAGCGGGGTGGGATTAGAGATGGTATGTCTTGTTCCTAAATATTTCCAGTGTGGTTTAGTATGGTGTAACTGTGCTTTGGTGTACGGAGCCTGATTGTCTCTCGACACTGATTGGCCCGCAGTTTCCTCTGCGACAATATTCCTGCTTCTGCGAACAGCTGACTGTCGCGTGCGCCAAACCTTGTGCGACCACCACCGCCTCAACCACACCTCGCACGAAGTAGAGTCTCCGTCCGCAAGCATCTTGCTTGCACGAAGCTGGAATGGTCGATTCGGTCGCCAACTCAGCTCGTGCTGGTTCTTGATTCTTAGTCGGTGTGAAGTCAGCTCGGTTCCGCACAGGTCTGCGCCATCCGTGGGTTGTGTGACTGAGCGGCTACCGCGTTTGCTTCCAACTGCCCAACCCATTTGCGGCCGCACGATGTCTTGGTTTGTTGGTTTTCTCACTAAAACGACAGCGTATCCCGACAGCGGGACGGAAAAGCCTGAAGTACAGGGTCGATCCAGCCAGCCACGCAGGTCAATGGACGCGCTGCGCATGGCCATTGGCTACCGCCTGCTTCCCGCGCCATGCTATGTGATGCGATGCGATACGATCAGCCGAGCGACAAACAACAGCAGCGCACAAATTTCTTTGTTGGACAGACAGAAGAAAAAGCAAGCCTACACTGTTGACCAAACATGGAACGCGCTTCCCGCGCAAACGAAGGTACAGAGTAAAACAGAAGGCTTCCCGTGTAGAATAAAACAGAACAGCGTTTCAATTACTACCTTCAAACCTTAACTAGAGTAAGCAAAACATGATGTGCGGTACCCTATTGCTTACAATTGGTTGTGAGATTCGTGCACTCCCTAATTGATTGAGATCTGTGGGTGCTTTTGCAATCCCACGGGTGACTTAGCTGGGATCTGTGATATCCGTTGTAAGAGAGTGCGCGGAATAACGAATAACAAAGATGCGACTCATTGAACTGACAATACAATGAAAGCACGAGATTATTTAGTGACTACTCTAGCTAGGAGGAAACCTCGGGAAACCGGTTGGGTGCATGTTTGGCGATCGGAAAGCCGAAGGCGATGCGGGGCAGCCTCGGCATCGGAGATGTAGGCCAAACATGCGGAGTGCGAAATGTCGGGGTCGTACGCGTAGCATTCAACCGCGGTAACGAATAAGGAAATTTCGTTACACTACCCCTCCCCCCCCCCCCCCCCCCCCCCGCCCGCCCCCCTCCCCCTCCCCAAATCACCAAGAAGCGGGGAAGCTTCAGGCGATGCGGATGGCAGCTACGTGTCGTCTTCACTTGTGCGGTCAGTCCAACGAACTAAAAAGTCAACGTGGCGGCTAGATGTGAAAATAGTAGGTAGTCTTAGGGGCCATAGCCAGGAGAACCCTAGCTAGGCAAAGGAACAGTTTAAGCAAAGAGAGGAGTTCACTAGCAAGAATGGGGATACAAATAGCAAACCCTAGAAGGGTTGTACTCGCTATAAAGCACCCCACTACAGGCTAGAGCATAACATTTTGACACACCCCCATAACTGAAGTGGGGTGTAATCAGCACAATGAGAAAGCAGGTATAGAGCAGGAGTTTATACAGATAAACAAAGCTAGAGCTAATCACAGAGGACAAGTGAGGAGGAGCTGTGGGGGAGAGAAGATGGGAGGCCACTGCTGACGCTGCAGACACACAGACGAGCTGCTGGCTCAGTGGCTACCGGAACAACGCTCCGGACTATTGGAGTAACTGGCCCCGCGGCTAAAAGTAGCGGCAGACGAGCAACGGACCCACGGGCGACTGGCGACTACCGGAGATTGTAACCTCCGGACTGCTGCTGCTGCTGACGACAAGACTGCTGCCTCCACTCAACCTTCCCCAACTGCCCCACACTCTCGACACACGCCCACTGCTCAAACCCTAGCTTCACTCCCACACACCCCCCTTAAACCCAAAACCCCAGTCTTCTACTCATCCACCCCCCTCAGCGATAGCTGCAGCAGTGGGAGACGAAGGAGGAGGAGAAGAGGGGTACGTCGCGCACAACGGATACCCCCACAACCACCATCCCCACACTCCTCACCCCCAAACCCTAAAACGGGTGGGACGGGGAGGGAGCGCGGGGGACGACGGGGAGAACGGCGCGCGGCCCCTAGGGCGCCACCACGGGGCAGCGAGGGGCCGCGCGCGGCTCCCCAGGGCGCCACGAAGGGGCAGCGGGAGGGCGGCGACGGGGCCGCAGCGGGCGGCGACGCAGCCGCTGCCCGCGGTGACGGGGCCGCGGCGGGTGGGGACGGGGTCGCTGCGGGCGGCGACGGGGCCGCTGCGGCGGCGACGGGGCCGCGCGCGACACCCTAGAGCGTCGCAGCGGACAGGCGGGGGCCGCGCGCGGCTCCCCTGGGCAGCGCGACGGGGCAGCGGGGGCAGCGCGCGAGAAAAGAAAGGGGCCGCACGCCCCGGGGCGCGCGCCGAAGTGCGCGCGGCGGGATGAAAAATGCGTTGCACGCCACGGGGCGTGCGACAAAGCGAGTAGCAGCGGAAGCAGTAATACCCACAGGCCGAGAGAGTAACCGCTCTGATACCATCTGAAAATAGTAGGTAGTCTTAGGGGCCATAGCCAGGAGAACCCTAGTTAGGCAAGGAACAGTTTAAGCAAAGAGGAGAGTTCACTAACAGGAATAGGGATACAAATAGCAAACCCTAGAAGGGTTGTACTCGCTATAGAGCACCCCACTACAGGCTAGAGCATAACATTCTGACACTAGAGGCGTTGAGCCCGAATACGATGTTCCAAGATTTTCGACGGAAAACATGTCGGTTCCGGGACAGGTCGGGCTGTCGGGGCGGCGTTCTGGCGTGCAATGTCTGTCGTGGAAGGCACAAACTTGCGAAGGAGGCTGACATGGAATTCGTGTTGAAATGAACGAACAGGAATGATTGAACTAACAGTGAAAGCAGTACAAGTACCTAACCCTAGAATTGTGTACCCCCTATAGGATAACCCACTGTAGCCTAAACAAGCACAACATATATAATGTTTGACACACCCCCATAGGCGAAGTGGGGGAGAACTAGGGGTCACAAGACCAGTCAAGTAAAGCAAAGCAAAGCAAGCTCAGGGTGGATCACAAAGTCACCACACATTCCGAGCACAAGTTCAAGGCCACAAGGCCAGTTCACATGCAGGAGTACATATATATATATATATATATATATATATAAGGCTAGACAAGCAAGAGCAGGTATATATATATGTAACAGTACAAGCAAGGTCAAGAGGTGAGCAAGTGAGGCAAGACAGCCACAAGACCCAGCTGAGTGCAGAAGCGCTGATGATCACAAGGCGCAAGTGCCTTGGTGAGGACATCAGCAGTGTTGGCCTCAGAGGCCACGTACGCAAGCCGCATCTGACCACGCTGTTGTAGCTCACGAGCAAGGAAGTAGCGGAGAACAATGTGCTTTGTTCTGTGCTCCAGTCTCTGCTCTCGACACAAGGCCAGCATGGCCTTGTTGTCTACGTACAGGACTAGAGGCGGCTCTCCGAGGTCGGTCAGGAGGTAGGTGAGCCAGCGAAGCTCCTGAGCAGCCATGGCCCCTGCGTAGATCTCAACCTCACAACTGGAGCCGAGAACAGAAGACGAGCGAGTAGCCCGCCACGAAACAGAGCCGGAACCAAGGCTGAAGGTGTAACCCTGTGACGACCGCTGCGTAGCCTGGTCGTCAGCCCAAGAAGCGTCTGCCTGCTCAGTGAGGACCACTGGACTCTGCCCTCCAAGCACAAGCCCCATGCCCGACGTACTGCACAAGTAGCGAAACACCCTCCTCGCTGCAGCCATGTGCTCCCGTCTGTGTCTCCCAGGAGCAACATAGCGTGCAAGAATGCTAAGAGGGTATGCAAGGTCAAGTCGAGTGCAGGTCATCAGGTACATGAGGCAGCCAACAAGCTCTGGGTACAGGCCACTCGACTATACGGACTCATCCGTAGGCAGAGCTGAGAGCGAGTGGCGAGTAGGCAGAGGAGTGGCCTGAGGCGAGGAGTACGTGAAGCCGAAGCGCTGAAGGACCTGCTGCACCATGTGTGACTGAGTCAGGGTAATGGTGCGGCGTGCTCTGTCCCAGGTGATCTGCAAGCCAAGGTAGCTGCGCAGTTCACCCAGGTCTGTGCACGTGTGTCTCTTCTGCAGCTCGGACTTCACGTAGGCGATTCAAGCAGTGTCAGCAGTGGCAAAGACCAAGTCGACGACGTACACGAGGATGTAGAACGGCGGCAGAGAAGTGTCGGTGCGTAAAAACAGCGATGGGTCGGCAGTAGAGGGAGCAAACCCAAGAGCCGCAAGCGTAGTCCTCAGTGTGTCGTGCCACTCACGCGATGCCTGGCGGATACCGTAGACTGGCCGCCGAAGGCTACACTGAGTGCCAGGAGGAAAAGTCCCAGTGAAGCCAAGAGGGCGGCGCAGCCAGATCTCCTCGTGTAGGCTGCCCTGCAGGAAAGTAGTGCTGAAGTCAATAGAGTGTAGCTCGTAGTCACGGTGAGCAGCTACGTGCAGCAGTACCCGAAGAGTGGTCATCTTCGGGGTGGGAGAGAAGGTATGAAAGTAGTCAACTCCCTGCCGCTGACTGAAGCCACGAGCCACGTAACGCGCCTTGAAGACAGGCGGAGAATCCGGCGGCCGCTTCACCCTGAAAATCCACATGCCACTGACGATGTTCGCCCCAGGAGGGGGGACAGCGTCAACGTAGGTGCCTGTGGACTTCCAGGAAGCCATCTCTGCATCCATAGCTGCCTGCCACTGAGAAGAGTAGGGACCCTCTATCTCCTCCGCGTAAGAGCGCGAAGTCGGGATGTCAAGTGCATCCAGGTCTCCCTCAGGGGTAAGCAGTACGGACATGTGATGAGTTGAAGCAGCGGCCAAGCACTGGAACTCCTCCTGCCTGTCCTAAAGGATGTCCATGCCAAGGGCACACTCACCCCCGACGGACGGAGGACAGAAAGACTCAGACTCAGCAACTAGGCTAACAGTGTAGTCTAGACTACAGGTGGCAGCAAAGTCGACAAGCTCAGCAACTAAGGCAGATGCAGCAGCGGACTCAAAGGAAGGGTCAGTGACAACAGTAGCCAGGAGACGCGTGACAGTAGGACTGGCAGCACGAAGGGAGTCAGACCCCAGGTCTGCAAGAGCAGGAAGAGAGTACGTAGGAGGAGACGGCAGTGGGATTCGCTGTGGAGCAGTGGAAGGACGAAGCGCCATCCGGTGAGTGCCTGGGACAGCAGGAAGATGCTTACTAGGGACACGACCACTAGTGAGAGCAGCACGGACAGGCGACGCAGGACGAGACTCAGGTTCACGAGGCTCAGTAAGACCTCTTGTCGGACCAGTGTAAGGAGCAGGACCAGGGAGAGAGGAGGCAGACGGTAGCTGCGACTACAGCTGGACAGACGGAGGACACCCTAAGGAGGGAGGAGGACGAGGAGGAGGGAGCTGACCAAGAACCTGCTGAAGGAGCGGAACGAAGTACGGCCGCTGCCGTGTAGCGACTCCAGAGCTAGCAGAGACACCAGCGCCAGGGTCCTCAACACAAGCAGCAGCTCCAACTCCCGGGTCCTCAGCACCAACAGCAGCTCCAACGCCCGGCTCCACAGCACCAGCAGCAGCACCAACGCCAGGGTTCGCAGCACCAACAGCAGCTCCAACGCCCGGGTCCGCAGCACCAGCAGGAGCTCCAACGCCTGGGTCCTCAGCACCAGCAGCAGCTCCAACGCCCGGGTCCTCAGCACCAGTAGCAGCACCAGCGCCCGGGTCCTCAGCACCAGCCGTAGCTCCAACGCCCGGGTCCGCAGCACCAGTAGAGTCT
This sequence comes from Closterium sp. NIES-65, assembly GCA_948144175.1. NCBI lineage: Eukaryota > Viridiplantae > Streptophyta > Zygnematophyceae > Desmidiales > Closteriaceae > Closterium > Closterium sp. NIES-65. The sequence continues at coordinate 1,493,575 of CANXME010002686.1, read as the reverse complement.
CCAGCACCAGCAGCACCGCCAGCAGCAGCGGGGTTCGCGACACCAGGCGCGCCACTCCGAAGCGTGCAGCACCGCTCGTACCACTCACGGATCCGCTCACGGGAGGGGAGCTCCCGACTAGGAGAAGCACTAGCACCAGTCCCTGTAGTACGCCTGGCTCCAGAGGTACCTCTCCTGAGGCTGCAGTACTGTAAGTACCACTCACGCAGCTGCTCCGAGGAGAGGGCTCCTCCAGGTGTAGGACCCCCAGGCTCAGCACCTCCAGACCCAGAACCCCCAGACTCCGGACTCTGCGGCTCAGCACCCCAAGGCTCAGCACCCCCAGGCTCAGTACCCCCGGGCTCAGCACCCCCAGGCTCAGCACCCCTAGGCTCAGCACCCCCACGCCCCGCACCCCCAGGCTCCGCACTCCCAGGCTCAGTACCCCCAGCAGGACGAGAGTCGACAGCGACCTCAACAGGCTCAACCGGGTCTACCTGAGACACACCTGAGGGAGCGGCACCCTGAGGGGGGAGAGGGTCTACGACAGCAGCACCTGGCGCGAGGAAGAGAGGCGGGGGGGGGGGGGGGAGCGGACCAGTGCGGTAGGGGAAGAGGCGATAGTAGGGGACGGACTCGTCAAAAGTGACGTCCTGAGAGGGCAAGACCCGGCGCGAGGTGGCGTGGTAAAACTGCCAACCAGGCGCGTCCGGGACAAAGCCGAGGAAGACGCAGGGAACAGCACGGGAGGAGAGCTTGTCCGCATACGTATCGCGGACAAAAGCTCGAGATCCCCAGACCCGGAAACGTGACGCATCGCCAACCTCCCCCGTCCACAGCAGTGTGGGCGAGGTCTCCGGCAAGGAGACACGGGGCCAGAGGTTGAGCTGATGCGCAGCGTACCGGACCGCAAACGGCCACAGAAAGTGGGGGGCAGCCGCATGGATCAAGGAGGTACGGGCGACCTCCATGACCAGGCCAATGCGGCGCTCCGCAACCCCATTCTGCTGTGGAGAGGCCGGAAGCGTGAACGACTGCTCAATGCCGTGCTCAGCACAGTAGGCTGCCAAGAGGTCGGAGGAGAACTCACCACCACTGTCAGAGTGCAAGCGCAGGACAGGAAAGTTCGAGTGGAAACGCTCGCTGAGCTGGAGACGGGCTCTGCGGATCCAAGGGATCAAGACATCAGGGACCTCACCCTTGGTGCGCAAGGGGAAGACCGTGGTGTAGCGCGAGTAGTCGTCAACAACTATCAGGAAGTACCTCTCCTGACCCTGACCACGGACGCGGGCTGGGCCCCACACGTCCATGTGGAGCGTCTGCAAAGGAGCAGTCGTCAGGGGAAACGAGGAGGAGTGAGGAGCGGCGCGCTACCGCCCCTCGACACAGGGAAGACAGGGAGGAGCAGGCGAGGGTGGGAGGGGAGGGAGGACCCTGGGAAGACCAGAGACAAGGTACCGGGAGTGCATGGCACGAAGGCGCTGCACAGACGGGTGGCCAAGTCGGTGGTGCCAGAGGACATTCTCGTGCGCCAGAGAGCAACACGAGCAGGGGGCAGACAGCTGACCTGACGCGGACGCAGACGCAGACGCAGCGACATGAAGGGACGCGGTGGTCAGTGTGTACAGGTCCGACCCCGGCTGCCGAGTGAAGGTAGCCAAGTGGCGGCCCGTAGGGGCACACGTGCAGTGTGTCATGCGCTCGTAGGCAGGGGTGAACTGGTGAACACCCCCGTCCTGGAGTGCACAACCTGCCACCAAGTTCGTAGAGAACGAGGGGAGGTGGAGACCTGACAGTGTGCCCGACGGGACTGCAGGACATGGAAGGACAGTGGAGGAGGTCGCAATGACCGGACCCCTAGAGGGGTCAGCAAGGGAGACAGCAACTGGCCGAGCAAGCGGCTCAAGGGCAGTGCGGTCACGAGAGAAGCAGCGAGAAGCACCTTAGTCCAGTGTGAAGGTGTGCAGTGCTGCAGTCGACTCAGTACCAGGGGGGGCAGACGCAGAAGCACCTAGAGTAGCTGCCTCACTAGCACCTGGGGTAGCAGACACGCGAGTACCTGGAGCGGCAGACGCACTAGTCCTAATGCCCGGGTCGGGCGGCACACACAGGTACTCAGCACCCTCTCCACTAGTAGACATCACATACATAGCAGTGAGAATAGCATCAAAGTCTAGAGCATAGATATCAATCCCCTTCTTCAGGAGATGAACCCAGCGGGGCAGCTCAGTGGCCTGAGGGAACTGAAGACGCCAAGCGTCGTTGAGACGAGCAAAGCAGTGCTGTGTGGCGTGTGATCCCCCACACGGCTGACCAGTGCGGTCACCAGTGCGAATGACGTACGTGCAGCTAAAGCCACCCCCCCCCCCCCCCCCGTGTTGAGAGTACCACTCACGGACCTCCTGGGGCGACGGAGTGTGCTGCTGGCCCTGGGCACCGCCAGTGCCTCCACGACCACCACCTCCGCCGCCACCTCCTCGACCACCCCAACCCCTGCCGCCGCCGCGTCCACCGCCACCCCCACCACCGCCTCCGCCCCTGCCACCTACCCCGCCGCTGCCGCCACCACCCCCACCGCCGCCACTAGCCCCTCCAGTCGCGCCACCACCCCCCCCGCCGCCACCGCCCCCAGCACCGCCTCCCCCGCCATCACCGCCACCACCCTTGCCCTTGCCGTTGCGGCGCCCGCTCGAAGCAGACGCAGTCCCGACCTTCTCAGCACCAAGGACGTCGACAGCAGCAGCAGAGGCGACAGAGGGAAGAAGGGGGGAAGGAGAACACCCCTCAAAGAACGGGGTACGGGGGTCGCCACGAGAGGCACCTACAGCGACTATGCTAGCCTCAGCTGCAAGGAGTTCCTTCTCGAGGAGGGCAATGGTGAGCTCAGTGGGGCAGCGAGCTAGAAAGTGGTCCCTGAATGAGCGCAGAGTGTCAGGGAGGCGCGTGACTAGGTGGTAGAGAGTGAGCCAGAGCGGGTGTGGGTTCGTGGCAAGGAACTCATCAGGCATAGCGGCGTGGAAGCGAGCCTCACTAGTGCAGAGGTGCGTGATGAGGTCAGCGACTGTGTGGAAAGAGGCTAAGTCGGGGAACAGGTAGGGAAGAGAGAGACGACCTAGTGCGGCAGAGGCCGGTGAGGAGTAGCGGGCAACGACAGCAGTGTATAGTGCCTGCGCAGTCTTGTGCTGCCCAAAGTGCTCGCGCTCATCTATCGACAGGGAGTTGCGAATAGCAAAGCGAGCATGGGCGTCACGAGTCTGCCACTGTGAGCGGGCAGTGCTGTCAGCAGTAGCAGCAGGGGCAGTGACATGGCCTAGGGCGTGGTTGTACAGTGAGTTGTCGTCCTTGGCAGTGAGCTGTAGATAGAGGTGTAGGTCATCTAGCCAGGTGTCAAACTTCACTGGGCGGCCCTCAGCATCGAAAGCTAGTACAGGTGGGCTAGCCATAGTAGCAGTAGGAGCAGCATTAGGAGTAAGAGGGTGAGACAGGTAGGGCGGCTCGGACAGTACACGCGGCTCGGTTCAGTTCAGGTAGGGCGGCGCGGCTCGGGTAGGGCAGCGCGGTTCGGTTCGGGTCGCGCGGCTCGGCTCGGAATGGGCGGCTCGGTTCGGGTCGCGCGGCTCGGCTCGGTCCTGGAGGGGCTGTGGCGGTCACGGGCCGTTCGGGGCCTCTAGGGGCGAGCGCGGGGCCGTTCGGGGCCTCTAGGGGCGATCGCGGGGCCGTTCGGGGCCTCTAGGGGCGAGCGCGGGGCTGTATGGGGCCTGTAGGGGCGAGCGCGGGGCCGTTCGGGGCCGCTAGGGGCGAGCGCGGGGCCGGTCGGGGCCTGTAGGGGCGAGCGCGGGGCCGTTCGGGGCCGCTAGGGGCGAGTGCGGGGCCGTTCGGGGCCTCTAGGGGCGAGCGCGGGGCTGTACGGGACCTGTAGGGGCGAGCGCGGGGCCGACGGGGACCTCTAGGGAGGTGAGCGCGGGGCCGACGGGGCCGTTAAGGGCGATCGCGGGGCCGACGGGGTCGCTAAGGGGCGAGCACGGGGCCGTGAGGGGCGAGCGCGTGGGCCGACGGGGCCTTAGGGGGGCGGCACGCAGGTCGCTAAGGGGCGGGTCGCGGGTCGCGTGGCCTTAGGGGGGCCGTGAGGAACGAGGCGCCCTAGGGCGCAGTTAGGTAGGTAGGTAGGTAGGTAGTGGTGGGCCCTAAAAAAAACGGTCCTAGCGAAGGACCTGCTCTATACCATGTTGAAATGAACGAACAGGAATGATTGAACTAACAGTGAAAGCAGTACAAGTACCTAACCCTAGAATTGTGTACCCCCTATAGGATAACCCACTGTAGCCTAAACAAGCACAACATATATAATGTTTGACAAGTCGTCATGTATACGCCAATTGTCGGCTAGTAGCAGCTTCGCGGTGACGTTTGTCACTATCTGGATGATGCGAAAAGGCCCACAAAATTGTGGCCGTAGTTTGTTAGAGTCGGGCAGGCGTAGGCTTTTCGTGTCAAGTAGCACTAGTATCCCAGGGGTCATGATGATTTCTAGTCGCAGGAGATCCGTGTATTTCCGGACAGTAGTACTAGCCTTACGAATTGCGTCGGCTCCTTTCTCGCGAATTTCCTGAAGTTCGGTCTCAAATGTTTGTGACCGTGGGAACATGTTGTTGAGTCTAGTCGTGGTTGGCACCACCGGGTCCATCCCGTGATTGAGGAAGAACGGGGAGTGATTAGTCGTGCTGGACGGGGCATTGTTAAACGCGAACTCAAGCATGGCGAATGAATTGTCCCAACGAGCGGGGTCGGGGCAGTTTGTCTGAATCAGTTGCTCCATCGTTTCATTGGTCCACTAGGTCCGTCGGTCTGTGCCGACAAAAACTGTAGCTTCATGTCACATTGTGCCCACATCTCCTTCCAGAACTTCGAAGTGAACTTTGGTTCCTTGTTGCTGATGATCGCTGAGGGGATTCCGTGTAGTCGCACGACGGTTGAGATGAAGAGGCGCACAGTTTCTTCACCTGTGATTGTTGTACGACACGGTGCAAAGTGCGCCATTTTCATGAGGCGATCGACGACGACGAGTACAGGGTCGTCCCCGGATGGCCCAACTAGCAGCCCCGTGACGAAATCCATCGTCACCTGTTGCCATGGTTGCTCGGGTGGCTCCAGGGGTTGCAGCAATCCAGCTAGCAGCTGATGCGTCGATTTCATGGCCTGGCGCACCCTGCATAAGGACACATATCGCTGCACGTTGTTAGAAGAGTCAGGCATGTATTATTGACGGTGCAACAACTTCTGGGTTTTATCAACCCTGAAATGTCCGGAGATGTTGGACTCGTGGACCTCCTGGATACGGAGTTCACGCAGCAGCCGTTTAGCGAGAACCCAGATCAGGCCAGTTTCAGCTTTTAGGTGATTCCCCTTCTGCGTCGTTGCCTGTCGGTGATTTCCAGCCGTGAAGAACGTGTACGTAGTGTAGCCGTAGGTCAATAGTTTCGTAAGTAACGGGTTCGAATGGGTGATGAGTACTGCAGCGGACTGAACTGTCGAACGGGTAAGGGAATCTGCGATGTTCTTTGCCCCTTTTTTGTACGTGATGCGGTAGGTGAATTGGCTCTCCATGTAATCCAGCCATCCAATTTATCGCGGGTTGAGGTTGGGTTCAGCTTGTAGGGTACTTAAGGGACTTCTATGTGAAGAAAGAGGAAGGTGTGTGATACAAATGTGAAACCCTAGAATTGAGTACCTCTTGGTGTCTACCCCGCTACAACCTACATAGGCTAGGTCATGTATGTCTGACACACCCCCATAGGCAAAGTGGGGGAGAACAAGGGGTCACAAGACCAGTCAAGCAAAGCAAAGCAAAGCAAGCTCAGGGTGGATCACAACTTCACCACACATTCCGAGCACAAGTTCAAAGGCCACAAGGCCACTTCACATGCAGGATTATATATAAAGGTAAACAAGCAGGTGCAATTATATAGAGATTACAGCACAAGCAAAGTCAAGGGGTAAGCAAGTGAGGCCACGTAGGCACAAGACCTAGCATAGTACAGAAGCGCTGATGATCACAAGGCTGAAGTGCCTTGGTGAAGATATCAGCAGTGTTGGCCTGAGAGGCCACGTAAGCAAGGCGTAGCTGACCATGCTGCTGCAGCTCACGAGCAAGGAAGTAGCGAAGAGCAATGTGCTTCATTCTATGCTCCAGTTTGTGCTCCCGACACAAGGCCAACATGGCCTTGTTGTCGACGTACAGAAATGGAGGAGAAGAGGTGTCGGTGCATACAAAACAGCGACGGGTCGGCAGTAGAAGGAGCAAACCCAAGTGCCGCAAGCGTAGTCCTCAATGTGTCGTGCCACTCACGGGGCGCCTGGCGAAGACCGTAGACTGGCCGCCGGAGGCTCCACTGGGTACCAGGAGGAAACGACCCCGTGAAGCCAGGTGCGCGACGCAGCCAGATCTCCTCGTGAAGGCTGCCCTGTAGGAAAGCAGTGCTGAAGTCAAGAGAGTGAAGCTCGTAGTCGCGCTGAGCGGCTATGTGCAGTAGCACCCGGAGAGTGGTTATCTTCGGGGTGGGAGAGAAGGTCTGAAAGTAGTCAACTCCCTGCCGCTGACTGAAGCCTCGAGCCATGTAACGCGCCTTGATGACAGGCGGAGAACCCGGCGGCCGCTTCACCCTGAAAATCCACATGCCACTGACGATGTTCGCCCCAAGTGGGGGAACCTCGTCGACGTAGGTGCCTCTGGACTTCCAGGAAGCCATCTCTGCGTCCATGGCTGCCTGCCACTGAGAGGAGTAGGGACCCTCTATCGCCTCTACGTAAGTGCGCGGGGTCGGGATGTCTGGTGCATCCAGGTCTCCCTCGAAGGCAACTAGCATGGACACGAGATGAGGTAAAGCAGCATCAAAGCACTGGAACTCCTCCTGCCTCTCCTCAAGGACGTCCGTGCTAAGAGCACACTCACCCCCGACGGACGGAGGACAGGCAAACTCAGACTTAGCAACAAGACTAAGGCAGACGCAGCAGTGGACTCAAAGGAAGGGTCAGTGACAACAGTAGCCAGGAGATGCGTGACAATAGGACTGGCAACACAAAGGGAGTCAGACGACAAGTGCAAGCAGCACGAACAGGCGACGCAGGACGCGACTCAGGCTCATGACGCTCAGAAAGACCTCCAGTAGGACAAGTGTAGGGAGAAGGAGCAGGTAGTGGGGAGGCCAGCAGCAACTGTGACTCGGACAGGACAGGCGGTGGACACTCTAAGGAAGGAGCAGGACCAGAAGAAGGCGGAAGACCAAGAACCTGCTCAAGGAGCGGAACGAAGTACGGCCGCGGCCGCGCAGCGCCTCGAGAACCAGCAGGGATAGCACCAGCACCCACAGCGGCAGCTCCAACTCCAGCAGCACCACCAGCTCCAGCAGCACCTCCAGCAGCTCCAGAACCTCCAGCAGCTCCAGCTCCTGCGCGACCACCGGAAGACGCAGCAGCTCCGGCTCCAGTACCCCCAGCATCACCTACTCCAGCAGCACTGCCAGCTCCAGCTCCGCTAGCAGCTCTAGCAACAGCAGCACCACCAGGCCTAGCAGGTCTAGTACCTCCAGTTCGAGCACCTCCGAGACCCGTGGCTCCAGCACCCCCAGTAGCAGTAGAACCTCTAGTACCGGCAGCACCACCAGCTCCAGCAGCACGGCTCCAGCACCGAGCAAACCACTCGCGCAGCTCCTGTGGAGAGGGTAGCTCCCGCGTGGACGAAGCACACGAAGGACCTCCGGGCCCAGCACCGCCAGACTCCACACGAGCAGGCCCAGCTCCCGCAGGCTCAGCACCCCCAGACCCGACACCCGCAGGCTCAGCACCCCTAGCAGCACCAAAGTCAACAGCTACCTCGACAGGCTCGACTGCGTCTACTTGGGACACACCTGAGGGGGCAGGACCCTGAGGGGGGAGGGGGTCTACCGGGGGGGGACCTGGCACGAGGAAGAGCGGCGGGGGGGGGGGGAGGGGGGCAGCGCGGTAGGAAAAGAGACGGTAGTACGGAACCGAATCGTCAAACGTGACATCCTGGGAGGACAGAACACGGCGCGAGGTGGGGTGGTAAAACTGCCAACCAGGCGCGTCAGCGGGGAAGCCAAGGAAGACGCAGGGAACAGCACGGGAGGACAGCTTGTCCACAGACAAGTCGCGGACGAAAGCTTGAGATCCCCAGACACAAAACGCAGACGCATCGCCAACCTTCCCCGTCCACCGAAGAGTAGGGGAGGTCCCCGGCATGGAGACCAGGGGCAGAAGGTTGATCTGATGCGCCGCGTACTGAACCGCGAAAGGCCACAGAAAATGGGGAGCAGCCGCATAGATCATGGACATACGAGCGACGTCCAGGGCCATGCCAATGCGGCACTCAGCAATCCCATTGTGCTGTGGAGAGGCCAGAAGCATGAGCGTCTGGCGGATGCCCTCTGCACGACAGAAGGCTCGCAGAAGGTCGGATGTAAACTCTCCACCTCGGTCGGAGTGCAGATGCAGAACAGGAAAGTCCGAGCCGAAACTCTCTCTGAGCTGGAGACGGGCAGCGCGGATCCAGTCGATCAATACCTCAGTGACCTCACCCTTGCGGCACAAGGGGAAGACTGAGGTGTAACGAGAGAAGTCGTCTACCACCCACAGGAATTAACGCTCGTGACCCTGTCCACAGACGCGGGCTGGGCCCCACACGTCCATGTGGAGAGTCTGCAGCGGAGCTTGTGTCGGAGGAAACTCGGAGGAGTGAGGAGCGGCGCGCTGCCGCCCCTCAACGCAGGGAACGCAGGTAGGGGCAGGCCTCGGAGGAAGGGGAGGGAAGGACCGGGAGACCAGAGACAAGGACACGTGAGGCCATGCCTCGGAGACGAGGCAGGGAGGGGTGACCAAGGCGGTGGTGCCAGAGGAGGGTCTGGTGGGACAGGAGGCGACAAGAGCATGGGGCAGAATCAGGACCAGACCGAGACGCTTCAGTGAGGAAATTAGAACGAGAATAAATGACTATGGAAATGGAAGTGAGCAAATATGCAACCCTAGAAATGTGTACCCCATATGAGCTACCCCACTATAGCCTACGCAAGATTATAATTTGACACAGCCCCATAGGCAAAGTGGGGGAGAACAAGGGGTCACAAGACCAGTCAAGCAAAGGAAAGCAAAGCTCAGGGTGGATCACAAAGTCACCACACATTCCGAGCACAAGTTCAAGGCCAGAAGGCCAGTTCACATGCAGGAGCACATATATATATATATGAGAGGCTAAGCAAGCAAGAGCAAGAGTATATATATGTGACAGTACAAGCAAGGTCAAGAAGTGAGTAAGTGAGGCAAGACAGTCACAAGACCAAACTGAGTACAGAAACGCTGATGATCACAAGGCGCAAGCGCCTTGGTGAAGACATCAGCAGTGTTGGCCTCAGAGGCCACGTACGCATGCCGCAACTGACCACGCTGCTGTAGCTCACGAGCAAGGAAGTAGCGAAGTCCAATGTGCTTTGTTCTGTGCTCCAGTCACTGCTCTCGACACAAGGCCAGCATGGCCTTGTTGTCTACGTCCAGGACTGGAGGTGAACAAGGCGGCTCTCCAAGGTCGGTCAGAAGGTAGGTGAGCCAGCGAAGCTCCTGGGCAGCCATGGCCCCAGCGTAGATCTCAGCCTCACAACTGGAGCCGAGAACAGAAGACGAGCGAGTAGCCCGCCACGAAACAGAGCCGGAACCAAGGCTGAAGGAGTAACCCTGTGACGACCGCTGCGTAGCCTGGTCGTCAGCCCAAGAAGCGTCCGCGTGCCCAGTGAGGACCACTGGACTCCGCCCTCCAAGCACTAACCCCATGCCCGACATACTGCACAAGTAGTGCAACACCCTCTTCGCTGCAGCCATGTGCTCTGGTCGGTGTCTCCCAGGAGCAACATAGCGTGCAAGAATGCTAAGAGGGTATGCAAGGTCAGGTCGCGTGCAGGTCATCAGGTACATGAGGCAGCCAACAAGGTCTGGATACGGGCCACTCGACTCTACGGACTCATCCGAAGGCAGAGCTGAGAATGAGTGGCGAGTAGGCAGAGGAGTGGCCTGAGGCGAGAAGTACGTGAAGCCAAAGCGCTGAAGGACATGCTGCACCATGTGTGACTGAGTCAGGGTAATGGTGCGGCGTGCTCTGTCCCGGGTGATCTGCAAGCCAAGGTAGCTGCGCAGTTCACCCAGGTCAGTGCACGTGTGTCTCTTCTGCAGCTTGGACTTCACGTGGGCGAGTCCAGCAGTGTCAGCTGTGGCAAAGACCAAGTCGTCGACGTACACGAGGATGTAGAACGGCGGCAAAGAAGTGTCGGTGCGCAGAAACAGCGACGGGTCGGCAGTAGAAGGAGCAAACCCAAGAGCCGCAAGTGTAGTCCTCAGTGTGTCGTACCACTCGCATGGCTCCCGGCGGAGACCGTAGACTGGACGCCGGAGACTCCACTGGGTACCAGGAGGGAAAGACCCAGTAAAGCCAGGTGGGCGCCGCAGCCAGATCTCCTCGTGCAGGCTGCCTTGCAAGAAAGCAGTGCTGAAGAGTGCAGCTCGTAGTCACGGTGAGCAGCAACGTGCAGCAGTACCCGAAGAGTGGTCATCTTCGGGGTGGGGGAGAAGGTCTGAAAGTAGTCAACTGCCTGCCGCTGACTGAAGCCACGAGCCACGTAACGCGCCTTGAAGACAGGCGGAGAACCCGGCGGCCGCTTCACCCTGAAGATCCACATGCCACTGACGATGTTCGCCCCAGGAGGGGGGACAGCGTCAACATAGGTGCCTTGGGACTTCCAGGAAGCCATCTCTGCATCCATAGCTTCCTGCCACTGAGAGGAGTAGGGACCCTCTATCGCCTCCGCGTAAGAGCGCGGAGTCGGGATGTCAACTGCATCCGGGTCTCCCTCAGGGGTAAGCAGTGTGGATACGAGATGAGGTGAAGCAGCTGCCAGACACTGGAACTCCTCCTGCCTGTCCTCAAGGACGTCCGTGCCAAGGGCACACTCACCCCCGACGGACGGAGGACAGACAGACGCAGACTCAGCGACAAGACTAGCAGTGTAGTCTAGGCGACAGCGAGCAGCAAAGTCGATGAGCTCAGTAACGAGGGCAGACGCAGCAGTAGACTCTAAAGAAGGGTAAGTGACGACAGTAGCAAGGAGACGCGTGACAGTAGGACTGGCAGAACGAAGAGAGTCTGACTCCGGGTCGACAAGAGCAGGAAGAGAGGACGCAGGAGGAGAAGGCAAAGGGGCACGTAGAGGAGCAGTAGACGGACGCAGAGACATCCAGTGCGTGCCAAGGACAGGAGGAGGACGAGAACCGCGACAACTAGTGCAAGCAGCACGAACAGGCGACGCAGGACGAGACGCAGGCTCACGATGCTCTGTTAGACCTCTAGTAGGACCAGCGTAGGGAGAAGGAGCAGGTAAAGGGGAGGCAGGCTGTAGCTGTGACTGTGAATGGACAGGCTATAGACCCTCCAAGGAAGGAGGAGGACCAGTAGAAGGTGGAAGACCAAGATCCTGCTGCAGGAGTGGAACGAAGTACGGTCGAGGCCGCGTGGGGACGCCAGACACAGCAGGGACAGCACCAGTACTCCCAGCAGGAGCACCCGCTCCAGCAGCACCTCCAGCAGCTCCAGAACCTCCAGCAGCACCTAGAGCACCCCTAGCAGGACCGCCAGTGGTAGTCTCAGCGCCAACACCCTTAGCAGTACCCGCTCCAGTCGAACTCGCAGGCCCAGCAGCTCCAGTACTCCCAGTACAAGCACCTCCGGGACCCGCGACAGCAGCACCCTAAGTAGCCGAAGAACCTCCAGCACCAGCAGCACGGCTCCAGCGCCGGGCAAACCACTCGCGCAGCTCCTGTGGAGAGAGTGGCTCCCGGCGAGACGAAGCACCCGGAGAACCTCCAGGCGGAGCACCTCCAGGCTCAGCACCCCCAGGCCCAGCACCCCCAGGCAAAGCACCCCCAGGCAAAGCACCTCCAGGCTCAGCACCCCCAGGCTCAGCACCCCCAGGCTCAGCACCCCCAGGCTCAGCACCCCTAGGCTCTGCACCCCCAGGCTTAGCACCCCCAGTCTCAGCACCCCTAGGCTCAGCACCCTCAGTAGCACAAGAGTCACTCGTGACCTCGACAGGCTCGACTGTGTCTACGTGGGACACACGTGAAGGGGCAAAACCTTGAGTGGGGGGGGGGTCTATCGGGGGGGGGACCTGGTACAAGGAAGAGCGGGGGCGGGGTGAGGGACGGAGTGCAGTAGGGGAAGAGGCGGTAGTAGGGGACCGACTCGTCGAACGTCCTGGGAGGACAGAACACGGCGAGAGGTGGGGTGGTAGAACTGCCACCCAGGCGCGTCGGGGGGGAACCCCAGGAAGACGCAAGGAGCAGCGCGAGGGGACAGCTTGTCCGCAGACAAGTCAACGACAAACGCCCGAGATCCCCAGACCCGGAACGCCGACGCATCGCCAACCTTCCCCGTCCACAGCAAGGCTGGGGAGGTCTCCGGCCTGGAGACCCTGGGGTGAAGGTTGATCTGATGCGCCGCGTACCTGACCGCAAACGGCCACAGAAAATGGGGGGCAGCCGCATGCATCATAGACGTACGAGCGACGTCCATGACCATGCCAATGCGGCGCTCAGCAATCCCATTTTGCTGCGGTGAGTTCGGAAGCGTGAAGGTCGGACGGATGCCTCGTGCACGACAGTAGGCTCGCAGAAGGCCAGAGGAGAACTCTCTGCCTCTGTCCTAGTGCAGACGCAGAACAGGAAAGTCCGAGCCAAAGCTCTGCCTGAGCTGGAGACGAGCTGCGCGGATCCAGTCGATCAGCACCTCAGTGACATCACCCTTGCTGCGCAAGGGGAAGACTGTGGTGTAACGCGAGTAGTCGTCAACAACGAGCAGGAATTAGCGCTCGTGACCCTCTCCACAAACGCGGGCTGGGCCCCACACGTCCATGTGAAGCGTCTGCAACGGGGCCTCTGTCGGAGGAAACTGGGAGGAGTGAGGGGCAGCACGCTGGCGCCCCTCGACACAGGGGACACAGGCAGGGCCAGGGCCCTGAGGAAGGGGAGGGAGGGACCGGGGCAGACCAGACACAAGAAGACGGGAGGCCATGCCTCTGAGCCGAAGCAGAGAGGGGTGACCAAGGCGGTGGTGCCAAAGGAGAGTCTCGTGAGACAGGAGACGACATGAACAGGGGGCAGACTCAGGACCAGACCTGGACGCTGCAGCAAACACCTGACCCAACGCAGCGATCCGACCAGACTCAGCAACGGGAGGAGACGCAGTGGTCAGTGTGTACAGGCTCGACCCTGGCTGACGGGTAAATGTAGCCAGGTGTCGGCTTGTGCTAGCCTCGGTGCAGTGCGTCACCCTTTGGCGCGCAGGAGTGAACTGGTGGACACCTGCATCCTGTAGGTCAGCACCACTCACCAGGTTCGTAGAGAACGAGGGGAGGTAGAGACCAGACAGGGTGCCAGAGGGAGCCGGAGGACACGGGAGGGCTGTGGAGAAGCGAGACAGGACAGGGCCCCAAGAGGGGTCAGCCAGAGACACCGCAACCGGCCGACTAAGCGGCGTGAGTTTGGTGCGGTTCCAAAAGAAGGAGCGAGAAGCCCCAGAGTCAAGGGTGAAGGTGAGGGAGGCCGAAGCCGACATAGTACCTGAGAGCGCAGACTCACCAGTACCTGAGGGCGGAGACGCACTAGCACCTAGAGCAGCAGCCTCACCAGCACCTAGCGCAGCAGTACCAATGCCCGGGTCAGGCGGGAAACACCGGTAACAGTCACCCTCATCACTAATAGTCACAGCATACATTGCAGCAAGGATAGCATCAAAGTCAAGATCATAGATAGCTACGCCTGCCCTAGACAGCTCTCGCCAGCGGGGGATCTCACTGGCCTCCGGGAACTGCTGACGCCAAGCGTCCGTCAGGCGGCCAAAGCAGCGCTAGGTGGGGTGGGCACCCCCACACTGCACACCCGCGCGGTCGCCGGTTCGAAGGACGTAGGTCCTGGGACCAAAGCCCCCACCACGCTGACGCTGCGTGTACCACTTACGGAGCTGCTGAGGGGGGGGGATGTCCCGAGAACGCTGCTGCTGCTGCTGCTGGCGCTGACCACCACCAGTGCTGCTCCGCTGCGAAGCCCCACCCCGACCACCTCCACCTCCTCCTCCACCGCCTCCTCCACCTCCCCCACCACCGCTGCCTCCGCTAGGACCGCCGCCGCCTCCGCCGCCTCCGCCTCCACTGCTGTCGCCGACACCTCCACCCCCGCCACCACTCCCACCGCCACCCCCACTCCCTCCGCCGCCTCCACCGCCGCCTCCACCGCCCACGCTAGCTCCACCCACACCCTTGCCCCCCTTGCCCTTGCCAGGGCGGCGTCTCCCGCTAGGGGCAGACGCCGCACCGACCGACTCAAGACCAACGAGGTCGGCCGCAGCGGCAGAGGCGACAGAGGGCAAAAGGGGGGAAGGAGAACACCCCTCAAAGATGGGGGTGCGAGGGTCACCACGAGAGGCTCCTACAGCAACGATGCTCTTCTCTGCCGCTAGGAGGGCCTTCTCTAAGAGGTCAACAGTGAGAGTGGTGGGACAGACCGAGAGGAAGTGGTCCCTGACTACACGAAGGGAGTCAGGGAGGCGGGTGACTATAAAATAGAGAGTGATGTACATGGGGGGGGGGGTTCTTGGCGAAGAACTCAGCAGGAAGCGCGGCGCGGTAGCGAATGTCACTAGTGCGGAGGTGCGTAATGAGGTCAGCAACTGTGGAAAAGGCAGCAAGGTCAGGGAAGAGGAAGGGTAGCAAGAGGCGGCTCAGTGCAGCAGTGGCAGGGGAAGAGTAGCGCGCAACTACAGCGTCGTACAAGGTCTGAGCACTCTTGTACTGACTAAAGTGCGTGCGCTCAGCGGTAGGCAGGTGGCGACGCACAGCAAGACGTGCAGCAGCATCGCGCGTGGCCCACTGGGAGTGAACAGTGGGGTCAGCATCAGCAGCAGGGGCAGGAGAGGTGCCAGAGGTAAGGTCAAAGAGAGAGAGACCATCTGCCCTATCGCACTGTAAGTACAGCTGCAGGTCGTCGACCCAGACCTCAAAGTCAATGGCGCGACCCTCAGCGTCAAAAGCGAGGACATTAGGGGTAGCCATGAGAACAGTAGACTAGCAGTACCAACTGTGGGACAGGGGCAGTGCAGTGACAGAGGCGCTGTTCTCACCAGACAGGGCGTTTGGGGCAGCTGAGCAGCACATCAAAACGGCAACACTGCTGCTCGGACGGCTCAGCAGCAACAGCGGCTACGCGGTACCAGCGGCTCGGCTCCTCTGGCGGCTCGGGCGGCTCGGGCGGCACGGGCGGCTCGGGCGGCTCGGCTCCTCAGCGGCTCGGGCAGCTCGGGCGGCTCGGCTCCTCAGAGGCTCAGGCGGCCCGGGCGGCTCAGCAGGGTTGGGCAGCTCGGGCGGCTCAGGCGGCTCGGGCGGCTTGGCTCTCAGCGGCTCAGGCGGCTCCTCAGGCGGCTCGGGCGGCTCGGCTCCTCAGCAGCTCAGGCGGCTGGGGCTGCTCGGGCGGAGCGGGCGGTGAAGGGCGGTAGGGCCGCAAGGTAGGAGGCGGGGCCGCAGTAGGAGGGGCGGCGGGTCCGCAGAGAAGGAGGTGGCGGGGCCGCGACGAACGGCGGCGGGGCCGCAGTGGGAGAGGCGGCGGGGCCGCAGTAAAGGGCGGGGGAGCCGCTGAGAAGGGCGGCGGCGCCGCTGCGAGAGAGGCGGCGGGGCCGCGAGGAAGGGCGGCGGGGCCGCGACGAAGGGCGGCGGGGCCGCGAGGAAGGGCGGCGGGGCCGCGACGAAGGGCGGCGGGGCCGCGACGAAGGGCGGCGGGGCCGCGACGAAGGGCGGCGGGGCCGCGACGAAGGGCGGCGGGGCCGCGACGAAGGGCGGCGGGGCCGCGACGAAGGGCGGCGGGGCCGCGACGAAGGGCGGCGGGGCCGCGACAAAGGGCGGCGGGGCCGCTACGAAGGGCGGTGGGGCCTCAGTGGGAGGCGGCGGGGCCGCTGAGAAGGTGGCGGGGCCGCAGCGAGAGAGGCGGCGGGGCCGAATCGACGGGCAGCGGGGCCGTTAGGGCGGCGGGGCCTAATCGACGGGCGGCGGGGCCGAATCGACGGGCGACGGGGCCGTGAGGGCGGCGGGGCCTAATCGACGGGCGGCAGGGCCTAATCGACGGGCGGCGGGGCCACTAGGGCGATGGGGCCGCTAGGGCGTTGGGGCCGCTAGGGCGGCTCGACGAAGTGAGAGCCCGGAGCGCGACTCAGGCTGAGCGCGCTTCGGGCAGGAAAAAAAATAACTCGATGTGGTGGGCCCTAGGCACAGTTCCCAGGGGGGAACTTGCTCTGATACCATGAGGAAATTAGAACGAGAATGAATGACTAAGGAAATGGAAGTGATACAAATATGCAACCCTAGAAATGTGTACCCCATATGAGCTACCCCACTATAGCCTACACAAGATTATAATTTGACATGCAGCAAACACCTGACTCGACGCAGCAACCGGAGGAGACTCGGTAGTCAGTGTGTACAGGCTCGACCCCAGCTGACGGGTAAACGCGGCCAAGTGTCGGCCCGTTTGAGCACACGTGCAGTGGGTCACTCGCTGACTCGCAGGAGTGAACTGGTCAACCCCTCCATCCTGTAGGTCAGCACCACTCACCAAGTTTGTAGAGAACGAGGGGAGGTAAAGACCTGACAGGGAGGTAAAGACCCGACAGGGAGCCACAGGGGGCCGCCGGACACAGTAGAACAGTGGAGTAGTGGGCAAGTACAGGACCCCCTGAGGGGTCTGCCAGGGAGACTGCAACCGGTCGACTAAGCGGCGTGAGTGTGGTGCGGTCTCGAAAGAAGGAGCGGGAAGCACCCGAGTCAAGGGTGAAGGTGTGTAAGACCGCAGTAGGCGCAGTACCCGAGAGAGCAGACTCACCAGCACCTGGAGTAGTAGACTCACGAGCACCTAGAGCAGCAGCCTCACTAGCACCTTAAGCAGGAGACATACCAGCACCTAGAGCAGCAGCCTCACCAGTACCTAGAGCAGCAGACTGGATACCGGGGTCAGGCGGCCCACACAGGTAACAGGCACCCTCAGCACTAGGAGGCAATGCATACATGGCAATGAGGATAGCATCATAGTCAAGAGCATAGATATCTACCCTCTGCCTAAGCAGCTCCACCTAGTGGGGGAGCTCAGTCGCGTCGCCAAACTCTGTACGCCAGGCGTCGCTCAGATGGGCGAAGCAGCTGGACTCTGTGTGGCCAAACGTCCCACAAGGCTGACCAGTCCGAGCACCAGTGCGAATGACGTACGGGCAGCGAGCAGTATCCCGTGATCCTCCACGCTGAGCTTACCACTCACGAAGCTGCTGGGGCGAAAGGACCGCGCGCAGACGACTCACCTGGCCACTACAAGAAGCTCCCAAACTACTCACTCTAGGACGACTCCCACTACGGCCACCCTGACAACCCCAACTAGCGTGGGGCGTGAGGGACTCACGCGGACGTCGTTGGAGCTGCATATGGCCACCGCCAGGAGCAGCAGTAGTAGCAGTAGCAGCAGTAGCAGTAGTAGCAGCGCGGCCACCCCTAAAACCCCAACTATCGTACCACTCACGAAGCTGTTGGGGCGTGAGGGAATCACGCGGAGGGCACTGGAGCTGCATCTGGCCACGCCAGGAGCAGCAATAGCAGTAGAAAGAGCTGTAGCAACAGGAGCAGAAGTAACAGCAGTACGGGCAGGGCAGTGCTCGCCAGTGGCGAGAAGGGCAGGCGTACGACGGTGGCAATGTTGAGGCCGCTACCACTGCAGGGCGAGGGCTCCGCGGCAGCTGCAGGGGCGGCTGCTCCAGGGGCGGCTGCTCCAGGGGCCAAGGGCGGCTGCTGCAGGGGCGGCTGCTCCAGGGGCCAGGGGCGGCTGCTGCAGAGGCGGCTGCTCCAGGGGCCAGGGGCGGCTGCTACAGGGGCGGCTGCTCCAGTGGCCAGGGGCGGCTGCTCTAGGGGCCAGGGGCGGCTGCTGCAGGAGCGGCTGCTCCAGGGGCAAGGGCCGGCTGCTGCAGGGGCGGCTGCTGCAAGGGCAACTGCTCCAGGGGCCAGGGGCGGCTGCTGCAAGTCGGGCGCGGGTTAGGGCAGGGCACCGCGGCGGGCAGGGGCGACGCCGCGCGGGTCCCGCAGGGGCATTGCGAGGAGCGGGGGCGACGCCCGGGTCCCGTTGGGGCGTCGCGACACGCCGGAGCTGCGCCTCGCGGGTCCCGCAGGGGCGTCGCGACGAGGCGGGGGCGACGCGCGGGTCCCGCTGAGGCGTCGCGACGAGGCAGGGGCGACACCCGGGTGGCGACGGGGCGGAGCCGCGACTGGCGACGGGGCAGGGCCGCTACGGTCAACGAGGCGGGGCCGCGAAGGGGCCGCGAAGGGGCCGCTAAGGGGCCGCGAAGGGGCCGCTACGGGGCCGCAAAGGGGCCGTGAAGGGGCTGCGAAGGGGCCGCGAAGGGTTCGCGAAGGGGCCGCTAAGGGGCCGCGAATGGGGGCCGCTAAGGGGCCGCGAAGGGGCCGCGAAGGGGCCGCGAAGGGGCTGCAAAGGGGGGGCCGCGACGGGCCTCAGGAGCAGGGCAGACCGCTAAGGGGCCGCGAAAGGTAGGGTCGGTCAGAGCGCGAAGCGCGCTTCGGGCAGGTTAGGATTTTTTTTTTTTTAATGGTGGGCCCTTAGGAAGAAACGGTCCCACTAGGGAACCCGCTCTATACCATGTGAAGAAAGAGGAACGAATGAACTAGGAAAGTTTGCGATACAAATGTGAAACCCTAGAATTCAGTACCCCTTAGTGTCTACCTCGCTACAGCCTACATAGGCTAGGTCATGTATGTCTGACATTTTGGTCTGTGCGATTAGTGACGTCGGTGCCCGTCGAATAGCAGCGCCACAGTTTGAACGCGTGTATTATTGCGAGTATCTCCTTGTCATGTATGAGGTAGTTGCGCTCGGCTGACTGCAGCTTGCGTGACTCATAGGCAATCGACTGCAACTGATTCCCGGAATTCTGTATGAGTACAGCTCTAATGGAGAAATCCGAGGCGTCGGTGATGACTTTGAACGGTTTCGATGGGTCGGCGATGCACAAAACCAAAGGGGAAACGAGAAAAATCTTCAACTCCTGACAAGCCACCTCAGCTTTCTCTGCCCACACAAAATCCTTCTCCTTGTGCAACAGGTTGGTTAGCAGGTCAGTTATCCCCGCCATATTTATGATAAACCGCTTAACGTAATTCATGAAATCCAGAAAACTCTGAAGTTCCGTCTTGTTAGTCGGGGACCTCTACTCATGTATAGTCTTGATTTTTGCCGGGTCAAATTTAATGCTGTCGTGTGAGTTGATGTGTCTCAAAAACTCCAGCTCATGCTTAAAGAATTCGCACATAGAGCCCTTGGTTCTCTTGTAGCCACTTCAATACTACGTCGAGGTCGCGGAGGTGTTGTTCCCTTGTCGAGAGAATCTCGAAAAACCCTGTTCATGGTCAGTTGAAACGTCGAAGGCGTGTTTGTGAGGCCGAACAACATCCCTTGGAATTCATAGCTTCCGTAGCGGGTGCGAAACGCAGTCTTGTAACAATTATCGGCGAAGACCCGAATCTGGTGGTAACCTCAATGCAACTCGATTTTCGAGAAATAGCGAGCGTCGCGAAGTTGATCGAGTAGGTCTATGTGCGTGGGATGAGGTATCAAGATTTTATTGTTGCCCTGCTGAGCGTGCGATAGTCTATACACATGCGAAGCCTGCCATCCTTTTTAAGTGTGAACACGATCGGGGCTGCGAAAGGAGATGTACTGGGTTGAATAAACCCCTTCTCCAACATGCCATCAATTTGGCTTCGTAGCTCCTCGAGTTCCGGTTAGGGTCAACCGCCACTGTGTACGAACAGTCGGCTGCGCGCCAGTTTCCATCTCTATTCTGTGGTTCTTGGGTCGTTCGGGTGGCAGTCCAGGTGGCATATCGTCGGGGAAGATGACGGGGTACTGTTGACTCAGCTCTGCTAAATCAGGCGGTACAGCTGCACACATCTTCTCGATGTCCTGTTCTTCGGTGTCGGTCGCCAACTCGCGCAAACATACGGCAAACAGCTGCGTGCCTCGGTTGAAGTGGCGAGCCATAGTGATAGCTTTGACGCACTGGGCTTGGATGTGGTCGGGTGTCCATGCGGGCAGTTTAATTAGCCCCTCGTGCTTGCTGATGCTGCACGATCCTATTGTCCAGTCGATGATGGGGTTGTGTCATCGCAGGTAATCACGTCCCAGTTTTACGTCACAGCCGTCCAGTGTCGTCGCAAGAAACGTCATGCTGAAGCCGAAATTGTCGCCGGATTCGATCCATACCGTCCGTGTTTTCTCCAAAATCGCCAGAGGCTTCCCATCCAAAATCGCCAGAGGCTTCCCATGTCAAGTTGCAACTTGCATTTTATTGCTGTCGCCACATTGAAGATGCTATGGTTGGCCCCACCATCGACGAGCATTTTCAGATTATTTTTAAACACTGTGCCAATGACCAGCACAGGGTGATCCACATGGTTATCCCCGTTATTTGGCCAAGTGCGATCGATTGTGTGAATCGGAACCACTACTCGGTGTGGATTTTGGTGTCCGGGCAATGGAGCACAGTCAATAAGAGGCCCGTTAATTTCTGACTCTTTCCATTTCCCTGCTCCTTCCTGTCGTTCCTGTTCACCGGCGTTTTATCGGGGCAGTCGCTCATGTAGTGACCCGTCTTCCCACACTTATAACACGTCCCTTTATAGGGCCGGCCAGATGCATGGACTCCGTTGATTGTGGCCCGTTGGGTCCGGCCGCAAGAACGGTTTCCCTCCCAGGAGCCTGCCCTCACATACTGCATCTACGCGTCTATCGACTCGGCCAACCGTATAGCGTCCAGGAACTGGCGGCATCGGCACACCTCGAGCTGTATCTCGTATTTTAGGCCGCCGATGTATTTATCTAATCGCCATGTCGTCCACTTGGTCGGCGAGTGTCATAACAACGCCATGTAGTCCTAAACAGATGCCAACTGCGACCAAGCACGCAGCTTCATGCGAGCTTGCTCCAAGGTGGATACGTGCTCGAAGCGATCTCGTTAGGTTGCGCCCCACTCCTTCCACGTGCGTATCTTGGTCACTCCGAAGATTGATGTTGCCACTTGATTAGCTGAAGTCGAGGCCCTGTTTGCCGCATGTGTCACACCTGTCGGAGTCCCCGTGTCCAAGGTGTGGCGCCACCATTCAAGTGCTGCGCCTCGAAGAAGAGAAATCACATAATTAATATGCGTGGCATACGTTCGCTGCAGTGAAGAAGACTTCAATGCCGAAGAGCCACCCTTTCACTGTAGTTGTCTTGTCCGTAGGTTTGAATGGGGGCGAGTGTTAAAGTCTAGGCATAGGTTGGCTTAGGTGCCATGGTTTAGGTTCTTAGTAGATCGAGTTGTAGGGTAAGGAGAATGTCGAGAAAGTTGAGAGAGGAGAAAGATGGCTTCACTATAGGTTGGCAACAACATATAGCAAAGAAACAAAGAAGGTGCACCACCAAACAAAGTTTATAATAACTACACTAACTATAGCTACAGGCAGTTACAGATATATTCTGACACTCCCCCATAACTGCCTGCAGCAGAAGCTAATGCAGAGACACCCCCTGAAGGGGTACACCATGCGCAGCAGAAGGAGAGGGCAAGTGAGGAGGAGGGACTATATGAGGAGAGGCTGCTGGCAGGTGAAGCTGCTGGCTCCAAGGCGACTGCTTCCTGGAACCTTCCTCAGTCCTCCAACTCCCCCTTCCACACTCCTTGACAACCCTAGCACCTCTCCCCCAGATCCCCCACACCCTCACACCCAACCCCCCCCCAGCGGCAGCTGCAGCAGTGGGAGAGAAAGGAGGAGGAGGGGAAGGGGATCACACACACCCATCACCCCCATACCCGCCACCCCCATAGCCTCCGTTCCACGCCTGCACGCGCAGCAAGGAGACGAAGAAGGGGGGGGGGGGGGGGGGGGGGGGGGGGGGGGGGGGGCAGGGGCGACAGAGCAGAATAGAGCGCACAAGGGCGCAGGCAGAGCAGAGCGCACAAGGGCGCGAGCAGCACAGGCACGGGCAGCAACGGGCGGCAACAGGCAGCACAGGTACGGGCAGCAACGGGCGGCAACGGGCAGCGCAGGCACGGGCAGCAACGGGCGGCAACGGGCGGCACAGGCACGGGCAGCAACGGGCGGCAACAGGCAGCACAGGCACGGGCAGCAACGGGCGGCAACAGGCAGCACAGGCACGGGCAGCAACGGGCAGCACAGGCACGGGCAACAACGGGCGGCAACGGGCAGCACAGGCACGGGCAGCAACAGGCCGCAACAGGCAGCACAAGCACACGCAGCAACAGGCAGCACAGGCACGGGCAGCAACAGGCAGCAACGGGCAGCACAGGCACGGGCAGCAACGGGCGGCAACGGGCAGCACAGGCACGGGCAGCAACGGGGCGGCAACGGGCAGCACAGGCACGGGCAGCAACAGGCAGCAACGGGCAGCATAGGCACGGGCAGCAACGGGCGGCAACAGGCAGCACAGACACGGGCAGCAACGGGCAGCACAGGCACGGGCAGCAACAGGCGGCAACGGGCAGCACAGGTACGGGCGGCAACAGGCAGCACAGGCACGGGCAGCAACAGGCAGCAACGGGCAGCACAGGCACGGGCAGCAACGGGCGGCAACAGGCAGCGCAGGCACGGGCAGCAACGGGCGGCAACGGGCGGCACAGGCACGGGCAGCAACGGGCGGCAACAGGCAGCACAGGCATGGGCAGCAACGGGCGGCAACAAGCAGCACAGGCACGGGCAGCAACGGGCAGCACAGGCACGGGCAGCAATAGGCGGCAACGGGCAGCACAGGCACGGGCAACAACAGGCAGCAACAGGCAGCACAGGCACAGGCAGCAACAGGCAGCAACGGGCAGCACAGGCACGGGCAGCAACAGGCAGCAACGGGCAGTACAGGCACGGGCAGCAACGGGCGGCAACAAGAAGCACAGGCACGGGCAGCAACAGGCAGCAACGGGCAGCACAGGCACGGGCAGCAACAGGCAGCAACGGGCAGCACAGGCACGGGCAGCAACGGGCGGCAACAGGCAGCACAGATACGGGCAGCAACGGGCAGCAACGGGCAGCACAGGCACGGGCAGCAACAGGCGGCAACGGGCAGCACAGGCACGGGCAGCAACGGGCGGCAACAGGCAGCACAGGCACGGGCAGCAACAGGCAGCAACGGGCAGCACAGGCACGGGCAGCAACGGGCGGCAACAGGCAGCGCAGGCACGGGCAGCAACGGGCGGCAACAGGCGGCACAGGCACGGGCAGCAACGGGCGGCAACAGGCAGCACAGGCACGGGCAGCAACGGGCGGCAACAGGCAGCACAGGCACGGGCAGCAACGGGCAGCACAGGCACGGGCAGCAACGGGCGGCAACGGGCAGCACAGGCACGGGTAACAACAGGCAGCAACAGGCAGCACAGGCACAGGCAGCAACAGGCAGCAACGGGCAGCACAGGCACGGGCAGCAACAGGCAGCAACGGGCAGTACAGGCACGGGCAGCAACGGGCGGCAACGGGTAGCACAGGCACGGGCAGCAACAGGCAGCAACGGGCAGCACAGGCACGGGCAGCAACAGGCGGCAACGGGCAGCACAGGCACGGGCAGCCGTACCGAGTCCAGGAGCGACGGTGCATACAGCTGTGGGGTTGGCGCCGCGGGCTGCTGCTGGGGCGGCTGCTCCAGGCGCTGCTGCTGCTGGGGCAGCTGCTCCAGGCGCTGCTGCTGCTGGGGCGGCCGCTGCAGTGGCGGCAGCTCCAGAGGCTGCTGCTGTTGGGGGGGCGGCTCCAGGGGCTGCTGCTGCTGGGGCGGCTGCTCCAGGCGCTGCTACTGCTGGGGCGGCTGCTCCAGGCACTACTGCTGCTGGGGCAGCTGCTCCAGGCGCTGCTGCTGCTGGGGCGGCGGCTGCAGTGGCGGCAGCTCCCGAGGCTGCTCCTGTTGGGGCGGCAGCTCCAGGGGCTGCTGCTGCTAGGGCGGCTGCTCCAGGCGCTGCTGCTGAGGTCCAGAGGCGGCGTTGGTGCAAGGTAGGCCCGCGCCCGGCTGCAACGCTGGCGCGGGCGCAGGTGAGGCATAGGCGGTGGCCAGGGGGGAGGGCGCCGCGACAAGCAGGGACGGCGCCCAAGGAGTGCCGCTACGAGCACGGGCGACGCCCCAGGGGCGCCGCGACGAGTAGGGGCGGCGTCCAGGGGGCGCTGCGACGAGCAGTGGCGACGCCCCGCGGGTCTTGCAGTGGCATCGCGACGAGCAAGGCGACGCCTTGCGGGTCCTGCAAGGGCGTCGCGACGAGCAGGAGTGGCGATGCCCGGGTCCCGCAGGTGCGTCGCAACGAGCAGGAGCGGCGCCTTGCAGGGCGCCACGAAGTGGAGGGTACGGGCGGGCAAATCAGGCCCGCCCGTGGATGTGAGGCAGGCGCGCAAGCGGCGTGAGGGCAGGCCACGCGCGGGGCAGGAAGACGCCGCGCGCCCAGGGCGCACGGCGGGCAGAAAATCGCCGTGCGCCAATACGCCGCGCGCCCGTGGCGCACGGCAAGACGATAGGCAGCGGAAGCAGGAAGGCAGCAGGAACGTACCTGCTCTGAATACCATGTTAAAGTCTAGGCATAGGTTGGCTTAGGTGCCATGGTTTAGGTTCTTAGTAGATCGAGTTGTAGGGTAAGGAGAATGTCGAGAAAGTTGAGAGAGGAGAAAGATGGCTTCACTATAGGTTGGCAACAACATATAGCAAAGAAACAAAGAAGGTGCACCACCAAACAAAGTTTATAGTAACTACACTAACTATAGGTACAGGCAGTTACAGATATATTCTGACAGCGAGTTTGCAGGTTTAATCTTGATGGTCGTAACTGCAATTTGCGTTGTCGCCGCTTGCTGCCTATCTTCTTCTTCAAAGTCACATGTGAGCGCGTCCAACAGATTGCTCATCGCTTGACTGTTGCCCTCGCCTTCTTCATCGGGCGGCCTCAGACATGGTTCACCTCACGTCTTGCGTAGCTTGGTGTTCTCTTCACATAGCGTTGTCACTTCTGCTGACAGGTTTTGCACTGTTGCGTGTAGCTCTGCCATTTGTGCCAACATCTTGTTCAATGTTTCTTGGTCCATGAGTCTCACGCTTCGTCTGGTGGGCAGAGGGGTATCGATGGCCTTCAGGCAAGAGGAAAGCAAAAACTATCGGAGTCGGGCAGGTTACAATCAACGAACCTTGCAGCCAACCAATTTGCAGACCAATGTACCAGCCAACGCGTGCCACCAAACTACCCTCGAAAAGCGAGGTGGAGGAAAGTAGCTCTAATACAAGGTGTTATGAGTTGCACAAGAGAGTACGTGGAATAACGAACGAAGATGCGACTCAATTAACTGAAAATACAATGAAGGCACGAGAATATATAGTGACTACCTTAGTTAGGATGGAACCTCGGGAAACCGAAGTTGGGTGCAGGTTTGGCGATCGGAAAGCCGAAGGCGACGCTGGGCAGCCTCGGCATCGGAAATGTAGGCCGAACGTGCAAAGTCCGAAATGTCGGGGTTGTTGAAGGAGGTTGGTCCCACGCTCGCTTAGGAGAAACTGACTTCGTGGTCGAATGTGTGGGAGATGCAACCGAACCCGTGCAGTATGCAAAATATGGAGCTTCTGCACAGGTGGGGTTGCCTATACACAAGGTGTACTAGGGAACCCATGCAAGAGTAACTAAAGCATCCGCGAGTGCAATGCAAACGTCTCGTGCACATGTGCAAGTGGCGCAGCTGGTGCAGAGGTTCGTGGGTGTTCATCTTCGCAGGATTGCGTCTGATCCTGCGCACCCTCGCGAATGCATAGGCGAATTTTGGCCAGAAATTCGAATGTGCCCTAATTTCGACCAATGAGGAGCCAGAATTTCAGAATGTCGACTGAGGTGGTCGACGAAGTTGGTCGACGAAGGTCGTGGACCCGCGACGACGAAGGTCGTCGACCTCCGATAACAAAGGTCATCGACCTGCAGGGTTGTCGGGGAATTTGTCCGGTCAATTGAGTTACTTGCTCGACGAGGTTCTGCGGAGGTGCGCGAAAGTCGCCGAGGCTGTTGTGGCGAAGTCGACAGACGTGGTAGCACGTGGTCAACGTGGCTCATTAGGTGCAAATTATCAGAACATTATAGCTTATATATTTGTGTAGGCTATATTGGGGTAGCCAATAAGGGGTACAACCCAATTAGGGTTAGTACTTGTACCGAACTCTTTCATAGTTCATTCATTTCTCGTATTCTTTTTCTCATGGTATCGAGCAGGTTCCCTAGTGGGAACTGTTCCTAGGGCCCACCGCCCTTTTTTTTCCCGCCCGGGGCGCGTCGCCGCCCTTTCACCTGCAGCCTCGTCACCGCCCTTTCAGCGGCTTCGCCGCCTCCCCTTACGGCCTGTCGCCGCCTCTTACAGCAACCCCTTCGCCGCCCTTTCAGCGGCTCTGCCGCCTCCTTCAGCGGCCCCGTCGCGGCCCTTCTCCTACGGCCACGGCGCCGCCCTTCCCGGCCCTTCTCCTACGGCCACGGCGCCGCCCTTCCCGGCCCCGACGCGGCCTCCTCCCGGTCCCACCACCGTCCCTGAGTCTGGACCCGCCGCCGCCGAGCCACCAAGCAGCCGAGCCGCCGAGCCGCCCAGCAGCCGAGCAGCCGAGCCGCCGAGCAGCCGAGCCGCGTAACAGCCGAGCCGCCGAGCCGCCCAGCTGCCGAGCAGCCGAGCCGCCAAGCCGCCCAGTAGCCAAGCCGCCGAGCCGCCCAACATCCAAGCAGCCGAGCCGCTGAGCTGCCGAGCCGCCCAGCAGCCGAGCCGCCGAGCCGCCCAGCAGCCGAGCCGCCGAGTCGCCCTTCAGCCAAGCCGCCCGCACCGCCGAGCCGCCCGAGCCGCCCTGTCCGGTAAGAGCAGCGCCTCTGTCACTGCACTGCCCTTACCCTATTGTTCGCGCTGCTAGTCTACTGCTGTCATGGCTACCCCTAGTGTCCTTGCTTTTGACGCTGAGGGTCGGGCCATTGACTTTGATGTCTGGATAGATGACCTGCAGCTTTTCTTACAGTGCGATAGGGCAGACGGTCTTTCCCTCTTTGACCTCACCTCTTGTGCCTCTCCTGCCCCTGCTGCTGATGCTGACGCCACTGTTCGCTCACAGTGGGCCACACGCAATGCTGCTGCACGTCTTGCTGTGCGTCGCAACCTGCCTACCTTTGAGCGTGCGCACTTTAGCCAGTACAAGAGTGCTTAGACCTTGTACGACGCTGTAGTTGCACGCTACTCCTCCCCTGCCACTGCTGCACTGAGCCGCCTCATGCTACCGTACCTCTTTCCTGACCTTGCTGCCTTTCCCACAGTCACTGACCTCATTACGCACCTCCGCACTCGTGACACTCGCTACCGCGCTGCGCTTCCTGCTGAGTTCTGCACCAAGAACCCCCCCCCCCCCAATGTACATCACCCTCTACTACATAGTCGCGTGTCTCCCTGACTCCCTCCGCGTAGTCAGGGACCACTTTCTCTCTGTTTTCCCCACCACTCTCACTGTTGACCTCCTTGAGAAGGCCCTCCTAGTAGCAGAGAAGAGCATAGTCGCTGTAGGAGCCTCTCGTGGTGACCCCCGCACCCCCGTCTTTGAGGCGTGTTCTCCCTCCCCCCTCTTGCCCTCTGTTGCTTCTGCTGCTGCGGCCGACCTCGTTGGTTTCGAGTCGGTCGGCGCTGCGTCAGCCCCTTCGGGGAAGCACCGCACAGGAAGGGGCAAGGGGGCCAAGGGCGCTGGAGGAGCTGGCGAGGGCGGTGGAGGTGGCGGTGGAGCCGGTGGAGGGGGTGGGGGTGGTGGTGGGAGTGGTGGCGGGGGTGGAGGTGTCGGTGGCGGCAGTGGAGGCGGAGGCGGAGGCGGCAGTGGCGGTGGGAGCGAAGGTAGCGGCGGAGGAGGACGCGGAGGCGAAGGAGGTGGAGCTAGTCGGGGTGGCGCTGCGCAGAGGGTCGGCTCCGGTGGTGGCCAGCGCCAACAGTAGCAGCGCACTCGTGACATCCCCCCCCCCCCCTCAGCAGCTCCGTGAGTGGTACGCTGCACGCCAGCGGGGTGGGGGTACTGGTCCGTGCACCTACGTCCTGCGCACCGGCGACCGCGCGGGTGAGCAGTGCGGAGGTGCACACCCCACCCAACGCTGCTTTGGCCGCTCGACGGACGCTTGGCGTCACCAGTTCCCTGAGGCCACTGAGATCCCGCGCTCGGGCGAGCTGTCTATGGCGGGAGTAGCTATCTTTGACCTAGAATTTGATGCTATTCTTGCTGCCATATATGCTGTGACTATTAGTGATGAGGGTGACTGTTACCGGTGTTTTCCGCCCGACCCGGGCATTGAGACTGCTACTCCAGGTACTGGTGAGGCTGCTGCTCTTGGTGCTAGCGAGGCTACTGCTCTAGGTGCTAGTGCGTCTGCTTCCTCAGGTGCTGGTGAGTCTGCTCTCTCAGGTACTGCGTCGGCTTCGGCCTCCCTCACCTTCACCCTTGAATCGGGGGCTTCTCGCTCCTTCTTTTGAGACCGCACCACACTCACGCCGCTTAGTCGGCCAGTTGCAGTCTCTCTGGCAGACCCCTCTGGGGGTCTTGTCCTTGCTCACTTCTCCACTGTCCTCCCGTGTCCGGCGGCTCCCTCTGGCACCATGTCTGGTCTTTACCTCCCCTTGTTCTCTACGAAATTGGTGAGTGGTGCTGACCTACAGGATGGGGGATTTCACCAGTTCACTCCTGCGAGCCAGCGGGTGACAAACTGCACTGAGGCTCGGTCGGGCCGACACTTGGCCACGTTTACACGTCAGCCGGGGTCGAGTTTGTACACACTGACCACTGAGTCTCCTTCAATCACTACGTCTGGTCGGGTAGGTGCGTCAGGTCATGTGTTTGCTGCAGGTCTGGTCCTGAGTCTGCCCCTTGCTTGTGTCGCCTCCTGTCTCACGAGACTCTCCTTTGGCACCACCGCCTTGGTCACCCCTCCCTGCTTCGTCTCCGAGGCATGGCGTCCCGTGTCCTTGTTTCTGGTCTTTCCCGGTCCCTCCCTCCCCTTCCCCCGGGGCCTGCCCCTGCATGCGTCCCCTACGTCAAGGGGCGGCAGCGTGCTGCCCCTCACTTCCTCCCAGTTTCCTCCGACAGAGGCCCCGTTGCAGACGCTTCACATTGACGTGTGGGGCCCTACCCGCGTCCGTGGACAGGGTCACGAGCGCTACTTCTTGCTTGTTGTTGACGACTACTCGCGTTACACCACAGTCTTCCCCTTGCAAAGCAAGGATGATGTCACTGAGGTGTTGATCGACTGGATCCGCGCACCTCGTCTCCAGCTCAGGCAGAGCTTCGGCTCGGACTTTCCTGTTCTGCGTCTGCGCTCTGACAAAGGCGGAGAGTTCTCCTCTGGCCTTCTGCGAGCCTACTGTCGTGCACGAGGCATCCGCCAGACCTTCATGCTTTATGACTCTCCTCAGCAAAATGGGATTGCTGAGCGCCGCATTGGCATGGTCATGGACGTCGCTCGTACGTCCATGATGCATGCGGCTGCCCCCAATTTTCTGTGGCCGTTTGCGGTTCGGTACGCGGCGCATCAGATCAACCTTCAGCCCAAGGTCTCCATGCCGGAGACCTCCCCAGCTTGCTGTGGACGGGGAAGGTTGGCGATGCGTCTGCGTTCCGTGTCTGGGGATCTCGGGCGTTTGTCCGCGACTTGTCTGCGAACAAGCTGTCCCCTCGTGCCGCTCCTTGCGTCTTCCTGGGTTTCCCCCCTGACACGCCTGGGTGGCAGTTCTACCACCCCACCTCTCGCCGTGTTCTGTCCTCCCAGGACGTCACGTTTGACAAGTCGGTCCCCTACTACCGCCTCTTCCCCTACCGCACTCCGTCCCTTCCCCAGCCACCGCTCTTCCTTGTGCAAGGTCCCCCCCCGGTAGACCCCCTCCCCCCTCAGGGTCCTGCCCCTTCAGTTGTGTCCCAGGTAGATGCAGTCGAGCCGGTCGAGGTTGCTGGTGACTCTCGTGCTGCTTAGGGTGCTGAGCCTGGGGGTGCTGACTCTGGGGGTGTTGAGCCTGAGGGTACTGCTACTGGGGGTATTGAGCCTGGGGGTGCTGAGCCCGGGGGTGCTGCGACTAGGGGTGCTGAGCCTAGGGGTGCTACACCTGGGGGTTTTGAGCGGGGGGGTGCTACGACTGGGGGTGCTGAGCCTAGGGGTGCGGAGCCTGGGGGTGCGGAGCCTGCGGGAGCTGGGCCTGCTCGTGTTGCGTCTGGCGGTGCTGTGCCTGGATGTTCTCCGTGTGCTTCGTCTCGGCGGGAGCCACTCTCTCCATAGGAGCTACAGGAGTGGTTTGGGTGATGGTGTGGCGTGTGTGACTGAGTCAGGGTGATGGTGTGGCGTGCTCTGTCCCGGCTGATCTGCAAGCCAAGGTAGCTGCGCAGTTCACCCAGGTCTGTGCACATGTGTCTCTTCTGCAGCTCGGACTTCACGTGGGCGAGTCCAGCAGTGTCACCTGTGGCAAAGACCAAGTCGTCGACGTACACGAGGATGTAGAACGGCGGCAGACAAGTGTCGGTGCGTAGAAACAGCAACGGGTCAGGAGTGGAGGGAGAAAACTCAAGAGCCGCAAGTGTAGTCCTTAGTGTGTCGTGCCACTCACGCGGTGCCTGGCGGGGACCGTAGACCGGCCGCCGAAGGCTCCACTGGGTGCCAGGAGGAAAATTCCCAGTGAAGCCAAGAGGGCGGCGCAGCCAGATCTCCTCGTGCAGGCTGCCTTGCAAGAAAGCAGTGCTGAAGTCAAGAGAGTGTAGCTCGTAGTCACGGTGAGCAGCTATGTGCAGCAGTACCCGAAGAGTGGTCATCTTCGGGGTGGGAGAGAAGGTATGAAAGTAGTCAACTCCCTGCCGCTGACTGAAGCCACGAGCCATGTAACGCGCCTTGAAGACAGGCGGAGAACCCGGCGGTCGCTTCACCCTGAAAATCCACATGCCACTGACGATGTTTGCCCCAGGAGGGGGGACACCGTCAACGTAGGTGCCTGTGGACTTCCAGGAAGCCATCTCTGCATCCATAGCTGCCTGCCACTGAGAAGAGTAGGGATCCTCTATCGCCTCTGCGTAAGAGCGCGGAGTCGGGATGTCAAGTGCATCTGGGTCACCCTCAGGGGTAAGTAGAACGGACACGAGATGAGGTGAAGCAGCAGCCAGACACTGGAACTCCTCCTGCCTGTCCTCAAGGACGTCCGTGCCAAGGGCACACTCACCCCCGACGGACGGAGGACAGACAGACTCAGACTCAGCGACAAGACTAGCAGTGTAGTCTAGGCGATATCGAGCAGCAAAGTCGACGAGCTCAGCAACTAGGGCAGACGCATCAGTGGACTCAAAGGAAGGGTCAGTGACGACAGTAGCAAGGAGACGCGTGACAGTAGGACTGGCAGCACGAAGGGAGTCAGACTCCAGGTCAGCAACAGCAGGAAGAGAGGACATAGGAGTATACGGCAGTGGGACACGCTGTGGAGCAGTGGAAGGACGAAGCGCCATCCGGTGAGTGCCCGGGACAGCAAGAAGACGCTGACTAGGGACACGACCACCAGTGAGAGCAGCACGGACAGGCGACGCTGGGCGAGACTCAGGACGAGACTCACGCTCACGACGCTCAGTAAGACCTCCAGTCGGATCAGTGTAAGGCGTAGGACCAAGGAGAGAGGAGGCCAAGGAGGAGTAAGCTGACCAAGAACCTGCTGAAGGAGCGGAACAAAGTACGGCCGCTGCCGTGCAGCGACTCCAGAACCAGCAGAGACACCAGCGCCAAGGTCCTCAGTACCAGTAGCAACTCCAGCACTCGACTCCACAGCACCAGCAGCAGCAACAGCGCAAGGGTCCGCAGCACCAGCAGCAGCTCCAACGCCTGGGTCCGTAGCACCAGCAGCAGCTCCAACGTCCGGGTCCTCAGCACTAGCAGCACCTCCAACGCCCAGGTTCCCAGCACCAGCAGCAGCTCCAACGCCCGGGTCTGCAGCACCAGCGGCAGCTCCAACGCCCGGGTCCACAGCACCAGCAGCAGCTCCAACGCCCAGGTCCGCAACACCAGTAGCAGCTCCAACGCCCGGGTCCGCAGCACCAGTAGCAGCGGGGTCCGTGACACCAGGCGCACCACTACGAAGCGTGCAGCGCCGCTCGTACCACTCACGGATCCGCTCACGGGAGGGGAGCTCCCGACGAGGAAGAGAAGCACCATCACCAGTCCCTGTAGTACGCCTGGCTCCAGAGGTACCTCTCCGGAGGCTGCAGTACTGTAAGTACCACTCACGCAGCTACTCCGAGGAGAGGCCTCCTCCAGGTGTAGGACCCTCAGGCCCAACACCTCCAGACTCAGAACCCCCTGACTCCGTACGCTGCGGCTGAGCACCCCCAGGCTCAGAACCCCCAGGCTCAGCACCCGCAGGCTCAGCACCCGCAGGCTCAGCACCCCAAGGCTCAGCACCCCCAGGCCCCGCACCCCCAGGCTCAGCACTCCCAGTCGCCGCACCCCCAGGCTCAGCACCCCCAGTCTCCGTAACCCCAGGCTCAGCACCCCCAGTCTCCGCACCCCCAGGCTCCACACCCCCAGCAGGATGAGAGTCGACAGCAACCTCAACAGGCTCAACCGGGTCTACCTGAGACACACCTGAGGGAGCGGCACCCTGAGGGGGGAGGGGGTCTACGAGAGCAGCACTTGGTGCAAGGAAGAGAGGCGGGGGGGGGAGCGAGGCAGTGCGGTAGGGGAAGAGGCGGTAGTAGGGGACGGACTCGTCAAAAGTGACGTCCTGAGAGGGCAAGACCCGGCGCGAGGTGGCGTGGTAAAACAGCCAACCAGGCGCGTCCGGGACAAAGCCGAGGAAGACGCAGGGAACAGCACGGGAGGAGAGCTTGTCCGCAGACGTATCGCGGACAAAAGCTCGAGATCCCCAGACCCGGAAACGCGACGCATCGCCAACCTCCCCCGTTCACAGCAGTGTGGGCAAGGTCTCCGGCAAGGAGACACGGGGCCAGAGGTTGAGCTGATGCGCAGCGTACCGGACCGCAAACGGCCATAGAAAGTGGGGGGCAGCCGCATGGATCAAGGAGGTACGGGCGACCTCCATGACCAGGCCAATGCGGCGCTCCGCAACCCCATTCTGTTGTGGTGAGGCCGGAAGCGTGAACGACTGCTCAATGCCATGCTCAGCACAGTAGGCTGCCACGAGGTCGGAGGAGAACTCACCAACTCTGTCAGAGTGCAAGCGCAGGACAGGAAAGTCCGAGTGGAAACGCTTGCTGAGCTGGAGACGGGCTCTGCGAATCCAAGGGATCAAGACATCAGGGACCTCACCCTTGGTGCGCAAGGGGAAGACCGTGGTGTAGCGCGAGTAGTCGTTAACAACTATCGGGAAGTACCTCTCCTAACCCTGACCACGGACGCGGGCTGGGCCCCACACGTCCATGTGGAGCGTCTGCAAAGGAGCAGTCGTCGGGGGAAACGAGGAGGAGTGAGGAGCGGCGCGCTGCCGCCCCTCGACACAGGGAAGACAGGGAGGAGCAGGCGAGGGTGGGAGGGGAGGGAGGACCCTGGGAAGACCAGAGACAAGGTACCGTTCGTGCATGGCACGAAGGCGCTGCACAGACGGGTGGCCAAGTCGGTGGTGCCAGAGGACAGTCTCGTGCGCTAGAGAGCGACACGAGCAGGGGGCAGACAGCTGACCTGACGCGGACACAGACGCAGACGCAGCAACCTGAGGGGACTCAGTAGTCAGTGTGTACAGGTCCAACCCCGGGTGCGGGGTGAAGGTAGCCAAGTGGCGGCCCGTACGAGCACACGTGCAGTGTGTCACACGCTCATAGGCAGGGGTGAACTGGTGAACACCCCCGTCCTGGACTGCACAACCTGCCACCAAGTTCGTAGAGAACGAGGGGAGGTGGAGACCTGACAGTGTGCCCAACGGGACCGCAGGACAGGGAAGGACAGTGGAGGAGGTCGGAATGACCGGACCCCCAGAGGGGTCAGCGAGGGAGACAGCAACTGGCCGAGCAAGTGGCTCAAGGGCAGTGCGGTCACGAAAGAAGCAGCGAGAAGCACCTGAGTCCAGTGTGAAGGTGTGCAGTGTTGCAGTCGACTCAGTACCAGGGGGGGCAGACGCAGAAGCACCTAGAGAAGCTGCCTCACTAGCGCCTGGGGTAGCAGACACGCGAGTACCTGGAGCGGCAGACGCACTAGTCCTAATGCCCGGGTCGGGCGGGACACACAGGTACTCAGCACCCTCTCCACTAGTAGACATCACATACATAGCAGTGAGAATAGCATCAAAATCTAGAGCATAGATATCAATCCCCTTCTTCAGGAGATCAATCCAGCGGGGCAGCTCAGTGGCCTGAGGGAACTGAACACGCCAAGCGCCGTTGAGACGAGCGAAGCAACGCTGTGTGGCGTGCGGTCCCCCACACTGCTGGCCAGTGCGGTCACCAGTGCGAATGACGTACGTGCAGCTAAAGCCACCCCCCCCCCCGTGCTGAGAGTACCACTCACGGACCTCCTTGGGCGATGGAGTGTGCTGCTGGCCTTGGCCACCGCCAGTGCCTCCACGACCACCACCGCCACCACCACCTCCTCGACCACCCCAACCCCTGCCGCCGCCGCGTCCACCGCCACCCCCACCACCTCCTCCGCCCCAGCCACCTCCCCCGCCGCTGCCGCCACCCCCCCCACCGCTGCCACCTGCCCCTTCAGTCGCGCCACCACCCCCACCACCACCACCTCCCCCACCACCGCCTCCCCCGCTGTCACCGGCACCGCCCTTGCCCCCTTTGCCCTTGCCGCTGCGGCGTCCGCTCGAAGCAGACGCAGTCCCGACCTTCTCAGCACCAAGGAGGTCGACAGCAGCAGCAGAGGCGACAGAGGGAAGAAGGGGGGAAGGAGAACACCCCTCAAAGAACGGGGTACGGGGGTCACCACGAGAGGCACCTACAGCGACTATGCTAGCCTCAGCTGCAAGGAGTTCCTTCTCGAGGAGGGTAATGGTGAGCTCAGTGGGGCAGCGAGCTAGGAAGTGGTCCCTGACTGAGCGCAGAGTGTCAGGGAGGCGCGTGACTAGGTGGTAGAGAGTGAGCCAGAGCGGGGGTGGGTTCGTGGCAAGGAACTCATCAGGCATAGCGGCGCGAAAGCGAGCCTCACTAGTGCGGAGGTGTGTAATGAGGTCAGCGACTGTGTGGAAAGAGGCTAAGTCGGGGAACAGGTAGGGAAGAGAGAGACGGTCTAGTGCGGCAGAGGCCAGTGAGGAGTAGCGGGCAACGACAGCAGTGTACAGTGCCTGCGCAGTCTTGTGCTGCCCAAAGTGCTCGCACTCATCTATCGGCAGAGAGTTGCGAATAGCGAAGCGAGCGTGGGCGTCACGAGTCTGCCACTGTGAGCGGGCAGTGCTGTCAGCAGTAGCAGCAGGAGCAGTAGCGTGGCCTAGGGCGTGATCGTACAGTGAGATGTCTTCCTTGGCAGTGAGCTGTAGGAAGAGGTGTAGGTCATCAAGCTAGGTTTCGAACTTCACTGGGCGGCCCTCAGTATCGAAAGCTAGCACAGGAGGGTTAGCCATAGGAGTAGTAAGAGTAATAGTAGTAGCAGTAGGAAAAGCAGTAGGGGCACCCCAAGGACAGGTAGGGCGGCTCGGTACAGGTAGGGCGGCGCGGCTCGGTAAGGGCGGCGCAGCTAGGTTCGGGCAGCGCGGCTCGGTTTGGGCTGGGCGGCTCGGTTCGGGCGGCTCGGTTCGGACTGGGCGGCTCGGTTCGGGCTGCTCGGTTCGGGCGGCTCGTTCTGGGTGGGGCCGTTTGGGGCCTCTAGGGGCGAGCGCGGGGGGGGGGGGCGATCGGGGCCTCTAGGGACGAGCGCGGGGCCGATCGGGGCCTCTAAGGGCGAGCGCGGGGCCGATCGGGGCCTCTAGGGACGAGCGCGGGGCCGTATGGGGCCGCTAAGGGCGAGCGCGGGGTCGATCAGGGCCTCTAGGGGCGAGCGCGGGGCCGATCGGGGCCTCTAAGGGCAGGCGTGGGGGCGTACGGGGCCGCTAAGGGCTAGCGCGGGGCCGATCGGGGGCCTCTAAGGGCGAGCGCGGGGCCGTAGCGGGCCTCTAGGGAGGTGAGCGCGGGGCCGACGGGGCCTCTAGGGGCGATCGCGGGTCTTGACCCATCATTTCATAACCAGCTCAACACGCCCATGAACGCTAATGCTGCACCCACCATGCTGTTCCATTGCAATACGCCCTGCCATTTGCCACGAGTAGTGGCACTTTCTCTCGCAATAATCAAAAGGGGCTGTATCCAGTGCAGCACGCACTCCCACAGCTCATACCAAAAAAACAGCAACCCACCTCATAGCGTGAAAGAGCCTCACACAGCTCCCACCCCTCAGCGGGAGATGGGCTGCACCACGAGGGGGGACCGCACGCTGTGGCCCTGGGCGTCCGCCCAGACTAGAAACCCATACTTGAAGTCATTACTGGGGGTATCCACCGTGACCGTCACCGTGTAGGTCCCCTTCTCCCCGGGAGCCAGCGTGAGGCTCCTAGGCCCCACAGTCACCTTCACGCCCTGCGGGGGCTTCCCAGATACACTGTATGTGGACCGGGACTGCCCCACGTTGGTGACGGTGCGGGTGACCTGCAGGGAGCCCTGCAGGCGAGGCAGAGTGATGGTGGGCAGGTTGAGGTTGCGCACAGCCAGAGGGGAGAGCGCCGCCCCTGGGAACTCCTTTTTCGCGCGGTTGAGGTCCTGCCCGGCCAGGAAGTTCTGGTAGTCGCGGTCGCGGGCGTCGTAGGTGAGCCCGGGGTCGAGCATGGCCGGGGGGAACACGTGGCCTGCGCCCATCTCCCACGGGGTGGCCTCCCCGCCCGTCGCACTCTTGATGGCGCTCTTGCTCGTGTCCGTCACCCGCGCCGTCGTCATCAGCGCTGACATCACCTGCGCCGGGGTCCAGTTGGGGTACTTTTGGATGATTAAAGCGGCTAGCCCGGCTAAATGAGGGGTGGCCCATGAAGTGCCCGACATGCGGGCGAGGGCACCAGGGTCGCCGGGTTTGTTGCCGGGAGCAGCGACTACGAGGTCGACTCCGGGGCTGATGATGTCGGGCTTCAGGATGGCGTTGCCTGGCTTGGGCGGCTGGGCCGTGGCGGACGCCTGCAGCAGGGGGCCGCGGGAAGAGAAGTCAGCCACCATGGGGGCGGAGGAGGATGCAGTGGTGAATGTGATCCCGCCGTCAGTGGTCAGAACGGTGCTGCTGCTGCCGTCCGTGCCGTTGCCATAGAAGTTGCTGCCTGTGCTGCCATCCGTGCCGTTGGTGCTGGTGGAGGCCCAGCGTTTCCGCCAGCAAAGGCGACAAACACGCCGGCAGTGTTCGCGCGCATGAAAGAGAGATCGTTGAAATAGTTGTCCTCGGGATTCACGCCGCCCAGAGACAGCAACAGCACATCCACACCGTCCGCCACGCCCTGATTGACGGCTGCGATGATGTCTGGCTCCGTGGCGTACATGTCCCCGTTGCCATCCGTCCAGAAGACCTTGTACGCCGCAATGCGCGCTGCCGGCACCATGCCGCTCACCTGCCCGCCGCCCTTTACCTTCACGGGGTTCCCCGCGGCTGCCCCCGCGCACCACGTGCCATGGCCGTCCGCATCTCGCGGCGAGAGCCAGTCGTTGGTCAACACGGGCTTGCCGCTGCTCTGCTGGAAGCCGGCATAGAAGGCCTTGGTGCCAATCACCTTGTTGCACCGGAACGAGCTCAACTGCTCGCACTTGCCCTTCCACCCCGCGGGCAGCTGCGAGGAGAGGCCCTTATCGCTGAAGGACGGGTGTTTGGGCCAGATACCCGTGTCCACGATCCCCGTCGCCGTCGTCGCCGTCCCTACGCGGTCTCGTCACCGCCCCTAACGGCCCCGACGCCACCTCCCTCCCTACGCGGCCCCGTCGCCGCCCCTACACGGCCCCCTCGCCACCCCTAGCGGCCCCGTCGCCGCCCCTAGCAGCCCCGTCGCCGCCTCCCGCCTCTACGCGGCCCCGTTGCCGCCCCTAGCGGCCCCGTCACCACCCCTAGCGGCCCCGTCATCGCCTCCCTCCCTACGCGGCCCCGTCGCTGCCCCTAAGCGGCCTTGTCGCCGCCCCTACGCGGCCCCGTCGCCGCCCCTAGCGGCCCCATCGTCGCTCCCCTCCCTACGCGGCCACGTCGCCGCCCCTACGCGGCCCCGTCGCCGCCCCTAGCGGCCCCGTCGCCGCCTCCCTCCCTACGCGGCCCCGTCGCCGCCCCTACGCCGCCCCGTCGCCGCCCCTAGCGGCCCCGGCGCCGCCCCTACGCGGCCCCGTCGCTGCCCCTAGCGGCCCCGTCGCCGCCTCCCTCCCTACGCGGCCCCGTCGCCGCCCCTACACGGCCTCTTCGCCGCCTCTACGCGGCCCAGTCGCCACCCCTAGCGGCCCCGTCGCCGCTCCCCTCCCTACGCGGCCCGGTCGCCGCCCCTAGCGGCCCCGTCGCCGCCCTTACCCGGCCCCGTCGCCGTCCCTAGCGAGCAGCCGAGCCGCCGAGCCGCCCAGCAGCCGAGCCGCCCCTGGCGCAGCTGCCATTGCAGCAACCGCCCCTAGAGCAGCCGCCACTGCAGCAGCCGCCCCTGGAGCAACCGCCACTGCAGCAGCCGCTCCTGGAGCAGCCGCCACTGCTGCAGCCGCCCCTGGAGCAACCGCCACTGCAGCAGTCGCCCCTGGAGCAGCCACCCCTGCAGCAGCCACCCCTGGAGCAGCCGCCACTACAGCAGCCGCCCCTGGAGCAGTCGCCCCTGGAGCAGCCGCCCCTGCAGCAGCCGCCCCTGGAGCAGCCGCCCCTGGAGCAGCTGCCCCTACAACTGCCGCCGTCGTACGCCTGCGCTTCTCGCCACTGGTGAGCACTGCCCTGCCCGTACTGCTGTTACTGCTGCTCTTGCTGCTACTGCTCTTTCTACTGCTACTGTTGCTCCTGGCGTGGCCAAATGCAGCTCCAGCGTCCCCAGCGTGAGTCCCTCACCCCCCACCAGCTTCGTGAGTGGTACGCTAGTTGGGGTTGTCGGGGTGGCCGTAGTGGGAGTCGTCCTGGAATGAGTAGTTCCACAGCTGCTTGTAGTGGCCAGGTGCAGCTGCAGCGTCGCCCGCGTGAGTCCCTCACCCTTCAACAGCTTCGTGAGTGGTACGCTAGTTGGGGTTGTCGGGGTGGTCGTAGTGGGAGTCGTCCTGGAGTCGGTAGTTCGGCAGCTGCTCGTAGTGGCCACGTGCAGCTTCAATGTCGTCCGCGCGCGGTCCTTTCGCCCCACCAGCTTCATGAGTGGTACGCTCAGCGTGACGGGTCGCGCGGAACTGCTCGTTGTCCGTACGTTATTCGCACTGGTGCTCGGACTGGTCAGCCTTACGGGACGCGTGGTCACGCAGAGCCCCGCTGCTTCGCCCGTCTAAGCGACGCCTGGCGTACGGAGTTTGGCGACGCGGCTGAGCTCCCCGACTGGGTGGAGCTGCTTCGGCTCAGGGTAGATATTCTAACTCTTGACTATGATGCTATCCTCACTGCCATGTATGCATTGCCTACTAGTGATGAGGGTGACTGTTTCATGTGTGTTCCGCCTGACCCGGGCATTGAGGCTGCTGCTCTAGGTGCTGGTGAGGCTGCTGCTCTAGGTGCTAGCGCGTCTACTGCCCCAGGTACTGGTGAGGCTGCTACTCCAGGTGCTAGTGCGTCTGCTGCCCCAGGTGCTGGTGAGTCTGCTCTCTCAGGTACTACGTCGGCTCAGGCCTTGCACACCTTCACCCTTGACTCGGGTGCTTCCCGCTCCTTCTTCCAAGACCGCACCATGCTTACGCCGCTTAGTCGGCCGGTTGCGGTCTCCCTGGCGGACCCCTCTTGGGGTCCTGTCCTTGCTAGCTTCTCCACTGTCTTACCGTGTCCGGCAGCCCCCTTTGGCACCCTGTCAAGTCTCTACCTCCCCTCGTTCTCTACGAACTTGGTGAATGAAGCTGATCTACAGGATCGGGGGGTTGACTAGTTCACACCTTCGAGTCAGCGGGTGACCCACTGTACGTGTGCTCGGACGGGCCGACACTTGGCCACGTTTACCCGTCAGCCAGGGTCGAGCCAGTACACACTAACCACTGAGTCTCCTCCTGTTACTGTGTCTGGTCAGGTAGCTGCGTCGAGTCAGGTGTTTGCTGGAGCGTCCAGGTCTGGTCCTGAGTCTGCGCCCCGCTCGTGTCGTCTCCTGCCCCACCAGACTCTCCTTTGGCACCAACGCCTTGGTCACCCCTCCCTGCCTCGTCTCCGAGGTATGGCCTCTCGTGTCCTTGTCTCTGGTCTCCCCCGGTCGCTGCCTCCCCTACCTCCGGGGCCGACCCCTACCTGCGTCCCCTGCGTCGAGGGGTAGCAGCGCGCCGCTCCTCACTCCTCCGAGTTTCCTCCAACAGAGGCTCCCCTGCACACTCTTCACATGGACGTGTGGGGCCCCGCCCGCGTCCGTGGCCAGGGTCACGAGCGTTACTTTCTGTTCGTGGTTGACGACTACTCGCGTTACACCACGGTGTTCCCCTTGCGCAGCAAGGGTGACGTCACTGAGGTGTTGATCGACTGGATCCGCGCAGCTCGTCTCCAGCTTAGAGAGAGTTTCGGCTCGGACTTTCCTGTTCTGCGTCTGCACTCTGACAGAGGCGGAGAGTTTTCCTCTGCCCGTCTGGGAGCCTTCTGTCGTGCAAAGGGCATCCGCTAGACCTTCACGCTTCCGGCCTCTCCACAGCAAAATGGGATTGCTGAGCGCCGCATTGGCGTGGTCATGGACGTCGCTCGTATGTCCATGATCCATGCGGCTGCTCCCCATTTTCTGTGGCCGTTTGCGGTTCAGTACGCGGCGCATCAGCTCAACCTTCAGCCCCGGGTTTCCTTGCCAGAGACCTCCCCTACCTTGCGGTAGACGGGGAAGGTCGGCGATGCGTCTGCGTTTCGGGTCTGGGGATCTCGTGCGTTTGTCCGCGACTTGTCAGCGGACAAGCTGTCCCCCCGTGCTGTTCCCTGCGTCTTCCTTGGCTTCCCCCCTGACGCGCCTGGTTGGCAGTTCTACCACCCCACCTCGCGCCGTGTTCTGTCCTCCAAGGACGTCACCTTTGACGAGTCGGTGCCTTACAGCACTGGAGGTGCGGAGCCTGGGGGTGCTGAGCCTGGGGGTGCGGAGCCTGGGGGTGCTGGGTCTACTCGTGTGGCCTCTGGCGATGCTTCGTCGAGGCAGGAGCTCCTCTCTCCGCAGAAAATGCGCGAGTGGTTTGCCCGGCGCTGGAGCCGTGCTGCTGGAGCTGGAGGTACTACTGTTGCTGCTGGTCCTGGAGGTGCTCGTCCTAGCGGTTCTGGAGCTGCTGGGACTGGGAGTCCTCCTGGAGGTGCTACTGGAGATGGTGCTGCTGGAGTTGGAGCTGCTGGAGCTAGAGCTGCTGGGGGTGTTGGCGCTGGTGGTTCTCCTGGCGCTGGTGCTGGAGCTGGCACTGGTGCTTCTGGGGGTGCTGGAGTTGGCGCTGTTGGAGCTGGAGGTGCTACTGGCGCTGGTGCTGCCACGAAGGGTACTGGTGCTGTCCCAGCTGGTTCTGGAGGCGCTGCGCGGCCAAGGCCGTACTTCGTTCCGCTCCTTGAGCAGGTTCTTGGTCTCCCGCCCTCTACTAGTCCTGCTCCTCCCTTAGCGTGTCCACAGCCTGTCCAGTCGCGGTCACAGTTACAGCCCGCCTCCCCCCTACCTGCTCCTTCTCCCTACACTGGTCCTAATGGAGGTCTTGCTGAGCGTCGTGAGCCTGCGTCTCATCCTGCGTCGCCTATTCGTGCTGCTCGCACTAGTGGTCATGCTCCACGTCCAAGTCCTCCTGCGGTCCCCGGCACACACCAGATGGCACTGCGTCCTTCCACTGCTCCTCTGCGTGTCTCGTTGCCGTCTCCTCTAGAGTCCTCTCTTCCTACTCTTACTGACCCTGGGTCTGACTCTCTTCGTGCTACCAGTCCTACTGTCACACGCCTCCTAGCTACTGTTGTCACTGACCCTCTTTTGAGTCCATTGCTGCGTCTGCCTCAGTGGCTGAGCTGGTCGACTTTGCTGCTCGCTGTCGTCTAGACTACGCTTCTAGTCTTGTTGCTGAGTCTGAGTCTGTATGTCCTCCGTCCGTCGGGGGTGAGTGTTCTCTTAGCACGGACGTCCTTGAGGACAGGCAGGAGGAGTTCCAGTGTTTTGCTGCTGCTTTGCCTCATCTCGTGTCCACGCTGATTGCCCGTGAGGGAGACCCTGATGAACCAGACATCCCGACTCCTCAATTGTACGCTTAGGCGATCGAGGGTCCCTACTCCTCACAGTGGCAGTCAGCCATGGACACAGAGATGGCTCCCTGGAAGTCCACAGTCACCTACGTTGACGAGGTTCCCCCACCTGGGGCGAACATCGTCAGTGGCATGTGGATTTTCAGGGTGAAGCGGCCGCCGGGTTCTCCGCCTGTCTTCAAGGCTCGTT
This sequence comes from Closterium sp. NIES-65, assembly GCA_948144175.1. NCBI lineage: Eukaryota > Viridiplantae > Streptophyta > Zygnematophyceae > Desmidiales > Closteriaceae > Closterium > Closterium sp. NIES-65. The sequence continues at coordinate 1,450,946 of CANXME010002686.1, read as the reverse complement.
ACGTGGCTCGAGGCTTCAATCAGCGGCAGGGAGTTGACTACTTTCAGACCTTCTCCCCTACCTCGAAGATGACCACTCTTCGGGTGCTGCTGCACATAGCCGCTCAGCGCGACTACGAGCTTCACTCTCTTGACTTCAGCACAGCTTTCTTGCAGGGCAGCCTGCACGAGGAGATCTGGCTGCGCCGCCCACCTGGCTTCACTGGGTCGTTCCCTCCTGGTACCCAGTGGAGTCTCCGGCGTCCAGTCTACGGTCTCCGCCAGGCACCCCGTGAGTGGCACGACACACTGAGGACTACACTTGCGGCTCTTGGGTTTGCTCCTTCTACTGCCGACCCGTCGCTGTTTCTGCGCACCGACACCTCTCTGCCGCCGTTCTACATCCTCGTGTACGTCGACGACCTGGTCTTTGCCACTGCTGACACTCCTGGACTCGCCCACGTGAAGTCCGAGCTGTAGAAGAGACACACGTGCACAGACCTGGGTGAACTGCGCAGCTACCTTGGCTTGCAGATCACCCGGGACAGAGCACATCGCACCATTACCCTGACTCAGTCACACATGGTGCAGCAGGTCCTTCAGCGCTTCGACTTCACGTACTCCTCGCCTCAGGCCACTCCTCTGTCTACTCGCCACTCGCTCTCAGCCCTGCCTTCGGATGAGTCCGTAGAGTCGAGTGGCCCATACCCAGAGCTTGTTGGCTGCCTCATGTGCCTGATGACCTGCACACGACCTGACCTAGCATACCCTCTTAGCATCTTGGCACGCTATGTGGCTCCTGGTAGACACCGACCAGAGCACATGGCTGCAGCGAAGAGGGTGTTGCGCTACTTGTGCAGTACGTCGGGCATGGGGCTAGTGCTTGGAGACCGACCTCCAGTGGTCCTCAATGGTCACGCAGACGCTTCTTGGGCTGACGATCAGGCTACGCAGCGGTCGTCACAGGGTTACACCTTCAGCCTTGGTTCCGGCTCTATCTCGTGGCGGTCTACCCGCTCGTCTTCTGTTCTCGGCTCCAGCTGTGAGGCCTAGATCTACGCATGGGCCATGGCTGCATAGGAACTACGCTGGCTCACCTACCTGCTGACTGACTTTGGAGAGCAGCCTCGTTCTCCTCCAGTTCTGTACGTAGACAACAAGGCCATGCTGGCCTTGTGTCGTGAGCACAGACTGGAGCACAGAACGAAGCACATTGCTCTTCGCTACTTCCTTGCTCGTGAGCTGCAGCAGCGCGGTCAGCTGCGCCTTGCTTACGTGGCCTCTGAGGCCAACAGTGCTGATATCTTTACCAAGGCACTTCCGCCTTGTGATCATCAGCGCTTTTGTATTTTGCTAGGTCTTGTGCCTACTTGGCCTCACTTACTCACCTCTTGGCTTTGCGTGTACTGTGATCTACATATACCTGCACTTGCATGCTTACCTTTGCTAGGTTGAGATCATTGCCTTGCTTGTTCTTCTTGATTTTTAACTCTTCATGTGAACTGGCCTTGTGGCCTTGTGCTTGTGCTCAAATTATGTGGTGACTTTGTGATCCACCCTGGGCTTGCCTTGCTTCTCTTGACTGGTCTTGTGACCCCTTGTTCTCCCCCACTTTGCCTATGGGGGTGTGTTGAACTTATATGTTTTAGTCTGTTTAGGCTGTAGTGGGGTAGTTAATATGGGGTACAACACTTTAGGGTTTCCTACTTGTACTCCTGATGCTGCTCAATGCAATCATTCATTCCTCAGATTATCACAGATAATGCATTCTCATAAATTTCATATTCACTTGCTTTACGGCGCACGGCTGGCGAAACCGTCGACAACTATTGTACGTGGCAGCTGCGCATGAATAACATTAAAATTGATTATAGAATTATTAATGAGAATTGTAAAGAATGCCCCCCCCCCCCCCCCCCCCCCCCCCCTTTTTTTTTTTTTGCCTCCTATTCTATCAAGTTTTTTTATTGCAGTCTATGTAATTATTTGTTTACGTATACGCTTATATTTCAGTTGCAGCTGTGTCTGTATCAGACTGCTCTGTGGCGCGTTGCTGCCACGCTTTTCTCTGCACCACTTTCCGTCGAGTCGAGACGGGAACCGTCGACGGAGGGGGATTTGCTTGACGGACAGGGGGATTGATGCAGGCGGGGTTGGTGCAGACGGGGGGGAGCACGTGGGGTCAACGCCAGCTCGAACCGGGAGGACCACGTCCCGTCACTCCGAGCTGGCGAGGCTCGTTTCGGGCGGGCGGATTGGCTGGCTCCCGCCCCTCGCGTGCCCCGCCACGCGACAGAGGGAAAACGAAAATCCCTCCGAGGAAACCCCGCAGGGGCGAATGGGGGGTCCTCGGAGGGATTCGGCCGATTTCTTCCCACAAGGGGGACTCGACTCGACTCCGCGAGAATATGCATTGGCGGAGCTCGGAGCTTTCACGTCCCCCCCACGGATGTCGGACAGAGATGTGTCGATGAGGCTCATTTGGGAAAGGTTGGTTGGGCTGGAGTAGGGTGGGCTGGAGTTTAGGCGGAAGAAAGAATTGAATGAAGCACACTTGCTGACAATGGTGAATCCTGGTGCGATCATGCGACCAGTCTGGACGAAAGGAGAGGTCGCACGCACCGTCGAACCGTCGCACATGAGTCGTCAAGCACATGAGGTCGACTGTTGTCGAAACCCATGACAACGTGCAGACTTTCACTACAGTGTCCAGGGCAGCTTGTTGAGTCAGCTCACAGAATCTTTTCATGAGTCAAATCCCGATTGGACACGCGCATTGGATAGTCGATCGAAGGTGTGGCGTGGCGTGTGTCTTGCCACGATGGATAAAGAGGACCATATCTTCGTAAAATTTTATCGCTCTGAGATTGTAGCGCGTAGCCGCTTTTGAGAAGATGAATCCTGAGCCACTCAATCGATTCAACATCTGTGGTGGCAGGTCGAGCAACTTGATAAGGTTGGAGGACGTGGTGCACACACACTGGGAGTGACATGATTCGTGTTCTGTAGAAAACTGGGAATTCGTGGCTGCCAGTGACCACATTTGTTGAACAAAGGGTGTTTTCAATTGCCAACCCAACGTTGTCCGGCCATTTTCAGGTGCATGCTGTTTCGTCGAGACGAGCTTTTCAGGTGCATGCTAGGTTGCGACCACTTGTCTCAGTTTAAACTATGTCTTTCGTAATGTATATATTGTTCAGGATTCGATTAAATTTGAATTAAAAGGTCTGAAATAGATGCAATTTCGGGCTGCGCAAATCGGGATCTGAATGGTTGGCTCTCGATGCTTCATTTTCTGACGTCACTCAGTGCAATGATTGCATTTCTGCCCAATTTCTACGCAAATGTTTGCTTTACACCAACTCATTTCGAACACATTGTAATGGTAAATCATTGTACTCTTGGCGCAGGTGGCGGACGCTTCGCGGGTCAAACCAGCAAACCCTAGCGGGATGTGCATTCTTTTGAAAGGGTAATCCGAAACACGAGAAGTATGCCCGAGTGCTAGAGGGAGTTACCCCAACGGCTATTAAGGCTATATTGTACGTTATATGTATATTCAATGACACGTAATTAACGCCATGGCACACCACCTTTTCCAATATACATGTACGGCAAAACATTTTTGGTAGAGGTAATATATTTACAAACACTCAAGAACGGTTTGCTCATTTGCCAAGCGCAGCGTCCGTCAAACACTCACGATCTAGCATTAGATTCGTTCGAAAAGAGTTTGTGCGAAGCAAAAAACTGCGTAGAAATTGGGCAGAAATGCAATCATTGCACTGAGTGACGTCAGAAAATTAAGCATCGAGAGCCAACCATTCCGATCCCGATTTGCGTAGCCCGAAATTTGATCTATTTCAGACCTTTTGTGCCAAATTTAATCAAAATCCTGAACACCGTGTGAAATTACGAGGGAAATGATTTAACCTGAGACACGCAACCTGGCATGCACCTGAAAAGCGCGTCTCGACTAAACGGCATGCACCTGAAAATGGCCAAACGTTGTCCGAGTGATTGGTTCCGCTCGCCGCTTCTGCCAATTTTCAACCACTCAAAGTGAGGGAAGGCAATTGGTAAGGACTCTTGTACACACAGCGCTACCGAAACGACGCAGTCGAAACGACGCCGCATGTAGCGCGAGGTTGTTGTCCCCCCCTCTCGTGTACATGTTTTTTCTCCTCCGCAACCAATGCCGGCGTTTCCGTTGGAGCCGTCTTTTCCATCCTTTTGGGCCAAAAGAGCCGTCCAAGACACGTGTGATGTGGACCGGAATTAACATAGGAAAGCAGCAGCTGACTTTCATTGCGTCTCGTCGCTTGCCTTCTCGCGCTCTTTACATTTCTCGGAGTGCGAACGATTGCGCTCTTTACGTTTTCTCGCAGAACGATCGCGTAGTCCCGCTTTCACGGGGCCCGAACGACTCGTAGCCAGAACGAGTCCCGGAACGTTTTGCAGGTCCTGAACAATCCACGTCGCCGACTTGAGTTAGCCTGGGTACCGCTATCTCCAAAAATAGCACCCTAGGAGTTGGGCTTTCACAACCTAGGTCGTTAGTAGGAGAAAGCTTTCTCCGGGTAGCTCCCCGAGTTCAACTCCGAGTCGGGAGGCGGAGCGCTCAGCTGATGGCGTGTTACAGGGCGAAGGCGAACTCGTCACAGGAAAGTTCGCTCACTAGCGAACTTGTAACTTTCGCCAAAACCCAATCTGAAATGTCAAATTCGAGGTTGGAAATCCCAACCTGAAATGTGCGCTTCGGGATTTCTCAAAGCACACGTGAATTCCCAACCAGCAAAGCAGCAGAGAAGAGAGTATCTGAGCATCTTTACGACAGCAGAGCAACTAGCCATGCCATACAGCTGTAAATACGTTCCAGCACCACAAGACCCAAGTACCATCATCATGAAGTAGAAGACCAAGTCAGCTAGTGCTCTTCTAGAACCATCTCATGATTGTACTTTGCATATTTCTATATAAACAGCTAGGATCCAGCATAGGATTGCTATCATTGCTTGTACATATTCTGTTCCTAGCTGGAGACAGCAGAGAAAGGTGATATGGCGGCCTGAACGAACTTCTCAAGGCGCCATAGTCATAGGAATGTGTATAACAGTAGTCTTTCGTCCCTTGTATGCCATTCTTGCTTTCTGAAATTTACAGAATTCATGCTACCAAATCTGCCTTGCTAATTTAGACTCTTGAAACTTAGCATTTAGAACTACTAACAGCTTAGAGCTGTTCCATTTGGTATCCGAGCTAGATTACGACCTGCTAGGACTACGTCATGACGTCTGACTTAGGACCTCCGTCCTCTGAGGATTGGGCTAATTTTTTGCAGAACTACCGAGCCCAAATCGTTTCTGAACTTCGAGAGAGCTTGCAAGCTGAAATTCGAGCCAGTATAGCTGCAGCCGGTTCGGTGGCAGCAAGTGTGAACACTGCTGCACCCTCAGATGGAAATCAGCGCGCTAGACCCGCTATGCCAGATCTCTTCACGCCAGGAAAGTTTCAGCCAGTCGTGGGCCGATGGCTATTCCTTGTCGAGCAGTACTTGCTGTTGAGCCATGTTGCACCTGCTGAGTGGGCATCATTCACGGGAACGCTTCTTCGAGGTTCTGCGATCACTTGGTGGCAGTCCATCCACACCTCTGTTCAGTCATGGGAGCAGTTTAAGCAACTCTTCACGGCTGCTTTTCAACCAGTGAACCCGGAACTCAAAGCTCGTGATCGCTTGGCTGCCCTCAAGCAACTCAAGTCCGTCCAGGAGTACGCGGCGCGCTTCCGTGATGTTGCACAAGAGATACCTGACCTGTCCAGTGCTGAAAAAATGGATCGCTTCAAGCGCGGCCTGAAATCCAACGTCCGCATGGAGGTCGAGCTAAGGGACTGCACTACGCTCGAGGAAATGATACGTGTCGCTGAACGGTATGACGCTGTTCATTTCGCATACAAGGCACAATTTCCTCGCAGCCCGTTTCTCCCTTTTGCTCCCTCCCATCAGCCATCATCCTCAGCAACATTCAACCAGCAAGAACCTACTCCTATGGACCTGGACGTGATGGAGAAGGGCAAGAAACCTGTGAAGAACGATGTCGTCTGCTTCAAGTGTGGCAAGAAAGGCCATGTATGGAGGTTCTGCCGCGAACGCTCCAGCCGACCTCCGTTACTTCCAACACCAAAAAACAGTCACCGCCAGTAAGCTTGGGGCGACTTTCTGGCAACCTGCAGAGCCCTTCCATCATCTCTCTTGAAAACACCATCCCATCCAACCCTCTTCTCATTTCCATAAGCATACGAAACCGTACCTTCAAGGCCCTGATTGATAGCGGAGCTTCTTCCAACTTCATCTCTTCAAATCTTGTCTCTGAACTATCTCTTCCTATCCAGCAAGATTCCCATTCCCAAACAGTGCAGATAGCGAACGGAGCTTCTATCACGTGTGGCCCAACTCCTTTCCCAATCAGCTGCACCATGGGCTCATACAAAGACAAGCTCCAGTTCCAGCAAGTACCTTTGGGAGAGCATCATCTAATCCTCGGGCGTGATTGGCTTTCATCCAAGAACCCACGGATTGATTGGACTGCTGGAACAGTAACCATCGTGCACAGTGGAGCTGAAATCACCCTTCCTACCATCCCTTCCTCCTCTTCCTCACCCAGCTGCAGTGTGATCTCTGTGAGACAGCTGAAGAAGCTTTCCAAAGACCCTCAGGCTCAATTCTTCGTTTGCTTGCTGCAACAAATCTCAAAAGCCCCTTCAGCCCTTTCTTCTCCAAATCCTACTCCTCCTGCAGAAATTCAGAAAGTCCTCACTGATTTTCAAGATGTGTTTCCTTCAGACCTCCCAACAGGACTTCCTCCCAAGCGCTCAGTGGATCACCGGATCGTGCTAAAACCTGGATCTGAACCTCCTGTTCGTGCTACCTACCGCATGAGCGCTGCTGAACTGAAGGAAGTCCAAGCTCAACTGGAGGAACTCCTTAAAAAGGGCTTCATTCGTGTCAGCTCTTCCCCCTACGCAGCCCCCATCCTTTTTGTGAAAAAGAAGGATGGCTCCCTTCGCATGTGTATAGACTACCGTGCCCTCAACAAACTCACCATCAAGAACCGATACCCGCTCCCGCGAGTGGAGGAACTCTTCGAGCAACTCGGCGAGGCCAAAATTTTCAGCAAGCTTGACCTTCGAAGCGGTTACCATCAGGTTCGCGTCGCTGAAGAAGACATCGAGAAAACAGCATTCCGAACCCGGTATGGGCATTTTGAATTCCTTGTACTTCCCTTTGGACTCACAAATGCCCCTGCCACCTTCATGTGCTTGATGCACAACATCTTTCGTGACTTCCTTGATCGGTTTGTCATTGTTTTCATTGATGACATTCTGATTTTCAGCAAGTCATTGAAAGAACACTCTGAGCACCTACGCCAGGTACTCACGAAGCTTCGCGAACACCGGCTTTTTGCAAAAGAGAGCAAGTGTGAGTTCGCAAAATCCTCCATCCCTTTCCTGGGTCATATCATCTCTCATAATCAGCTTGCTATGGACCCCACCAAGATTCAGGTCATTGAAAACTGGAACCAGCCCACTTCCATCAAGGACCTTCAAGCCTTCCTTGGCCTTGCTAACTACTACAGAAAATTCATCAACCATTTTGCAGCCATCACCTCACCCCTCTCTAACCTTCTTCGCAAGCAGCAGCCTTTTCATTGGGGACCTGAACAGGAAGAAGCCTTCACCACCATCAAACATGCTCTTACCTCTTCTCCCACCCTAGTCCTACCCGACCCCTCCCTTCCTTATGTCATCTGGACAGATGCATCTCAAGTTGCTACAGGTGCAATCTTGTGTCAAGACCAAGGACATGGCCTTCAGCCCATCGCGTTTGACTCACGGAAGCTGAAACCAGCCGAGTGCAACTACGCTACTCATGACCGCGAAGCGCTGGCCATAGTCAACGCTATCAAGAAGTGGCGCTGCTACGTTCACATGCAGCCGGTAACGGTCTTGACGGACCATTGCACTCTGCAGCACTTGAAGACGCAACCTCATCTCACACCACGGCAGGCAAGATGGATGGAATTTCTTGAGCAGTACGTTCCAGAGCTGAAAATTGAGTATCGTGCTGGCCGTACAAACCCTGCCGATGTTCTCTCTCGTCCCCCAACCTCTCAGCTTGCTGTGATCGGCAGCGTGACATGGGACCCAGACTTCACCAAGAAATTTTCCAAGGGATACCGTCATGATAACTTTTACCTCCATTCTGCCCCTTCCGACAAAGCATACTACTTTGACCCTCCCTTCTGGTACAAAGCAGATTCTCACACTATCTGCGTCCCCTCTGACCGTAAACTCCGTCTCCTCCTCCTACGCGAGCATCACGATCAGAATTCACACTTCGGAGTGGACAAAACAGTGGCTGCAATCACATCAAACTTTTTCTGGCCTAACATCTACTGTGATGTCCGCTCCTACGTGCGCAGCTGCCATACCTGTCAGTGCAACAAAGCTCGCAATTCCCCTCCCTATGGCCTCCTACATCCCCTGGAAATTCCAGAGACACCATGGAGCCATGTCACCCTTGATTTCATCACTGATTTACCTCTCACTGCTACCCATCACAACGCCATTCTCACTGTGGTTGACAAACTCACAAAGATGGCCCATTTCATTCCCACTTCCACCACTGCCACTGCCGAAGACGTTGCTGAACGTTTCTTCACAGAAATAGTACGTCTTCACGGTATTCCCTCTGTCCTTATCTCCGACCGTGACTCCCGTTTCGTTGGCAGATTCTGGCAGGCCCTTTTCAACAGGATGGGTACCAAGATTCGCCTCTCAACTGCCTACCACCCTCAGTCTGATGGGCAGACCGAGAGAATGAATCGAACTCTGGAAGATGGCTTGCGTGCATGTGTCAACGCTCGCCAGAACGATTGGGACACCCACCTGCCAGAAATCGAGTTCTCCTACAACAGCACCGTTAACCTTGCTACTGGACAGACCCCGTTCTACCTAGCTACTGGACAGAACCCTCGCACTCCTACCTCACTGGTTCACAGCCCCAAGCGTGATACTGCAGCAACGGCGTTTCTGAAGGACAAAGAGAAAGCCATAGCAGCAGCACGCACCTCACTCTCCAGGGCACAGCAGCGCATGATTCACTATGCAGACCAGCACCGACGTGACATCCGCTTTCATGTAGGAGACAGAGTACTTCTCTCAACCACAAATCTGCCCCTACTCACTCAAGGCCTCACCCGCAAGCTCGCACCTCGCTTCATTGGTCCCTTCACAATCACACAGGTCCTCTCTCCACTCACATACCGTCTGAAACTTCCTCCTCACATCAACATCCATCCAGTCTTCCATGTCCAGCTACTACGCCCATATCATGACCCTCCAGCTCGTTTTCTCCCTACTTCTCAGCCATCTCGTCCTCCCATGTTCACTCCAAGCCCTGATTTGTTCGAAGTTGAGAAGATCCTTGCTCATCAAACAACACCTAGTGGCAGATATTTCCTGGTTAAGTGGCGTGAGCATGATGATGCAGAAAATCTCTGGATTCCAGAGAAGGACTTAGAGCATGCACAACGAGCTATCTCTGCCTACTTTGCATCTGCTGGTGCACCGAGGACGGTGCCCCTTGGAGGGGGGAGTAATGTTACAGGGCGAAGGCGAACTCGTCACAGGAAAGTTCGCTCACTAGCGAACTTGTAACTTTCGCCAAAACCCAATCTGAAATGTCAAATTCGAGGTTGGAAATCCCAACCTGAAATGTGCGCTTCGGGATTTCTCAAAGCACACGTGAATTCCCAACCAGCAAAGCAGCAGAGAAGAGAGTATCTGAGCATCTTTACGACAGCAGAGCAACTAGCCATGCCATACAGCTGTAAATACGTTCCAGCACCACAAGACCCAAGTACCATCATCATGAAGTAGAAGACCAAGTCAGCTAGTGCTCTTCTAGAACCATCTCATGATTGTACTTTGCATATTTCTATATAAACAGCTAGGATCCAGCATAGGATTGCTATCATTGCTTGTACATATTCTGTTCCTAGCTGGAGACAGCAGAGAAAGGTGATATGGCGGCCTGAACGAACTTCTCAAGGCGCCATAGTCATAGGAATGTGTATAACAGTAGTCTTTCGTCCCTTGTATGCCATTCTTGCTTTCTGAAATTTACAGAATTCATGCTACCAAATCTGCCTTGCTAATTTAGACTCTTGAAACTTAGCATTTAGAACTACTAACAGCTTAGAGCTGTTCCATGGCGGCCTTCCCAGGAGCGTCAGCACCGGCAGCGGTGGGGGAGAACATGACGGATATCGTGCGAGCTGATGGGCATATGTGGCTCAAGTACGGGCAGAAGAACATTCACAACACCTCCATCATAAGGTGCGCTTTGAATGTCTCTGGCTGCATTTGTGGCACACGATCGCCTGCTGCCTTACACAACAGCAGCTACTTTGTAGTATAAGCGCAGCCGCTAATAAGGCCTTTCTACTGTCTCTTTTATCCTATCTATCGCTCGCTTCTGAGCAGCACTGTCACTATACTACTGAAACCGTACCTGCGTTTTTTCAGCATCGTGATGTCTGATCGGACGATTCGTTTCCACATTCCGTGACGGCTGCTGCAGGTGCTACTTCAAGTGCTACTCCTCCAAGAACAAGCCTGCTTGCCGAGCGAAGAAGACTGTCGACTACGATCGCCGCCTCCCCATCTCGTCCGCCACCACCCAAACCAAGTACACCAACCGCTCTCACAACCACTCCATTCCTCTCAACTGCGACGGCTCCAGCGATGCTCTCGGCCAGGGCCCGTATCCATCCAACGCTGCACATTCGAGCTCCGCCGTCGCCCTGGAGTGCGCCCCCAGCTCTGCGAATTCGAGCTCCTGTAACCTTACTGCCGTGGTTACCACCAACAGCTCGCTCACTTCCCCTCCAAGCAGAGCCGGAATCCGTCCTGAGCCGTCTGCACTTGCAAGCAGCAGCGTTCTCACCAGGGCGAAGTTCCCCATCAGACCCACCATCTCCGGAGGCGTTATTTCTTCCTCAGTTGAAGCCGATCCCGCTTGGTCTGACTCGCCGTTGGATGATGCTGCTGCCGCGACGATTGCGGCAAACCTCTTGCCGCAAAGCGTCGCCTTCACTAGCAGCAGCGAGTCAGCTGCTGCGACGCCGCCGTCACCCGCGATGCCGCCGTCTCTTCCGTTCAACTCCTGCGGATCGGCGTCTGAATCCGGAAGTCTGAGCCACTTCTTTGCTGAAAATGACTCTCTGGGTGGACACTCGCTGTGTGCGGAGAAGAGGGTCCGTCTGACGCCCTCTGACGAGGCAGCGTCTACTGAGAACGCGAGCAACTCAGCTGGTGAACCCTGGCCCACCAGCAGTAGAATTTTCGAGGCACTGTCTGCTGATCTGGATCAGAGGTTCCACCCTGAGGCGTGCAGCCCTCCCACAGCTGATGCTGCTGCACGTGACAATTCATTTGGACTTCCCGTCAAGGGCTTTTCATTCGAGGATGGCCTTGCGGCGGCGAGTCCAGAAGAAGCAAGACCAAGAGGACTGGCGCATGCCGACATTTCTTTCGAGGATTTCCTCTCTGATTTGTCTCCAGAGTTGTGTTCTGATAATTTCTGGTGTGAGGAGCCGCCTTGGCTGGAAGCAGCGGATGTGAGTCCTCCATGGGGATCATCTGGCTTGTCAGCTGGCAGTTCCTCTGTTGATAGCCAAGAGCCCCACTCGATTGGCTTGAAACGCAGTGCTTCAGCCATGCTGACTGGTGCCACCGAGGCAGGAATCCTTGATGAAAGCAACCCCGGGCATGCTTGTGCGCCCTGGCCCATGCCAAAATCAAGTAGTGCGCACAGTGTGTTCAGCTTTCTGGGTGGGGGTGACACCTTGAGCGTTTCTGACTTGATGAAGCACCTGTAGTAACCAGGAGCTGTTGCGGAGACAGAGGGTCCCAGTCCCCTCTAAGGGTTTTTTTTTCATGAGCGCAGAGACTCTAGGGCTCACGTTTTTGCATGATGGGTTCATGTTTCAATAATTCGTACCTTTGTATTGAGAAATTCTGTGTACCATAGTTTTCTGGATAGAAGTCCCATAACACAGTGCGGGTGGACATATGGCGGACGGTGTAGTAGGGGTGATGCTCCACTCAAACACATCACTGTCTGGGCGATGTCACCTCCCCAGCGCGGAGAAACCCACACCTCGAGTGCAATCCGTGTTCCTGAATCCAACGGCAAATGCCAAGGGGACGGACAGACAAAGTCAGATGTGGGCGCAGCGCTTCACCTCTGCACGACCGAGCTGACAATCACCAAAGCGAATATCGCAACCGTCTACTCAGGGCATCCAATCCAGAGGCCGTTCGATCTGGTCAGACCAGTGAATTCAATCAGCTCGAGAGGGTGTGGTAAGAATTCACTTATTGCGGTGGTGTACGATGTTGTGTGTGTCATTTACGATGAATTGCGTTTGGGTAGGGTTTTGAGCAAATATGAAGACGCCTGACACGCGCAATGACTTCACCCTTCCCGCTCAGGACGTGTCACCTCTTTCTTCAAGAGGGCGATCGATCGTGCACACGATCGGTGTGTCTGGTGTACAGTACTTTCGCAAGTTGGCGAAATTTGATGTTTCCAGGCTTCGGGAACTTTCGAGAATCTACAGTAAATTGGTCATCCAGAAGGTGTCACCTAGGGTTCACGCGATCAATGTGCTTAAAGCCGATGATCGATCGTGCAATTGTGGCGATCGTGCAATTTTGCCCCATAAAATTCCTATCTTGTCACCCGTGGCTCGGCGGAGCCCCTCGACCGGAAAATTGCAATGGAGCACACCGATATGCATACCGATCGCGGCAAAATCGGTGTGTAGTACCGATTTTCCCTTGATCCTACCAATTTGGAAAGAGGTGACGCGTCCTCAGGACGTGGTAAAAGTAGACGATCGATCGTCAGTAGCGATCGATGTGCGGATAGGATAGTCTATTAACTACGCTGTAACCATGCTACAATGTAACTACGCTTTCTGGCCAAAATTTCTGTACAGTGTGAGAATGCGACTGATCAGGACGCGGCACCTGTTTTCATTTTACAAGGATCGTGGCCTCACATCGATCCTGGCATATCGATCGGCACACAGATGTGCTCACACTGCAAATTTGCAGTGGGGTAGACACATCGAGCTATAGGTGCCAGGATCGAAATTGCAGGCTCGGGCAGGTTGGAGCTGCCATTACACTTAAACGCGCAGAGCGTGTATGGTCGTCCAGCAATTCCATTCGCAGCGACCCAAGAATTTTCGGCCTGCGACCGTGGGCGACGCCGATCGATCGAGGCTGTCACATGTGGCGTGATATACTCTCCCGCCAATCCTTACACATGCACCACGGCACATCGATCGTGCGAGCTGCAGGTGCCACCAATTTGGGTACCCGTTTACTGTACATTCTCGACGTTTAGCGAAAAACGGATACCAGGCATTCGCGAAATCGCCAATACACTGTACAAGTGGCACATCGATCCCCTCCCACGATCGATCCTGGCAAAATGAAAACAGGTGCCACGTCCTCACTGTTCGTGAGAAATCTGTCATTTTTCAGCCACGATCGTTACAACGTCGCGGTCGTCACATTCCACCAAACGATCTGCCCACTCGATTGTGGGGATCGATATATGCAAACGATCCAGCGATATTTGCACTTTCAACACGTCCTCAGCTCCACTCCGAATCCGAAACACGCAGCTCTTACCTTAGGGCGTATCCAGGTTCGGGTCATGAGCACTGTTCTTGCTACTGTTCGGGTCATGCGGAATTTGCGCATGACCCGAAGTGGGTTGCCGAGCCGCGCGCGGCCCCAACTTTGGGTCAATGTGTAGGTGTTGTGCGACTGACGTGCACGACCCACCCACAGCCAATCAGCTGGTTGCACGATTGTGGTGTTACTGCCAACTTTTTGTCGCTTGGCAGTCGAGTGTCACACGTGGGCAATTTCCCACGTCTGACACCTCTGCACCCAACCACTCGGCAAATTGACCCCGAGTGTGTAAAAACTTTCTCGCGTCGCGCTCCCAACATTTGGGAATTTGCTCCGGGAAATTTGGGGTTGTGTTTTCTCAGTGAGTGTCACGTGTTTTTGCGTGGGTCTCGCTAATGACCTTTCGAAATGTTCTGGCATCCCTCCATTGGATGCGATTGAGAAAACCGAAACGAGAATGAATGAACTATGAAAGAGTTGGGTACAAGTACTAACCCTAATTGGGTTGTACCCCTTATGGGCTACCCCACTATAGCCTACACAAGTGCATAAGCTATAATGTTCTGACACACCCCCATAGGCAAAGTGGGGGAGAACAAGGGGTCACAAGACCAGTCAAGCAAAGCAAAGCAAAGCAAGCTCAGGGTGAATCACAAAATCACCACACATTCCGAGCACAAGTTCAAGGCCACAAGGCCAGTTCACGTGCAGGAGTACATATATATATATATATATATATATATATATATATATATATATATATATATATATATATATATATATATATATATATAAGGCTTGACAAGCAAGAGCAGGTATATATATATATGTAACAGTACAAGCAAGGTCAAGAGGTGAGCAATTGAGGCAAGACAGGCACAAGACCCAGCTCAGTGCAGAAACGCTGATGATCACAAGGCGCAAGTGCCTTGGTGAAGACATCAGCAGTGTTGGCCTCAGAGGCCACGTACGCAAGCCGCAACTGACCACGCTGCTGTAGCTCACGAGCAAGAAAGAAGCGGAGAGCAATGTGCTTTGTTCTGTGCTCCAGTCTCTGCTCTCGACACAAGGCCAGCATGGCCTTGTTGTCTACGTACAGGACTGGAGGAAAACGAGGCGGCTCTCCGAGGTCAGTCACCAGGTAGGTGAGCCAGCGAAGCTCCTGTGGCAGAGGGGAGGCCGGCTGTAACTGTAGTTGTGACGAGACAGGCTGTGGACACTCTAAGGGAGGAGGAGGACTAGTAGAAGGCGGAAGACCAAGAACCTGCTGCAGGAGCGGGACGAAGTACGGTCGAGGCCGCGCGACGACTCCAGAAACAGCAGGGACAGCACCATCACCCCCAGCAGGAGCACCAGCTCCAGCAGCACCTCCAGCTCCAGTACCCGCAGCAGCTCCAGTAGCTCCAGGACCTCCAACAGCACCAGTAGCACCCCCAGCAGAACCAGCTCTAGTCAAAACCGCAGGCCCAGCACCTCCAGTACTCCCAGTACGAGCACCTCCGGGACCCGCGACACCAGCACCCTCAGTAGCCGAAGAACCTCCAGCTCCAGCAGCACGGCTCCAGCGCCGGGCAAACCACTCGCGCAGCTCCTGTGGAGAGAGTGGCTCCCGCCAAGACGAAGCACCCGGAGAACCTCCAGGACCAGCACCACCAGACGCCACACGAACAGGTCCAGCTCCCTCAGGCTCCACACCCCCAAGCGTAGCACCCCCAGGCTCAGCACCCCCAGGCTCAGCCCCCCCAGGCGTAGCACCCCCAGGCTCAGCACCCCCAGGCTCGGCACCCCCAGGCGTAGCACCCCCAGGCACAGCACCCCCAGGCTCAGCACCCCCAGGCTCAGCACCCCCAGTCTCAGCACCCCCAGGCTCAGCACCCCCAGGAGTAGCACCCACACGCTCAGCACCCCCAGCAGCACCAGAGTCACCAGTGGGTCCGTTGCTCCTGCCGCTCTTCTATAGCTGCCGAGCCAGTTACTCCAGTAGTCCGTCGCCCTTGCTTCGGTAGCCTCTGAGTCAGCCGCTCCTGTGCCCGTGCCTCTGCAGCTTCAGTCGTTGCCTCCCATCTTCTCTACCTCCACAGCTCCTCCTCCTTCTCACTTGCCCGCTGTGATTAGCTCTAGCTTTGCTTACCTTTGTGAACTCCTGCTCTATACTTGCTTGCTCATTCTACTGATTACACCCCACTTTGGCTATGGGGGTGTGTCAGAATGTTATTCTCTAGCCTGTAGTGGGGTGCTCTATAGCGAGTACAACCCATCTAGGGTTTGCTATTTGTATCCTCATTCTTGCTAGTGAACTCCTCTTTTGCCTAAAGTGTTCCTTGCCTAGCTAGGGCTTTCCTAGCTATGGCGCCTACCTGTACTGCTTTCTTTCACAGCGACTGTTTTTGTGAGCTGGATTTTGACGCGAAAACCCTCGCGGCAATATGGGGGTCGCATGACCCAAACATGCGTTCTATGTTGTTTGGGTCATCCGCAAATCGCGCATGCCCGGAATAGTGCTATGACCCGAACCTGGATACGCCCTAAGGTTCCTTCTGAACTCGCCTCCTTCCATCCTCCTCGACCATCAGCATCATCGCATCGCCAAGACACGAATTCATCAGTAACAAATTCTGGCACTGCGTTTCCTCCGCAACTCAATAATCCCACACTTACGATTCCTCGATCTTGAACCACTTTGTGTCGTTGAGGCTACGCAGCACTTTGATATCCCTCGTTCAACAGTACAGAAGCCTTATTACGGACAGCACGCGTTAGTACCATGGAACGACCATCACACATTCCCGCGGATCGCGATCGTGACCGTGATTGCGAAGAGCTTTCCGCGGAATGCGCTTCCGTCACGGCCCTCCTGGACGACGGCACGCTCTCCCTCGTCCTCTCCTTCCTCCCCTCGCGCTTCGCCATCTCCTCGGTCGCCTTCGTCTGCCGCCGCTGGTGCCGCGTCGCGTTGCGCGTGTGTGTGCGATCGCTCCGACCGTCGCCCTTCCTGCTCGAGAGCTTAGCTCCGGGATCTGATAGCATCCTTGGTAGCTTTGATTCCGAAGCGCAGATGCTAGAGTTGACGACTCGATTCGCCGCCACACTTCGATATCTGGAGATCCGTCCCGGCGCGAGAAACTTAACCGCCGGTGACAACGATAAGCTGACGGCCCACGGCATTGTGCGAATCCTTGAAATCGCCTCGAGGATTGAAACCCTATCTCTGGTTGGTTGTGTCGAGCAGAACTGTCCGACATTCGACTCGCTACCCATGAGCACCTCAGATTTTGCCACGGTGGTGTTACCAGCCCTGCCACGTCAGCTCAAGCGCCTGGATCTCCGCTTGGACCACTTTCTCTGCCCTGCCGCGTGCGTGGACCTGCGGGGGTTCTGGTTAAGCCCGTGTGATGATCCGGAGATCACATACCCAAGCCATGATCGCGTGTGGGGCCACGCGGACGGCATTCAGCTTGCCGGCTCCTCCACCATCCCACCTCCGCCGCCTCCGCCCCTTCCCCGTGCTCCTGCGCCCCCTCCTCCTCCCTCTCGCACCATTGCTCCCCCACCTCCTTCCGTTCCTCCTTCTACTGCTTCTGACGCTCCTCGCTCTACCTCTTCCTGCCTCCCCCCCCTCCCCCTCCCCCACCTCCTTCCGCATCTCATCCTCCGCCTCCTCCCCGTCCGTGCGTCCTGCACCCCCCACCGCCTCCCCGTGCGCGCCCCCCGCTCCCCCCACCGCCTCCGCCCCTCCCGCCTCCCCCCATCCGAAACCGTCCGCCCCAGCGCTCTTTCCTTACCGACCTCCACGTGAACACCATCGCCGCCTCGCTCCCTAATCTCCGCGCCCTGAACCTCGACACGCCAGCGGACATCACGGCCGCGTGCGTCGAGCACGTGGCCAGCACACTCCCGCATCTGACGGCGCTCTCGCTCTGGTCCGACGCCGTCACGTGGGAGTCGGCGGCGCTGCTCCTCGCGCTCCTCCCGTCGCTGCAGCGCCTCTCCCTCGTGTCCGGCGCGCTGGTTCCGCGCGCCTCGCCCCAGCCGGGGCGCGCAGAGGCGCGTGCTGCAGCAGCGCGGGATACTTCAGCGAATGCAGCCGCTGGTGCAGAAGCAGCGGGGTCGGATGATGCAATATCTCTCTTCGCCTCGCTCTCCCTTGCCCCCCCCCCAAGTGCCGGCGACCCCTTCTGGTGCCCCTCAGGGTCGTCCCTCGCGCCCTGCCTCGCCTCCCTCCGCCTGTACCTCTCCCCCCATCGCTCCGTCGCCTCGGATCAGCCTCCCGCCTCCTCGCTGCTGCTCGCCCTCGCTTCTGGCTGCCACGCCACCAGCGCAGAGAAGGATACCAACACCACCAGCGCAGAGAAGGATACCAACAGCACCAGCGCAGAGAAGGATACCAACAGCACCAGCGCAGAGAAGGATACCAACAGCAACAGTGCCGGTAGCAGCGGTGGCGGCGGCAGCGGCGGCGGCAGCAGCGGCAGTGGCAGGAGGAGCAGCAGCAGCGGCAGCGGCAGTGGCGCGAGCCTGTGTGTCCCACGTCTGTCCTCCTCTCTGCGCTCCTTCCACGCCCACAATTCCCCCGTGTCCACGTGGCTGGCTGTGAGCCACCTGTTCCGCCACCTCACCACCCTGGATCTGTCCCGAACCGAGGTGCTGCGTTCCCCACCCCCTCCCGATGGCGAGCCGGGGAGGAGCGAGGAGGCACTCTGCCGGGCCATCCGCGGCCTGCCTCTCCTGGAGCGCCTCGCCCTCCCCTTGGCGTCAGACGCTGTTCTGCTAGAGATCTCCCAGTCCTGCCCGAAGCTCACCGCCTTGCACGCGCAGCCGCTAGCTCGGTTCATCCCTGTCGCGTCTGCTGAGGGAAGTGGCACCAACGACTTTCTGTACTACACGTCCTCCTATGCCAGAGCCTCCGTGCGTATTGCCCTTCCTGCTGTCCAGTGGCGGGTGACTGATGCCGGGGTGCTGGCTATTGCGAACGGATGCACGCGATTGGTGCAGCTGAGTCTGGGCGGCTGTGTGAACGTGCGACCCGCAGCGTGGCGCCAGCTGGCGAGGAGATGCGGGCGGCTGGAGGTGCTGAGGCTGCCGCGCACACGGGTGGACGACGCTGCTGTCGTGGCGGCGCTGTTCGGCGACAGCTGGCACGGCGGTGTGGGTGTGAATGGCGCCACTACTGCTGGGGCTGCCCCTGGAATTCCACCTGGTTCCGACGCCACTGCTGCTGCAGGCCGTGCTTCCAGTGCGCCAGTGCCGCTGCAGCTGCACCTGCCACGGCTCGTCCTGCTGGACCTCTTTGGATGCCCAGGATTGACTTCTGCCCTCCTGCTCGCTCTCTTAGCAGTAGCTAGGGAGCTTGCTGGCAACAATGAGAAGCACGGAGCTGATGGGGTGGCTGAAGAGGTGGAGAGGGATGGGGAGGGCGAGGAGGAGAAGGCACTTGTAGGCGAGGATGTGGGGCATGATAACGGAAGGAAGAAGGCGAGAGGATACTGTGGGTTGCAAGAGTTCAGGCTGCGTCGGCTGCTGGTGTCTCCGGAAGTGATTGTTGGAGATGGGTGGAGAGGGAGCGAGGAAGGTGGAAGCGAGGGTGTGTTGGGGGATGGTGGAGGTAATAGTGGGGGAAGGGGTTCTTCTGACTATGTGGATTTGAGGCTGGTTGCGAGGGAGGTAGGGATGCTCTTGCCTCAGTTGGTGGTCACTGCTAGAAGGACCGCGGAACATGTTTTGCCTTGGGATGGCTTTTTTGGAGAGCAAAGGCTTGAGCTGGATGGTGACGATGAAGAGAGTGAGTGGGAGTGCTGATGCACATAGTGGCCATGCATTGTGAAATGCGAGAATACCTTCTCCTTTTACAGGGGAAAGAGGGGAAAGAGGGCGCTTGAATGGCAGCTTCGACAGGGCTGCTTTGACCTATTGTGATGATTTAGGCCTGGTTTGCTGAGTCACAGTGCCTCTGTGCCACAAGGCCTGCCATGCCATATGCCTATCTTTGTGGTCTGTTTTAGCATGGCTGGATTGGAGGTGTATATTTAGAATGAATAGCATACAAACAAGGAACCTGCATAGAAATATCCAATCAGCTCATAAATACACAAGCACTCATGCCACAAATACCAAGCCCTTCCAGATCAACATACCCTGCTATGCCATCCCATGTGCCACAAGGAATGCAGGCCCCCAGCGAGCTCATGGGCGCCCAGTGAGCCCATGGGGGGCAACCAGCGAGCCAATGGGCGCCTGTGCGTAAGTCAGGACTGTAAGCAATATTGTGCTGCTAGTTTGATTATACATGGCTGCGATTTTTTTCACATGGTCAATATCACAAATAAATAGCACCCAGTACAACAAAGGATACTGCTGCCACGCCATCATGTCATAATCACCTCAACACACACATGAACGCTTATGCTGCACCCACCATGCTGTTCCATAGCAATACGCCCTGCCATGCCACTTGCCACGAGTAGTGGCACTTTCTCTCGATAATAACATGGGGCTGTATCCAGTGCAGCACACACTCCCACAGCTCAAACCGAAAACAACACTCCACCTCTTAACGTGAAAAGGTCTTGCACAACTCCCACCCCTCAACGGGAGATGGGCTGCACCACGATGGGGGACCGCACGCTGTGGCCCTGGTCATCAGCCCATACTAGATACCCATACTTGAAGTCATTACTGGGGGTATCCACCGTGACCGTCACCGTGTAGGTCCCCTTCTCCTCGGGAGCCAGCGTGAGGCTCCTAGGCCCCACAGTCACCTTCACGCCCTGTGGGGGCTTCCCAGATACACTGTATGTGGACCGGGTCTGCCCCACGTTGGTGACGGTGCGGGTGACCTGCAGGGAGCCCTGCAGGCGAGGCAGAGTGATGGTGGGCAGGTTGAGGTTGCGCACAGCCAGAGGGGAGAGCGCCGCCCCTGGGAACTCCTTTTTGGCGCGGTTGAGGTCCTGCCCGGCCAGGAAGTTCTGGTAGTCGCGGTCGCGGGCATCGTAGGTGAGCCCGGGGTCGAGCATGGCCGGGGGGAACACGTGGCCTGCGCCCATCTCCCATGGGGTGGCCTCCCCGCCCGTCGCACTCTTGATGGCGCTCTTGCTCGTGTCCGTCACCCGCGCCATCGTCATCAGCGCTGACATCACCTGCGCCGGGGTCCAGTTGGGGTACTTCTGGATGATTAAAGCGGCTAGCCCGGCTAAATGAGGGGTGGCCATGGAAGTGCTCGACATGCGGGCGAGGGCATCAGGGTCGCCGGGTTGGTTGCCGGGAGCAGCGGCTACGAGGTCGACTCCGGGGCCGATGATGTCGGGCTTCATGATGGCGTTGCCTGGCTTGGGCGGCTGGGCCGTGGCGGACGGCTGCAGCAGGGGGCCGCGGGAAGAGAAGTCAGCCACCACGGGGGCGGACGAGGATGCAGTGGTGAATGTGATCCCGCCGTCAGTGGTCAGAACGGTGCTGCTGCTGCCGTCCGTGCCGTTGCCATTGAAGTTGCCGCTTGTGCTGCCATCCGTGCCGTTGGTGCTGGTGGTGGCACCGTGAGAGAGCGACTGAGCGCCAGCCGTTGAGGAGGCGAGGGAGGCGCCGCCTCGGGCAATGGTGCTGGCGCCAACGGTGAGATAGAAGGGCGCGAAGTTGTCAAGCGTGCGGTAGAACCCTCCACGCCCGGGAGGCCCAGCGTTTCCGGCAGCAAATGTGACAAACACGCCGGCAGTGTTCGCGCGCATGAAAGAGAGATCGTTGAAATAGTTGTCCTCGGGATTCACGCCGCCCAGAGACAGCGACAGCACATCCACACCGTCCGCCACGCCCTGATTGACGGCTGCGATGATGTCTGGCTCCGTGGCGTACATGTCCCCGTTGCCATCCGTCCAGAAGACCTTGTACGCCGCAATGCGCGCTGCCGGCACCATGCCGCTCACCTGCCCGCCGCCCTTTACCTTCACGGGGTTCCCCGCGGCTGCCCCCGCGCACCACGTGCCATGGCCGTCCGCATCTCGCGGCGAGAGCCAGTCGTTGGTCAACACGGGCTTGCCGCTGCTCTGCTGGAAGCCGGCATAGAAGGCCTTGGCGCCGATCACCTTGTTGTTGCACCGGAACGAGCTCGACTGCTCGCACTTGCCCTTCCACCCCGCGGGCAGCTGTGAGGAGAGGCCCTTATCGCTGAAGGACGGGTGTTCGGGCCAGATACCCGTGTCCACGATCCCCACCACCGTGCCCTCGCCCGCCTTGCTCTGCCCGCCCACTGCCGGCCACACCTTCCCGGGCAGCCCCAGGAACTGGGGCGAGTCGCTGGTCTGCCGGCGGAACACGCGGCTGGCGCGGACGGACGCCACGGCGGGGTGGCGCCGCAGCCGCCACAGCTGACGCGCCATGAGGCGCGCGGCGAAGCCGTTGGACGTGTGCTTGTAGCTGTAGAGCAGCCCGTCCTCGGGTACGCCCGCCTCAGATGCCACCTGCGCCTGCTGCCGCTGCAGCAGCCCCGCGAACGCTGCCACCTGGGGGCGGTCCATGCTCAGACTCAGCCGGTGCCGCGGGTACCCGCCGCCACCGTTACGACCTCCGTTACCGTTACCACTGCCACCGTGACCGCCGCGAGCGCTGGGAGTTGCAGCGGCGTCTGATGTGCCGTTTGCGGGCGGGGATGGCGCCGTCGTGTTTGAGAGCAGCTGGTCGCCGTCGGTGTCGTCCAGATCGACGGTTTCGCCGCCTACTGCGGCGGCAGAATTGCCGGCGGGGAGAATCATTTGCGGAACGGCCTCACTGTCCTCCTCGTCGCTGCCGTCGTCCCACGTGGCCGTGGCAGGGTAGCCCACGATTCCGCCGTGGTATTCGCAAAGGGGAGGTGCGGCATTCAAGCGAACGATGTAGACGGCGGAGCCGTCAGCTGTTGGCGTCGCAAATTCGCCGGAATTTTCCCTAGAGGGTGCCGTGAGGTGCGCATTCTCTCCGCCGTTGCGCCATGCGCGGTTCAGGCGCCAAGCTGACTCACGGATTGCACTCGTTGGCTGCGTAGACAGCAGGAATGCCCCCAGAAGCAGCAGCATTACGATTGTTGGACCGCGCCTCATTGTGAAATCAGCTTGTGACGCTTACTTCACACGCTGGTTGGCCTAAAACTAGTTGTACTACTGGAACGAAGGAACAAAAGTTGAGTTGTTTTGAATGGGGATGGCTTGAATTGTTGATGATGGTTCCAGTGAGGTTATGCTTCGCTTTTGTACCCGACCAGCCAAGATGCGGAGTCGCACATTTGAGTGGGGCCTTGTCCCGCCGGGATGCACCTGCCCAGATGGTCAAAAATGCTGGAAGAACGAGCGAAGGTGGTTTGTTTCGGACTAATCCGTGACGTTTGTGCGTCCGTGCCATTGGTGTGCGAATTCCGCGAAAGCATTGCCTAGAACAATGAATCCCTGGATTACGGCCAGAAGCGCTGCAATCAGGTTTCTCAGCATGTAACCCGTCCAGACCCGTAACGGGCACGTGAAACTTGCTCGCTCTCAGACATTCCAATTTGACTTCGCAGGAAATGTGGATTTGCTCAACTAGCTGAAAAATGCGGCGCGCGTCCGAAGAATTGGTCAGCGTGAGCCAGACGGGATGAAAGCGAGCTGAAACTCCCATTGGAAGCGAACTCTCAATGCTGTTAGCCACATCGTAATCGTCCGGCGATGTTCGTCGAGCTTTTTCGCGGAAGTCAATCCATATAACCTGTCGGATTTCACAAGCAGTTTATTGAGTAAAGCTGGTAATAAATTTGAGACATATACACTCAAAACTTCACCATGCCATGCATAAACTCAACATTTCACAAGTAATTTTTGTTCCACAAAAAACCTCAGCCTGGTCACACGGACATCATGGCATTTTCAGTGCTTTCACCCAATGTTTCAGGGAAGGGCTTCCTAGATTTTAGCTCCAGGTGTGGCCAGCTAGCCCAGCAACCAATTGCTCATAATATTGCATGCATTTACACAACACAAATTCGGTTCCATTGTTATAGCATAAGCGATGATTCTGGCTCTGTACTGGTTAAGCAGGATATTAATGACAGCATGTGCGAAGCTTTCACCCACAAAACAGAATGTCCTGCCATTACGTCATTTGGGGGTTGCTTAACAGCACTGCGCGCATGCACCTACTGCTTATATTTGCTTCAAGGTCCGTGCATGAGCTAAGATTTGTGCCGCTGCTGACGTGGCTGCAGACGACTTGGCCCCCTCAGTTGCCAGGTCAGACTGCACGGGCACAGCTGGCGCCACATCAGCAGCCCCGGCTCTGCTCTCCTGCTCCTTGAACGCAGCCACGGCCTCTCGCCTGCCCTCCACATCCACGATGCGCTCCATCTCCTCCAATTGGTCAAATGGTGCCACCTGGCAGAGTGGGATTGGGAAGGAGACAGGGAGAATGACTGTGTGTTTACTATGCAAGGATGATTGTGTGTGAGACCGCAAGCGTGTGTGTGGGTATGTGCATGTGATGTGTGAATGTAGAGCATCTTGAGGACGTGGCTACACCCTCTGCTGACCTGGCAATACCTGCTGCTGACCTGTCTACACCTTAGTTGGTATTGTACGTTTACGGTGGTTTACGTTTACGTGACTTTACGTAGTAAACTTACGTTAACTTACGTGGGCTAAAAATGGCTTTACGTTTACGGTCAGCTAGAAACAGTTCTAACTGCCCAGAAATATAAGAAATCATCGGACTAAGTGGCTGCATGGGAAGCGCCTAATCTATCACTAGCTTGGTTCTTCTACGCCCAAGCATGTTAGCACATTATTACATCAACTTACAGATGCCCCAAATCTACACAAACATGTAGCAGCCTCTCCCACCTCATATCAGTCAGATTTTTTCGTTTCGCGGGCAAAAAAACTTTTTTTTGCCCTGCCCGTGCGACTTTACGTAAAATTACGCGTAAGAAAACGTAAAGGTAAACTCAAGCGTAAGTTTACGTTTACGTGACCCAAAAAAACGTAAAGTACCAACTAAGGTCTACACCATCTGCTGACCTGGCTGAACCCATCAGGCCACACAATAGAGACGGCGTAGTTGCCCATTGGCCGAACGCTCTCGGGAATGATGTCATCGCTGACGTCACTGTACTGCAGTTTCTGCTCCCCCGTCCACTCGTCCTGACCAGGATGGGAATGCAGGGCCGGGCAATGGGAGGGTGAGGATGCAGGGAGGGGCGATGGGAGGGTTACAACAGTGGAGAATAGAGAATGGAGGGGCGGGAGATGGGAGGAGTAGGGTGCAGGGAGATAGAAATTAAATCGCTGCAGAAGCAGTGCAGTGGTGCAGCCAATCAGTGGCATGGGTAGAACAGCTTGTCACGAGCAAGGGGAGGAGGTGTTAGCAGCCCCCTCGCCCTCCTATGACATGCGTGGACATGCATGCGGCCTCCCACCCACTCTAGTAACACTCACAGTGCCCACTCGTGTTGCTCTTCACTCACTGCGCTCCCAGCTAAGTCACAAGAGACCTGACTCTGTTTGACTCCAATTGACTCCTTGAAAGCCCTTGACAGCAGCGCTTGACTCCTTTGACCCTCCTTCACTCACTGGGCCCCCTCCACGCCAGCTCACTTTCCCTGAATCTCAACTTGACTCCCTCGACTACCACTGACTACCATTGACTCGCATTGACTCGCGTTGACTCACAATGCTCTGCGCCGATCGGTCGTTGCGTCGCACTGTTGCCGGGTGCAGGAAGAACTCCTCGTCGCTTCCTGGAAGCTTCACTCGCAGGGCCCTCAGAGCTTCGTCATACAGCACTGCTGTGGCGACTGGATTGGCGGGCAGGAGGTGAGGGGGCGAGGGGGTGTAGAGGAGGGAGAGGAGGGAGAGGAGGGAGAGTAGGGAGAGGAATGAGAGGTAAGATTTCAGCGGCAAGGCCCTGTTCCCCCCATGCTGCACCTTGCTGTGGGGAGTGCACCTTGCTGTGGGGAGTGCACCTTGCTGTGGGGAGTGCACCTTCCCCCCATCTTTGATCACCCCTATCCTTGAATCGCTCTCCTTGCTCTTTACCACACATTCCCCCACACGAGCCCACTACCACGCCCTCTCATCCCTCTAACTCAGCTGCACGACACACGCCCCCACGTTACCATAGAAACGCACTCAGCAGCGGCACACCCAGTGCCAGTTGAACCGTTGACTCACCCTGCTGCCGCAGCTTGGCGCACTGCTGCACCACACACGCCCCCACGTCCGTGAACGTGCGAGCCACCTCGCCCAACGGGTCCTCCACCACCTCCGGCTGCCCGCTGTCCCCCGCTGCTGACAGCTGGCGGTCATACATGGGGGGAGCATGGGAGGCGCAGGGGAGGCGTGTCACACATGGGGGGAGCATGGGAGGCACAGGGGAGGCGTGTCACAGTGGAGGCACTGAGGCAAGATCATGAGAAGAGAGGTGTGAGGCAGAGACAAGTGCCAGAATTGACAACAGGCAGCGGGGGGGGGGCGGGCGGGGAGGGGGGGACATGGCCGAGCGTGATTTTCGAGCAAGCACTGCATCTCCCAACTGCCATGCGCCTCCCAAGGATGTTCTTCTTGGCGCCATTTGAGGACGAGTTTGGGGCGCCGTCTAAGGCGATTTTTTTTGGCGCATTTTGAGGCGCCTCAGAAATGATTTCCAAGCACCAGATCACCAAGGACATACTCGAAACAACAAATACTTCTGGGCACCGCGGAGCACCGTGGGGTACCGCAGCGCACCTCGGGGCGAATGGGCAGCTCGAAGAGGTGTGGGATGCCAAACTGCGCCACCACCTCGCTGCCCGACCCCTTGCCAAAGGGGAAGTAGCGCTTCCCGTCTGCCTCGAAATAGGCCATGTTCTCCACCACTGCCACACACGGCACCTGGCAGTTATGGGAAGTGGGGAAGGAAGGGGGAAAGGAGGGGGAAAGGAGGGGGGAAAGGAGGGGGGAAAGGAGGGGGACATTGGGACATGGGGGCATTGGGTGAAGGAAAAGTAGAGCTTCCCGTCCGCCTCTGACACACACGGCACCTGGGACAGGGGGGCGTGGGGGAGTGGGGGCGGGGGAGTGGGGGCGTGGGGGAGTGGGGGCGTGGGGGCGTGGGGGAGTGGGGGCGTGGGGGTCATGCTGTCAAAGAACGCCATGTTCTCGACCACCGCCACACACGGCACCTGGAGGTTATGGAGGGAGGAGAAGGGGGGGGCATTCGGGCACAGGAGCGTTGGGGCATTCGGGCACAGGAGCGTTGGGGCATTCGGGCACAGGAGCGTTGGGGCATTCGGGCACAGGAGCGTTGGGGCATTCGGGCACAGGAGCGTTGGGGCATTCGGGCACAGGAGCGTTGGGGCATTCGGGCACAGGAGCGTTGGGGCATTCGGGCACAGGAGCGTTGGGGCATTCGGGCACAGGAGCGTTGGGGCATTCGGGCACAGGAGCGTTGGGGCATTCGGGCACAGGAGCGTTGGGGCATTCGGGCACAGGAGCGTTGGGGCATTCGGGCACAGGAGCGTTGGGGCATTCGGGCACAGGAGCGTTGGGGCATTCGGGCACAGGAGCGTTGGGGCATTCGGGCACAGGAGCGTTGGGGCATTCGGGCACAGGAGCGTTGGGGCATTCGGGCACAGGAGCGTTGGGGCATTCGGGCACAGGAGCGTTGGGGCATTCGGGCACAGGAGCGTTGGGGCATTCGGGCACAGGAGCGTTGGGGCATTCGGGCACAGGAGCGTTGGGGCATTCGGGCACAGGAGCGTTGGGGCATTCGGGCACAGGAGCGTTGGGGCATTCGGGCACAGGAGCGTTGGGGCATTCGGGCACAGGAGCGTTGGGGCATTCGGGCACAGGAGCGTTGGGGCATTCGGGCACAGGAGCGTTGGGGCATTCGGGCACAGGAGCGTTGGGGCATTCGGGCACAGGAGCGTTGGGGCATTCGGGCACAGGAGCGTTGGGGCATTCGGGCACAGGAGCGTTGGGGCATTCGGGCACAGGAGCGTTGGGGCATTCGGGCACAGGAGCGTTGGGGCATTCGGGCACAGGAGCGTTGGGGCATTCGGGCACAGGAGCGTTGGGGCATTCGGGCACAGGAGCGTTGGGGCATTCGGGCACAGGAGCGTTGGGGCATTCGGGCACAGGAGCGTTGGGGCATTCGGGCACAGGAGCGTTGGGGCATTCGGGCACAGGAGCGTTGGGGCATTCGGGCACAGGAGCGTTGGGGCATTCGGGCACAGGAGCGTTGGGGCATTCGGGCACAGGAGCGTTGGGGCATTCGGGCACAGGAGCGTTGGGGCATTCGGGCACAGGAGCGTTGGGGCATTCGGGCACAGGAGCGTTGGGGCATTCGGGCACAGGAGCGTTGGGGCATTCGGGCACAGGAGCGTTGGGGCATTCGGGCACAGGAGCGTTGGGGCATTCGGGCACAGGAGCGTTGGGGCATTCGGGCACAGGAGCGTTGGGGCATTCGGGCACAGGAGCGTTGGGGCATTCGGGCACAGGAGCGTTGGGGCATTCGGGCACAGGAGCGTTGGGGCATTCGGGCACAGGAGCGTTGGGGCATGGAGGAAACAGGAGCGTTGGGGCATGGAGGAAACAGGAGCGTTGGGGCATGGAGGAAACAGGAGCGTTGGGGCATGGAGGAAACAGGAGCGTTGGGGCATGGAGGAAACAGGAGCGTTGGGGCATGGAGGAAACAGGAGCGTTGGGGCATGGAGGAAACAGGAGCGTTGGGGCATGGAGGAAACAGGAGCGTTGGGGCATGGAGGAAACAGGAGCGTTGGGGCATGGAGGAAACAGGAGCGTTGGGGCATGGAGGAAACAGGAGCGTTGGGGCATGGAGGAAACAGGAGCGTTGGGGCATGGAGGAAACAGGAGCGTTGGGGCATGGAGGAAACAGGAGCGTTGGGGCATGGAGGAAACAGGAGCGTTGGGGCATGGAGGAAACAGGAGCGTTGGGGCATGGAGGAAACAGGAGCGTTGGGGCATGGAGGAAACAGGAGCGTTGGGGCATGGAGGAAACAGGAGCGTTGGGGCATGGAGGAAACAGGAGCGTTGGGGCATGGAGGAAACAGGAGCGTTGGGGCATGGAGGAAACAGGAGCGTTGGGGCATGGAGGAAACAGGAGCGTTGGGGCATGGAGGAAACAGGAGCGTTGGGGCATGGAGGAAACAGGAGCGTTGGGGCATGGAGGAAACAGGAGCGTTGGGGCATGGAGGAAACAGGAGCGTTGGGGCATGGAGGAAACAGGAGCGTTGGGGCATGGAGGAAACAGGAGCGTTGGGGCATGGAGGAAACAGGAGCGTTGGGGCATGGAGGAAACAGGAGCGTTGGGGCATGGAGGAAACAGGAGCGTTGGGGCATGGAGGAAACAGGAGCGTTGGGGCATGGAGGAAACAGGAGCGTTGGGGCATGGAGGAAACAGGAGCGTTGGGGCATGGAGGAAACAGGAGCGTTGGGGCATGGAGGAAACAGGAGCGTTGGGGCATGGAGGAAACAGGAGCGTTGGGGCATGGAGGAAACAGGAGCGTTGGGGCATGGAGGAAACAGGAGCGTTGGGGCATGGAGGAAACAGGAGCGTTGGGGCATGGAGGAAACAGGAGCGTTGGGGCATGGAGGAAACAGGAGCGTTGGGGCATGGAGAACAAGTAGCGCTTCACGTCCGCCTCGAAATAAGCCATGCTCTCCACCACAGCCACACATTGTACCTGGCAGTTATGAAAGGGGGGGGGCATTGGGGCATGCAGGTATGGGGGGCGCATAAACAAAGCATGGAGGTCTGAGCTGAGGGGCATGTGGGGTCATGACAATGTGCCGTCACATCACTCACGGAATCTGCGACATGAGGTGTGTGTGACATTGAACGGCGAGTAATATAACATGACATTGAGAGCGTGTGAGGATGACCTTGAGCTTGGAGAACATGCGCACGCCAGCTTCTGAGTCGACTCAAACATGTGACAGTTTAAAGGGCGCGTGTTATGTTATGACCTTGGCAGCATGTGCATCTGACCTTGAGCTTGGAGAACATGCGCACGCCCTTGGCGACGTCGATGAAGGCGAGCTTCTGTGGCGTGGTCACGATCACTGCTGCTGTCAGCGGCACCACCTGGCAATGGGGGGAGGGCGGAGTGCAGTGCGCCACAGGCGAGGCGCCATGGCATTGGCCATGTTAGAGGGGAGGAGTATGAAGTGTTTGTTAGAGGCAGGGGAAAGAAAGGGAGATGGAACGAGGGTTGCAGCGGGCATGAAGGCAGTGGCAGGGGAGCCGGTGAGAAACACGGAGGGGTGGATGTCTTGTGCCATGTGGGGCAGCACAGCACCGAGGGTGGCCCAACCCCGCCCGGCAGAGCATGCTGAATTGGCCGGGCATGCTGACTTGGCAGAGCATGCTGACTTGGGATGGCACCTGGCAGAGCATGCTGACCTGGCAGAGCGTGAGCTGGATGTCTCCAGTGCCGGGCGGCATGTCAATGACGAGGTAGTCCAGCTCCCCCCAGTCTGTGGTGGTGAGCAGCTGGTTTATCACCCCTGATACCATGGGGCCCCTCATGATCGCACTGCCCTGCACCGCACAGCACCGCACAGAACAGCACAGAACCGCACAGAAGCGCACAGCACTTTTTGAGACGTCTCAAAGGTCGCCCCAGTCCGTGGTGGTGAGCAGCTGAATCATCACCCCTGATACCATGGGGCCCCGCATGATGGCACTGCCCTGCACCGCACTGCATCACATCGCATCGCACAGCATTGCAGGTGGGAGGTGCACAGCGCATATTTGGGATAACGCGATTTGATCGACAGACCTCCCCATGGGAAGAAACCAAACCCAGCATAATTCAACAAGCCCACCTGCGAGCAGCAGCACGGACGTGCCTAAGCAGCAGCAGCAGCGGGTGAGTGACTTACCTGGCCGGCGAAGCCAAAGGAGACGAGCTTGACGCCCAGGTACTCCGTTGGCATGATCTCCCTCGTCTCCGCATCCTGCGTGGCGAGGGGCGAGGGGCGAGGGGCGAGGGAAGTGAGACGAGAGGCGGGGGGCGAGGGGCACGGGGCAGCGTGATGAAGATGGCACAGTGGATTTACAATGAGGACTCTTCGTTCTGGGAGTGGGGAAAGGTAAGTGGTCATGTGCCTCATGCATGGATTCTGAGGTGAGGGGAAAAACGTTGGGTGGGCGAGGGGAGATGAGGAGAGGAGGGGATGGAGACGGGGGTGGGAGGAAGAAGGAATGCGACGTTGGGGGTGCTAGAGTGGCGGCAGGAAGCAGGAGAGGACGAGTGAGGAAGCAGGAGAGGGCGAGTGAGGAAGCAGGAGAGGGCGAGTGAGGAGGCAGCGGGTGAGAGGAATTGGCAGGGGGGTGGGGATGGAGAAGGAAGGGAGGGAGGAAGAGGGCGGAAAGAGGTGGAAGCAAAGAGCACTGTTGGGCGAGTAGAGGCCCCTCCCCTCTGCTCTTGTTGCGGAGAGGTAAATCACGGTGTGCAGCAACAAAAGCCCCAGAACCCGTCCCTCCCCATTCCCCATTTACCCCCCCCCCCCCACGCCACTCCCCATCCCCAACACCAGTCACCACCCCCCCTCACCACGCACCGTGCGCAGCACGCGGAGTTCAGGAGAGACCATGGTGGGCAGGGAGGGGCTGTGATTGTCAGCGGCAAAGATGCCCACCCGCACCACTCCCCACTCCCTTCCGCCCCTCCCCACCCCCCCACACCCCTCACCCCTCACCACGCACCATGCGCAGCACACGGAGCTCGGGCGAGACCATGGTGGGCAGGGAGGGGCCGTAGATGTCCGCGTCAAAGATGCCCACTTTAGCGCCCATGCCGTGCAGCGCGTACGCCAAGTTCACCGCCACTGTTGACTTGCCCACCCCGCCCTGCATGCCGTTAGGGAATGGGAGGGTAGGGGAGCGGAGGGAGGGGAGGGGAGCGGAGGGAGGGGAGGGGAAAAAGGGGAGGGAAGGGAGGGAGGGGAAAAAGGGGAGGGGAGGGAGGGAGGGGAAAAAGGGGAGGGGAGGGGATGGGATAAGAAGATGCGGGGCCGTAGATGTCGGCGTCAAAGATGCCCACTTTAGCGCCCATGCTGTGCAGCGCATACGCCAAGTTCACTGGCACTGTTGACTTGCCCACCCCGCCCTGTCGGCTCATTGCCGTGAGATAGGGAGGGGAGCGGAGGGAGAGGGCAGGGATGAGAACGCACAATGCCGGGCGCCCATGCCGTGCAGCGCATATGCAAGGTTCACCGACACTGTCGACTTGCCCACCCCGCCCTGCACGGCCGTGGTGTGGTGTGGTGTGTTGTAACGTGAGAGGGGAAGTGAGGACAAGGGGAAGAGATAAAGAGGGGTGGGGTGAGCGTGCGCAATGCCGGGCGCCCATGCCGTGCAGCGCATTTGCAAGGTTCACCACCACCGTTGACTTGCCCACCCCGCCCTGATGCATGTGATGTGATGCGATGTGCCATGCCGTGCCGCACCATGCCGTGTCAGGGGCAGGAGCAGGGGCAGAGGGGCGATGGATGGAGGGGTGGCGGGGGTGGGATGGGGGGTGGCGGGGGTGGCGGGGGTGGGATGGGGGGGGGGGGGGGGGGGGATGAAGAAGAAGGGGGGAGGGTCAAGGACAGGGAGGGCAGAGCGGTGAGGGATGAAAGGGTGGCAGAGGGGAGGGGAGCGATGATCGAAGGCAATGCAATGCAGTGCAGTGCAGTGCTGCATTACTGCATGCGGTCATGTGGAGGGGGGTGAGACGAGTGAGGAGGTTGGGGCAGGCAGGGAGGAGAGGCAAGAGCAGAGCCAGTGGTTCACCTTGCAGCTGGATACAGCGATGATGTTGGCCACTCTCTGCAGGCCACGTGGCACTTCCTCTGCCACGAGCGGCTTGGGCGGCTGAGCTGTCATGGTGAGGGCAACAGTCTTGACCCACGGCAGCGACCCCACGTACTCGCGCGCTTGTGCCTCGAACTGGGGCAGGGTGGGAGAGGTTGGGATGGGAGCAGGAGAGCAAGGGAGAAGGGGAGTGAGAGGGGCAAGCATGGTCAGCAGGCACACATGGCTTGACCCACGGCAGCCACCCCACGTACTCACGCGCCTGCGACTCGAACTGCGGAGGCAAACATGCCGGGGCAACCCAAGCACACGGGAAGAGAGGTAGACGGGGAGGGGGGTTGGGGAAGGGGGGAGGGGGAGGGGGAAAGGGAGGGGGTTGGGGTTGGGGAGTGCAGTGGGGAGGGGGGCGAGTAGGGGGCAGGGGGGAGTCACAAGTGATGGGGGGACGGGCAGCAGGGCCGATTGGCTTCGCCCGTGTTTTGAGTGGACTGGATGGAAGCACAGCACAGCACGAAGGCGGCGAAGCAGGGCGATGGGGGGCCAGGGGGGCGGGAGGGTAGGGAGGCGGGGAGTGAAATAGGGCAGGTAACGATTCTAATGAACTGGCCTCACCAAGCAAGCAGTCATCTTTGTTACAGTGCGCTGCTCACCGAGTCCTTGACGGGGCAGGTGGGAGTGGTGAGCTCCATGTCGAAGGTCACAGCGCCCTCCGCCTCGTCGATGGGGAGATCTTTGATGACCCCGCACCGCACGCCACAATGCCCGCCAACACGCCCGCCCGGGTCCAGGATGCCCTCATCCCCGTTACAGTGCTCCCCGTTACAGTCCCCTGCTCACCGAGTCTTTGACGGGGCAGGCGGGCGTGGTGAGCTCCATGTCGAAGGTCACAGCGCCCTCCGCCTCGTCCACTTGCAGGTTCTTGATGAAGCCGCACGACACTATGTCCGCCCCCAGGTCCGGGTCCAGGATGCGCCTCAGCTGTCCCAACACCTCCCCCTCGCGCTGCTGCTGCTGTGCTGCTCCTGGGAGGGAGAAGGGAAAGAGGCGGACGGGAAGAGCGGGGAAAAAGAGGGGGAGTGGGAGAAGGGAAGGAGGGGGAGGATGGGGGGGGGTTGTGTTGATGAAGCCGCATGAGACTATGTCCGCCCCCAGGTCCGGATTCAGAATCCGCCTCTGCTACCCCAACACCTCCCCCTCGCGCTGCTGCTGCTGCGTGCTCGGCGCTGCGGGGGATGGGGAAGGAGGAGGATGGGGGGTGGGAAAGGGGGAGAGAAGGGAAGGGAGGGGGACGGGAACGTGCGGGGGACGGGAAGGGGAGTGGGAAGGGAAGGAGGGCGAGGTGGAGAGGGAAGAGAGTTGTGGATTGGCGCAACGTCAGCCTTGAAATTCGAATGCGAGATGCGGCCCGGCCACCCAACAACTCCCCCATTCTGCCGCTGCCACTGCTGCTGCTGCTGGTGGTACCGGTGTTGCTACTGGTGCTGGTGTTGCTGGTGGCGGTAGTGGTGGGGATTTGTGTGTGCAAGGGGGGATGGGAGGGACAGGGGGAGGGAGGGAATGGGAATGGAGAGGGTGGTGACGTGTAGAGGAGGAGCACTGGGATCGGCCGAAGGCCCTGAAGGATGGCGTGGGGGGTTAAATGTGTGCGAGCTCACCCTCTATGGAACAAGCCCTTCAGCTCACCCTCTATGGAACAAGCCCTTCAGCTCACCCTCTATGGAACAAGCCCTTCAGCTCACCCTCTATGGAACAAGCCCTTCAGCTCACCCTCTATGGAACAAGCCCTTCAGCTCACCCTCTATGGAACAAGCCCTTCAGCTCACCCTCTATGGAACAAGCCCTTCAGCTCACCCTCTATGGAACAAGCCCTTCAGCTCACCCTCTATGGAACAAGCCCTTCAGCTCACCCTCTATGGAACAAGCCCTTCAGCTCACCCTCTATGGAACAAGCCCTTCAGCTCACCCTCTATGGAACAAGCCCTTCAGCTCACCCTCTATGGAACAAGCCCTTCAGCTCACCCTCTATGGAACAAGCCCTTCAGCTCACCCTCTATGGAACAAGCCCTTCAGCTCACCCTCTATGGAACAAGCCCTTCAGCTCACCCTCTATGGAACAAGCCCTTCAGCTCACCCTCTATGGAACAAGCCCTTCAGCTCACCCTCTATGGAACAAGCCCTTCAGCTCACCCTCTATGGAACAAGCCCTTCAGCTCACCCTCTATGGAACAAGCCCTTCAGCTCACCCTCTATGAAGCCCTTCAGCTCACCCTCTATGGAACAAGCCCTTCAGCTCAGTAACTCGCGGCTGAGATTCTTCCAAGACGAAGGAGTTTGGGACACGGCAAAGGGGTGGGGAGGTGTTTGGGATAAGGCAAAGGGGTGGAGAGGTGTTTGGGATAAGGCAAAGGGGTGGGGAGGTGTTTGGGATAAGGCAAGCAGTTACTTTGTAGATTGGTGGAGTGCTGGTTCGGCGTTACCAGTCTGTTGCAGTGCCACACGAGGGAGGCTCCATGTGCAATCTGTTACTCGAATCTCTTAGAATGCATCCCGAGCGGCCTGCGCGTGTGGGGCAATTGACCCTCATGATGGCCTTTTCATCATTTTCCCTCTCCGATTCAATTGCATTGCAGGAAGATAGTGTTTCTCTTTGCTCAAAAGCGTCATTACCGGCTGTGACGGGGCCTCACCTGCGTCGCCCGGTGCTGCCTGCGCGCTGCATCGCAACGAGTCCCCGCGCCCACCCGCCCGTCCGCCAGCTGCTGCGCCTCGCTGGGACGCCGCCGCTGACGCGGACGCGGACGCCTGTCCGCGAACGAGGCCAGGAAGCTTCGTGACTGCTCGCAGCGGCGTCGCATGGGAGGACGATCGCACGGCTTCACCTGCGAGCGGGACGACATGCGACACGCAGCGGAAAATCCACGTGGCGTGTGCTGTTTGGCGCCGCGAAAGAGGGGAAACTGGCAGCGGGTCTCGTTGCTGCGAAACCGGAACGACTGCGGGGATGGCGCGGAGAATGGCTCTCACCTGCCAGTTGTGACTGTAACGAGCACGGAGGTCTCAAGGCCCTTTGCAACAAATGCTGGATCGCCGCCATGCTCGTCCGTTAGTTGCTTTCGGAACAGGACAGCCGCCCTTGAATGCAGAGGCCGAGACGCTAGAAAAATACTTAAAACGTGACGGGTCGAACTGTTGGGACTGTCGAGCGAGGAGTGGTGGTCCTGGACGCAGCACGGCAGACGAAAGGAAGCCGCACAAGGGGAGGGAGGGGAAAAGGAGGAGCGAGAAGGGGAAAGCTACACCTTAGCTTGGATTGGGTTGGGTTGGGAATCGGGCTTGTCCGTCAGATCGCCTTCACTGGGCACATGCTGGAGTTCATCTGTTCACGCACGCAGCATGGTAAATTTGCACTGGGATTGGCGAAAGCAAGGGATGTGACACGTATGACAGGACACTCTGGTCAAATTCTCGGCTCTGGGAGTGCCACATCAGCACCTAGAGCTTGCGAATCCCAAAGGGTGTCACATCGGGGCGGTCAATTCGAACTGCGATCTCATTTTCCCAGTGCGTGTTTGCAAATGCAATCTTTTCGGGCAGCACCGCGCGGCTGCCCGAAATTAGGTTTGGGGCTCCCCGTGTTTAGGGTTGGGGCTCCCCTAATCGCATGCCATCCATATGGGGCTTTTTTTTCTGACCGCGGGCAGATTGCGACCCCTCAGCTTCTTCCAGTGGGGATTGCATTTGCGAACCGCGCTGGCTAAATCGGATTGCAGCTGAAGCTGTCCCCACATCGGGGTTGACGACGGAAATGTGCCCGCGCGAAAACTGCAATATTCGGAGGCAAGCTGGCAACCAGTGAAGCAAAAAATCAGACTCCTTCTCAGGCGGCCTCACAACAAGTACAGATAATTCACCATTTCTTAACCTTTAAGGTTCACTTTAAGGGTTTTATTTTCAATTACTAAAAGGCCGTGGACCAAGTTGCACAAGCTTATTAATCTTGACGGGGAATTTCCTGTGGACGGGTTGCAACATCAGGACTCGTTTTTGTCTTATTTTAGTGTAACTCCCTCTCTCTCTCTCTCTCTCTCTCTCTCTCTCTCTCTCTCTCTCTCTCTCTCTCTCTCTCTCTCTCTCTCTCTCTCTCTCTCTCTCTCTCGCTTTCTCTCTCTTTCTCTCTATCTCTCTCTCTCCCTCTCTCTCTCTCTCTTTCTCTCTCTCTCTTTCTCTCTCTCTCTCTCTCTCTCTCTCTCTCTCTCTCTCTCTCTCTCTCTCTCTCTTCTCTCTCTCTCTCTCTCTCTCTCTCTCTTTCTTTCTCTCTCTCTCTCTCTCTCTCTCTCTCTCTCTCTCTCTCTCTCTCTCTCACCCCTCTCACTCTTGTCAGTAGATCTGCACTATGAATGCCTGATTGATCCTAGAGAGGGTTACAGGCGCGTTTGCCTGGGGGGTTATGGGCGCACTGACCCGCTACTGAAACAAGCTATTTTATCCCAGTGGTAAAGTGGTTGGGATTCTGACATGGTATCAGAGCGGTCTCGAGTTCGATTCCCGGTGTATGCACATGTAGGCCGTTGCCACTGTGCTTAGTCTTGGGCCTCCCAGTGTGGGGGGGTGTCAGTAGATCTGCACTGTGGATGCCCGATTGATCCTGGAGAGGGTTACAGGCGTGTTTGCTTGGGGGGTTATGGGCGCACTGACCCGCTACTGAAACAAGCCCTTTTATCCCAATGTCAGAATATTATCTTATTGTTCTAGCCTGTAGTGGGGTGCTCTATAGCGAGTACAACCCTTCTAGGGTTTGCTATTTGTATCCTCATTCTTGCTAGTTCAATCCTCTCTTTCTTTCTTCAAACTTTGACATGCTATCAGAGCTAGTACGCTCCTGGCCTGTGGGCCCACCTGCTTCCGCTGCTATCCTGTCTGTCGCGCGCCCCGTGGCGTGTGACGTTTATTTTCTTCCCGCCACGTGCTCGGAGCGCATGGCGGTTTTCTGCCCACCGCGCGCTCAGTGCGTGCGGCGGTTTTCTGCCCACCGTGCGCCCCGAGGCGCGCGGCGATTTCCTGCTTCGCGCGGCGGTATTCTGCACGCCATGCGCTCAGGACGCGTGGCGGTTTTCTGCCCACCGCGCACCCTGGGCGCACGCGGCGGTTTCGCGTTCCGTCGACCCGCACGCCCGTCCCCGTCGACCTGCGTGCGGCTCCTCGTCGCCCTTCGCGGCGTCCCCGTCAACCCGCGCGAGGCTCCCTGTCGCCCTTAGTGGCGGCCCCGTCGACCCGCGCGCCGCCTCCGGCGACCGGTGTGCCCATTCCCGTCGACCCGCGTGTCGCCCTGCGGCCCCCCCCTCCCCGCACACCTGCGTTTGCTTACCGCACACCCGAGTTCGCTTCCCGCACGCTTGTGCATGCTTCGCGCACACCTGAGCTTGCTTACCGCACACTCAGGGTATGGGGGTGACGGGTATGGGGGTGGCGGGTGTGCGCGGTCCCCTGCTCCTCCTCCTCCTCCGTCTCCCACTGCTGCAGCTGCCGCTGAGGGGGGTGGGTGTGTGGGAGACGAAGGAGTGGTGCTAGGGGGGTGTGTGGGAGTAGAGCTAGTGGTGTAGCAGTGGGTGTGTATGAGGGGGGTGGGACTGTGTGCGGGAGGATGAGTGGAGGTTGCCAGTTTGTCGTCAGCAACACCTGTATTCCGGGGACTTCGTCCGGTAGCCCAGTCGTAGACTTCTACGCCAGCCGCCCGTGGGTCCGTTGCTCGTCTGCCGCTACTTTAGCCGCGGGGCCTGTTACTCCAGTATTCCGGGGGCTTCGCCCGGTAGCCGCTGTGCCAGTCTGCCTACTGTTGCCTGTGTGTCTGCAGCTTCAGCCGTCGCCTCCTGTCTCCTCTCCCCTCACTCTCCCTCCTCCTCCTCACTTGCCCGTTGTGACTACCACTAGCTTTGCTTATAATTGTACACTCTAAACTATTTCTTCTTGAACTTGTGCTCAGAATGTGTGGTGACATTGTGATCCACCCTGAGCTTGTTTTGCTTTGCCTGCTCTGCTGATTACACCCCACTTTGGCTATGGGGGTGTGTCAGAATATTATCTTATTGTTCTAGCCTGTAGTGGGGTGCTCTATAGCGAGTACAACCCTTCTAGGGTTTGCTATTTGTATCCTCATTCTTGCTAGTTCAATCCTCTCTTTCTTTCTTCAAACTTTGACACCGAATTGTCTAGTGGTTGTGATTCTGACATCTCTCTCTCTCTCTCGAATGGTCCATGTATTGATATAGAGCGAGAAACAGCAAAGAACAAGCAAGCAATCAACCAGGTATAACAATATATCTATCAATTCATCTCCCAACCCTCCCCCACCCGCCCCTTCCCCCTCCCCCCTCTCCCCCTCCCCCCCCCCTTGTCTTCTACTCATTGCCCGGCTCCAGGGTAGCAAATCAATCCCTCGGGTTTAGGACACCTTCAGGCCCTCCTATGGCAGGGTTCTTCATCTGGGCTACAAGGTTCAACATGATGAGGAAGCTCACGGCCTGTTCCCTCTGCAGGGCAACGGCCCACCGCTGGCGGAACAAGTGCAACAGATTTGCGGCGTAGTAGGTTGAGGGGTCCTCGTTGAATTGCTTGCGTGCTGCTGCGTCTGCCAGGTGCTTCAGGAATGCTGGAACCTCCTCATGGGCAACCATAAGTATATACTGCCAGTGGGTAGAAGCCTACGAATTCTGCCCTGCTCTGCTATAGCCCGATCTTTTTGTCCCCGCTTCTCTTGCTGCCCATCCCATGCCCCTTCCTTGCCGTCTCATCCCTCTTGTTGATTGGGTCTCATCTCTCTCTCTCTCTCTCTCTCTCTCTCTCTCTCTCTCTCTCTCTCTCTCTCTCTCTCTCTCTCACTCTCTCTCTTTCTCTTGCTCTCCCCCTCATACACACACAAATACACACACACACACGCACACACACACACACATACACATAGACATACACACGTATACGTTTGACGTATCTGGATGTTCAGTTGTACCCCAATCTTGCTGCTACTTTTGTGCAAGAACATTTGCAGAAATGGGTACGAGCAAAGGAGCTCCGTGGCTGCTTGCCGAGGCGGAACTTGGTGAGCCATTGGTTGTTGTTGATGTTGTGCACACCATGTAACATCCATACCCATGCGTATTATCCCCTTTTTTGCTGATGCTGATGCTTGTGGTGTTTGTGCGAAAAACTACGACAATACGTGCATCACTTGTTGAAATGAAGGATCAACCCGCGACGAGGTAGATCATGATCCGGAACTATCTCCAAGATTAAGCGTGGAGGACGGGAAAGATTCACCAACGTTTCGTGCTCATGTTGCTGATGCAATTGTTAAACGCCAAGCATGAGAATGGTGCTATGGTAATAGTTCTTGGTATTCTCTTTCACATTTTTAGTTCTTATAAGTAATAAGAAATGTTATAATGATTACAAACTCGTTGTGCGCTCGGTAGAATATTGTGGTCTTTTTAGCTCTCATACCATGTTGGGTTGAGTATATACCCTTGGGCTCTTCTTAAAAACTATACCGTGATGATATATTGTAGCAAAAGCTAGTGATGTCCTGAGTTGGTATCTAAAGAAAAGATTAAAGGAAATATATTGTAACAGGAAGTACACATATTTGTTTTACATGTTCACTCAATCGAGCCTTTTACCGAATTCTCACCCCTAAGATGCAAACGTATAGTATCGCTTACAGTTACTTTCACAAAAGGGCACAGGCTACAATAACAACACTATTCGACAAAGTTGCTAAGACAATACATTCAATATGCAAATTTGTAGCAATATATGTATATGTATATATATATTTATCTCAACAACGGTATTCACCACTGTCCATGACTCAACCTACAATTGAGCTGATCATCCCAGTTATCGGATACGACACTAGGGATCTCTAAGGTTGCGCTCTTTGTTCGCTGGAAAGGTCGCACGCCAACTGAAGGCAACACGGTGCCCCAAAGCAACATTGAAAGTGTTGGGTTGAATATCTCAAAAATGTTAATTCCTAGAAACTCTAGAATGGTGAATTAGATAGCCATACCACGCACAAATGTGACTTAGCATGCAAGGTAGTCGACAATATAAGCTAGGCCCTTGCCTAAGCTGGACTTAGTCGATTAACCTAGAAGTTGTTAGTGGTGTCAGATAGCACAATTTTTTAATTATTTACTAGGCGTGCAATTATTAGGTGTCAATCAGAGAAAACAATAAAGACTCAACTAGAATCGAATTCTCGAAGGTCCAGGATAAAAATTGTTTACATTTTCGTACAAAAAGACACCATGTCCTCCAAGAGTATCTGATGAGCCGAAATTACTGTGACATGTCAAATTAAAGGAAGAAAGAGGATTGAACTAGCAAGAATGAGGATACAAATAGCAAACCTTAGAAGGGTTGTACTCGCTATAGAGCACCCCACTACAGGCTAGAACAATAAGATAATATTCTGACACACCCCCATAGCCAAAGTGGGGTGTAATCAGCAGAGCAGGCAAAGCAAAAACAAGCTCAGGGTGGATCACAATGTCACCACACATTCTGAGCACAAGTTCAAGAAGAAATAGTTTAGAGTGTACAATTATAAGCAAAGCTAGTGGTAGTCACAACGGGCAAGTGAGGAGGAGGAGGGAGAGTGAGGGGAGAGGAGACAGGAGGCGACGGCTGAAGCTGCAGACACACGGGCAACAGGAGGCAGACTGGCACAGCGGCTACCGGACAGCGCCCGGACTACAGGAGTAACAGGCCCCGCGGCTCAAATAGCGGCGGACGGGCAACGGACCCACGGGCGGCTGGCACAGCTGGCTACGACTGGGCTACCGGGACAGCGCCCCGGACTACAGGTGCTGCTGACGACAAACTGGCAACCTCCGCTCATCCTCCCACACACAGTCCCACCCCCTGATACACACCCACTGCTACACCACTAGCTCTACTCCCACGCACCCCCCTTAAACCCTAAACCCAGTCTCCCACACAACCACCCCCCTCAGCGACAGCTGCAGCAGTGGGAGACGAAGGAGGAGGAGGAGAAAGGGAGGAAGGCACACCGGCCACCCCCATACCCGCCACCCCACAGCTCGCGGGCGACGGGAAATGGGGGGGAGGGGAGAAAAAGGGGGGGGGGGGGGGGGGGACGGGGGGGGGGGGGCCCACCACGGACCTGAGGGGAGGGCGGGGCCGCGACAAGGGGCGGGGCCGCGACGAGCGGGGCGGGGCCGCGACGTAGGGGGGGGACCGCGACGTAGGGCGGGGCCGCGACGGTCGGTTGGGGCCGCGACAGGTCGGGGCCGCGAAGGTAGGGCGGGGCCGCGTAGGGTCCGGGGCGGGGCCGCGACGGTCGGGGCGGGGCCGCGACGTAGGGCGGGGCCGCTTCGAGGGGCGGGGCCGCGACGCAGGGGCGGGGCCGCGACGAGGGGCGGGGCCGCGACGGTCGGGGCGGGGCCGCGACGTAGGGCAGGGCCGCTTCGTAGGGCGGGGCCGCGACATAGGGCGGGGCCAAGCCGGGCAGGCGCACGGGCGGCGACGGGCCGGGGCGGGGCCGCGACGAAGGGCGGGGCCGAGCCGGGCAGGCGCACGGGCGGCGACGGGCCGGGGCGGGGCCGCGACGTAGAGCGGGGCCGCGTCAAGGGGCGGGGCCGCGACGATCGGGGCGGGGCCGCGATGTAGGGGAGAAGCCCGCCGCGCGCCTCGGGGCGCACAGCGGGCAATGAACCGCCGCGCGCCTCGGGGCGCACGGCGGGCAGAAAACCGCCGCGCGCCTCGGGGCGCACGGCGGGAGGAAAAACTAGCAGCGGAAGCAAGGTGGGGACACACCCACAGGATCGATCCAAGGGGATCGACCTGCTCTGATAGCATGTCAAATTAAAGGAAGAAAGAGGATTGAACTAGCAAGAATGAGGATACAAATAGCAAACCCTAGAAGGGTTGTACTCGCTATAGAGCACCCCACTACAGGCTAGAACAATAAGATAATATTCTGACATGACATGCGTGCATTATCTAAGCGGATAACTTCCTTGGTGCACCTCTAGCTCTTGCTCTCGTTTTCTATATCTTGTGGCCCCTTTCTTATTGAAATCCCTTCTTCCTTCCCAGCTCTCTTCCTAAGCACCTAAGCTTACTCACTGTCAAAGTATATGTGCTGTAGTCTTTGTATGCTATAGTGGGGTAGATACTATGGGGTACAACGCTTTTAGTTTTCATATTTGTACCCATCTGTTTCATAGTCATTCCATTCTCGTTCTAATCTTAACATGGTATAGAGCAGGTTCCCTAGTGGGAACGCTTCCTCGGGCCCACCACTGAAAATTGATTAAAAAAAAAAATTTCCTGCCCGGAGCGCGAGTCGCCCCTGCCCGAAGCGCGCCCCGTGGGCCACCCTCCCGTCGCGTCCCCTGCCCTTAGCGGCCCGTCGCGCCCTCTTAGAGCCCCCTCTCACGGCCCCTCGCGTCCCCTTCGCGGCCCCGTCGCCGCCCTTAGCGGCCCCGTCGCCGCCCTTAGCGGCCCCGTCGCCGCCCTTAGCGGCCCCGTCGCCGCCCTTAGCGGCCCCGTCGCCGCCCTTAGCGGCCCCGTCGCCGCCCCTCGCGGCCCCATTGTCAAACATTAAATATGTTGTATTTGTGTAGGCTATAGTGGGCTAGCCTTTAGGGGGTACACAATTCTAGGGTTAGGTACTTGTTCTCCCTTTCCTTTCTAGTCCAACACTTCTTCTTTCTAACATGGTATTAAGAGCGTAGGTTTAGACCTAGGATCGCTCCTTAGGGCCCACCGTTCCGTTCGAAGCGCCCTCGAGCGCCTTTCTCCTAGTGCGCCCTCGTGCGCCTCGCTGTCTCCTACTGCCCGTGCGCAGCTCAGTAGAGCTGCACGCGGCCTTTTTTTTCTCGCGTGCGTCGCCCCCTAGCAGCCCGCGCGTGGCGTTTTCTGCGAGCGTGCCGCCCGTTAGCCGCCCACACTGCCACGCGCCGCCCGCTAGCAGTCCTTCGACGGGCCCTCCTAGCCGCGCGTAGCCCGCTAACGACCGGCAGCCCCGCCCGTAGGCCGCGCCGCCGCCCGCTAGGCCGCCCACGTGCTAGTCAGGCCCACGCAAGGCCACGGCCCGCCCACTACAGCCGCCCGTGTGCACGCCCCCCCCGTCTCGCACTGCCCCGTAGCCCGGCCCGAGCCGAACCGCGCCGCCCGAACCGAGCCGCGCCGCCCGAACCGAGCCGCGCCGCCTAGGCAGTGCCGTGCCGCCCTACTGTTCCTACTACTGCAGTTCCTACTACTACTGCCACTGC
This sequence comes from Closterium sp. NIES-65, assembly GCA_948144175.1. Classification (NCBI taxonomy): domain Eukaryota; kingdom Viridiplantae; phylum Streptophyta; class Zygnematophyceae; order Desmidiales; family Closteriaceae; genus Closterium; species Closterium sp. NIES-65. Next base: position 1,407,109 of record CANXME010002686.1, on the reverse strand, counting down.
AACTATGGCTAGTCCTTCTGTGCTAGCTTTCGATGCTGAGGGCCGCTCACTGAAGTTTGAGATCTGGCTCGATGACTTACACCTATTCCTCCAGCTCACTGCCAAGGAGGATATCTCACTGTACGATCACGCGCTAGGCCATGCTACTTCCCCTGCTGCTACAGCTGACATTACTGCCCGCTCACAGTGGCAGACTCGTGACGCTCACGCTCGCTTCGCTATTCGCAACTCCCTGCCGGTAGATGAGCGCGAGCACTTTGGCCAACACAAAACTGCGCAGGCACTGTACACTGCTGTAGTTGCGCGCTACTCCTTACCTGCCTCTGCTGCACTAGGCCGTCTCTCGCTCCCCTACTTGTTCCCAGACTTGTCATCTTTCTCTACAGTCTCTGACCTCATCACGCACCTCCGCACTAGTGAGGCCCGCTTCCGTGGTGCTATGCCCGCTGAGTCTCTTGACAAGAACCCCCCCCCCGCTCTGGCTCACTCTCTACCACCTGGTCACTTGCCTCCCTGACACTCTGCGTTCAGTCAAGGACCACTTCCTAGCTCGCTGCCCCACTGAGCTCACCATTGACCTCCTCGAGAAGGAACTGCTTGCAGCCGAGACTAGCATAGTCATTGTAGGTGCCTCTCGTGGCGACCCCCGCACCCCTTTCTTCGAGGGGTGTTCCCCTTCCCCCCTTCTCCCCTCTGTCGCCTCTGTTGCTGCTGTCGACCTAGTTGGTACTGAGCAGGTCGGTACTGCGTCCACTCCGAGTTGGCGCCGCAGTGGCAAGGGCAGAGGGGGCAAAGGAGGTGGAGGTGACGGCGGGGGAGGCGGTGGTGGGGGTGGTGGCGGCGGTGGGGGTGGTGGCGGGGCTGGAGGGGCTAGTGGCGGCGGTGGGGGTGGTGGCGGCAGCGGCGGGGGAGGTGGCAGGGGCGGGGGCGGTGGTGGTGGCGGCGGTGGACGCGGAGGCGGCAGGGGCGGTGGTGGACGGGGTGGCAGCGGCGAAGGTGGTGGTCGTGGAGGCGCTGGCGGCGGCTAGAGCCAGCAGCCGACTCCGTCGCCCCAGGAGCTTCGTGAGTGGTACTCTCAGCACGGGGGGGGGGGGGGGGGGGGTGTGGACTTAGCTGCACATACGTCATCCGCACAGGTGATCGCACTGGTCAGACGTGTGGGAGGGCGCACACCACGCAGCGCTGCTTCTCCCGCCTCGACGACGCTTGGCGTACTCAGTTCCCTGCTGCCACTAAGCTGCCCCGCTGGGCTGATCTGATGAAGAAAAACATTGATATCTATGCTCTAGACTTTGATGCTATTCTCACTGCCATGTATGTGGCGTCTACTAGTGGAGAGGGTGCTCAGTACCTGCGTGTTCCGCCCGACCCGGGCATTCGGACCAGTGAGGCTACCGCTCTATGTGCTAGTGCGTCTGTTGCCCTAGGTGCTGGTGAGGCTACTGCTCTAGGTGCTCGTGAGTCTGCGCCCCCTGGTACTGAGTCTACTGAGGCACTGCACACCTTCACACTGGACTCAGGTGCTTCTCACTGTTTCTTTCGTGACCGCACTGCCCTTGAGCAGCTTGCTCGGCCAGTTGCTGTCTCCCCTGCTGACCCCTCTGGGGGTCCGGTCATTGCGACCTCCTCCATTGTCCTTCCTTGTCCTACGGTTCCGTCGGGCACACTGTTAGGTCTCCACCTCCCCTCGTTCTCTACGAACTTGGTGGCGGGTTGTGCGCTCCAGGACGGGGGTGTCTACAAGTTCACCCCTGCCTACGAGTGCGTGACACACTGCACGTGTGCTCGGACGGGCCGTCACCTGGCTACCTTCACTCGGCAGCCGGGTCGGACCTGTACACACTGACCACTGAGTCCCCTCACGTAGCTGCGTCTGCGTCTACTTCAGGTCAGCTGTCTCCCCCCTACTCGTGTCGCTCTCTAGCACACGAGACCATCCTCTGGCACCACCGCCTTGGTCACCCGTCAGTGCAGCGCCTTCGTGCCATGCACGAACGGTACCTTGTCTCTGGTCTTCCCAGGGTTCTCCCTCCCCTCCCACCCTCACCTACTCCTCCCTGTCTTCCCTGTGTCGAGGGGCGGCAGCGCGCCGCTCCTCACTCCTCCTCGTTTCCCCCGACGACTGCTCCCTTGCAGACGCTCCACATGGACGTGTGGGGCCCAGCCCCCGTCCGTGGACAGGGTCAGGAGAGGTACTTCCTGATCGTTGTTGACGACTACTCGCGCTACACCACGGTCTTCCCCTTGCGCACCAAGGGTGAGGTCCCTGATGTCTTGATCCCTTGGATCCGCGCTTCTCATCTCCAGCTCAGTGAGCGTTTCCACTCGGACTTTCCTGTCCTGCGTTTGCACTCTGACAGAGGTGGTGAGTTCTCCTCCGACCTCTTGGCAGCCTACTGTGCGGAGCACGGCATCCGCCAGTCGTTCACGCTTCCGGCCTCTCCACAGCAGAATGGGGTTGCTGGCGCCGCATTGGCTTGGTCATGGAGGTCGCTCGTACCTCCTTGATCCATGCGGATGCCCCCCACTTTCTGTGGCCGTTTGCGGTCCGATACGCTGCGCATCAGCTCAACCTCTGGCCCCGTGTCTCCTTGCCGGAGACTTCCCCGACACTGCGTCGGACGGAGAGGTTGGTGATGCGTCGCGTTTTCGGGTCCGGGGTTCTCGAGCTTTTGTTCGCGATACGTCAGCGGACAAGCTCTCCTCCCGCGCTGTTCCTTGTGTCTTCCTTGGCTTTGTCCCGGACGTGTCTGGTTGGCAGTTTTACCACGCCACCTCGCGCCGTGTCCTGCCCTCACAGGAAGTCACTTTTGACGAGTTTGTGCCCTACTACTGCCTCTTCCCCTACTACACTGCCCCGTTCTCCCCCCCCCGCCTCTCTTCCTCGCGCCAGGTGCTGCTGTGGTAGACCCCTTCCCCCCTCAGGGTGCCGCTCCCTCAGGTATGTCCCAGGCAGACCCGGTTGAGCCTGTCGAGGTAGCTGTCGACTCTTGTCCGGCTAGGGGTGCTGAGCCTGAGCGAGCGGAGCCTGAGCGTGCGGAGCCTGGGGGTGCGGATCTTGGGGGTGCGGAGCCTGGGGGTGCTGAGCCTGGGGGTACGGAGCCTGGGGGTGCAGAGTCTGGGGGTGCTGCGCCAGGGGGTGCTGAGCCTGGGTGTGCTATGTCTGAGGGTGCTGAGGCTGAGCGTGCTTCACCTGGAGGAGCTCTCTCCTCACAGGAGCTACGAGAGTGGTACTTACAGTAGTGCAGCCTCAGGAGGGGTGCTTCTGGAGCTAGGAGTGCTGATGGAGCTGGTGCTAGTGCTTCCCCTCCTAGGCGGGAGCTGCCCTCTCCCCAGCGGCTTCGAGAGTGGTACACTCGGCAGTGCAGTCTCCGGAGTTACGCTCCTAGTGCCGCGGACCCTAGTGCTGGAGATGCTGCTGCTGTTGGCGGTGCTGCTGGTGCTGGAGCTGCTCGAGGTGCTGCTGCTGGCGCTACTCGAGGTGCTCCTGGTGCTGGTGCTGCTGGAGCTGCTGGAGGTACTGCTACTACTGGAGGTGCCGCTGGTGCTGCTGGAGCTGCTGGAGGTGCTGCTGCTGCTGGCAGTGCTGCTGGCGCAGCAGGAGGTGCTGCTGGTGCTGGTGCTGCTGGAGCTGCTGGAGCCGCTGGTCCTGGGGGTGCTCGTACTGGAGGTACTGGAGCTTCTGGGTCTGGGCCTGTTGAGGGGGTTGTCGCTGGAGGTGCTGAGCGGCCGCGGCCGTACTACGTTCCGCTCCTTCAGTAGGTTCTTAGTCTCCCGCCCTCTACTGGTCCTTCTCCTCCCCTACTGAGTCCACCGCCTGTCCAGTCGCAGTCACAGTTACAGCCAGCCTCTCCACTACCTGGTCCTTCTCCTTACGCTGAGCCGACAAGAGGTCTTACGGAGCGTCGTGAGCCTGAGTCTCGTCCTCCGTCGCCTGAGTCTCGTCCAGCGTCGCCTGAGTCGCGTCCAGAGTCACCTGTCCGTGCTGTCCGCGCTGGTCGTCGTGCTCCGCGAGAGCGACCTCCTCCTGTTCCTGGCACTCACTATATGACTCTGCGTCCTTCCACTGCTCCACAGCGTGTCCCTCTGCCGTCTCCTCCTGCGTCCTCTCTTCCTGCTCTTGCTGACCCGGAGTCTGACTCTCTTTGTGCTGCCAGTCCTACTGTCACGCATCTCCTTGCCACTGTTGTCACTGACCCTTCCTTCGAGTCCTCTGCTGCGTCTGCTCTAGTCGCTGAGCTTGTTGACTTTGCTGCCGCCTGTCGTCTAGACTAAGCCGCTAGCCTTGTTGCTGAGTCTGAGTCTTTCGGTCCTCCGTCCTTAGGGGGTGAGTGTGCTCTTGGCACGGACGTCCTTGAGGACAGACAGGAGGAGTTTGAGTGCTTTGCCGCTGCTTTGCCTCATCTAGTGTCCATGCTAGTTGCCCCTGAGGGAGACCCGGATGCACCAGACATCCCGACCCCACGCTCCTACGCAGAGGTGATGGAGGGTCTCTACTCCTCTCAGTGGCAGACAGCCATGGACGCAGAGATCGCCTCCTGGAAATCCACAGGCACCTACGTCGACGAGGTTCCCCCACCTGGGGCGAACATCGTCAGTGGCATGTGGATTTCAGGGTGAAGCGGCCGCCGGGTTCTCCGCCTGTCTTCAAGGCGCGTTACGTTGCACGAGGATTCAGTCAGTGAGAGGGAGTTGACTTCTTCCAGACCTTCTCCCCGACCCCGAACATGACCACTCTTCGGGTTCTGCTGTACGTCGCCGTCCAGCGTGACTACGAGCTCCACTCTCTTGACTTCAGCAGTGCGTTACTACAGGGCAGCCTGTACGAGGAAATTTGGCTGCGCCGCCCACATGGCTTCACTGGGTCGTTCCCTCCTGGTACCCACTGGAGCCTCCGGCGGCCATTCTACGGTCTCCGCCAGGCGCCCCGTGAGTGGCACGACACACTGAGGACTACTCTTGCGGCTCTTGGTTTTGCTCCTTCTACTGCCGGCCCGTCGCTGTTTCTATGCACCGACACCTCTTTGCCGCCGTTCTACATCCTCGTGTACGTCGACGACTTGGTCTTTGCCACAGCTGACACTGCTGGACTCGCCCACGTGAAGTCGGAGCTGCAGAAGAGACACACGTGCATAGACCTGGGTAAACCGCGCAGCTACCTTGGCTTGCAGATCACTTGGGAAAGAGCACAGCGCACCATTACCCTGACTCAGTCACACATGTTGCAGCAGGTCCTTTAGTGCTTCGGACTAAGGACTACGCTTGCAGCTCTTGTGTTTGCTCCTTCTACAGCTGACCCGTCGCTGTTTCTACGCACCGACACCGCTCTGCCGCCATTCTACGTTCTCGTGTACGTCGACGACTTGGTCTTTGCTACTTCTGACACTGAGGCACTCGCCCACGTGAAGTCGGAGCTGCAGAAGAGACACACGTGCACAGAGTGAACTGACAAGCTATCTTGGCTTGCGGATCACCCGGGACAGAGCACAACGCACCATCACCTTGACGCAGTCACACATGGTGCAGCAGGTCCTTCAGCGCTTTGGCTTCACGTACTCCTTGCCTCAGCCCACTTCTCTGCCTACCGGTCACTCACTCTCAGCTCTGCCTTTGGATGAGTCCGTAGAGCCGAGTGGCCTGTATCCAGAGCTTGTGGGCTGCCTCATGTACCTGATGACCTGCACTCGACCTGACCTTGCATACCCTCTTAGCATCCTAGCACGCTATGTCGCTCCTGGCCGTCACCGGAAGGAGCACATGGATGCCGCTAAGAGGGTGTTGCGTTACCTGTGCAGTACGTCGGGCATGGGGCTTGTGCTTGGAGGACGGCGCGACGTTGTCCTCACTGGAGACTCAGACGCTTCTTGGGCTGACGACCAGGATACGTAGCAGTCGTCTCAGGGTTACACCTTCAGCCTTGGCTCTGGCTCTGTTTCCTGGCGTTCTACACGCTCTTCTTCTGTTCTCGGCTCCAGTTGTGAGGCTGAGATCTACGCCACAGCCATGGCGGCCCAGGAGCTACGTTGGCTCTCCTACTTGCTGACCGACCTCGGAGAGCGGCCTCGTTCTCCTCCAGTGCTGTACATCGACAACAAGGCAGCCATTGCCTTGTGTGAGGAGCATAGACTGGAGCACAGAACGAAACACATCGCTCTGCGCTACTTCCTAGCGCGAGAGGTGCAGCAGAGGGGTCAGCTTCGTCTCTCGTACGTGGCCACTCGGGCCAACACTACTGATGTGTTCACCAAGGCGCTTCAACCTTGTGATCATCAGCGTTTCTGTACTGTTCTAGGCCTTGTGCCTACTCTCCCTCACTTGCTCACTTCTTGACTCTGCTTGTACTATGATCTCTATATATATACCTGCATGCTTACACTTGCTAGGCTATGATCACTGTACCTCTTGTTCTATTATCAAACTGCATGTGAACTGGTCTTGTGACCATTTGCTTGTGCTTGGAATTTGTGTGGTATCCTTGAGATACACCCTGAGCTTGTCTTGCTTTGCTTTGCCTTGACAGGTCTTGTGACCGCTTGCTCTCCCCCACTTAGCCTATGGGGGTGTGTCAAACATTATATATGTTGTATTTGTGTAGGCTACAATGGGTTAGCCTTTAGGGGGTACACAATTCTAGGGTTAGGTACTTGTACTCCCTTTCCTTTCTAGTCCACCACTTCTTCTTTCTAACACCCATCGCCGCCCGTAGCGGCCCCGTCGCCACCCTTCGCGGCCCTATCGCCGCCCCTCGCGGCCCCGTCGCCGCCCGTAGCGACCCCGTCGCCGCCCTTAACGGCCCCGTCGCCCCCCCCCAGTGGCCCCATCGCCACCCCTCGCGGTCCCGTCGCCGCCCTTAGCGGCCCCGTCGCCGCCCTTAGTGGCCCCGTCGCCGCCCCTCGCGGCCCCGTCGCCGCCCTTAGCGGACCTGTCGCCGCCCTTTGCGGCCCCGTCGCCGCCCTTAGCAGCCTCGTCGCCGCCCCTAGCGGCCCCGTCGCCGCCCCTAGCGGCCCCATCGCCGCACTTCGTGGCCCCGTAGCCGCCCTTCCCGGCCCCGTCATCGCTCTTAGCGGCCTCTTCGCGGCCCCGTCGCCGCCCTTCGCGGCCTCCTCTCGGCACCGCATGGCCCCTCCCCGGCCCAGCAGCAGCAACGACCACTTCTGCCGTGCAGCCGCCGCCGCTCCCGACTGCAGCCACCGCCACTGCCGGCCACCGCCGCCGCCATCGCCAACGCGGCTGCCACCCTGGCCCTGCCGCCGCCGCAGCCGCCGTCGTCGAGCCGCACCCGTCGCCGCCGTCGAGCCGCCGCCGCTGTCAAGCCGCCGCCGCCGTCGTTGAGCCGCAGCCGCAGCTGCCGCCGCTGCCGCCGCAGCCGAGGCACGCCGTCTCTGCACTCGCGGCCCTGTCCCTGCCGGCGCGCCTCGGACCTACCCACCTGGTAAGAGAACTCTCGAGCAGAGCCTCTGCTACTGCGCTGCACCTAGCCTACTCCTCTCACTGCTAGCCTACTGCTGTCATGGCTACCCCTAGTGTTCTTACCTTTGATGCTGAGGGTCGGGCTGTTGAATTTGAGGTCTGGGTCGATGATCTGCGGCTTTTCCTACAGTGCGATAGGACAAACGGTCTCTCCCTGTTTGACCTCACGTCTGGTGCTTCTCCTGCCCCTGCTGCTGATGCTGACAGCACTGTTCGCTCACAGTGGGCCACACGAGATGCTGCTGCCCGTCTTGCTGTGCGCCGTCACTTACCGACCACTGAGCGTGCGCATTTTAGTCAGTACAAGAGTGCTAAGACCTTGTACGACGCTGTAGTTGCACGCTACTCTTCCCCTGCCACTGCTGCCCTTAGCCGCCTCATGCTGCCGTACCTGTTCCCCGACCTCGCCACTTTTCCCACAGTCGCCGACCTCATTACGCACCTTCGCACTAGTGACACCCGCTACCGCGCTGCACTTTCTGCTGAAAAATGCGCCAAGAACCCCCCCCCCCCCCATGTACATCACCCTCTACTACATAGTCACCCGGCTCCCTGACTCCCTTCGCTCGGTCAGGGACCACTTCCTCTCTGTTTGCCCCACCACTCTCACCGTTGACCTCCTCGAGGAGCGCCTCCTAGCAGCAGAGAAGGGTATAGTCACTGTAGGAGCCTCGTACCCCGTTCTTTAAGGGGAGCTCCCCCTCCCCCCTCTTGCCCTCTGTTGCCTCTGCTGCTGCGGCCGACCTCGTTGGTCTTGAGTCGGTCGGCGCGGCGTCTGCCCCTAGTGGGAGACGCCGCACAGGCAAGGGCAAGGGGGGCAAGGGCGCTGGAGTGGCTGCTGGGGGCGGTGGAGGTGGCGGTGGAGGCGGCAGAGGGGGTGGGGGTGGTGGTGGGGGTGGTGGCGGGAGTGGGGGCGTCGGTGGCGGTAGTGGAGGCGGAGGAGGCGGCGGCGGTGGCGGTGGGAGCGGAGGAGCCGGCGGTGGCAGCGGTGGTGGAGGTAGCGGCGGCGGCGGTGGCGCTGGTCGTGGTGGCTCTGCGCAGAGGGGCGGCTCCGGTGGTGGTCAGCGCCAGCAGCAGCAGCGCGCTCGTGAGACCCCGTCCGTCTAGCAGCTTTGTCAGTGGTACGCTGCGCGTCAGCGGGGTGGGGGTGCTGGTCCCTGTACCTACGTCCTGCTTACCGGCGACCGCACTGGTGAGACGTGCGGTGGCCAGCACGCCACCCAGTGCTGCTTCGGCCGCCTGATGGACGCTTGGCATCTCCACTTCCCTGACGCCACTGAGATCCCTCGCTGGGGCGAGCTACATAGGTCGGGGGTTGCTTTCTTTGATGTAGAATATGATGCTATTCTTGCTGCCATGTATGATGTCTCTACTAGTGATGAGGGTGACTGTTACCTGTGTATCCCGCTTGACCCGGGCATTGAGGCTGCTGCTCTAGGTGCTGGTGAGGCCGCTCCTCTAGGTGCTAGTGCGTTTGTTGCCCCAGGTGCTGGTGCGTCTGCTCTCTCAGGTACCACGTCGGCTCAGGCCTCTCACACCTTTACCCTTTACTCGGGTGCTTCCCGCTCCTTCTTTTGAGACCGCACCACACTCACGCCGCTTCGTCGGCCAGTGGTGGTCTCTTTGACAGACCCCTCTTGGGGTCCTGTCGTTGCCCACTTCTCCACTGTCTTACCGTGTCCGGCGGCCCCTTCTGGAACCCTGTCCGGTCTTTACCTCCCCTCATTCTCTACGAACTTGGTGAGTGGTGCTGACCTATAGGATGGAGAAGTTCACCAGTTCACTCCTGCGAGTCAGCGAGTGACCCACTGTACGTGTGCTCCGACGGGCCGACACTTGGCCACGTTTACCCGTCACCCGGGATCGAGCCTGTACACACTGAGTACTGACCCTCCTCTGGTCGCTGAGTCTGGTCAGGTAGCTGCATCGGGTCAGGTGTTTACTGCCCCGTCCAGGTTTGGTCCTGAGTCTGCCCCCTGCTCGTGTAGTCTCCTGTCTCACCAGATTCTCCTCTCGCACCACCGCCTTGGTCACCCCTCCCTGCCTCGTCTCCGAGGCATGGCCTCCCGTGTTCTTGTCTCTGGTCTCCCCCGGTCCCTCCCTCCCCTTCCTCCGGTGCTTGCCCCTACATGCGTTCCCTGTGTCGAGGGGCGGCAGCGCGCTGCTCCTCACTCATCCGAGTTTCCTCCGGCAGAGGCTCCGCTGCAGACGCTTCACATGGACGTGTGGGGCCCAGCCCGCGTCCGTGGACAGGGTCACGAGTGTTACTTCCTGCTGGTGGTTGACGACTACTCACGTTACACCACAGTCTTCCCCTTGCGCAGCAAGGATGACGTTACTGAGGTGTTGATCGACTGGATCCGCGCAGCTCGTCTCCAACTCAGAGAGAGTTTCCGCTCAGACTTTCCCCCCTGACGCGCCTGGTTGGCAGTTTTACCACCCCACCTCGCGCTGTGTTCTGTCCTCCCAGGACGTCATGTTTGACGAGTCGGTTCCCTACTACCGTCTCTTCCCCGACCGCACTTCGCCCCTCCCCCCGCCGCCGCTCTTCCTCACCCCAGGTCCCCCCCTAGTAGATCCCCTTCCCCCTCAGGGTCCTTTCCCCTCAGGTGAGTCCCAGGTAGACGCAGTTGAGCCTGTCGAGGTAGCTGTTGACTCTGGTGCTGCTAGGGGTGCTGAGCCTGGGGTTGCTGGGTCTAGCGGTGCTGAGCCTGGGGGTGCTGGGTCTGGGGGTGCTGAGCCTGGGGTTGCTGAGATTGGGGGTGCGGAGCCTGGGAGTACTGGGCCTGCTCGTGTGGCGTCTAGCGGTACTGGGCCTGGAGGCCCTTTGGCTGCTTCGTCCCGGCGGGAGCTACTCTCTCCGCAGGAGCTGCGTTGGTGGTTTTCTCGGCGCTGGAGCCGTGCTGCTGGAGCTGGAGGTGCTGCTGGTGTTGGAGGTTCTACTGTTGCTGAGGGTGCTGGTGCGGCGGGTCCCGGAGGTGCTCGTACTGGAGGTACTGGAGCTGCTGGGCCTATGGGTGCTCCTTGTGCTGGAGCTGGCGGTGCTGCTGGAGTCGGTGCTGCTGGAGGTGCTGGAGCTGGAGCTGGAGGTGCTGGCGCTAGAGCTGCTGCGTCTTCTGGTGGTCCGGTTGGAGCTAGAGCTGCTGGGGGTGTTGGCGCTGGAGGTGCTGGTGCTTCTGAGGGTGCTGGTGTTGGCGCTGCTAGAGCTGGAGGTGCTACTGCAGCTGGTGCTACCGGTGGGGGTGCTGGTGCTGTACATGCTGGTTCTGGGGGCGCTGCGCGGCCGCGGCCGTACTTCGTTCCGCTCCTTGAGCAGGTTCTTGGTCTTCCGCCCTCTACTGGTCCTGCTCCTCCCTTAGAGTGTCCACTGCCGGTCCTGTCTGGGTCACAGTTACAGCCCGCCTCCCCTCTGCCTGCTCCTTCTCCCTGCACACGTCCTACTAGAGGTCTTGCTGAGCGTCGTGAGCCTGCATCTCGTCCTGCGTCGCCGGTCCGTGCTGCTCGCCCTGGTGGTCGGGGTTCGCATCAGCGTCCTCCCCCTGTTCTCGGTACGCACCGGATGTCTCTGCGTCCTTCCACTCCTCTGTTGCGTGTCCCTTTGCCGTCTCCTCCAGAGTCCTCTCTTCCTGCTCTTCCTGACCCGGCGTCGGACTCCCTTCGTGCTACCAGTCCTACTGTCACGCGTGTCCTTGCTACTGTTGTCACTGACCCTTCCTTTGAGTCCACTGCTGCGTCTGCCTTAGTTACTGAGCTAGTTGACTTTGCTGCTTGTTGTCGTCTAGATTACGCTGCTAGTCTTGTTGCTGAGTCTGAGTCTGTCTGTCCTCCGTCCGTCGGGGGTGAGTGTGCTCTTGGCACGACAGCCTTGAGGACAGATAGGAGGGGTTCCAGTGCTTTGCTGCTGCTTTACCTCATCTCGTGTCCATGTTGATTGCCCCTGAGGGAGACCCGGATGCACCAGACATCCCGACTCCGCGCTCTTACGCAGAGGCAGTTGAGTGTCCCTACTCATCTCAGTGGTAGGCAGCTATGGACGCAGAGATGGCTTCCTGGAAGTCCACAGGCACCTACATTGACGAAGTTCCCCCACCTGGGGCGAACATCGTCAGTGGCATGTGGATTTTCAGGGTGAAGCGGCCGTCGGGTTCTCCGCCTGTCTTCAAGGCACGTTACGTGGCTTGAGGCTTCAGTCAGTGGCAGGGAGTTGAATATTTTCAGACCTTCTCTCCCACCCCGAAGATGACCCCTCTTTGGGTGCTGCTGCACATAGCCGCTCAGCGCGACTATGAGCTTCACTCTCTTGACTTCAGCACTGCTTTCCTGCAAGGCAGCCTGCACGAGGAGATCTGGCTGTGTTGCCCACCTGGCTTCACTGGGTCGTTTCCTCCTGGTACCCAGTGGAGCCTCCAGCGGCCAGTCTACGGTCTCCGCCAGGTGCCCCGTGAGTGGCACGACACACAGAGGACTACTCTTGCGGCTCTTGGTTTTGCTCCTTCTAGTGCCGGCCCGTCGCTGTTTCTATGCACCGACACCTCTTTGCAGCCGTTCTACATCCTCGTGTACGTCGACGACTTGGTCTTTGCCACAGCTGACACTGCTGGACTTGCCTACGTGAATTCGGAGATGCAAAAGAGACACACGTGCACAGACCTGGGTGAACTGCGCAGCTACCTTGGCTTGCAGATCACTTGGGACAGAGCACAGTGCACCATTACGCTGACTCAGTCACACATGTTGCAGCAGGTCCTTCAGCGCTTCGGCTTCACGTACTCCTTGCCTTAGGCCACTCCTCTGTCTACCCGCCACTCGCTCTCAGCTCTGCCTTCGGATGAGTCCGTAGAGCCGAGTGGCCCATACCCAGAGCTTGTTGGCTGTTTCATGTACCTGATGACCTGCACTCGACCTGACCTTCCATACCCTCATAGCATCTTGGCACGCTATGTTGCTCCTGGGAGACAGAGACTGGAGCACATGGCTGCAGCGAAGAGGGTGTTGCGCTATTTGTGCAGTACGTTAGGCATGGGGCTAGTGCTTGGAGGGCGGAGTCCAGTGGTCCTCACTGGTCACGCAGACGCGTCTTGGGTTGACGACTTGGCTACGCAGCGGCCGTCACAGGGTTACACCTTCAGCCTTGGTTCCGGTTCTGTTTCGTGGCGGTCTACCCGCTCGTCTTCTGTTCTCAGCTCCAGCTGTGAGGCTGAGATCTACGCGGGGGCCATGGCTGCACAGGAGTTACGCTGGCTCACTTACCTGATGACTGACCTTGGAGAGCCGCCTCGTTCTCCTCCAGTTCTGTACGTAGACAACAAGGTCATGCTGGCCTTGTGACGAGAGGACAGACTGGAGCACAGAACGAAGCAGATTGCTCTTCGCTACTTCCTTGCTCGTGAGCTGCAGCAGCGTGGTCAGCTACGACTTGCTTACGTGGCCTCTCAGGCCAACAGTGCTGATGTCTTCACCAAGGCACTCCCGCCTTGTGATCATCAGCGCTTCTGTACTCTGTTAGGTCTTGTGCCTACTTTTCCTCACTTGCTCACTTCTTGACCTTGTTTGTACTGTGGCCTATATATACCTGCACTTGCATGTTTAGCTTTATATTTATTTAAACCTGCATGTGAACTGGCCTTGTGGCCTTTGAGCTTGTGCTCGGAATGTGTGGTGACGTTGTGATCCACCCTGAGCTTGCTGTGCTTTGTCTGACTGGTCTTGTGACCCCTTGCTCTCCCCCACTTTGCCTATGGGGTTGTGTCAAAGTGTATGTGTTGTAGTCTTTGTAGGCTATAGTGGGGTACATACTATGGGGTACAACGCTTTTGGTTTTCATATTTGTACCCATCTGTTTCATAGCATTCCATTCTCGTTCTAATCTTAACACTCTGCACTAATTAGAGCGCCGTTTGCTCCTCGGCCTTTGTCTGTGTGTATGTGTGTGTGTGTGTATTTGTGTGTGTGTATGGGTATATGTATGTGTGTGTGTGTATGTGTGTGTGTGTGTGTATCTGTGCGGGTGTCTGTGTGTGTGCATATGTTTGTGCGTATGCATGTTTGTGTGTGTGTGCATGTTATGTGTGTGTGTTTGTGTGTTTGTATTGTCAAACTATATATATGTTAGTTCTGTGTAGGCTATAGTGGGGTAGCCTATATAGGGTACGACCCAATGTTAGGGTTAGTACTTGTACCCACAATCATTTCAATGCACTCATTCTAACTTCTCATTCTGACATGGTCTCAGAGCAGTAGGTCCGTAGGACTGTTTTTTTTTTTTTTTTTTTTTTTTTTTTTTTTGGGCCCACCATTACGGCTGCGGTTACTGCGTTACCCTACTGCCCTACCTCGCGTCGCGCTGCCCTGCGCACACCACTTGCGCGCTGCCCCTGCTGGCCGCGCGCCACTGCCGCAGCGCGCGTTTCCTTTAGCACGCTGCCCCATCTGCGCCCCACGCGCCTCCTACAGCCCCGAGCGCCGCCTGCCACAGCCGCGGCCGCCAGCTACGCCCTACGCGCCGCCCGCCCTGCTGCCCCGGTGACCACCTGCTGCCTCGGGCGCCACCTGTTTGCGCTGCCCTGCGGTTTGCCCGCCCGGCCAGCCACTGCTACGCTGCTGCAGCAGCCAGCACCGAACTGCCCCGCCGCGCCCGAGCCGCGCTGCACCGCCCGAGCCGCGCTGCACCGCCCGAGCCGCGCTGCATTGCCCGAGCCGCGCCGCACTGCCCAAGTCGCGCCGCCCGGGAGACACCGACCAGAGCACTGGGAGGCCGCTAAGAGGGTGATGCGCTACTTGTGCAGTACGTCGGGCATGGGGCTCGAGTTGTCCTTACTGGCCACGCAGACGCTTCTTGGGTTGACGACTTGGCTACGCAGCGGTTGTCACAGGGTTACACCTTCAGTTTTGGTTTTGAGTCTGTTTCTTGGTGGTCTACCCGCTCTACTTCTGTTCTCAGTTCCAGTTGTGAGGTTGAGATCTACGCAGGGGCCATGGCTGCATAGGAGCTACGCTGGCTCACCTACCTGCTGACCAACTTTGGAGAGGCGCCTCGTTCTCCTCCAGTTCTGTACGTCAACAACACAAGGCCATGATTGCCTTGTGTCAAGAGCACAGACTGGAGCACAGGACGAAGCACATCGCTCTTCGTTACTTCCTTGCTCGTGAGTTGCAGCAGCATGGACAGCTTCGTCTTTCTTACGTGGCCTCTTGGCCCAACACCGCTGATATCTTCACCAAGGCACTTCAGCCTTGTGATCATCAGCGGTTCTGTACTGTGCTAGGACTTGTGCCTACTTGGCCGCACTTGCTCACCTCTTGACTTTGCTTGTACTATGATCTATATTGTATACCTGCATGCCAACTCCTGCTAGGTAGTGATCACTGTACTGTTGTTGTTGCATATATACCTCGGCATGTGAACTGGCCTTGTGCTCGGAATGTGTGGTGACGTTGTGATCCACCCTGAGCTTGCTTTGCTCTTCTAAACTGGTCTTGTGACCCCTTGTTCTCCCCTACTTTGCCTATGGAGGTGTGTCAAACTATATATGTGCTAGTTCTGTGTAGGCTATAGTGGGATAGCCTGCATGGGCTACGACCCAATGTTAGGGTTAGTATTTGTACCCACAATCCTTTCAATGCAGTCATTCTAACTTCTAATTCTGACATATATATGTGTGTGAGGGTGGGTATGTATGTGTGTGTGTGTATATATGTATGTGTGCATGTGTATATGTGTGTATGTATGTGTGTGCGTGTGTGTGTATGTCTGTACTACCTCAGATGTGGCTACAGTAACGACCGCTCATCTTGCTGTTACCGTCCGTTGCACAGCTTCCGTCCGTTGCAGAGCTATCACCCAATGCGTTACTGGTTATTATGCAGCAGCTAGCCAATCGCGCTGTCCCTTTCAGCTGCCTCCATCACCCGCGCAGTTCTTGCTGTCAGCAGCCGCGCGGACTCCGCTGCCTCGTCATCCGTGTCACTCACCCTGTTTGGCTCCCGTCGCTAGCGGTCGCGTCGCCCCGTTTGTCGCCCAGTTCGTCCCCACGTGACTCGTAGCCCTGTCGCCGCCTTCTGCATCGCCGCCCGCTTGTTGGTTGCAAGTGCTAGCGTCAGCACCTGATGTCAGCGCCAACACCAGTGACAGTCGCCAACGTCAGTGCTGGCGCCAGCATCTGTCGCCATCGCAAGCACAAGTGATGGTCGCCAGCGCCAGCACCTCTCACCAGCGACAACGCCAGCAACGGTCGCCACAGCCAACACCAGCGATCGCCAGCGCCAACACCTGCGCCGTCGCCATCTCCCCCACCAACGCACCTGCTACCTTGCCCTACTGCAGTGGACGTTGCGGGGGGGACGGGGTGGAGATGGCTGGACTGGCAGCCATGGCTATGGGGGTACTAAAGCCTCCTTTGAACCCCCCGCCCCTCCATTAACATCCTCTTCCTCGTTGCATCTGCAAATATTGTGCGTGCCGCATTGGGGGGGGGGGGGGGGGGGTTAGGCGCGCGAAATGGAAGTGTTAGGACGAGGCCGAGAAGATTAGAACGAGAATAAAATGACTATGGAATGAAAGTGATACAAATATGCACCCCTAGAAATATGTACCCCATATGGGCTACCCCACTATAGTCTACAGAACATTATAATTTGACACACCCCCATAGGCGAAGTGGGGGAGAACAAGGGGTCACAAGACCAGTCAAGTAAAGCAAAGCAAAGCTCAGGGTGGATCACAAAGTCACCAAACATTCCGAGCACAAGTTCAAGGCCAGAAGGCCAGTTCACATGCAGAAGCACATATATATATAAGAGGCTAAGCAAGCAAGAGCAGGAGTATATATATGTGACAGTACAATCAAGGTCAAGAAGTGAGCAAGTGAGGCAAGACAGGCACAAGACCAAGCTGAGTACAGAAGCGCTGATGATCAAAAGGCGCAAGCGCCTTGGTAAAAACATCAGCAGTGTTGGCCTCAGAGGCCACGTACGCAAGCCGCAACTGACCACGCTGCTGTAGCTCACGAGCAAGGAAGTAGCGAAGAGCAATGTGCTTTGTTCTGTGCTCCAGTCTCTGCTCTCGAAACAAGGCCAGCATGGCCTTGTTGTCTACGTACAGGACTGGAGGAGAACGAGGCGGCTCTCCAAGGTCGGTCAGAAGGTAGGTGAGCCAGCGAAGCTCCTGGGCAGCCATGGCCCTGGCGTAGATCTCAGCCTCACAACTGGAGCCGAGAACATAAGACGAGCGAGTAGCCCGTGTCAGAATATTATCTTATTGTTCTAGCCTGTAGTGGGGTGCTCTATAGCGAGTACAACCCTTCTAGGGTTTGCTATTTGTATCCTCATTCTTGCTAGTTCAACCCTCTTTTCTTCCTTCAAATTTTGACAGCCCGCCACGAAACAGAGCCGGAACCAAGGCTGAAGGTGTAACCCTGTGATGACCGCTGCGTAGCCTGGTCGTCAGCCCAAGAAGCGTCCGCGTGCCCAGTGAGGACCACTGGACTCCGCCCTCCAAGCACTAGCCCCATGCCCGACGTACTGCACAAGTAGCGCAACACCCTCTTCGCTGCAGCCATGTGCTCTGGTCGGTGTCTCCCAGGAGCAACATAGCGTGCAAGAATGCTAAGAGGGTATACAAGGTCAGGTCGTGAGCAGGTCATCAGGTACATGAGGCAACCAACAAGCTCTGGATACGGGCCACTCGACTCTACGGACTCATCCGAAGGCAGAGCTGAGAGCGAGTGGCGAGTAGGCAGAGGACTGACCTGAGGCGAAGAGTACGTGAAGCCGAAGCGCTGAAGGACCTGCTGCACCATGTGTGACTGAGTCAGGGTAATGGTGCGCTGTGCTCTGTCCCGGGTGATCTACAAGCCAAGGTAGCTACGCAGTTCACCCAGGTCTGTGCACGTGTGTATCTTCTGCAGCTCGGACTTCACGTAGGCGAGTCCAGCAGTGTCAGCTGTGGCAAAGACCAAGTCGTCGACGTACACAAGGATGTAGAACGGCGGCAGAGAGGTGTCGGTGCGTAGAAACAGCGACGGGTCGGCAGTAGGAGCAAACCCAAGAGCCGCAAGTGTAGTCCTAAGTGTGTCGTGCCACTCACGTGGCGCGTGGCGGAGACCGTAGACTGGACGCCGGAGACTCCACTGGGTACCAGGAGGGAAAGACCCAGTGAAGCCAGGTGGGCAGCGCAGCCAGATCTCCTCGTGCAGGCTGCCCTTCAAGAAAGCAGTGCTGAAGTCGAAAGAGTGCAGCTCGTAGTCACGGTGAGCAGCAACGTGCAGCAGTACCCGAAGAGTGGTCATCTTCGGGGTGGGGGAGAAGGTCTGAAAGTAGTCAACTCCTTGCCGCTGACTGAAGCCACGAGCAACGTAATGCGCCTTGAAGACAGGCGGAGAACCCGGCGGCCGCTTCACCCTGAAGATCCACATGCCACTGACGATGTCCGCCCCAGGAGGGGGGACAGCGTCAACGTAGGTGCCTGTGGACTTCCAGGAAGCCATCTCTGCATCCATAGCTGCCTGCCACTGAGAGGAGTAGGGACCCTCTATCGCCTCCGCGTAAGAGCGCGGAGTCGGGATGTCAACTGCATCCGGGTCTCCCTCAGGGGTAAGCAGTACGGACACGAGATGAGGTGAAGCAGCTGCCAGACACTGGAACTCCTCCTGTCTGTCCTCAAGGACGTCCGTGCCAAGGGCACACTCACCCCCGACGGACGGAGGACAGACAGACTCAGACTCAGCGACAAGACTAGCAGCGTAGTCTAGACAAAAGCGAGCAGCAAAGTCGACGAGCTCAGCAACGAGGGCAGACGCAGCAGTAGACTCAAAAGAAGGGTCAGTGACGACAGTAGCAAGAAGACGCGTGACAGTAGGACTGGCAGCACGAAGAGAGTCCGACTCCGGGTCGGCAAGAGCAGGAAGAGAGGACTCAGGAGGAGAAGGCAAAGGGGCACGCAGAGGAGCAGTAGACGGACGCAGAGACATCCGGTGCGTGCCAGGGACAGGAGGAGGACGCGGACGCGAACCACGACCACTAGCGCGACTAGTACGGACAGGCGACGTAGGGCGAGACGCAGGTTCACGACGCTCAGTAAGACCTCTAGTAGGACAAGCGTAGGGAGAAGGAGCAGGCAAAGGGGAGGTAGGCTGTAGATGTGACTGTGACGGGACAGGCTGTGGACCCTCTAAGGAAGGAGGAGGACCAGTAGAAGGTGGAAGACCAAGAACCTGCTGCAGGAGTGGAACGAAGTACGGTCGAGGCCGCGTGGCGACGCCAGAAACAGCAGGGATAGCACAAGTACCCCCAGCAGGAGCACCCGCTCCAGCAGCACCACCAGCAGCTCTAGAACCTCCAGCAGCACCAGGAGCACCCCCAGCAGGACCGCCAGAGGTAGTCTCAGCGCCAACACCCTCAGCAGCACCAGCTCCAGTCGAACCTGCAGGTCCAGCAGCTCCAGTACGCCCAGTACGAGGACCTCCGGGACCCGCGACAACAACACCCTCAGTAGCCGAAGAACCTCCAGCACCAGCAGCACGGCTCCAACGCCGGGCAAACCACTCGCGCAGGTCCTGTGGAGAGAGTGGCTCCCGGCGAGACTCCAGGCGGAGCACCTCCAGGCTCAGCACCCCCAGGCCCAGCACCCCCAGGCAAAGCACCCCCAGGCGTAGCAACCCCAGGCCCAGCACCCCCAGGCTCAGCACCCCCAGGCTCAGCACCCCCAGGCCCAGCACCCCCAGGCGTGGCAACCCCAGGCTCAGCACCCCCAGGCTCAGCACCCCCAGGCTCCGCACCCCCAGGCTCAGCACCCTCAGCAGCACCAGAGTCACCAGTGACCTCGACAGGCTCGACAACGTCTACCTGGGACACACCTGAAGGGGCAGGACCCTGAGGGGGGAGGGGGTCTACCGGGGGGGGACCTGGTACAAGGAAGAGCGGGGGCGGGGGGAGGGACGGAGTGCGGTAGGGGAAGAGGCGGTAGTAGGGGACCGACTCGTTGAACGTGACGTTCTGGGAGGACAGAACACGGCGAGAGGTGGGGTGGTAGAACTGCCACCCAGGCTTGTCAGGGGGGAACCCCAGGAAGACGCAAGGAGCAGCGCGAGGGGACAGCTTGTCCGCAGACAAGTTGCGGACAAACGCCCGAGATCCCCAGACCCGGAACGCCGACGCATCGCCAACGTTCCCCGTCCACAGCAGGGCTGGGGAGGTCTCCGGCCTGGAGACCCTGGGGTGAAGGTTGATCTGATGCGCCGCGTACCTGACCGCAAACGGCCACAGAAAATGGGGGGAAGCCGCATGCATCATAGACGTACGAGCGACGTCCATGACCATGCCAATGCGGCGCTCAGCAATCCCGTTTTGCTGTGGAGAGTCCGGAAGAGTGAAGGTCTGACGGATGCCTCGTGCACGACAGTAGGCTCGCAGAAGGCCAGAGGAGAACTCTCCGCCTCTATCCGAGTGCAGACGCAGAAAAGGAAAGTCCGAGCCAAAGCTCTGCCTGAGCTGGAGACGAGCTGCGCGGATCCAATCGATCAGCACCTCAGTGACATCACCCTTGCTGCGCAAGGGGAAGACTGTGGTGTAACGCGAGTAGTCATCAACAACGAGCAGGAAGTAGTGCTCGTGACCCTGTCCACAGACGCGGGCTGGGCCCCACACGTCCATGTGAAGCGTCTGCAACGTGGCCTCTGTCGGAGAAAACTGGGAGGAGTGAGGGGCAGCAAGCTGGCGCCCCTCGACACAGGGGACACAGGTAGGGCCAGGGCCCTGAGGAAGGGGAGGGAGGGACCGCGGGAGACAAGACACAAGAAGACGGGAGGCCATGCCTCTGAGCCGAAGCAGAGAGGGTTGACCAAGGCGGTGGTGCCAGAGGAGAGTCTCGTGAGACAGGAGACGACACGAACAGGGGGCGGACTCAGGACCAGACCTGGACGCTGCAGCAAACACCTGACCCGACGCAGCTACCCTACCAGACTCAGCAACGGGAGGAGACGAAGTGGTCAGTGTGTACAGGCTCGACCCCGGCTGACGGGTAAACGTAGCCAGGTGTCGGCCTGTGCTAGCCTCTGTGCAGTGCGTCACCCGCTGGCGCGCAGGAGTGAACTGGTGGACACCCGTATCCTGTAGGTCAGCACCACTCACCAGGTTCGTAGAGAACGAGGGGAGGTAGAGACCAGACAGGGTGCCAGAGGGAGCCGCCGGACACGGGAGGACTGTGGAGAAGCGAGACAGGACAGGACCCCCAGAGGGGTCAGCCAGAGACACCGCAACCGCCCGACGAAGCGGCGTGAGTGTGGTGCGATCCCGAAAGAAGGAGCGAGACGCCCCAGAGTCAAGGGTGAAGGTGAGGGAGGCCGAAGCCGACGTAGTACCTGAGAGCGCAGACTCACCAGTACCTGAGGGCGCAGACGCACTGGCACTTAGAGCAGCAGCCTCACCAACACCTAGAGCAGCAGTACCAATGCCCGGGTCGGGCAATGTTCTACTTGCTAGTGCCTATCGTGTTCTCGACGATCACCCAATTCCAATTATGCGCACAGCTCTGCTTGAAGCTGTCAATACACTTCAGCAATTTTCAGAATCTGATTCGTATATTGTCCAGAATGAGTACAAGCAGTTTTATTGTCCAACAAGATACAAAACGCGATTCGTAACGTAAATTGTTTCCCAATTAATCTCGCGCGCGCCTCGGGACCCTGAGTCGCAAACGGAACCGAACCGAATTCGGTAGCATCAAAGTCAAGATCATAGATAGCTACACCTGCCCTAGACAGCTCTCCCCAGCTGGGGATCTCACTGGCCTCCGGGAACTGCTGACGCCAAGCGTCCGTCAGGTGGCCAAAGCAGCGCTGGGTGGAGTGGGCACCCCCACACTGCTCACCCGCGCAGTCGCCGGTGCGATGGACGTAGGTGCACGGACCAAAACCCCCACCACGCTGACGCTGCGTGTACCACTCACGGAGCTACTGAGGGGGGGGGATGTCCCGAGAACGCTGCAGCTGCTGCTGCTGCTGCTGGCGCTAACCACCACTAGGGCTGCTCCGCTGCGAAGCGCCACCCCGACCACCTCCACCTCCTCCACCACCGCCTCCTCCACCTCCGCCACCACTGCCGCCTCCGCTCCCACCGCTGCCGCCTCCGCCGCCTCCGCCTCCACTGCTGCCACCGACACCTCCACCCCCGCCACCACTCCCACCGCCACCCCCACGCCCTACGCCGCCTCCATCGCCACCTCCACCGCCCCCGCTAGCTCCACCCGCGCCCTTGCCCCCCTTGCCCTTGCCAGAGCGGTTTTCCCGCTAGGGGCAGACGCCGCACCGACCGATTCAAGACCAACGAGGTCAGACGCAGCAGCAGAGGCGACAGAGGGCAAAAGGGGGGAAGGAGAACACCCCTCAAAGATGGGGGCGCGAGGGTCACCACGAGAGGCTCCTACAGCGACGATGCTCTTCTCCGCTGCTAGGAGGGCCTTCTCTAAGAGGTCAACAGTGAGAGTGGTGGGACAGACTGAGAGGAAGTGGTCCCTGACTACACGAAGGGAGTCAGGGAGCCGGGTGACTATATATTAGAGAGTGATGTACATTGGGGGGGGGTTCTTGGCGCAGAACTCAGCAGGAAGCGCGGCGCGGTAGCGAGTGTCACTAGTGCGGAGGTGCGTAATCAGGTCAGCGACTGTGGGAAAGGCAGTAAGGTCAGGGAAGAGGTAGGGTAGCATGAGGCGGCTCAGTGCAGCAGTGGCAGGGGAAGAGTAGCGCGCAACTACAGCGTCGTACAAGGTCTGAGCACTCTTGTACTGACTAAAGTGCGCGCGCTCAGTGGTAGGCAGGTGGCGACGCACAGCAAGACGTGCAGCAGCATCGCGTGTGGCCCATTGGGAGCGAACAGTGGGGCCAGCATCAACAGCAGGGGCAGGAGAGGCGCCAGAGGTGAGGTCAAAGAGAGAGAGAGACCGTCTGCCCTATCGCACTGTAAGAACAGCTGCAGGTCGTCGACCCAGACGTCAAAGTCAATGGCTCGACCCTCAGCGTCAAAAGCGAGGACACTAGGGGAAGCCATGACAACAGTAGACTAGCAGTACCATCTGTAGGACAGGGGCAGTGCAGTGACAGAAGCGCTGCTCTCACCAGACAGGGCGGGTCGGGCAGCTCAGCAGCACAGCAACACGGCAACACGGCTGCTCGGACGACTCAGCAGCAACTGCGGCTCCGCGGAACTAGCGGCTCGTCTCCTCAGGCGGCTCGGGCGGGTCAGGCGTGTCGGGCGGGTCGGGCGGGTCGGGCGGGTCGGGCGGCTCGGTTCCTCAGCGGCTCAGGCAGCTCGGGCGGCTCGGGCGGCTCGGCTCCTCAACGGCTCAGGCGGCTCGGGCGGCCCGGGCGGCTCGGGCGGGTCGGGCAGCTCGGGCGGCGCGGGCGGTGTAGGGCGGTAGGGCCGCTGGTAGGGCGGCGAGGCCGCAAGGTAGGTGGCGGGGCCGCAGTGGGAGGGGCGGCGAGGCCGCAGTGAAGGGCGGCAGGGCCGCCGTGAAGGGCGGCGGGGCCGCTGAGAAGGGCGGTGGGGCCGCAAAGAAGGGCGGCGGGGCCGCTGAGAAGGGCGGGGGGGGGGGGGGCGCAGCGAGAGAGTTGGCCGGGCCGCAACGAAGGGCGGTGGGGCCACTGAGACGGGCGGTGGGGCCGGAGCGAAGGGCGGCGGGGCCGCAAATTGAGGCGGCGGGGCCGCAGCGAAGGGCGGCGGGGCTGCAATGTGAGGCGGCGGGGCCGCAATGTGAGGCGGCGCGACCGTAGCGAAGGGCGGCGGGGCCGCAGCGAGAGAGGCGGCGGGGCCACAGCAAAGGGCAGCGGGGCCGCTGAGATGGGCGGCGGGGCCGCAGTGAAGGGCGGCGGGGCCGCAGTGTGAGGCGGCGGGGCTGCAGCGATAGAGGCGGCTGGGCCGCTAAGACGGGCGGCGGGGCCGCTGAGACGGGCGGCGGGGCCGCAGTGAAGGGCGGCGGGGCCGCAACGAGAGAGGCGGCGGGGCCGCAGCAAAGGGCGGCGGGGCCGCTGAGACAGGCGGCGGGGCCGCACTGAAGGGCCGCTAGGGCGGCTCGACGAAGTGAGGGCCCAGAGCGCGACTCGGGCTGAGCGCGCTTCGGGCAGGAAAAAAAAACTCGATGTGGTGGGCCCTAAGCACAGTTCCCAAGGGGGAACCTGCTCGATACCATGAGAAGATTAGAACGAGAATGGAATGACTATGGAATGAAAGTGATACAAATATGCACCCCTAGAAATGTGTACCCCATATGGGCTACCCCACTATAGCCTACAGAACATTATAATTTGACAGAGGCACCTCTAGAAATTTTGCAGTGTCGATTGCACGATCGCTGATTGCACCGCGCTGAATGTCTTTGAAAGCATTCAAAATTCACTACACCATTTATTACTCCTAAAAAAATCGAACCTGCGTAGGTTCGGTCGCAGGTACGGTCATACAAGGGTCAGGTCCTTATCATGTCGGTGGGCTGGGAGGGAGGGTGGTGCGGATTTGCAGGATTGTAGAGAGGCGCGAGAAAATGTACACGTGGCCCAGTTTCCACGCGTGTGCACTATTACACTCGCATCAATTTCGGCGATCCAATTTCGATCAGTCACTGCACTGAAAACCTGCTATTACAGTCTAAAACTTCCTAACCTTTTTAAAACCCTGCTTTGTGTTAATGATCAATGGATACGATAGTCTCCGTTCAGATTTCAGGCAACGCACATTACCCAATCACAAGAATTCGACGGCAGAATGTGTGTGTGAGGTTGACCCAGGGTGATGCCGTGGCAATATTGTATGGTGAAGAAATGACACCGTGTCCCGAAATTGACGCATGGAGTTGCACAGTGACTCTGACAGCACAGAATTACCACCCAATGATACCCAACAGCCAGATTTAGGGCGAGTCATTTTCATTTCATTTTTGCTCAATACCCATCCCGACCTATCTGGAAACTGATTTGGCCGTTATAGAACGCGAGAAATCCCACTAAGCCGTATTCAAACGAACGAAAAGACCCGCCCTCATAGTAGGCGAAGGTGCATCCCAATGTTTCTTCTGGTGCATCCCACACGCACCCTTCCCATCCTCTGCTCGCATTCACAGATCAGTCATTCAGTTTTTTCGTCATTCATCTGCTCCATAGCTGTTTCTTACGCACGTTCCCCTACTCCCTCCACGTCGCCTACTTAACAAAAATAGTTTCACAGGCTCAGTCTAGCTGGCGCCGAGGGCACTCTTTCTCTCGACGTCATCAATCCGAAATCGCGTGAAGAATATTGTCAGGTAATCAGAAATCCTTTGCATTTTTTTCATGTTTTTTTTTTTTTTTTTTTTTTTTTTTTTTTTTTTCCAGATCTATAGTTTCCTTCAAATCTGAACAATGCAGGTTTCGTCCGTAGTATCTCGAGTGTCTGTGTTCTGCGCGAATGTTCACACTGCCCCTTTGTGAAAATAGTAGTAGGAGAAAGAGCCATAGCTAGAAAAGCCCTAGCTAGGCAAGAAACGATTTAGGGAAAAGAGGGGGATCACTAGCAGCAATAAGGATACTGAGAAAGTTGGAATGAGAATGGAATGACTAAGTGAATGTTGGGTACAAATACAACCCTAGAAAGCTGTACCCCATATTTGCTACCCCATTATAGCCTACAAGAGCTATGTCATACAAATCTGACACACCCCCATAGGCAAAGTGGGGGAGAACAAGGGGTCACAAGACCAGTCAAGCAAAGCAAAGCAAAGCTCAGGGTGGATCACAAAGTCACCACACATTTCGAGCACAAGTTCAAGGCCAGACGGCCAATTCACATGCAGGAGCACACAAATATATAAAAGGCTAAACAAGCAAGAGCAGGAGTATATATACGTGACAGTACAAGCAAGGTCAAGAAGTGATCAAGTGAGGCAAGACAGGCACAAGACCAAGCTGAGTACAAAAGCGCTGATGATCACAAGGCGCAAGAGCCTTAGTGAAGATATCAGCAATGTTGGCCTCAGAGGCCACGTACGCAAGTCGCAACTGACCACGCTGCTGTAGCTCACGAGCAAGAAAGTAGCGGAGAGCAATGTGCTTCATTCTGTGCTCCAGGCGCTGCTCCCGACACAAGACCACTGGACTGCGCCCTCCAAGCACTAGCCCCATGCCCGACGTACTGCACAAGTAGCGCAACACCCTCTTCGCTGCAGCCATGTGCTCTGGTCTGTGTCTCCCAGGAGCAACATAGCGTGCAAGAATGCTAAGAGGGAATACAAGGTCAGGTCGTGTGCAAGTCATCAGGTATATGAGGCAGCCAACAAGCTCTGGGTACGGGCCACTCGACTCTACGGACTCATCCAAAGGCAGAGCTGAGAGCGAGTGCCGAGTAGGCAGAGGAGTGGCCTGAGGCGAGGAGTACGTGAAGCCGAAGCGCTGAAGGACCTGCTGCACCATGTGTGACTGAGTCAGGGTAATGGTGCGGCGTGCTCCGTCCCGGGTGATCTGCAAGCCAAGGTAACTGCGAAGTTCACCCAGGTCTTTGCACGTGTGTCTCTTCTGCAGCTCGGACTTCACGTGGGCGAGTCCAGCAGTGTCAGCAGTGGCAAAGACCAAGTCGTCGACGTACACAAGGATGTAGAACGGCGGCAAAGAGGTGTCGGTGCGCAGAAACAACGACGGGTCGGCAGTAGAGGGAGCAAACCCAAGAGCCGCAAGTGTAGTCCTCAGTGTGTCGTGCCACTTACGCGGTGCCTGGCGCAGACCGTAGACTGGACGCCGGAGGCTCCACTGGGTGCCAGGAGGAAAAGTCCCAGTGAAGCCAGGTGGACGGCGCAGCCAGATCTCCTCGTGCAGGCTACCCTGCAACAAAGCAGTGCTAAAGTCAAGGGAGCGAAGCTCGTAGTCACGCTTAGCGGCTATGTGCAGCAGCACCAGAAGAGTGGTCATCTTCGGGGTGGGAGAGAAGGTCTGAAAGTAGTCAACTCCCTACCGCTGACTGAAGCCACGAGCCACGTACCGCGCCTTGAAGACAGGTGGAGAACCTGGCGGCCGCTTCACCCTGAAGATCCACATTCCACTCACGATGTTCGCCCCAGGTGGGGGAACCGCGTCAGCGTAGGTGCCTGTGGACTTCCAGGAAGCCATCTCTGCATCCATAGCTGCCTGCCACTGAGAGGAGTAGGGACCCTCTACGGCCTCCGCGTAAGAGCGCGGAGTCGGGATGTCAAGTGCATCCGGGTCTCCCTCAGGGGTAAGCAGTGCGGACATGAGTTGGGGTGAAGCAGCAGCCAGACACTGGAACTCCTCCTACCTGTCCTCAAGGACGTCCGTGCCAAGAGCACACTCACCCCCGACGGACGGAGGACAGACAGACGCAGACTCAGCAACAAGACTAGCAACGTAGTCTAGACGACAGCGAGCAGCAAAGTCGAGGAGCTCAGCAACTAGAGCAGACGCAGCAGTGGACTCAAAGGAGGGGTCTGTGACGACAGTAGCAAGAAGTCGAGTGATAGTAGGACTGGCAGCATGAAGAGAGTCCGACTCTGGGTCGGCAAGGGCAGGAAGAGAGGACGCAGGAGGAGAAGGCAAAGGGACACGCAGAGGAGAAGTGGACGGACGTAGAGACATCCGGTGCGTGCCAGGGACAGGAGGAGGACGCTCACGCGAACCACGACCACTAGGGCGAGCAGCACGAACAGGCGACGCAGGACGAGATGCAGGCTCACGACGCTCAGCAAGACCTCAAGTAGGACCAGTGTACGGAAAAGGAGCAGGCAGTGAGGAGGTCGGCGGTAACTGTGACTGTGACTAGACAGGCAGTGGACACTCTAAGGGAGGAGGAAGACCAAGAACCTGCTGAAGGAGCGGAACGAAGTACGGCTAAGGCCGCGCGGCGACTCCAGACACAGCAGGGACAGCAGCAGCGCTAACAGCACCTCCAGCTGCAGTACCTCCAGCAGCACCAGCAGCACCCGTAGCAGGTCCGCCGCCAGGAACGACAGCAGTATTCTCAGCGCCAACACCCTCAGCAGCTCTAGCTCCAGTCGTACCCGCAGGTCCAGCAGCTCCAGCACTCCCAGGACGAGCACCCTCGGGACCGGTGGCACCAGCACCCTCAGCAGCCAAAGAAGCTCCAGCTCAAGCAGTACGCCTCCAGCAACGGGCAAACCACTCGCGCAGCTCCTGTGGAGAGAGTGGCTCCCGAGGAGACGAAGCACCCGGAGAACCTCCAGGCCCAGCAGCTCCAGACGTGGCACCCCCAGGCTCAGCACCCACTCGCGCAGCACCCCCAGAGTCAGCACCCCTAGGCGCAGCACCCGCAGTAGTACCAGAGTCACCAGCAACCTCGACGGGCTTGACTGAGTCTACCTGGGACACACCTGAAGGGGCAGGACCCTGAGGGGGGAGGGGGTCTACCTGGGGGGGACCTGGCACAAGGAAGAGCGGAGGCGGGGGGAGAGAAGGAGTGCGGTAGGGGAAGAGACGGTAGTAGGGGACCGACTCGTCAAACGTGACGTCCTGGGAGGACAGAACACGACGAGAGGTGGGGTGGTAGAACTGCCACCCTGGCGCGTCAGGGGGGAAGCCAAGGAAGACACAAGGAGCAGCACGAGGGGACAGCTTGTCCGCAGACAAGTCGCGGAGAAACGCCCGAGATCCCCAGACACGGAACGCAGACGCATCGCCTACCTTCCCTGTCCACAGCAAGGCTGGGAAGGTCTCCGGCATGGAGACCCTGGGCTGAAGGTTGATCTGATGCGTCGCGTACCAAACCGCAAACAGCCACAGAAAATGGGGGGCAGCCGCATGCATCATGGACGCACGAGCAACGTCCATGACCATGCCAATGCGGCGCTCAGCTATCCCATTTTGCTGTGGAGAGGCCGGAAGCGTAAAGGTCTTGGGGATGCCTCGCGCACGGCAGTAGGCTCGCAGAAGGCCAAAGGAGAACTCTCCGCCTTGGTCAGAGTGCAAACGCAGAACAGGAAAGTCCGAGCCGAAGCTCCTCCTGAGCTGGAGACGAGCTGCGCGGATCCAGTCGATCAACACCTCAGTGACATCGCCCTTGTTGCGCAAGGGGAAGATTGTGGTGTAACGCGAGTAGTCGTCAACCACCAGCAGGAAGTAGCGCTCGTGACCCTGTCCACGGACGCGGGCCGGGCCCCACACGTCTATGTGAAGCGTCTGCAACGGGGCCTCTGTCGGGGGAAACTGAGAGGAGTGAGGGGCAGCCCGCAGCCGCCCCTCGACACAGGGGACGCAGGAAGGACCAGGCCCTGGAGGAAGGGGAGGGAGGGACCGGGGAAGACCAGAGACAAGGACACGGGAAGCCATGCCTCGGAGACGAGGCAGGGAGGGGTGACCTAGACGGTGGTGCCACAGGAGAGTCTCGTGAGACAGGAGGCGACTCGAGCAGGGGGCAGACTCAGGACCAGACCTGGACACTGCAGCGAACACCTGACCCGACGCAGCTACCTGGCCAGACGCAGGGAAAGGAGGAGACTCAGTGGTCAGGGTGTAGAGGCTCGACCCCGGCCGACGCGTGAACGTGGCCAGGTGGCTGCCTGTGCGAGCGTCCGAGCAGTGGGTCACCCGCTGACTCGTAGGAGTAAACTGGTGAAACGCCGCATCCTGTAGGTCAGTACCACTCACCAAGTTTGTAGAGAACGAGGGGAGGTAAAGACCAGACAAGGTGCCAGAGGGGGCAGCCGGACACGGGAGGACAGTGGAGAAGTGAGAGAGGACAGGGCCCCCAGAGGGGTCTGCCAGGGAGACTGCAACCAGCCGACAAAGCGGCGTGAGTGTGGTGCGGTCTCGAAAGAAGGAGCGGGAAGCCCCTGAGTCAAGTGTGAAGGTGAGGGAGGCCGAAGCCGACGCGGTACCTGAGAGCGCGGACTCACCAGCACCTGAGGACACAGAGGCACTGGCACCTAGAGCAACAGCCGCACTGGCACCTAGAGCAGCAGCCTCACCAGCACCCAGAGCAGCAGTCTCAATGCCCGGATCGGGCGGGAAACACCGGTAACAGTCACCCTCGTCACTAATAGTCACAGCATACATGGCAGCAAGAATAGCATCAAAGTCAAGATCAAAGATAGCTACTCATGCCCTAGACAGCTCTCCCCAGCGGGGGATCTCAGTGGCCTCTGGGAACTGGTGACGCCAAGCATCCGTCAGGCGGCCAATGCAGCGCTGGGTGGGGTGGGCACCCCCACACTGCTCACCCGCGCGGTCGCCGGTGCGAAGGACGTAGGTGCACGGACCAAAACCCCCACCACGCTGACGTTGCGCGTACCACTCACGGAGCTGCTGAGGGGGGCGGATGTCCCGAGAACGCTGCTGCTGCTGCTGCGGGCGCTGACCACCACCGGAGCTGCTCCGCTGCGAAGCGCCACCCCGACCAGCTCCACCTCCTCCACCACCGCCTCCTCCACCTCCGCCACCACTGCCGCCTCCGCTCCCACCGCTACCGCCTCCGCCGCCTCCGCCTCCACTGCTGCCACCGACACCTCCACCCCCGCCACCACTCCCACCGCCACCCCCACTCCCTCCGCCGCCTCCACCGCCACCTCCACCACCCCCACTAGCTCCACCCGCGCCCTTGCCCCCCTTGCCCTTGCCAGAGCGGCGTCTCCCGCTAGGGGTAGACGCCGCACCGACCGACTCAAGACCAACGAGGTCGGCCGCAGCAGCAGAGGCGACAGAGGGCAAAAGGGTAGAAGGGGAACACCCCTCAAAGATGGGGGTGCGAGGGTCACCACGAGAGGCTCCTACAGCGACTATGCTCTTCTCCGCTGCTAGGAGGGCCTTCTCGAGGAGGTCAACAGTGAGAGTGGTGGGAGAGTCTGAGAGGAAGTGGTCCCTGACTACACGAAGGGAGTCAGGGAGGCGGGTGACTATGTAATAGAGAGTGATGTACATGGGGGGGGGGTTCTTGGTATAGAACTCAGCAGGAAGCGCGGCGCGGTAGCGAGTGTCACTAGTGCGGAGGTGCGTAATGAGGTCAGTGACTGTGGGAAAGGCAGCAAGGTCAGGGAAGAGGTACGGTAGCATGAGGCGGCTTAGTGCAGTAGTGGCAGGGGAAGAGTAGCGCGCAACTACAGCGTCGTACAAGGTCTGAGCAATCTTGTAGTGACTAAAGTGCGCGCGCTCAGTGGTAGGCAGGTGGCGACGCACAGCAAGACGTGCAGCAGCGTCGCGCGTGGCCCACTGGGAGCGAACAGTGGCGTCAGCATCAGCAGTAGGGGCAGGAGAGGCGCCAGAGGTGAGGTCAAAGAGAGAGAGACCGTCTGCCCTATCGCACTGTAAGAACAGCTGCAGGTCGTCGACCCAGACGTCAAAGTCAATGGCTCGACCCTCAGCGTCAAAAGCGAGGACACTAGGGGTAGCCATGACAGCAGTAGACCAGCAGTGCAAGCAGTAGGGAAAGGGCAGTGCAGTGACAGAGGTGCTGTGCTCACTGGACAGGGCTGATCGGGCAGCTCGGCGGTAGGGCGGCTCGGCTGCTGGGCGGCTAGGCGGCTTGTTTGCTGGGCGGCTCGGCTGCACGGCGTCTCGGGTGGTGGGCGGCTGGGCGGCTCGGCTGCAGTGCGGCTCGGCGGCTCGGCTACTCTGCTGCTGGGCAGCTCAGTAGTGCTACTGCAGGGCGGCGCGGCGGTCGGCGGCTCGGCTGGGTGAGGCGGCTCGGGCGGCTCGGGTGGCGGGCGGCGCTGCAGCAGATGACGGGGCCGCAAGTAAGGGCGGCGGAGCCGCAGGTGAGGGCGACGGGGCCTCAGTGGAGGGCGGCGGGGCCGCAGGTGAGGGCGGCGGGGCCGCAGGTGAGGCCGACGGGGCCGCAAGTGAGGGCGGCCTGGCCGCAGGTGAGGGCAGCGGGGCCGCAGGTGAGGGCGACGGGGCCGCAAGTGAGGGCGGGGGGGGGGGCGCAGGTGAGAGCGGCGGGGCCGCAGGTGAGGGCGACGGGGCCGCAACTGAGGGCAGCGGGGCCGGAAGTGAGGGCGGTGGGGCCGCAACTGAGGGTGGCGGGGCCGCAAGTGAGGGCAGCGGGGCAGCAAGTGAGGGCAGCGGGGCCGCAGTAGAGGACGGCGACGGGCCACAACTGAGGGTGGCGACGGGGCCGCAACTGAGGGCGGCGACGGGGCCGCAACTGAGGGCAGCGGGGCCGCAACTGAGGGCGGCGAGGCCGCAGGTGAGGGCGATGGGGCCGCAACTGAGGGCGGCGGGGCCACAACTGAGGGCGGCGACGGGGCCGCAACTGAGGGCGGCGGGGCCTTAGGTGAGGGCAACGACGGGCCGCAACTGAGGGCGGCGATGGGGCCGCAACTAAGGGCGGCGACGGGGCCGCAACTGAGGGCGGCGGGGCCGCAAGTGAGGGCGGCGGGGCCGCAAGTGAGGGCGGCGGGGCTGCAAGTGAGGGCGGCGACGGGCCACTTAGGGTGGCGACGGGCCGTGAAGGGCGGCGATGGGCCGAGTAAGGGCGGCGCAAGGGAGGCCGCTAGGGGCAACGCGACGTGGCCGCTAAGGCGGCTCGACAAAGGCAGAGAGGGGAGCGCGACTCGGGGAGCGCGCTCCGGGCAGGAAAAAAAAAATTTCGATGTGGTGGGCCCTAGGCACAGTTCCCACGAGGGAACCTGCTCGATACCATGAGAAAGTTGGAACGAGAATGGAATGACTAAGTGAAAGTTGGGTACAAAATACAATCCTAGAAAGCTGTACCCCATATGTGCTACCCCACTATAGCCTACAAGAGCTATGTCATACAAATCTGACAGATACAAATAGCAAACCCTAGAAGGGTTGTACTCGTTATAGAACACCCCACTACATGCTAGAGAACAAGAACATTCAGACACACCCCCATAGCCAAAGTGGGGTGTAATCAGCAGAGCAAGCAAAGCAGAATAAGCTCAGGGTGGATCACAATGTCACCACACATTCTGAGCACAAGTTCAAGAAGAAATAGTTTAAAGTTCACAATTATGAGCAAAGCTAGAGGCTATCGCACAGGGCAAGTGAGGAGGAGGAGGCGAGACTGTAAGAGGAGAGGAGATAGGAGGCGACGACTGAAGCTGCAGACACACGGGCAACAAGAGGCACACTGGCACAGCGGCTACCGGAACAGCGCTCCGGACTACTAGAGTAACTGGCCCCGCAGCTAAAAGTAGCGGCTGACGAGCAACGGACCCACGAGCGACTGGCACAGGTGGCTACGAGTGGGCTACCGGAGCAACTCCCCGGACTACAGGTGCTGCTGGCGACACGACGGCAACCTCTGATCAACCTTCCCAAACAGTCCCACCCCCCTTGACACACACCCGCTGCTTCACCCCTAGCTCCACTCCCCCTTCACCCCCCCTTAGTACCACTCCGACGGCTCCAACAGGTCCACCCCCCCCCGCAGCGGTAGCTGCAGCACTGGGAGACGGAGGAGGAGGAGGAGCAGAGAACGGCACACAGAAGTTGCACCCCCATACCCCTCACCCCGAAACCCTAATCCAGAGGAAAGGGCAGAAGAAGGGGTGGGGCCCAAGCAGAGGCACGGGGATCAGCGGGTAGGGCAGGGGCAGCGATGAAAGGGCCGCCAACGGGCCTGGCACAGCCGCCCGAACCGCGCGCAGGCGGCCTGAGCCGCGCGCGGGCCTGGCGCAGCCCGTACGGGCCACGGGCGGGCCTGGCGCAGCCCGTACGTGCCGCACGCAGGCTGTACGGGCCGCGCGCAGGCCACGACGGGCGACGGGGGGCGACGCGGAGGTCCCCGTCGCCCGTCGCAGCGCCTCCCGGGAGCGATGCTCGGCGTGACGGGGCAGAAACCCGCCGCGCGCCTCGGGGCTCACGACGGGAAGGCGCACGGCGGGCAGAAAACCGCCGCGCGCATCCGTTTTAAGGCAGTAGCAGTAGCAGCGGAAGCTATGAGGTGGGGCCCACAGGCT
The DNA here is from genome assembly GCA_948144175.1 of Closterium sp. NIES-65. Taxonomy (NCBI): domain Eukaryota; kingdom Viridiplantae; phylum Streptophyta; class Zygnematophyceae; order Desmidiales; family Closteriaceae; genus Closterium; species Closterium sp. NIES-65. Next base: position 1,373,739 of record CANXME010002686.1, on the reverse strand, counting down.
AGGAGCATATCGCTCTGATAACATGTTAAAGTTTTAGAAAGAAGAGAGGGTTGAACTAGCAGCAATGAGGATACAAATAGCAAACCCTAGAAGGGTTGTACTCGCTATAGAGCACCCCACTACAGGCTAGAGAACAATAACATTCTGACACCCTTATCATGCTGCCGTGATTTCGCGTTATTTTCCTTGAAGATCCTTCTTCATCGTGTTATCTGTGCCATTTTGAGAATGGTTAACCACCTTGCCTGTACACTATGTTTTTCCAGGTGTTTTGCTGTTACCGCACCTACATTTTGACACCTAGAGGTAAGCCAGCATTGCAGGGAGCAATAATACATCGGTGCTCTGCTTATCTTGCTGCGCTGTTCGTCTTTCTTTTTATTTTTTTCCTTTTATGGATAACTGTGTATATGAGCAGCAAGGTTTCGTGCCTTCCAGGCTACAATCACTAACATTTCTTATGGCATTTTGTGTACCTGCAGGTCTGCTGAAGGTGTTTCAGCCGGAGATTGTTGCTTAGGGACTTCTAGATGTAGGCACACTGAGGATTGGGACTTGGTGATCTGAGTTGTGTCTATCATATACACTTGCATTATACCAGTGTATAAAGTTGGCAAGATCCTACTTGGCAGAATGGAAGAAGGGGGGCATTATCGATGTGACGTGAAGGACTGCATTGCAAAATTTCCTACTTCATTGGCAAAGGCATGGCATATGTCGGAGGGAAAGCACAAGTTAAAGGCTCCTCATGCAACTCCAGAGCTGAGAAACGAAAGCAGCCAGGGTGGAGCTGCAGAGGCGCTCCAAGCTGCAACAGAGCGCATTTGCACGAGAACAACTAAACGTACCCGCAGTGAAGCGCAGGCAGAGAGTAGTCGCATGGCAGAGGACGTGGGCGCTGCAGAGATGAACGAGGACCCAACAGGGTATCGCTTCTCCTCCGGTGGTGACACATCGAAGGTGGATCCCGACGCACGCGTATATCGTTTTGTAAGGACGGCTGCAGGAGGTTCCGGACTCTCGAGGGTGGATATCAAGGAGTTGATATCCATCCTCATAGAGGTGTTGAGCAATCCCGGGCGTCTAACCATAAATTCCCTTGCCGCATTTGATGGCTACGAGAAGTTGCAACTCGCCGATGCCAATTTACACCCTTTCGAGCAGGTTAATCTTGCGAAGGAGGGGGATTTGGAGCCGGTGATCATGTGGCGTCGTTCTGCACTGAACTGCGTGGCAAGCCTATACGAGAACGTGGCGAACGCGGACGGCTTCGTTGTGAAACCACCGCCACCCAACAGAGACCCTGAAGCTAAGCGCATATACAAGGGTCCTGAGACGGGAAGCTGGTGGCGAGAAGTCCTGGCCAAATTGCCACAAGGGGCGTCAGTAGCTGCGGTGATTATATACTCCGACGAAACGACACTCACCATCGATGGAGGACTCAAGGGATGGCCAGTGTACATCTCACTGGCCAACATTGCTTCGGGTAATCGTTGGAAATCGCACGGCCATCTACTTGTCGCTCTGTTACCTGACGACGACGACGGCTTCTACGTGAAAGGGAATGAAGAGCGTCGGCGGCTTGAAGTGTTCCAGGAGGCCCTGAATCTCATCATGGAGGACTTGAAGGCAGGGCAGTACAAGTAAGTGCGTTATTCACGCGATTACACCTTGTTTTATGTATGCAATGCTCGCCGATAGATACTAGCGCTTGTGATGTTTCACTAACGACGAGCTGCGTACATTTTCATTGCTTGTGCAGCGGTATGATACTCACGGACCCATATGGCATTCGTCGAAAGGTTTATCGAATGACGTATGCGTACGTCGGCGACTACCCAGAGCAGTGCAAGGTCGCCGGAACCAAGTCGGGCATCAAGACAAAGTTCCCATGTCCGAGATGCGCCGTACCAAAGGAGGAGCTCAACAACATGGAATACCCATTGGAGTACAGGAGGGAGGAGCGTCAGAAGCAGCTTGTGGGCGAGATGGAGCGTGCGTGTACGAAAGAAGCGCGCACGGACCTCGAGCGTGCACACAGTACCCACTGCATTCATGTAAGTGACGTCGCGTTTGCACCTAGGGTTTCGATATGCTGTTGCATATGTTATGCAATGGTGTTGGTGTGATGGCTGGGATTCTGACAGGTAATTTATCACAACCCATCCGTTTGTATTTGTGCAGAGCGCATTGTGGGGACAACGATTTGCTGATATGGATTTTGCCAATCCTTATCGGCAAATCACATCCGACTTCATGCATATGTCGCTGCTGGGTGTGTACAAGCACATTTTAGAAGGTCTCAAGTCGAAGCTGAGTACAGAGAAGCTCCAAAAACTGGATGCCGCGCTCAAGACCATCACCCAGTATAGCAGACAGTCATTCTTTCGACTACCGGCGCACTCCGACGGATACTTCAGTGGGAATGGCACTTTCAAGGCCTTCCATCATTAGGCATGCAAGTGCTACCAGTGCTCTTGTTGATGGTCAAGGTGGATGACAAAACAATCCGAGCAGTGGAGTTGTTCTGCCACTGGCATTCCGAGGCGTGGCATCGGACGTACCACGATGACGACTCGTTGGAGAACCTCGACAACCTCACACGCACGTGAGTAAAAGTGTTTGTGATTGCTTGTCGTCCGTACTTGCCGCTGTATGGTTGGTCGGTTGCATCCTTAAATGCTTTCCTGTATAGTAATGTATCAATGATCACCGTTTACGTTCATATATGTGCAGATTGGTACCAATGCTCATGACGAAGTTCGAGGCGGACCAGAAGTCGCACTTCAACGTCCCCAAGATACACGCGATGCTGCATGTTACCGACGACATCAGGCGGCGAGGCATCCCAATTCACTACTGCACGGATGTATATGAGCATGTGCACGTCGCCATAATGAAGCGGCCGTACCGCGCGTCGAACAAGAGGAACGCCGAGGCAGCGATCACTCGACGCTGCCTCATTTCCGAGCTAATCGAGAAGATGACCGCGTCCATCGAGGAGGCCAGCAACAATCAAGCACGATGCGTTGCTCTGCAACAGGTTCGTGCATTGGGGTGTGTGTGTGGGAGTGTGTGTATTTGTGGGTGTGTGTGCGACTGTGCGTAAGTGTATGTGCGTGTGTGCACGAGTGTGCGCGTGTGTAGGGTGTGTGTGTGTGAGTGTGTGTGTATGTATGTGGGTGTGTATGTACGGGTGTGTGCGAGTGTGTGTGCGTGTGTGTGTGCGAGTGCGAGTGTGTGTGTGTGTGTGTTTGTGTGTCTGTATGTGCGAGTGTGCGGGTGGGGATGTGTGAGTGTGTTTGTGTGTGTGTACGTGTGTGCAAGTGTGTGTGAGTGTATGTGTGCGAGTGTGCGGGTGGGGGTGTGTGTGGGGGGGTGTGTATGTGTGAATGTGTATGAGAGTGTGTGTGTGCGAGTGTGTATATGGGGGTGTGTGTGTACGTGCAAGTGTGTGCGTGGTAGTGTGTGTGTGGGAGTGTGTGTATGTGTGTGTGTGTGGGAGTGTGTATGTGCGAGTGTGTGTGTGTGTGAGAGTTTATGTGTGTATGTGCAAGTGTATGTGTGTGTGTGCGTGTGTATGCGTGTGTGTATGTGCAAGTGTGTGTGTGTGTATGAGTGTGTGCAAGAGTGTGTATGTGTGCGAGTGCGAGCGTGTGTGTATGGGTGTGTGCGAATGCGAGTGTGTGTATGTGTATGTGTGCGAGTGTGCGGATGGGGGTGTGTGTTGGGGGGTGTGTATGTGTGAATGTGTATGAGAGTGTGTGTGTGTGCGAGTGTGTGTGTGTGTGTGCGAGTGTGTGTATGTGTGAATGTGTGAGAGTGTGTGTATGCAAGTGTGTGTGTGCGAGTGTGTATGTGTGTGAATGTGTGTGTATGTATGTGCAAGTGTGTGTGTATGAGTGTGTGCGAGTGTGTGTGTGTGCGAGTGCGAGCGTGTGTGTATGTGTGTGTGCGAATGTGAGTGTGTGTGTGTGTATGTGTGCGAGTGCGAGTGTGTGTGTATGTATGTGTGCGAGTGTGTGGGTCGGGGTGTGTGTGGGGGGGTGTGTATGTGTGAATGTGTATGAGAGTGTGTGCGATCGTGTATATGGGGGTGTGTGTGTACGTGCGAATATGTGTGTGGGAGTGTGTGTGTGGGAGTGTGTGTATGTGTGTGTGTGTGTGCGAGTGTGTGTGTGTGTATGTGCAAGTGTGTGTGTGTGTGTATGAGTGTGTGCAAGAGTGTGTATGTGTACGAGTGGAAGCGTGCGTGTATGTGTGTGTGCGAATGCGAGTGGGTGTGTATGTGTGTGTGTGCGAGTGTGTGTATGTGTGTATGTATGTGCAAGTGTATGGGAGTGTGTGCGTGCGAGTATGTGTGTGTGCGTATGTGTGTGTAAGTGTGCATGCGTGTATGTGTGTGTGTGAGAGAGAGAGAGAGAGTGTGTGTATGTGAGTATGTGTATGTGTGTGTGGAGGGAGTTGTATGTGTGGGTGTGAGTGTGTGTGTTTGCACATCCGTCGAAGATTACACGAGGATCTGTTTCTCTCATCACTTGAGATCTAACTCTAGTTATTGGCTTTATTTGTGTGAGCAGGCAATCGAGAGCAGACGTCCAATAGTGTCAGCATCGTCATCACGACTGGTGCTCGGGGATTCAAACGACAAGAACTTCAAAGCGTACCGGGCGAGCGTTCAGGCAGACTTTCGACTTCTGGAGGGGACCATTAAAGCGTACCTTAATGGAGAGCATCCTGGCGAGCGTACTAAGGTGCACTACCATTGCGTGATCGAGGTGCACTCTGGTGTCGCTGTGCCGCCTGACGATGATTTCAGGAGGTATAGTAGATACCCGCAGTATGCACGCGCTACACCGGTGTTCTACGGGAAGCCCTGGTTTTCCGATGTCACAATCGAGGGCGAGGACGACAACAAAGTCAAGCAGATTTGGCGAGCGAAACTCCTTTGTGTGTTTACGCTGCGACGGACAGTGGAGACGGTTGATGTTTCCGGCGACACAACGGAAGAGCAGATTACGGAGCAACTCGCATTCTGCCGTTATTACAGTGAGACCGCACAGTCTCCGACGACTGACATGAAGTCACTAAAGTGGTGGCCATCAGGCCGTGGTTATGGGGTGCTGCTGGTTGAGAGTCTATTGCGTGTGATTCATGTCGTACCCAACACAGTAGATCCAGCTCACCCCAACGCAAAATTTATCCTGAACCATTTTAGATGGTGGGTTGTATATTCTGTAAATATTGTAACTAATTCTTGGGCACAAAATAACTGTTACATGGCTTTGCTTGAATTAGAAAGATTATATAAACTTTAGGTATAGCCATATTACACCCTATCACATTTTGGTAAAGTTGGATGCGTCTGTGTTTCTGAACGCGATGTTAGCGGTTAGTAGTATACCGAGTAGACTTTGTGCCTCGAGCAGCTGTGCAGTATTCGGCTGCTGATTCGACTACCAGAGGCACTGGCGACAGCTCAGCGAGTAAGCCAGCTTGAACAACTGGCCAAACATCTGTGACTGTGTTTTTTTTGGCCTTTTTATTTTGCACGGCGACAGCTCAGCAGGTAAGCCAGCCTGAACAACTGGCCAGACAGCTCGGCTATTTTGTGTTTTTTTCCTTTTGCCCTCTATCATTTGAGAAAGTTAGAACGAGAATGAAATGACTATGAACGAAGTGAGTACAAATAGGAAACCCTAATTGGGTTGTACCCCCTATGGGATACCCCACTATAGCCTACACAAATAAGTAAGCTATAATGTTCTGACACACCCCCATAGGCAAAGTGGGGGAGAACAAGGGGTCACAAGACCAGTCAAGTAAAGCAAAGCAAAGCTCAGGGTGGATCACAAAGTCACCACACATTCCGAGCACAAGTTTAAAGGCCAGAAGGCCAGTTCACATGCAAGATCATATACAGAGATATACAAGAGTCAAGCAAGCAAGAGCAAGAGTATATATAGGTGAAGGTACAAGCAAGGTCAAGAAGTGAGCAAGTGAGGCAAGACAGGCACAAGACCTAACAGAGTACAGAAGCGCTGATGATCACAAGGCGGGAGTGCCTTGGTGAAGACATCAGCAGTGTTGGCCTCAGAGGCCACGTACGCAAGTCGCAACTGTCCACGCTGCTGTAGCTCACGAGCAAGAAAGTAGCGGAGAGCAATGTGCTTTGTCCTGTGCTCCAGTCTCTGCTCTCGACACAAGGCCAGCATGGCCTTGTTGTCTACGTACAGGACTGGAGGAGAACGAGGCTGCTCTCCAAGGTCGGTCAGCAGGTAGGTGAGCCAGCGTAACTCCTGTGCAGCCATAGCCCCAGCGTAGATCTCAGCCTCACAACTGGAGCCGAGAACAGACGACGAGCGGGTAGCCCACCACGAAACAGAGCCGGAACCAAGGCTGAAGGTGTAACCCTGTGACGACCGCTGCGTAGCCTGGTCGTCAGCCCAAGAAGCGTCTGCGTGCCCAGTGAGGACCACTGGACTGCGCCCTCCAAGCACTAGCCCCATGCCCGACGTACTGCACAAGTAGCGCAACACCCTCTTCGCTGCAGCCATGTGCTCTGGTCGGTGTCTCCCAGGAGCAACATAGCGTGCGAGAATGCTAAGAGGGTATGCAAGGTCAGGTCGTGTGCAGGTCATCAGGTACATGAGGCAGCCAACAAGCTCTGCATACGGGCCACTCGACTCTACGGACTCATCCGAAGGCAGAGCTGAGAGCGAGTGGCGAGTAGGCAGAGGAGTGGCCTGAGGCGAGGAGTACGTGAAGCCGAAGCGCTGAAGGACCTGCTGCACCATGTGTGACTGAGTCAGGGTAATGGTGCGGCGTGCTCTATCTCGGGTGATCTGCAAGCCAAGGTAGCTGCGCAGTTCACCCAGGTCAGTGCACGTGTGTCTCTTCTGCAGCTCGGACTTCACGTAGGCGAGTCCAGCAGTGTCAGCTGTGGCAAAGACCAAGTCGTCGACGTATACGAGGATGTAGAACGGCGGCAGAGAGGTGTCGGTGCGCAGAAACAACGACGGGTCTGCAGTGGAAGGAGCAAACCCAAGTGCCGCCAGCGTAGTCCTCAGTGTGTCGTGCCACTCACGTGGCGCCTGGCGGAGACCGTAGACTGGACGCCAGAGACTCCACTGGGAACCAGGAGGGAAAGACCCAGTGAAGCCAGGTGGGCGACGCAACCAGATCTCCTCGTGCAGGCTGCCCTGCAAGAAGGCGGTGCTGAAGTCGAGAGAGTGCAGCTCGTTGTCACGGTGAGCAGCAACATGCAGCAGAACCCGAAGAGTGGTCATCTTCAGGGTGGGGGAGAAGGTCTGAAAGTAGTCAACCCCCTGCCGCTGACTGAAGCCACGAGTCAGGTAACGCGCCTTGAAGACAGGCGGAGAACCCGGCGGCCGCTTCACCCTGAAAATCCACATGCCACTGACGATGTTCGCCCCAGGAGGGGGAACAGCATCGACGTAGGTGCCTGTGGACTTCCAGGAAGCCATCTCTGCATCCATAGCTTCCTGCCACTGAGAGGAGTAGGGACCCTCTATCGCCTCCGCGTAAGAGCGTGGAGTCGGGATGTCTGGTGCATCCGGGTCTCCGTCAGGGGCTAGCAGTACAGACGTGAGATGAGGTGAAGCGGCGGCCAGACACTGGAACTCCTCCTGCCTGTCCTCAAGGACGTCCGTGCCAAGGGAACACTCACCCCCGACGGACGGAGGACAGGCAGACTCAGACTCAGCGACAAGACTGGCAGCGTAGTCCAGACGACAGCGCGCAGCAAAGTCGACAAGCTCAGTGACAAGGGCAGACGCAGCAGACGACTCGAAGGAAGGGTCAGTGACAGCAGTAGCAAGGAGACGCGTAACAGTAGGACTGGCAGCACGAAGAGAGTCCGACTCCGGGTCGGCAAGAGCAGGAAGAGAGGAAGCAGGAGGAGAAGGCAAAGGGGCACGCAGAGGAGCAGTGGACGGACGCAGTGACATCCGGTGCGTGCCAGGGACAGGAGGAGGACGCTGACGCGACCCGCGACCACTAGCTCGCGCAGTACGAACAGGCGACGCAGGACGAGACGCAGGCTCACGACGCTCAGTAAGACCTCTAGTCGGACCAGCGTAGGGAGAAGGAGCAGGCAAAGGGGAGGCAGGCTGGAGCTGTGACAGTGACTGGACAGGCTGTGGACCCTCTAAGGGAGGAGGAGGAGGACAAGGAGAAGGTGTAAGACCAAGAACCTGCTGCAGGAGCGGAACGAAGTACGGTCGGGGCCGCGCGGCGACGCCAGAAACAGCAGGGACAGCACCAGTACCCCCAGCAGGAGTACCCGCTCCAGCAGCACCTCCAGCAGCACCTCCAGTAGCTCCAGAACCCCCAGCAGCACCACGAGCACTGCCAGTCGGACTGCCAGCAGGAGTCTCAGCGCCAACACCCTCAGCAGCACCAGCTCCAGGAGAACCCTCAGGCCCAGCAGCTCTAGCACCCAAAGCACAAGCACCTCCGGGACGCGCGGCAGCAGCACCCTCTGCAGCCGAAGAACCTCCAGCACCAGCAGCACGCCTGCAGCGCCTGGCAAACCACTCACGCAGCTCCTGTGGGGAGAGTGGCTCTCGGCGAGACGAAGCACCTCCAGTCAGAGCACCCCCAGACACAGCACCCCCAGGCACAGCACCCCCAGGCTCAGCACCCCCAGGCTCAGCACCCCCAGACTCAGCACCCCCAGGCTCAGCACCCCCAGGCTCAGCACCCCCAGGCTCAGCACCCCCAGACTCCGCACCCCCAGGCTCAGCACCCTCAGGCGTAGCACCTCCAGTCTCAGCGACGACAGGCTCAGCTCCCGCAGCAGCACCAGAGTCACCAGTGACCTCGACAGGCTCGACCGCGTCTACCTGGGACACACCTGAAGGGGCAGGACCCTGAGGGGGGAGGGGGTCTACCGGGGGGGGACCTGGTACCAAGAAGAGCGGGGGCGGGGGGAGGGACGGAGTGCGGTAGGGGAAGAGGCGGTAGTAGGGTACCGACTCGTCGAACGTGACGTCCTGGGAGGACAGAACACGTCGAGAGGTGGGGTGGTAGAACTGCCACCCAGGGGCGTCGGGGGGGAACCCCAGGAAGACGCAGGGAGCAGCGCGAGGGGACAGCTTGTCCGCAGACAAGTCGCGGACAAACGCCCGAGATCCCCAGACCCGGAACGCCGACGCATCGCCAACCTTCCCCGTCCACAGCAGGGCTGGGGAGGTCTCCGGCCTGGAGACCCTGGGGTGGAGGTTGATCTGATGCGCTGCGTACCTGACCGCAAACGGCCACAGAAAATGGGGGGCAGCCGCATGCATCATGGACGTACGGGCGACGTCCATGACCATGCCAATGCGGCGCTCTGCAATCCCATTTTGCTGCGGGGAGTCCGGAAGCGTGAAGGTCTGGCGGATGCCTCGCGCACGACAGTAGGCACGCAGAAGGCCAGAGGAGAACTCTCCGCCTCTGTCCGAGTGCAGACGCAACACAGGAAAATCGGAGCCAAAGCTCTGCCTGAGCTGAAGACGAGCTGCGCGGATCCTGTCGATCAGCACCGCAGTGACCTCACCCTTGCTGCGCAAGGGGAAGACTGTGGTGTAACGCGAGTAGTCGTCAACAACGAGCAGGAAGTAGCGCTCCTGACCCTGTCCACGGACGCGGGCGGGGCCCCACACGTCCATGTGAAGTGTCTGCAACGGAGCCTCTGTCGGAGGAAACTGAGAGGAGTGAGGGGCAGCACGCTGGCGCCCCTCGACACAGGGGACACAGGCAGGGCCAGGGCCCTGAGGAAGGGGAGGGAGAGACCGGGGGAGACCAGACACAAGAAGACGGGAGGCCATGCCTCTGAGCCGAAGCAGAGAGGGGTGGCCAAGGCGGTGGTGCCAGAGGAGGGTCTCGTGAGACAGACGGCGACACGAACAAGGGGCAGACTCAGGACCAGACCTGGACGCTGCAGCAAACACCTGACCAGACGAAGGGACACCTGGAGGAGAAGCAGTGGTCAGTGTGTACAGGCTCGACCCTGGCTGACGTGTAAATGTAGCCAGGTGACGACCCGTGCTAGCCTCTGTGCAGTGCGTCACCCGCTGACGAGCAGGGGTGAACTGGTGGACTCCCGCATCCTGTAGGTCAGCACCACTCACCAAGTTCGTAGAGAACGAGGGGAGGTAGAGACCAGACAGGGTGCCAGAGGGAGCCGCCGGACACGGGAGGACTGTGGAGAAGCGAGACAGGACAGGGCCCCCGGAGGGGTCAGCCAGGGAAACCACAACCGGCCGACTAAGCGGCGTGAGTGTGGTGCGGTCCCGAAAGAAAGAGCGAGACGCTCCAGAGTCAAGAGTGAAGGTGTGGGAGGCCGAAGCCGACGCAGTACCTGAGAGCGCAGACGCACTAGTACCTGAGAGAGCAACCTCACCAGCATCTGAGAGCACAGACTCACTGGCACCTAGAGCAGACGCCTCACCGGCACCTGGAGCAGCAGTACCAATGCCCGGGTCGGGCTGGAAACACCGGTAACAGACACCCTCATCACTAATGGTCACAGCATACATGGCAGCAAGGATAGCATCAAAATCAAGATCAAAGATAGCTACACCAGCCCTAGACAGCTCTCCCCAGCGGGGGATCTCAGCGGCCTCCGGGAACTGCTGGCGCCAAGCGTCCGTCAGGCGGCCAAAGCAGCGCTGGGCGGTGTGGGTGCCCCCACACTGCTCTCCAGCGCGGTCGCCAGTGCGGAGAACGTAGGTGCAGGGACCAAAACCCCCACCGCGCTGACGCTGCGTGTACCACTCACGGAGCTGCTGAGGGGTGGGGACGTCGCGAGAACGCTGCTGCTGCTGCTGCTGCTGCTGGCGCTGACCTCCCCCAGTGCTGCTCCGCTGCGAAGCTCCACTCCGACCACCTCCACCTCCGCCACCCCCGCCTCCGCCTCCACCGCCCCCGCCTCCGCCTCCACCGCCGCCACCTCCGCCACCTCCGCTGCCACCGCCACCGCCGCCGCCACCCCCGCCTCCACTGCAGCCACTAGCACCCCCACCCCCGCTACCACCTCCACCGCCACCCCCACTCCCTCCGCCGCCTCCACCTCCACCTCCACCGCCCCCACTGGCCCCACCCGCTCCCTTGCCCCCCTTGCCCTTGCCAGAGCGGCGTCTCCCGCTAGGGGCAGACGCCGCACCGACCGACTCAAGGCCAACGAGGTCGGCCGCAGCGGCAGAGGCGACAGAGGGCAGGAGAGGGGAAGGAGAACACCCCTCAAAGATGGGGGCGCGGGGGTCACCTCGAGAGGCTCCTACAGCGACTATGCTCTTCTCTGCTGCAAGGAGGGCCTTCTCTAGGCTGTCAACTGTGAGGGTGGTGGGACAGACCGCGAGGAAGTGGTCCCGGACTACACGAAGGGAGTCAGGGAGGCGAGTGACTAAGAAGTAGAGAGTGATGTACATGGGGGGGGGGTTCTTGGCGCAGAAGTCAGCAGGAAGCGCAGCGCGATAGCGAGTGTCACTAGTGCGGAGGTGCGTGATGAGATCAGCGACAGTGGGAAAGGCGGCAAGGTTAGGGAAGAGGAAGGGGAGCATGAGGCGGCTCAATGCAGCAGTGGCAGGGGAGGAGTAGCGCGCAACTACAGCGTCGTACAAGGTCTGGGCACTCTTGTACTGGCTAAAGTGCGCGCGCTCAGCAGTAGGCAAGTGGCGATGCACAGCAAGACGTGCAGCAGCATCGCGCGTGGCCCACTGTGAGCGAACAGTGGCGTCAGCATCAGCAGCAGGGGAAGGGACGGCACCAGAGGTGAGGTCAAAGAGAGACAGACCGTCCGCCCTATCGCACTGGAAAAACAGCTGCAGGTCGTCGAGCCAGACCTCAAAGTCTATGGCCCGACCCTCAGCGTCGAAAGTGAGGACACTAGGGGTAGCCATGACGACGATAGTGAAGCAGTGCAAGCAGTAGGGGAAGGGCACGCAGTGCTAGCGGTACAGTGCTCACCGGGCAGGGCAGGTCGGGCGGCTCGGTAGAAAGGCGGCTCGGCTACTCAGCGACTCGGCTCCCAGGCGGCTCGGCTCCCAGGCGGCTCGGTGGTAGGGCGGCTCGGCTGTCGGGCGGCTCGGGTGCAGGGCGGCTCGGCTGCACTGCTGCTTGGCGGTCCGTCGGCTCGGCTGCTGCAGGTGGGCGGCTCGGCTGCTGCAGGTGGGCGGCGCGAGAGGAAGGGGCGGCGGGGCCGTGAGTGCTGCGGCGGCGGGGCCGCGAGACCAGGGGCGGCGAGGCGGCGTGGCACGGGCGGCGGGGCCGGGAGCGCTGGGGCGGCGGGGCCGCGTATAAGGGGCGGCGGGGCCGTGAGCGCTGGGGCGGCGGGGCCGCGTATCAGGGGCGGCGGGGCCGTGAGCGCTGGGTCGGCGGGGCCGCGAGATCAGGAGCGGTGGGGCCGTGAGCGCTGGGGCGGCGGGGCCGCGTATCAGGGGCGGCGGGGCCGGGAGCGCTGGGGGGGCGGGGCCGCGTATCAGGGGCGGCGGGGCCGGGAGCGCAGGGGCGGCGGGGCCGCGTATCAGGGGCGGTGGGGCCGGGAGCGCAGGGGCGGCGGGGCCGCGTAACAGGGGCGGCGGGGCCGGGAGCGCTGGGGCGGCGGGGCCGTGTATCAGGGGCGGCGGGGCCGGAAGCGCTGGGGCGGCGGGGCCGCGTATCAGGGGCGGCGGAGCCGGGAGCGCTGGGGCGGCGGGGCCGCGAATCAGGGGCGGCGGGGCCGCGAATCAGGGGCGGCGGGGCCGGGAGCGCTGGGGCGGCGGGGCCGCGAATCAGGGGCGGCGGGGCCGTGAGCGCTGGGGCGGCGGGGCCACGAGATCTGAGGCGGCGGGGCCGTGGGCGCTGAGGCGGCGGGGCCGTGAGATCAGGGACGGCGGGGGCCGCGGGCGCTTGGGCGGCGGGGCCGCGAGACCAGGGCGGTGAGGCCGCTAAGGAGGCGCGAGGGCGGGCAGCGGGGCGCAGGCGCTAAGGCGGCGCTCGGGCTGCTAGGGCGGGCGGCTCGCTAAGGCGGCGCTCGGGCCGTAAGGGCAGATCGAAGAAAAAAAAAGGTAAGAGCAAGGGCCCGGAGCGCGCTCCGGGCAGAAAAAAGTTCGATGTGGTGGGCCCTAAGCACAGTTCCCACGGGGGAACCTGCTCGATACCATGAGAAAGTTAGAACGAGAATGAAATGACTAAGAACGAAGTGAGTACAAATAGGAAACCCTAATTGGGTTGTACCCCCTATGGGATACCCCACTATAGCCTACACAAATAAGTAAGCTATAATGTTCTGACATCATTACTGTTCTAGCTGCCAGAACAGTACAAGTATTGCTGGAGCTGTCTTCATTGGCCTTGCGAGTGTACTACCGCGGTGGATTATTCCATCGTGCGGGCAGAACAGCTGATTTCCCAGTCCAACACCTGCTCCACGTCACTGCTACACATTACCCTTTGCTTCGTGCAACTGCCCGCGACATGACTAAACCTGTCTGCGTGGATGATGTAAAGTTCCTGTCAGCAGAAAAATGCACCGCGTCAACACTTTGCTTGCTTCACTGTTTCAAAAGCGACAAACGAGGCAATACGAAATTCAGAGCTACACTTGCCCATACACAGTTCGAGTCCTCCAGCGGGGCAAGAAGAAAAGATTCCAGTTTTGCAAGGTAGGCGAAATCCGCCGCGTTGTCACGTGATTCGAGGCAGACACGAACCCCACCTCCCCTCTGCTACCCCCATGACTCTCTGCATCTTTAGCACCCTCACACACCCTCTCCTCCCCCTCTCCCTTTCCTTCTCCTCTCTAACGACCTCGTTCCTGCTCTGCCTTCGTGTCTCATTTTGGAAATTCAAATTTCGAGTTTCAAAGTCAACTTTCCTCCTCCTTGGCCGAGCTGATCTGATCGCGCCCCGTCCTGAGCCTTATCATTCACGCCCCGCTGTCACTCGTTTGGTGACCCAATGACATGACGGTGCGTTTTCTATCCCATTTTAGCCTCTCTTTTTGTCGTCGAGCCGCTTCTGCTTGCGCTCTTTATTATCACGGTCCCGCATATTATAAATACCTACAGAAGCGTGTTGCTGGCTACACGCTTCTGTAGGCTGCTACACGCTTCTGCAGGCTATTAGTCTCAAGTCTGTAACGATGGCCCGCGGCAATCCGAAAAACTTAGTCCCTCCCGCTATGATGCATTTGCAGTCTCGGCCCTCCTTGCCTCGTCTAAGCAAGGAGAACCACAAGTACCTTTCGACCAACGCTGTCTCAGGTACTTAGCGTTAGTAAAAAATAGTTTCTTGAATCGTGCTTTCGTATGTGATGTTTTGAAGTGATTTCTTTTTAGTTATTTTGTTGCAGGTGTTGCTGATGTAGCTGACGATGCAACCGACGAAGCTCAACCCAATCGCCGGCCCACCGAGGCACAGAATCAGCAAACTCGACGAAGCTAGATTGACAAATCCCCCCCAACAGTCACTGGTACGCGGGCGAAGGACACGGCGCTCCCTACGGTGACAAATCCCGCCCTTCACCAACAGCCTGTCGTCACCTCTGCTTCGCCCGTCGAGGCTTCTCTTGCCGGTTCACCTGAACGCACTGGTGAACGTCGTTCCCCTGCTGTAGCGACGGTGGTTGCTGTCAGTAGATCTGCACTGTGGATGCCCGATTGATCCTGGAGAGGGTTACAGGCGCGTTCGCCTGGGGGGTTATGGGCGCACTGACCCGCTACTGAAACAAGCCCTTTTATCCCAATGGTCTAGTGGTTGGGATTCTGACATGGTATCAGAGCGGTCTCGGGTTCGATTCCTGGTGTATGCACATATAGGCCGTTGCCGCTGTGCTTAGTCCTGGGCCTCCCATTGTGGGGGGGTGTCAGTAGATCTGCACTGTGGATGCCCGATTGATCCTGGAGAGGGTTACAGGCGCGTTCGCCTAGGGGGTTATGGGCGCACTGACCCGCTACTGAAACAAGCCCTTTTATCCCAATGGTCTAGTGGTTGGGATTCTAACAGTTGCAAACGTCGATGCAGCCGTCGCTAATAAGCAAGATGCTGCTTTTGCTGGTGAGTGAATGTTTATGTGACACGCTTCATCCGTGCTTACACTCGCTAATTTTGCTGTTCTGTTGCGTATGTTTTCAGCCCAAACAGGCAAAACTGGAAATCACCCGATGGAGTTGGCGATGACCCGGGCGATAGGGGAGGCTTATACTACCAATACTACGCGTTTTCGCGAGGAGGGACGGCAGCATCTGGAGGTGAATGACGAGCTTCAACTGAAGGCTGACGACCAGGAAAAGCAGAACGTGGAGCTTCGTCAGCAGCTTGAGAAGAGGGACGCGGATCTGAAGGATGCATTGGCGCTGTTGAAGCATCTGGCAGAGAAAATTGCCGATGATCAGCTCGCCAAAGTGAATTGGCGGGTGAGTATTGCCTTCTATTTTGCCATCTGCGCTGTTTACAAATAGTCACTAATGCGATGTGATTTTTTAATTTCAGGTCCACATCAAGGAGTCGTGCGACGACTTCCTTTTCAAGCAGGATACGCTCAACCTGTCACCCGATCCTGATGCGATGCTCGCAGCTTTAATCAGTAAGTGACGGTCAGAAACTGTCGCATTCGTTTTTCATTGTTTCCTACTTCCTCATCGTCATTCGTGTTTTGTGCAGAGAAAGCTGGTTACATCGCTGACTCCCCTCAGGGCTTGAAGCTCGGTGCCTTGCTGAAGGTCAATGGCATTTTGAAGCACGCGTGTGTGCGCTTCAACGACCGGATCGGTAAAATCTACCGATTCTGTCGCCTTTATGCTATGAGCCTAGAACCATGCGTTTTTATGGAGAGGAAGCGGAACTTCAAGGGAGAGCTAACCCTGCAGGTGCCTGAGGACTTACTCACGAAATGTGCTGACTACGTTGAGCGTTTCGCCAACAGTAAGTCATTGAGGTTTTTTTTTTTATCGGTTGCATTAATTGGGTTTCGGGATTAACGTGGCATGTTCTGATGTATGTTTTGGTCCGTTGCAGAGTTCTTGGGGATTCCCTGGCACGTCAATAGGAGAGGCAGTCCGTTTTCCAGCCCTGCCTTCGTTAAGTGTGCTTCTCTGTGGGATTCGAGTGGCGCCTTGCCAATTGGTTTAGTTCCTGTTCAACTGCTTGTCATCCTTGCAGTGGTAAGTTTAACATGAGCACTTTATTTGCCTTTCACATTGTGCAATTTAACAAGTGTTGATTGCTTTTCTTCTTGCAGGTGAGGTTCAAGTTCCGCCATCCCGGTGCCACGAAGGCTCAGTTGGATTGGTCGGGGGATCCTGGTGCTCTTGCCAGGCAGGCGCGGGTTGTACAGCGCTGGATCAACAGCAGTGACGTCACTCGCACGGACGACTGCCTTGGGATCGGCAAGGTCTGCATCGTTGGTTGGAAGGATATTCCAGAGGAGGAGCTGGTTGCAGACGAGCATGGTGACCTTGGTCTGGATGAGCTAGTGAGCGAGCCAGGCTCGCAGGAGCGGGTTTATGATGAGAATGAAGAGTAGGAGGAGCTTTACGGGTGACCTGTAGTACCTGTGGTAGCTTAGGGCTGTTTTTGTAGGTGTAGATGAGTTTGTAGCTAATGGTAGTTCTTGGATTTGTATCTATGTAAGCTTTTGACCTTTTTAGTGTATTGTCTTCTCTATTTGTTATAATATAGAATTGTAGGCTTTACTGAAATTCTAAAAATATCGGTAATTGTTTAGTCACTATCTCTTTATTTTGCTAGTTTACTGTATCTTTACTGTACTTATTGACATTAATGTTTTCGAAACTCGCTGTGTTCATCCCTCCTTAGTATCACGTTTTAAATAACGGGGAAACAAATGTAGGATTAAATGAAGGAGTCCGAAAGACTGATAACGAGTTTCCTCTTCTAAACGAGTGCGCGTCGGAATGTATTTGGACGGTCCGGCAGCCAATAGAAACAAAGTTGCAACAAATCGTCACGCGCCAGGTGTCCTGTGCGTGTTCGCTCAAATTTCCCGAACCAACTCGGAGGGCTTGGGAGAAATTCTCTGCACCAGTCGATCTCTTCTTGTCAGATGTATCGGAAACCAATCGCAATTCGCGGGAAAACGCCAGGAGTCGAAAACCACTCGGCAACAACTCGTTCCCAACAAGTTTCCCACACCCCCCAAATTGGCGATGAGGGTCGATGGCAACAAAAGCGGCAGCAGAGAAAGTGAGGGAGCAGGGCAATGGGAGGGCAGCACATACGGCGGTGCGTGCAGCAGCAAGGAAGGCGGCGTTGGGAGGGGTAGAGGAAGCAGGAGGGTGAACAGGAGGTGCGGGGTGGGGTTCAGGGCGTGGTGGCGGTGGTGAGAGTGGCATCCGTGAGCCTGGGCAGAGCCAGGCAGCGACACGGCTGCAGCGGCTAAGGGAGTGCAGGCTGCGCCTCACAGCACTCGTAAATCAGCTGCTCCAGCAGCAGCAGTGCCCGCCACTCGCATTCCAAAGCCACGCACAGCAGCACCCCTGGGAAGAAGTGAACGCCGCACACTGAAGCAGTAGCAATAGAAGCAGCCATGGCAGCACGGTGAAGCAGCATCAGACTTAGTAGTATTAGCAGCAATTGAAGGCAGCAGATCCTGAGGCATTCTGATAGCGTGTGGAGGGTGGCGTGGTGCAGGTGGGATGAGCATGGCTGGTGGGGGCTGGTGGCAGGCGCATGGCGGGACTTACCCCTTTTTGCACCCTGCTTGCAGGGTGTTGTGGGAGAGATGGCAGGAGAGGTGGAGGCATGTGGTCAGCTGGATGGAGGGTGGTCTATGGGCACGCTGGTGGCTGCGCATGGCGATGAATCTGCTGCAAATCATTTGCTTAGCTTGGTGATATTTAGTTAAGATTCCTTGTGCAATTAGCATCTTGTAACTATTTATATTGCATAGATCCTATGTGGTTTCATTCCCTTGTGTTAGCTGGTGTTTGTGGAATGGAGGCGTGAAGCATGAGGAGGGGAGTGTGGAATGGTGTGAAGTTGGGTCATTGTGGTTGTCTCTCCCCCTCTTGCATTTTGCCCCTCCTGCCCCTCATATGTTTCCTAATGCTTATAATAAACTATCTTCCCACCGTCATTTCCCCATTGCCGCTTATCCCACTGTCAGTTTCCCATTGCTTTTGCACAACCACTTTACTCTTTGCTATCGTCTATGATTCTCCCATTGCTTTGCGCCCATTCTCATCGTGCAACTGTCAGCCTCCCATTGCCATGCTTCTACTCACATCATGCAACTGTTATCCTCCCATTACCATGCTTCTGCTCACATCATGATCTGTCAGCTTCCCATTGCCATATTTCCACAACCATATTTACATTGTCATGATCCCATGCTCATCCCCCCATCATCATTTTTTCCACGGCTCAAATGCCCCATGCCATCTTACCAATGTCACTTCCTGCTATTATTTCTCATGATCAGTCTCCATTTGTGTTGATCTTTCCCTATTATTATTGGTCTTCATCTGCACAAGTTCTCATTTGTTTACAAACCTCCTTCAGTCTTATGTTACCGTTATTGTCAAATTCCTTATGTTACTTCGTTTCTCCCATTGCAGATCTATTTATAAAAATTCTCCTAATGTCAGGTTCACCACTGTCTGGATCGGTTCCCCACTGTCTGGTCCGGTTCCCCACTGTCTGGTTCGGTTCCTCACTGTCTGGTTCGGTTCCCCACTGTCTAGTTCGGTTCCCCACGTCTGGTTCGGTTCCCCACTGCCTGGTTCGGTTCCCCACTGTCTGGTTCCGTTCCCCACTGTCTGGTTCGGTTCCCCACTGTCTGGTTCGGTTCCCCACTGTCGGGTTCCGTTCCCCACTGTCTGGTTCTGTTCCTCACTGTCTGGTTCCGTTCCCCACTGTTAGGTTCCGTTCCTTACTGTCTGGTTCTGTTCCCCGCTGTCTGGTTCCGTTCCCCACTGCCTGGTTCCGTTCCCCACTATCTGGTTCCGTTCCCCACTGTCTAGTTCCGATCCCCACTGTCTGATTCCGTTCCCCACTATCTGGTTCCGTTCCCCACTGTCTGTTTCCATTCCTCACTGTCTGGTTCCGTTCCCCACTGTCTGGTTCTGTTCCCCACTGTCTGGTTCCGTTCCCCACTGTCTGGTTCCGTTCCCCACTGTCTGGTTCCGTTCCCCACTGTCTGGTTTTCCACTACCATTGATTATGATCCACACTTCTCCGACCTTGCATGTGAGCTGCCCCAGCCCAGGGAAACGCCATCCTCTCTCCTCGCTTCTTCCCCCATCAATCTCTCCATCACGATCGTTTTCTGTGCCACGCAGTCTGAATGTCAACTCATGCCAGCTGCATGCACATAACTACTTGTTGGTGTAAGGGCCTAATAAACTCAAGCTATTAAGACTTTATCAAACTTAAAACCTCTCCTCGGGGTCACCTCCAAGGGTCCTTGGGTGCCTGGCACAAGACCAGCCCCTATCCTCGGGTCCGAGATTGTAGAGAGAGGGATCAAGAACGACTTAGTCAAAATAACAAGAGTACCTTGAACGGCGCGCAGCATATCGTGCAGACCGTCAAGCGGATTAAGCTGAGAATTTCCTATATCGAAGCTCACTCCAAGAGCTTTAAAATAAGCCAAGTTTCCTCGTGAAAAGTTATGCCATTACGAAGTTATGGCTCGGACAGCGTTTGCTTAGCGTTGGAGTGCTAGCGTACTAGCGTTGACTCGGGTAGCATTCCGCCGTCGCACCGCGTAGAAACGAAATTCCAGGAAGGGAGGAATTCCCTTGAATCAAATTGACTATATTCAGGTACAAACAGAGAAGGAATAAATAGCTCTAGCTAGCAAGGACCTTGGGAATCAACCTGGGAACAACCGGGGATCATCCCAAATAATTCCAAGCAGCAGAACCAACCTGGCTGGACAAAACAGCAGGTGGTAGGTTGGTAAACAACCTCTGGTTCTGTTTTTCCAACCTGGGAAAACAACAACCAGGTTCAGGTCCTAAAAACAGAACCTGATTTGTCTTTGCCCAGCCAGCCAAATGCTGGTTCCACTGGTTTCCCCTGGCCCTGTAGCAAGCAGATACAGACAAACAACATCCAACCTTCACCTAAATTGTACCCCTATAGTGCCTGCCCTGCTACACTACAGTCAACCAAACAAAACATTACAATTTTGAGTTGGATAGAACTGAATATGCATAATCAATTCAACCGAACCGCAAAGCTTCCATCTTGGGTTCCTTTGCGAGCTCATCATTTCTGCTTGTACTATTCATAGCGCGTACAATGTTGTGCCGAAGCGCACATTGCACGAGTACCTGCAAATGCATCAAGCGAAAATTGCAAAAGAAAACAAACACGAAAATTCCATCCATACCCAAATGCATTCGCACACGCATACTCGTACAAACAGATGGCAGGATGTCTCGTCATTTGAATTTGCACCCAACACACTCCCCCTCAGCCTGCCGGCTGCATCCCCATCATTCCACACTAGTTCATGCTCATTCCACTTATGCGCACACAACGCCAATGAGGCTCATCCGCAAGCCTTTTGGCGAGGAAGTCTGCTGGCTGCTGGTGAGTCTTGATGTAGATCGTATTCACCGTCCCCCTCTTCACCTCCTTACGCAGCCAGCGCCACTTGATACGCATGTGCTTGTTCAGCCCATGAAGCACAGCGTTCCTGGCCATCCCAAGAGCTTCCTTTCTATCACAAAACAGCGGTGTAGCAACCTTTTGCTCCTAGCCAATCTCCTCTTACAGCCTCCTCAGCCAAATTACCTCCCTCACCCCATGGAACATCGCCATGTACTCTGATTCCACGGAAGAGAGTGTCGTCTCCGTCTGCTTCTTTGACCTCCAACTAACAGGTCCTACCCCAACTACGCAGATGTATCCTCCCACAGATGAGGAATCCTCCTTCTCAGAGGCCCACGTAGCATCGGTTAAGCAAGTGAGAAAGAGCTTGCCTTCTCCAAGCCTCTCCCCCTTCTCTTTCAGCACCTCAACCCCTTTTTGTTTCACCAGTGATGTGGAGTATTGAACTCCAATGTTTGGGTGAGAGTTCAGATACTTCACCACACGCTCAGCTCCATCCACCTGCTCCTTTGATGGATTCTGCACCACCCTAGCCAGCTGCCCAACCAAGAAAGAGATGTCGGGCCTTGTCTGAACTGCTGCATACAAGAGGCTGCCCACCAAGGACTGAAATCGCTACTGCTCTTCGGCTTCAACCCCTTCATCCTTTGCAGCTTTCACAAGCTTGAATTCTTCTTGCAAGGGAGTTGCAACTTTGCGCTCATTCTCAATCCCGTACTTCTCCCCCAGCTCCTTGATGAACTTCTCCTGGTGCAGCTTCAACCACCTGTTATCCAGATCCCTCTCCATGTGCATCTCGTGGTAGTACTTTACCTCCCCAAGGTTCTTGCACTTGAAGTTCCCCATCAGCTGCTGCCGCACATTCTGGATCTCCTTCATGCTGCTACTAAAGAGAAAAATGTCGTCCATATAGACCAGAAACAGCACCAGCTTCTCCCCCTCCCCCTTGAGAAAGAGGCGCTCATCACAGCTGCTGGTCCTGAATCCCATCTCCTCTAAAACAGCTGCCAATTTCTGGTACCAGCAGCGTGGCGCCTGCTTCAAGCCGTAGATGGACTTTTTCAGCTTGCACACCCTGCCCGTACCATCCTCATACCCAGGCGGCTGCGTCATGTACACATCCTCCTCTGAAACCCCATTGAGGAATGCCGTTGGTATATCCATCTGAATGATGAATTTCCCACTAACGGTTGCATCTGCCAACAAGACACGGAGGGTAGGGGGTTTGGCAGTGGGAGCAAAGATCTCATTGAAGTCCCGCTTCTCCTTCTGCATAAACCCCTTAGCCACCAGCCTACTCTTGTAGATGGTGACCTGTCCCTTGTCATCGGTCTTGATCCTTAGCACCCACTTGCACTGTACCGCTTTCTTCCCCTCAGGCAGCACCACCAACTCCCATGTCCCATTCTCTAGCAGGCTCTGGTACTCAGCATCCCTAGAAACCAGCCACTTCTCCCTATCTGGTCCAGCTAATGCCTCCTCCATGCTAGCTGGTTCCTCTGGTGCAGGGGCAAGAAAACAGTAGGCAGGTTCATACTCCTCATCCGGGTCATAGCCATGCGGTAGAATCAGCAATGCCTCCTCTGTCCCAAGCTACTGCTCCGCTACACCTGATCCTGTAGTCAGCTTCTTAGTAGCCATATGGGTACGTCCTGGCCTGGAGACAGGTGTCTCCTAATCTTCATAATGACACCCTTCGGCTTCTTAGTTTTCCCCTGCTGCTGCTCTCCTCCCTCGGATCCAACAGCTCCACTAGTGCTACTGCTAGTCTCCACATCATTGTTTTCACCGGCAGGTGCCTCCTGCACCTTCTCTCCATCACCACCCTCTGCAGCTGCCTCCTCTTCCTCCTCCCACAGACTAGGAGTGAGGTCAAGCTGCATGGTGATCTGCTCCATCTGCTAGGACACCCTGGCCTCCGGCTGTTTCTCCCAGCTCCCATACATCATGCCCTCAACAAACTTCACATCCCTGCTATAAAAAAACACACCCTTGGAAGGTTCTCACAGCAGCCATCCCTTGCTCTCAGCAGCCAGCCCCAAATGCACACACCAAATTGCACTCGCCCCCAACTTACTGCGGTAGGTCTTGGGGACGTGGGCGATTGCCATGCAACCGAACACCCTTAGCATGTCCACCGGCGGCTTCCTCCCAAGCCACCTCTCCAACGGCACCCACGAGTCATCCCCAACCTTGGTGAGTACCCTGTTCCTAGCGACGGTAGTGTGCCGAACAGCATGGGGCCACATCAAGTTGCCCAGCCCAGATTCTATGAGCAGCGTCCTAGCTGTCTCCAGAATTGTCCGGTTTGCCCGTTCTGCTACACCGTTGGACTGTGGGGTGTAAGCAGTGGTCAGATCCCTCTGGATGCCCTGCTTCTTGAGCCACGCCGCCATCTCAGCTCCAAGGAACTCACCACCCCGATCTGTCCTAATCCGCTTCACCACACACTCCGCTTGCTTCTCCACGAATGGCAGCCAATCTTCACGTATCGTAGAGGCGGCGTGGTCCTTCTGCTTCAGCGGATATGCCCACAAAAGCCTGCTCCAATCATCCACTATGTTCAGAAAGTACCGCTCCCCCTTGTGCCCTTGAACCGGCAGTGGCCCCACCAAGTCCATGTGGACCAACTCTAAAGGCTTCTTGCTCCTGCCTGTCACACTATGGAAGGGGAAGCGGGTAAACTTAGAGAGCAAACAGATTTCACAATTCTCATCAGGTAGCTGTGCGTTCAGTTTCAGACCCTTAACGGCTCCATCTTTCTCCAACTGCTTCAACAAGGGCATTGCGACATGCCCCAAGCATCGGTGTGCCGTTGCCCAATCCGTCTCCCCAGATCTGGCCGACACTTTTACACCAACCCCTCCAACGGCATTGCACTCCCCCTAGGATGCAGACCCCTCTCCAGCCTGCCCCCTCCCATGCCACGCCAACGCCGGTAGCTGCCACATGGATCTATACACGTCCGTGCTCTCGTGCAGATCCCAAAGCACCCGATTGCCCAGCTGCCCCTTGTAAGTGCGTGCCCCATTCGTGCTAGTGCTCACCCCAGCCTTGCCAAGCTTACGGAGGGAGATGAGCTTGGCCTTGAGTTCAGGAACGAGAAGAACGTCATGCAGCACCACCGGCTTGCCATCCGCTCCCGTAAACGCAACTCGTCCCGCACCAGCCACCCTCAGCGCGTGTCCAGAGGCGTAGCACACCTCATTGATCGATGTAGCACGTACGTGGTCCAGCAAGTCCTTGCGCGGCGTCATCGTCCAAGCAGCGCCCGTGTCTAACACCCAATTGTCCAGAGGGTGCATCTCTGCTCCAACCTTGGCAGATGCGTCTCCTTGCTTCCCCTGCTCTCCAATATGGAAGAACTGGCCCGCGGTGTCCTCCATCTTCTTTTCCGCACCGCCGGTGCTCTTCGGGCTGTTGTCGGACGAATTGGCGACCATGCTCATGCCGTTTTTCTGGTTCCTCCGCGCGCTGCCATCCTGGTGACGATTCTGGGGTGTCCATCCATCGGGTTTCTTACAGCACAAAAACCAGGGGTGCCCCTCCTTCTCACAAAACCAGCAACTCCCTTTCATTTTGCCACCAGCACTCGACTTGCCCCCACGTCCAGATTTCGCATCGTGACCCCAACCGGTACCTCCTTGTTGGTCGTTGGAGTCGTCGTCCTTCTTTGCACCGCGTCTAGGACCACCAAAGCCACGTCCTCTGCCACATCGGCTCCCTTGCATCACATAGCCACTGCTGCCGTCGTCTCCAACCCTCAGTTGGCGGCGACGGAAGTCCTCCAGAATCTTTGTCCGCACCCACTCGAGTGTCTACGAGCTCTGGTTCTGCGGCAGGCTCAATCTGCTTGTGAATCGAAGCCACGATCCCATCAGCAGCGAGAGCATCTTCAAACACTTGGTCGACTCCGGGTAGGTGATTCCCGCGGTCGCCAACTTCGCGTACAAGTTGCGCATCTTGTCCAGGACAGGTTGCACCGGCTCTCCCTCGCTCAGGAGCAACGCGGACAGCTCCCTCTCCAGCATCAACGTTGCAACAACAGAGGTCGGGGCGTGCAACTCCTTTAATACGGTCCATGCCTTCGGACCGCACTCAACCTCCGGCAGTAGGTGGATGATGTGGTGACGCTGGTTCAGCTCCAAACTCTGCGACATCAAATAGTAGCCAGCCGAGGAGCGCTCGTCCCAATCTTCCTGCAGCGTGGGGTCACTCGGTCTAGGCTCCTCCCCAATCATTAGTTTCAGCAATCCAATCTGACAGAAATATAGTTGCATTTTCCAGGCCCAATCATCGTAGCCCTCACCATTGAACTTCTCGACGGTGATGTTCTTCGGCACCTCCTTGACCAGCGAGCCCTGGTTTGTTCGCGCTCCCCTTGGCGCTGAAACACCAGAATCTTAGATGCCGCTACAATCTTGGGCTGAAGATTCACCAGCTCCCATCGAGGTGTTGCCCGCCATAGCTACCTATATCGAGGATCACTGTAACGGAGCTCTGATACCAACTTGTTGGTGTATGGGCCTAATAAACTCAAGCTATTAAGACTTAATCAAACTTCAAATCTCTCCTCGGGGTCACCTCCAAGGGTCCTTGGGTGCCTGGTACAAGACCAGTCCCTATCCTCGGGTCCGAGTTTGTAGAGAGAGGGATCAAGAGGGACTTAGTCAAAACAGCAAGAGTACCTTGAACATCGCGCAGCGTATGGTGCAGACCGTCGATCGGATTAAGCTGAGAATTTCCTATATCGAATCTCGCTCCAAAAGCTTTAAAAGAAACCAAGTTGCCTTGCGAAAAGTTCTGCCATTACGGAGTTATGGCTCGGAAAGTGTTTGCCTAGTGTTGAAGTGCTAGCGTACTAGCGTTGACTCGGGTAGAATTCCGCCGTCGCACTGCGTAGAAACGAAATTCCAGGAAGGAAGGAATCCGCTTGAATCAATTTCAGGTGTAGGGACTCTGTCAGCCGGCGGAGCAGCTCGTGATTTGGTATCGCCGTGCATGTGCGCGCCAGCATAGGAGGATTTCTAGAATTGTCTTCAGTGCGTAATGATTCGGCTGTCCAAGACTACACTCGGCAGTGATTCATTCCAGCCATTTCTCTCCGTTCACCTTTCCATTTTTCTCCGTTCAACTTGCCATTTTTCCTCTCGCTGCCACCATGGAATTGGGTCAGCAGATAGTAACACGGGGGTGGCATGTGACGTCAGCAGAGGGTGACATGGGGGTGGCGTGTGACGTCAACAGAGGCTGACACGGGGGTGGCGTGTGACGTAAGCAGAGAGTGACACGGGGGTGGCGTGTGACGTCAGCAGAGGATGACACGGGGGTGGCGTGTGGCGCTGGTTCAGATGTGTTCTGACACCTGAGGTGAGCACGCTGTGTTGTTGGTGTGTGTGCGTGCTCACTCATCGTGCTGCAGCATGTGCTGGCAAAGGCTGTGTGCTCTATGAGTGCAGCGTGTGTTCTGACGTGTACCTTGGGAGATGGTGCTTCACAGTAATTACCATCTCTCACCTTCCATCGCCCATCGCTCATTTCCCATCGCCCATTTCCCATTGCTCATCTCCAATCTCCCAACTGCATCGCTCATCGCGCATCAGCCATCGCGCATCGCCCATCGCCCATCTCTCAACCCCTATATCCTGTTCATGTGCTCGGGGCATGGTGGCCAAGGATGTGTTCACGGTGTCGTACTGTATCATGGGGGCCCACTGGATGATGACACGAGCACGGTGAGATAACCAACCATGGTTAGATAAAATGGACACGGTGAGATGAACAACCATGGTTAGATGAAACGGGCACGGTGAGATGAACAACCATGGTTAGATGAAACGGGCACGATGAGATGGAACAACCATGGTTAGATGAAACGGGCACGGTGAGATGGAACAACCATGGTTAGATGAAACGGGCACGGTGAGATGGAACAACCATGGTTAGATGAAACGGGCACGGTGAGATGAACAACCATGGCTAGATGAAACGGGCACGGTGAGATGGAACAACCATGGTTAGATGAAACGGGCACGGTGAGATGGAACAACCATGGTTAGATGAAACGGGCACGGTGAGATGAACAACCATGGTTAGATGAAACGGGCATGGTGAGATGGAACAACCATGGTTAGATGAAACGGGCACGGTGAGATGAACAACCATGGTTAGATGAAACGGGCACGGTGAGATGAACAACCATGGTTAGATGAAACGGGCATGGTGAGATGGAACAACCATGGTTAGATGAAACGGACACGATGAGATGGAACAACCATGGTTAGATGAAACGGGCATGGTGAGATGAACAACCATGGTTAGATGAAACGGGCACGGTGAGATGGAACAACCATGGTTAGATGAAACGGGCACGGTGAGATGGAACAACCATGGTTAGATGAAACGGGCACGGTGAGATGAACAACCATGGTTAGATGAAACGGGCATGGTGAGATGGAACAACCATGGTTAGATGAAACGGGCACGGTGAGATGGAACAACCATGGTTAGATGAAACGGGCATGGTGAGATGAACAACCATGGTTAGATGAAACGGGCACGGTGAGATGGAACAACCATGGTTCGATGAAACGGGCATGGTGAGATGAAAAAACCATGGTTAGATGAAACGGGCACGGTGAGATGAACAACCATGGTTAGATGAAACGGGCACGGTGAGATGGAACAACCATGGTTAGATGAAACGGGCACGGTGAGATGGAACAACCATGGTTAGATAAAACGGGCACGGTGAGATGAACAACCATGGTTAGATGAAACGGGCATGGTGAGATGGAACAACCATGGTTAGATGAAACGGGCACGATGAGATGGAACAACCATGGTTAGATGAAACGGGCATGGTGAGATGAACTACTATGGTTACATGAAACGGGCACGTTGAGATGGAACAACCATAGTTAGATGAAACGGGCACGGTGAGATGGAACAAGCATGGTGAGATGAAATGGGCATGGTGAGATGAAACAGGCACGTTGAGATGAAACAGGCACTTCCCCCTCCTGGTTAACCCTTCTGACCACCCATGTTATATCCCTTATCAGTCCGTTGCTCTCATTATCATTTCGTTACCCATGCTTTGTTTTCTTCGCTCCTCATGCTCACGCTCCCTCACTCCCTCCCATGCAGCTCCCAGCTCACACTAAACGCGCTCAACTACAAGAGAGATACTAGTGTCCTGAGGCACCTTGTAACAAGGCAGAGAGCTTCCAGTGTCTGGAGACACCTTATAGTGAGGCCGAGGGCTAATAGTGTTTTGAGGTACTTTAGAACAAGGCAGAGAGCTACAAGGTGCCAGGAGCACTGGATGTCTCTGATGATATTCTCTGATTTGAGACTGGATATACCCCAGCTTAGCTTGTCTTCCTCACAGCTGTGTAGTCTGTTGTGTATCCATTCATATTTCCTCTCGTCTCTATTGTTGACTAAAACCATTCAGACAAGTACATACGGTAATTTCCACCCTCTCTTACTTGGCAGGCCAAGAACGGTGTAGTAAATTAGGATGATCAAATTTCCAGTCACAAAAGCATTTCTATGGGTACCTTTCAGTCAAAGCCCTCAAAATGAATCCCACATCCACCCTTGCAAAATTGTAGTATGGTAAGTGTTGTGCGTATGTCTGAATGCAGCAGTTCTGCACATATCCCCAACCCCAAACAACCTAATCGAGCAAATCTCATGTGGTAACAACCTAGCTGCTGGATCGACCTGTATTAGCCATGGTAGGACGTGAGTCCAAGCCTTATGTAAGGATCGGAAGGCAACGGGTCTGGGCCAAGCATCCGGCAGCCGCGGAGATTCAGCACTCGCAGCAGCGTCAAGTTACACAGCTGTTGCAGCAGCGACTGAAGCAGCTCACCGTCGTTCAGGTCCAGCTCTCTGAGTCGTATCAGTAACCCGAATCAAATTCAGCTTCTTGAGATTTGGAGTCGTTGACAAGTCTGGAAGAATGATGCTTTTGGTGTCGTTTCCCAAGCTCAAGGTTTCTACAGACCGCTGCAGTGATTCCAAAGTCTTCTTCAAACGAACACAACCCGTCAAATCCAGCTCCCGCAGGCATGAGAGGTTTTCCATGGCTCGAGGTACAGGTGTGAGCTTGATACACATGGGGGCCTTGAAAGTCTTCAGGCGGATCAGTTGAGTGATGGATGGTGGCAGTGTTGTCAGCTTACTGCAGCAGCTCGAGGTCAGCTTCTGCAGGTCACCAAGACGGCCTGTACCCTCCGGCACCTGCTTCAGTTGTTCACACCAGCTCAGCACCAAAGTGCGGAGATTGGTTAGCTCGCCTATCCCCTCCGGAATTGACTTCAGCCTTGATCGGTGATGCTCAACGATTCAAGAGCACCCAAGCAGGAAATCGATGCAGGGAGGGTGACAATGCCCACACGGTCCAAGGATAGCTTCTGAAGCCCTGTGAGTAACCCAATAGAATCAGGGAGTCTCCTCAGCGACACGCTTCTCAATGTTAAGCACTTCAGCGCAAAAAAAATCTCCCAAATTTTGGGGCAGTCTGGATACGCTGTTGTTGAAAATAGTCAGAATCTCCAATACGCTGAGGCTCGTGAGGGAGTCTGATACAGTAGCTCATAGAATAAACGTTCACTGTAAATGCAGAGCTCGCGAAGTACCGGGAACCGCTCTCCAAGCTTGTCAAGCGGGATGCTCATAACATTGCTTAGCAGCAGACGTTGAAGACGAAAACACGGCGATTCTGGCGAAAACATTAAGAAGTCCGTTAGTCCCCGCACGAATCCCAGTGAACGAAGACCTGCCAGTTGTCCAAATGAGAAATTCCCCTCGAAACTGTGAAATTATGCCTCTCCTGGGAAGAACAGGCTGGTTAGATTCGACAGGCGAGTAAACGACAACATCTGATTTAACCGCTTGCCCAGATTATGAATAGAAGTGGCCGATCAAGGTTGTTGTATGGAGCAATGCCTGTGCCGACATAAAGAGCCGTTAGGTTTGGTGACGACGAGCCGAGAAATGTCAGGAGGTGTCAAAAAAATGCGGGTCAGGCTCTGAATCTTCGTTTTCCTCGCTTGTAGCGTAATCCGAGAGAGACATTGACGAGGTCGGCTGGAAAGTGTCGGAATGCTAGAAGATCCTAACCAGAATAAGGTCAAGAAGACAATGGATCTTAGTAGACATTCCCATTTTAAAAAAATGAAGCTAAAGTTGTCGCTTCTACGACGTTTGTTTGACAAGCACGACTTGTCAGAATACTAGGCAGGAATATAGAATACGAAAAGAGGGGTTTGGACTAGCAGCAGCAGGATACATATAGGAAACCCTGAATTGGGCTGTACTCGCTATAGAGTACCCCACTGCAGGCTAGAGAAATACAACATTCTGACACACCCCCATATCCAAAGTGAGGTGTAATCAGCACAACAAGCAGGTAGAGCAATAGTTCACAATGATAAGCAAAGCTAGAGGCTATCACAGAGGGCAAGTGAGGAGGAGGAGAGACTGTGGGGGCGAGAAGATGGGAGGCGATGGCTGAAACTGCAGACACATGGGCAACAGGAGCGGCACGCACTGTGGCTACCGGCGGCAGAGCCCCAGAGTGCAGGAGTAACAGGCTCCGCGACTAAGACGAGCGGCAGGAGCAACGGACCCACGGGCGACAGGCGCATCAGGCTCTTTGGGCTACCAGCGGCAGAGCCCCAGACTACAGGTGTTGCGGACGACAAGACGGCTGCCTCCACTCAACCTTCCCAAGCTGTCCCACACACCCCCAGACTCGACACCCCCAGACCCGACACCCCCAAACCCTAACACAGGCAGCACAGGGCAGGAGCGCGGGTAGCGGGCGAGCGGAAGCGGAGCGGCGCGCTGGTCCCTAGGGCGCCTCGGCGGGCGACGGGAGGGGGCGACGCGCGGGCCGCCGGGGCGCCTCGACGGGCGACGGAAGGGTGCGACGCGCAGGCTCCCGGGGCGCCTCGACGAGCGACGGAACGGGGCGACGCACGCGCCGCCAGGGCGCCACGACGGGCGATGGGAGGGGGACGACGCGCGGGCCCCCAGGGCGCCGCGGCGGGTGACGGGAGGGGGGACGACGTGCAGGCCCCCAGGGCGCCACAACGGGCGACGGGACGGGACAGCGTGCGTGCCCCCGGGGCCCCACGACGGGCGACGAAACCGCCGCGCTCACGGGGCGTGCGCCGGGCAGGGCGCGCGGCGGGAAGAAAACACGCCACGCGCGCAGGGTGCAGGCACGAAGAAAACGTCGCGCGCCCGGGGCACGAGATAGGAACGACAGGAGCGGAAACATAGGGTGGGCCCACCCACAGGGTCGACCAGGGAGGGTCGACCCTGCTCTGATAGCATGTCAGAATACTAGGCAGAAAGATAGAACACGAAAGGAGGGGTTTGGACTAGCAGCAGCAAGATATATATAGGAAACCCTGAATTGGGTTGTACTCGCTCTAGAGTACCCCACTGCAGGCTAGAGAAATACAACATTCTGACACACCCCCATAGCCAAAGTGGGGTGTAATCAGCACAACAAGCAGGTAGAGCAATAGTTCACAATGATAAGCAAAGCTAGAGGCTATCACAGAGGGCAAGTGAGGAGGAGGTGAGACTGTGGGGGCGAGAACATGGGAGGCGATGGCTGAAGCTGCAGACACATGGGCAACAGGAGCAGCATGCATTGTGGCTACCGGCGGTAGAGCCCCGGACTGCTGGAGTAACAGGCTCCGCGGCTAAGACGAGCGGCAGGAGCAACGGACCCACGGGCGACAGGCGCAGCAGGTTCTCTGGGCTACAAGCGGCAGAGCCCCAGACTACAGGTGTTGCGGACGACAAGACGGCTGCCTCCACTCAACATCCCCCAGCTGTCCCACACCCGTTTCACATACCCCCTGCTGTTCCCCTAGCACTGCTCACACGCCACCCCCTAGTACCACTCCGACGGCTCCCACACATCCACCCCCCTCAGCGGCAGCTGGAGCAGTGGGAGTTGGAGGAGGAGGAGGAGCAGGGGACGCCGCACACATCCCCAGACTCGACACCCCCAAACCCTAACACAGGCAGCACGGGGCAGGAGCACGGGTAGCGGGCGAGCGGAAGCGGGGCGGCGCGCTGGTTCCTAGGGCGCCTCGACGGGTGACTGGAGGGGGCGGCATGCGGGCCCCCGGGGCGCCTTCACTGGCGACGGAAGGGGGCGATGCGCGGGCTCCAGGGGCGCCTCGACGGGCGACGGAACGGGGCGACACACGGGCCACCGAGGCGCCACGACGGGCGATGGGAGGGGGACGACGCGCGGGCCCCCAGGGCGCCGCGGCGGGTGACGGGAGGGGGGACGACGTGCAGGCCCCCAGGGCGCCGCGACGGGCAATGGGAGGGGACAGCGCGCGTGCCCCCGGGGCACCACGACGGGCGACGAAACCGCCGCGCGCTCACGGGGCGCGCGGCGGGCAGGAAACCGCCGCGCGCCCCGAGCGCGCGGCGGGAAGAAAACACGCCACGCGCGCAGGGTGCAGGCACGAAGAAAATGTCGCGCGCCCGGGGCACGCGATAGGAAGGACATGAGCAGAAACATAGGGTGGGCCCACCCACAGGGTCGACCAGGGATGGTCGACCTGCTCTGATAGCATGTCAGAATACTAGGCAGAAAGATAGAACACGAAAGAGGGGTTTGGACTAGCAGAAGCAAGATATATATAGGAAACCCTGAATTGGGCTGTACTCGCTATAGAGTACCCCACTGCAGGCTAAAGAAATACAACATTTTGACACGACTAAGGTTGGGAAGGGCTGCCTCTAAAGATGAGAAAGAGCTATGCCAGTGCTTCCCGATGAGGTGAAGGTTGAGTGACTCTAGTAAGGTCAGAGGTTTATTGGGGGTCTGTTACGAGTGCGATTGAGCGAGCGTGCGAGAATTGCACCATCGAAGCAAGAGTACAATGAGCGAAGGCATGAGCGAAGAATATATAGCGAAACTACAGTGGTAACGGTAATGTGTGGAAATTGGGGTGCGCGACGGGCCTAGCGCCGAGGATAGGAAATGTCGAGGCGGAGGTCTGGAGCGCGGGCTACCAACCGAACCATGAGGTTGGGTCGCGTCGTGAATAGTGGTGGGAACAGTGTCGAGGCGAGTGTCGCGAGTGGTAATGGTTTACTGTTGGGTGTTGCTGATGGGAACAGTGGTGTACGTGCTGAGCAGGGACGCGAAGTAAGGAAAAGGAAATTTCCTTACACTACCCCCACCCCTAAGGAGGCCCTCTTTACGAAAGCGGATGTACATCCTGGAAACAGTGCTCAGCAATGACTCGGTAATGACGGGGTGGTTTTCAATTCTGTCCAGGGGAGCCCAGTTGTTCTCAGTGGGCATACGATCCTCCCAACAGATCAGGAATTCGATCCGTCGAGTTCCCCGTGGGTCACAAACTCGATGGCTCAGAATCTTTTCGGGCGTGATGATTGGTTCTTTCGGCGGTCGTGTCATGCTGGCTGGGCGGTTGCGAGGCAGTTGGCTGGTGCTTGGGACGTAGGGGCGAAGTAGGCTGACGTGGAAGGACGGGCTGACGTACCAGTCAGCAGGGAGGAGGAGGTGGGCGGTGATGGGTATGATCATGTGGCTGACGAAAATGGCACACTTCGCAGCTTGTTATAAAATCTCTATGCTGCGGCGAACTGATGCGCATTTCTTTCGACAGTTTGATAGCCGTGGGTAAATAGTTTTGTCATTTGTGGGCTGGTTTGGGCGACTAGTATGACGTGGATCTGGGCAGTGGGGCGGGTCAGTGCGTCGGCGATGTCCGATGCCCTCTTCTTGTAGGTCTCCGTATAGTGAAAATTCGACTCGAGGAAGTCGAGCCAGCGAAACTGTCGTGGGTTGAGGTGGGACTGTGTGCGGAGGCACTGTAGGGATTTATGGTCTGTCCGTACTGTCACGCCTGCACCGGTCAAGTGACAGCGCCACACTTCAAACACGTGCACAATTGCAAGCATTTTTCAGTCGTATATCTGGTACTCTTCTCGGGTGGATGCATTTTTTGTGATTTTAGGCGATGGGCTGTAGGCCGTTGCCGAAGTCCTGTAGCAGACACCTCCGATGGCGATGTCGCTTGCGTCTGTTACTTGTTCGAACGGGCGGCGTGGGTCCTCTGTTCTGGTAGTGGCTCGAGGATATTTTTCAGGGCAAAGAAGGCAGCATGCTCTTTCTCCCCCACGTAAAAGCGACCCCCTTCCACAGCAGATCCGTAAGTGGGCTGTTAACCGGGCCATGTCGGGGACGAATCGACGGACGTAAAAACGAACCCTACAAAATTCTGCAGTTCCGTGATATTTGTCTGGGGGTGCCACGCTTTAACCGTGTCTAGTTTCTTCGGTTCAATCTCAACCCCAACCTTCGAAATAACGTGCCCCAAAAACTCTAGCCTGTCCTGAAAAAAATCGCACTTCGAACCCTTTGTAAGTAGGCGGTGCTCGTCTAAATTTCTAAATACTACTTCCAAATCTGCTACTGCCTATGGCGACTGTAGACAAGGATGTCGTCGAGGTAGACTAAATTTATCTAAAAGCGGCCTAAACACCTCATTCATGGTCATCTGAAACGTCGCCGAAGCGTTGGTCAGCCCGAAAGGCATCACGGTATACTCGAACGACCCGTACCTAGTCCTAAAAGTTGTCTTGGCGCAGCCTGATGGTTCAACTCGAATCTGATGGTAACCTCCCCGTAAATTGATTTTTGAGAAGACCCGAGTCGTTCGCAGTTGATCTATCAGTTTGTCAGCGCGGCGAATTGGTTATTGCAATTTAACTGCAACCCTGTTCAGTGCTCTGTAATCGATGTGTCAGATTTATATGACATAGCTGTTGTAGGCTATAGTGGGGTAGCACAAATGGGGTACGACTTTTCTAGGGTTTGTACTTGTACCCAACTTTCCCTTAGTCAATTCATTCTCGTTTTAGTTTTCTCATGGTATCTAGCAGGTGACCTCGTGGGAACTGTTCCTAGGGCACACCGATTCGATATTTTTTTTTCCTGCCCGGAGCGCGCTCAGCCCTTGCCCGAGTCGCGCTCCCCTTTCTCGACCCTGTCGCGCCGCCCTAGTGGCTGTGTCGCGCCGCCCTAGCGGCGCCACCCTTGACGGCCCCGATCCGCCGCCATAGCGGCCCCGTCGCTTACCCAGCGGCCCTGACGCAGCCCTTCCCGACCGGGGCGCCGCACACCGAGCTGCAGTTGCCGCCGAGCCGCCGTACCGCCGAGCCGCCTGAACCGCCCGATCCGCCGAGTTGCCGAGCCGCAGTTGTCGCCGAGCCGCCCGAGCCGCCGAGCTGCAGTTCCTGCGTCGCCCACCTGGCTTCACTAGGTCTTTTCCTCCTGGCACCCAGTGGAGTCTCGGGCGACCAGTCTACGGTCTCCGCCAGGCACCGCGTGAGTGGCACAACACACTGAGGACTACGCTTGCGGCTCTTGGGTTTGCTCCCTCTACTACCGACCCGTTGTTGTTTCTGCGCACCGACACTTCTTTGCCTCCGTTCTACATCCTCGTGTACGTCGACGACTTGGTCTTTGCCACTGCTGACACTGCTGGACTCGCCCAAGTGAAGTCCGAGCTGCAGAAGAGACACACGTGCACAGACCTGGGTGAACTGCGCAGCTACCTTGGCTTGCAGATCACCCGGGACAGAGCACGCCGCACCATTACCCTGACTCAGTCACACATGGTGCAGCAGGTCCTTCAGCGCTTCGGCTTCACGTACTCCTCGCCTCAGGCCACTCCTCTGCCTACTCGCCACTCGCTCTCAGCTCTGCCTTCGGATGAGTCCGTATAGTCGAGTGGCCTGTACCCAGAGCTTGTTGGCTGCCTCATGTACCTGATGACCTGCACTCGACTTGACCTTGCATACCCTCTTAGCATTCTTGCACGCTATGTTGCTCCTGGGAGACACAGACGGGAGCACATGGCTGCAGCGAGGAGGGTGTTTCGCTACTTGTGCAGTACGTCGGGCATGGGGCTTGTGCTTGGAGGGCAGAGTCCAGTGGTCCTCACTGGGCAGGCAGACGCTTCTTGGGCTGACGACCAGGCAACGCAGCAGTCGTCACAAGGCTACACCTTCAGCCTTGGTTCCGGCTCTGTTTCGTGGCGGGCTACCCGCTCGTCCTCTGTTCTCGGCTCCACTTGTGAGGCTGAGATCTACGCCGGGGCCATGGCTGCACAGGAGCTTCGCTGGCTCACCTACCTGCTGACTGACCTGGGAGAGCCGCCTCGTTCTCCTCCAGTGCTGTACGTAGACAACAAGGCCATGCTGGCCTTGTGTCGAGAGGAGAGACTGGAGCACAGAACGAAGCACATTGCTCTTCGCTACTTCCTTGCTCGTGAGCTACAGCAGCGTGGTCAGCTGCGTCTTGCGTACGTGGCCTCTGAGGCTAACACTGCTGATATCTTCACCAAGGCGCTTGCGCCTTGTGATCATTAGCGCTTCTGTACTCAGCTGGGTCTTGTGCCTGTCTTGCCTCACTTGCTCACCTCTTGACCTTGCTTGTACTTTTACATATATATATACACCTGCTCTTGCTTGTCTAGCCTTTTATATATATGTGTACTCCTGCATGTGAACTGGCCTTGTGGCCTTGAATGTGTGGTGACTTTGTGATCCACCCTGAGCTTGCTTTGCTTTGCTTTGCTTGTCTGGTCTTGTGACCCCTTGTTATCCCCCACTTTGCCTTTGGGGGTGTGTGAGATTTATATGACATAGCTGTTGTAGGCTATAGTGGGTTAGCACATATGGGGTACGACTTTTCTAGGGTTTGTACTTGTCCCAACTTTCCCTTAGTCAATTCATTCTCGTTTCAGTTTTCTCACGATGCGCATGCGAAACCCTCCGTCTTTTTCCGGTGTGAACAGTATCGGTGCGGCGAACGGTAACGAGCTCGGTCGGATAAACTGCTTCTCTAATAAGTAATCTAACTGCTTCTTTAACTCATTGAGCTCCGGCTGTGTCAGTCTAAACCATCGCCGTACAGTTGGTTGTGCCCCCGGTTCTAATTCTATCTAATTGTAGTGTGCGCGCTGAGGTGGCAGTCCCTCCGGCAAGTCGTCGGCAAAAATTCATGGGTACCATTTCAACAGGTCCTGTAGTTCAGGCGGTACCGCTGCTAGTAGTTTCTGAAAATCGCTCGGCTTCTGTGCTTCCCCGACTACTACTAGATCCACTGCGTACACGTCAGCTCCAGCGGCGACAGCCCGTTACATTGTGATGGCGTTGACGTGGACCGTTGAAGACTCAGGCGACTGCCAGCGAGGTAGTTCATTTTTTGCTACTTTGCACAGTGCAGCTACCCGTCGTCCAGTCGATTCGCGGGTTATACCGTCACAGCCAATCACGTCACAGTAAAATGTCGTGCCCATCCAGTGTCTTCGCGAGCATTTCCTGTGTGAACCAAAACTTCCCCCCCGCAGCGGACTTATACTCTCTCCACTTTCTCCCGTATGTCCAGCGGCATGCCATCGACTAAGCGTACATCTAATTCCAATAAACACCGACTAAGTGCTAGTTGCAGTTTCCATGCGGTCGTGGTATTAACTAAAGTGTAACTTGCTCCTCCATCGATAAAAATCTTCATTGCTGCTCCCTGTATTTTCCCGTGAATCAGTACCGGACAATTCGTCGCTTTACCCTCCTTATTCATCCAAGCCTGAATCAGTATCGATGGCGTGAATCGGTGTTGTGACTCGGTGAGGGTCGGTGAGGTTGGGCGAGGAGGTAGTCTTGTCAGTAGTTCGCCCAATCTTTACTGACTGTTGGCGTTTCCCTGTCTTTGAGACTCTCTCTCCCTGCTCTGTTCCGCGGTGCCTCAGCTCCTCTGGGCATTCGCTCTTGCGATGGCCCGGCCGATTGCAAGCAAAGCAGTGCCCCCTTAAATGGCGTGGCAGCTGCATTCGTCGCAACGGCGTGTACAGTGGCGTGCTCAGTCAGCCCCCAAGGACGATGTCTGTAGTAGGACCCCGGTCTTGGACGGTGCAAAATATCGATTTTCTCGGCGAGCTCGATGATCTCGTTGAAATTCGAGAGCCCGCGTAGCATGATTTCGTGCGAGATGTCTGTCTTCAGCCCCCTGACGTAACTGTCCACCCGCTCCGCTTCGTGCATGTAGCCGACTTGCTCACATAATGCGAGAAAATCGCTCGAGTAGTCTTGCATTGACCCGTGCTGCCGCCAAGTACGTGGTTTTTGACGCGCTGAATTTGAAGTTGCGATCGGCTCGAAGCGTGCCCGAACCCCTGCGCACCACGCGTCCCACGTGCTGTACTGGGCGGCTTCGCAAAATGAACTCTAGGTGACGGCTGGACCTGTGGGCTCTCCCTCTTGTGACGGCGGCTTGTAGGCGCGTGGCGATGTCACAATGACCCGCCACCAGTCCATGGCGGGGCCCCTCAGCAGTGATACTACGTAGCGAATTTTCGCTGCATCGTCCTCGACGTAATTCGCGTCGAAGAAGACGTTTGTCATAAAAATCCATGATTGAACCGTCGGTCCCCCGCGTTGGCTCGGATAGAAACAGGGCGGGCGCTGCAGCCTGAGTGGCAACGGTGCCATGACATCGCTGTTGCCACTCGCTGCTGCAAACTCCACGTGCCGACAGGCTTCGCGAGGCCCCTGCGTGCTTGGTGCAGCCCTGACTCTCTCCATGCCCGGCATTGAGTGGGCGTCGCCATCACTGGCTGCGCCTGAGCGTTGTCCCACGCTGTCGTGCCGTGATGGCGTGCCGGACGAGATGACGATTGGCTCATCCGTTTGCGCTGGTGCATTTGCGGGTGCGTGTGTTGGTGTTGATGCGTTCGTCGCTAATTGCTGGCAAGCGGAGTCGCGTTCCGCCGTGAGCGTCGCAATCTCGAGCTGCGAATCCTCGAGTTGGCGCACCAGACGGTCGAGCTGCTCCTACGTCAGCGTCGCGAGAGTAAATTCGGCCATGGCGGGGGTGTCGGGAGAGCTCAGCGAGAGCCTCTGTCTTGGCCGTACGTGCTTACGAGAAAGCACTTTGAGCGGCGGTGCTTGTTCGCTGAGAGACGTCTACCCCCCTTAAAAAAATGAGATAATGGGGAAGCGAAGGTGTGGGTGCGGTCCGAGAGGAGATCATAGGCTCTAATACCAAGTGTTACGAGTGCAATTGAGCGAGCGAGCGAGAATTGCACCATCGAAGCAAGAGTACAATGAGCAAAGGCATGAGCGAAGAAATATAGCAAAACTACAGTGATAACGGTAATGTGTGGAAATTGGGGTGCGCGACGGGCCTAGGGCCGAGGATGGGAAAACTCAAGGCAGAGGTCCAGAGCGCGGGTTACCAACCAAACCGTGAGGTTGGGTCGCGTCGTAAACAGTGGCGGGAACAGCGTCGAGGAGAGTGTCGCAAGTGGTAACAGTTTACTGTTGGGTGCTGCTGGCGGGAACAGTGGTGTACGCGCTGAGCAGGGACGCGAAGTAAGGAAAACGAATTTTCCTTACAGGGTGTCATAGTAAGTTCTCGAGGAGAGGGGGTATCATGCGCCGCAGGGCAAGTTCCTCTTCTGAGGACGCGTCAAAATTGCAACACCGATCCTACGTGGGATCAGTGTGCACAATCTACAGTGTGTTTGTCAATTTGTGAAAGCTTTGTATCCCTATTTCGTCTATATTCACGCTGCCGCGGAATTCTCGGATACCGCCAGGTCAAGGTGGCGCGTTTGGAGCACGACATCGAAGAGGGTGGGGGTGGGAGGGGAGGGAGAGAAGGGGGATATGAGAGACTGGAGGGGGGAACTTGAGAGGGTGAAAAGGGGATAAAAAGAGGGAGAAGGGGGAGAAACGAAGGGGAAGACGGAGGGAAATGGGGGGGAGATGGGGGGGTAGTGAAAGGAGCAGGAAGGGAAATGAGGGAGAGAAGGGGGGGACGTGTGGTGGAGAAGGGGCGAAAATGAGTGGGTGAAGTGTGGGATGTGAGAAGGAGTAGGGGGCGAAATGAGGGGAGCAGAGGGGTAAATGAGAGGGAGAAGGGGAGTAAACGAGGGCAATAATGGGGGGGGGCTAAGAGTGCGCAACGAGGGAATTGAGAAGGAGCGAGGTAGGAAATGAGAGGGAGAAGCGGGGATATGATAGGGAGTAGAGGGGAAAGGGGTGTAAGGGGGATTTGAGAGCGAGAAGGGGAGAATTTGAGAATGAAAAGAGGGGGCAATGAGAGGGAGAAGGGGGAGAAATGGGGGGGAGAAGGGGGGCAAATGAGGGGGAGACGGGGGGGTAATGAGAGGGAGAAGGGGCAGAAATGAGAGGGAGAAGGGGGAAATGAGAGGGAGCAATGGGGGAAATGATGATGAGGGGAGGAGGAAGGCTAGGGGGAATGAAAAGGGGCAGGGGGGAGAAATGAGAGGGATAAGGGGGTAGATGAGACGGAGAAAAGGGGGATTTGAGTGCGAGAAAGGGGGCAATTGAGGGGACGAAGAGGGGATGATGAGAGGGATGATGGGGAGCAACATGAGGGGGGAGGGCACGCCACCCATGAGAGGGAGAAGGGGGGAATCAAAGCCAGAAATGGGGAAAATTGTTGGGTGCAAATTCACATTGCACGACATCCTGCCGTCTGTTTGTACGAGTATGCGTGTGCGAATGCATTTGGGTGTGAATGGAATGTTCGTATGTTTGTTTGCTTTCGCAATTTTCGCTTGAAGCATTTGCAAGTACTCGCGCATTGTGCGCTTTGGCACAACATTGTACGCGCTATGAACAGTACAAGCACAAAGGACGAGCTCGCAAAGGAACCCAAGATGGAAGCTTTGCGGTTTGGTTGAAGATTGTGTAATTCAGTTCTATCCAACTCAAAATTGTACTGTTTTGTTTGGTTGACTATAGTGTAGCAGGGCAGGCACTATAGGGGTACAATTTAGGTGAAGGTTGGATGTTGTTTGTCTATATCTGCACGCTACATGGCCAGGGGAAACCAGCGGAACTAGCATTTGGCTGGTTGGGCAAAGATAAAACTGGTTCTGTTTTTAGGACCTGAACCAGGTTGTTGTATTTCCAGGTTGGAAAAACAGAACCAGAGGTTGTTTACCAACCTACCACCCGCTGTTTTGTCCAGCCAGGTTGGTTCTGTTGCTTGGAATTATTTGGGATCATCCCTGGTTGTTCCCAGGTTTATTCCCAAGATCCTTGCTAGCTAGAACTATTCATTCCTTCTCTGTTTGTACCTGGATATAGTCAATTTGATTCAAGCGAATTCCTCCCTTCCTGGAATTTCGTTTATACGCGGTGCGACGGCAGAATGCCACCCGAGTCAACGCTAGTACGCTAGCACTTCAACACTTAGCAAACGCTGTCCGAGCCATGACTTCGTAATGGCAGATTTTTTCGCGATGCAACTTGGTTCATTTTAAAGCTCTTGGAGCGAGCTTCGATATAGAAAATTCTCAGCTTAATCCGATCAACCGTCTGCACAATACGCTGCACGACATTCAAGGTACTCTTGCTGTTTTGACTAAGTCCCTCTTGATCCCTCTCTCTACAAACTCGGACCCGAAGAAAGGGGCTGGTCTTGTACCAAGCACCTAAGGACCCTTGGAGGTGACCCCGAGGAGAGGTTTTAAGTTTGATAAGTCTAAATAGCTTGAGTTTATTAGGTCGTTACACCAACAGAAATGTGTGGGAGCAGGAGCTTAACTGAGAAGGAGAAGGGGGTAAAATAAGGGCGAGGGGGGCTGAGAGGGATATGGGGGAGAAATGGACGACGGGAAATGGGGGAGAAATGGGGGTGTGAAGGGGGCCAAATTGAGGGGGAGAAAGGGGGGTAATGTGAGGGTGGATGGGGGGAAATAAGAGGAAGAATGGGGCACATGAGGGGGTGAAGTGAGGGAACCGAGGGAGAAGAGGGGAAAATGAGCGCGAGCATTGACGCTAAAGGAGGGTGAGTAGGGGGGGTTATGACGAGGAGAAGAGGGGATAACATGGGAAGCTTAGGGTTGGAAATATAAATATAAGCAGGTCAGGCACGCTGCGGGTGAGGCGCTAAGCGGGAAAGGCACGCAGCGGGCGAGGCGACGACCGGGAGAGGGGCGCAGATGGTGATTTACTAGGCATGAGAGCCGCGCATAGTGTGCGGTGTTAAGCGGGAGAGGCGCGCAGCGGAGGAGGCGCGCATCAGGCGAGGCGGTAAGGAGAGTGCGTGGCATCGCGTTGTGTCGCGCATGCAATGCACTGAGCCGCCGACAGGCCCGAAAAAATCTTATCGCGAGAAGGCTTACTCTATCGCGGCGACCCAGCGTGGTGATGCTACCAGAATAGGCGCCCTTGATGCTTTTACTCTGCCGCAATGTGCAGCACGACGTGCTCGACGAATGCACAGCCGCAGCCCGTCTGATTGTTGAACGGCGCTGCCACGGAAGGGAGTTGGCACGCAAACTAGATGGCCCTGGTAATAAACAAAGCCTACAATGGAGGTAGACCCAATTGTGACATGCACTGCACTTTCTCATCCGAACCTGCCACTCACACTGCCAATCCAGCATAGGTACCACTCCTCTCCGAATATAGCAGTCACCACAGCCCTCGCCCGCGTGTTGCTCACTCCTGTCCTGAATCAACACACAGAAGTCATCTTGACAAATTGCAAGACACCCCTTACTCTCCTGCCATTTCAGATTGCCACTCCTCTCCGGAAATCTCAGTCACTACAGCCCTCTCCCTCCTGGTGCTCACTCCTGAATCAACCAACAGAAGTCATCTTGAAAAATTGCAAGACTCACCTCACGCTGACATCCCAACTCGTCCCTCACGCTGCTGCCACTCCTCAGGAACTATATCAGTCAACACAGCCTCCACTTAGATCCAGCTCACTGAATGGCTCTTCCCAAATGTCGTCTCTGCTTGAGGGAAAGCGCGGGGGAGGAAGTGAAAGGGAGATATGAGGAGAGAGGTGGATAGACAGAGAGAACGAGAGATAGGGAGAGAGAGGGAAAGGTATGGGAAAGTCACACATGGGAATGAGGGGGCGTGCAGAATTAGACGGCACAAGTTGGTGACAGGAATGAAGCAGCTGCAACTATATCAGTGAGTTCACCCCTTTGCTTGTTTTGTTTTTTTTCAACACCAATATTATCCAATAGTTTTACTAAAA
The DNA here is from genome assembly GCA_948144175.1 of Closterium sp. NIES-65. NCBI lineage: Eukaryota > Viridiplantae > Streptophyta > Zygnematophyceae > Desmidiales > Closteriaceae > Closterium > Closterium sp. NIES-65. The sequence goes on along the minus strand of CANXME010002686.1, from coordinate 1,331,048 downwards.
CTAAGAAATGGATGGAATAGCAGCCTTTTGAGATGCCTCAAGAGCGAAGACAGAGACAGGTCAGGTGGCGGAAACCAGTGATAAACGGCTCTGCAGAGGCAGACGAAAGACGGAGAAGGTGGCGAAGCACCGACCCAGGTATCGGCAGCGACAATAGCGACTGCTCCCAAAACAACGGCCGCTACCGCAGCGCCGCACCCCCAAAATTAGCTCCTCCATTACTAACACCATGAACGCCTCCAGATCCAGTACAACCACACCTTCTGTGGCAGCACCTCCTCCAGGACTAACACCAAGAACGCCTCCACCTCCAGCACCTCCAGCTCCAGCAACTGAACCTCCAGCAACCCCAGAATCTCCAGTAGCAGACCCAAGTAGTGGCAGCAACGTCTGCTGCTGCTCCCAGAACAGGGGCTGCCGTGGCAGTGGGTGCAACTCACCCTCAGAACCTCCAGCAGTATTACCCTTGACTCCACAAACACGAGGACCCGCAGCACCCCCTGCGGCAGCTCCCTCTGAGTCAGCACCTCCGGAACCAGCATCCCCTGAGCCTGCACCTTCAGCGTCACCACCCCCAGAACCAGCACCCCCGGAGTCCGCACCTCTAGAGTCACCACCCCCAACATCACCGGGCTCACCAGAGTCCACAGCGACAGGCTGCAGTGGGCCGCGAGAGGCCTCTGTGTCGCCAATAGCAGGGTCACCCCCCTCATCCGGGCCAGAGGGGTCTGAGGAGACCTCCAAAGGCACAACCGAGGGGAGTGGGGGGACTTGAGACACACCTGAGGGAGCAGGACGAGGGGGGAGAGGGGGGTCTACCTGGGGGGGACCTGGAACTAGGAAGAGGGGCGGGGGAGGTACGGGGGAACTGCGGTGGGGGTAGAGACGGTAGTAGCAAACCGACTCGTCAAATGTGACGTCTCGGGTGGACAGGACGCGACGAGTGGCTAGGTGGTAAAACTGCCAGTCAGGGGCGTCGACAGGAAAGCCAAGGAAGACGTGGCGAATGATGCGTGGAGAGATCTTGCCCGGTGTAGGATCGCGGACAAGGGCAAGCAAACCCCAAACCTGAAACGCAAACGCATCGTTAACCTCCCACGTCCAAAGAAGGGCATGCGAGGTCTCTAGCTATGAGACACGGGGCCAGTGGTTAAGCTGAAGCGCGGCATATTAGACCGCAAATGGCCACAGGAAGTGGGGAGCAACCACATGGATCATGGAGGCAACCTCAAGAAATGCAGATGGAGCACTGGGGAGTTCTGCTGGAAACGTGCCTTAGCTAGAGACAAACAACGCGGATCCAATTGATCAAATCAGTACAGACGTCGCCCTTATGCTCTGAGGGAAACACCGTGGTATAGCACGTAAAGTCGTCGACGAACAGTAGAAAGTAGCGCTCCAGGTGCAGTCCATGGATGGGGGCGGGGCCCCACACGTCCATGTGCAGCGTCTGCAAAGGAGAGTGTTCGGAGGAAAAGAGGAGGAGTGAAAAGCGCCGCACTGCCGCCCCTCAACTTAGGAGTGCGCGGAGGCGCAAGCGACGGCGGGAGTGGGGGCAGGGACTCCAAGAGTCCAGAAACAAGGGGACGCAAGGGCATGCGACAGAGACGCTGAAGGGAGGGGAGACCGAGATGGTGGTGCCAAATGAGGGACTCGTGTGTGAGCAGCCGACACGAGCAAGACGCAACTACCTGACCTAACGCAACCACCTGGGGGGACTCAATGTGCAGTGTGAACAGTCTAGACCTGGGCCTCCTCATGAACTAGGCTAGGTGAGCTCCAATTGATGTATCCATACAGGTCGCAACTCGCTTGCCTCCAAGTTTCGTAGTGGTCAAGAGAAATTTCTTTAGGCGGCCTGCATTCACCTAGTTCGAAGCGAACGAGGGGAGGTGCAGGCCTGTGAGAGAGCCAGAGGGAACTACTGGGCACAGGAGAATAGTGAAGCTGCAAGCAACAACGGGCCTGGAGGTGGGATCGGCTAGAGTGACAGGGACAGGAGCCGACGGTAATGCTGTCGCGGAAAAATCACCGAGTCGTGATGGGGTCCAACGTGAACGTGAGCGAAGCCTTCGCATGAATTGCACATGTGCTAGTAGGCTCACCAGCACCTACACTAGCAACCCACTCATGAAGCTACTACGGCGAGGGAGTTGTAGAATTCCACTACTGTAGCAGCTTGATAGAGCTCAAAAGCACGATTCCAACGCACGAAAGATTGCTGGAAACGGTCCACTATAGCCAGAGATACACACAAACATAGTAGTGATAATGACTTGGATGATTTCTGGTTTGTGCTCTCTGGTTTTATACTAGGACGCAATACAAAATAAAAGTACACAAGAAAGTGTCGACCCGGGTTGCACGTTGAATTTCGTCGACGCGAAACTCGGAGCCTTGAATTGCGCTGAGTGAATTCCATTGACTAGAATTCCGTAGATGATCATTTCCGCGACAAGAATTCCGTCGACCACCGACTGTAACTCCCATGCAAATTCCGTTGAATTCGACACTTCGCTGCCGAGTTTCAAACCGAACGCGACCTGAGATCTATTTCGCCAAAGTATCCCCAATATGTACCCAAACCGTCCCCAGTCTGTCTTGACAAGACACTTTCGGGACACTTGAATCGAAAGGTCTCCAATTCGAAACTCGTGTGCACCATAACCAGCGCCTGAGCAGAAACTGTTTTGAATCTGTCCTGAGACACTTTCAAGACAGATTTGAAGGTCACGAGTTCGAATCCCTGCGCAGACATTTTGTTGTTCATGACAGCATTTCCTTCTAACACGCCCCCTTGCTATCAGGAGCACGCTGAACCAGCCCGGCTGCTGCACAGCATCGGTTGAAGGCTGCCTTGTTGAGCCGCTTCGTGAAGAAGTCCGCGGGCTGCGCCGTTGTAGGGATGTGCTGCACCTCCAACTTCTTCATGCGCACCATATCCTGTAGCCTGGCGACGATCCACATGTTTCATGCGCCCCTGCAGCCCGCCCGCCTAACTGAGCTGCACCGCTGACATGTTGTCGACGTACAGGGTGGTGGGGACACCCTTCTTGAGTAGTTGAAACTCCCACAGCAGGAACCTTAGCTTGTGCCCCTCCTTTCCCGCTTCCACCGCAGCCACAAGCTCGCTCTCGGTGGAGGAAAGTTTGGTCGCACCCTGCAGCTTCTTGGCCTGCCATGAAACGGCAGCTCCGCCAAGCTTGAAGAGGTAGCCTCCGGTGGACGACCGGTTCTCCTTGTTGTCTGCATCATCCGCATCCGCATACCCTACGAGAGTCAAACTCTCTGGTCCTCCCTTGAACAGCAGCCCCTTGTCCGGTGAGGCAGCCCAGTAGGAGAGTGTGCGGAAGAGCTCATGCCAATACGCATCGGTTTTGAGGTGTGCACCTGCTGCAAGGTGACTACATGCAAAAGAGAGGTCAGGACGGGTTGAGATGGCTGCAAACTGCACCATGCCGAGAATTGACAAGTACTCGGTCATGGTACGGTTGGCAAACTGCCCGGCATCCTGCTTGGCAAAGCTGGCAGAGGAGAGAGGAGTGATCGGCTGCTTCTTTGGTGGCGCCCCCTTGAAGTACCGCTGCTGCACCTTCGCCACGTACGCATTCTGGTGCAGGAAGAGTGTCCTGTTAGGGCGATCTCGCACAATCTGCAGCCCTAGGTAGCGCACCGCTGGCTCCACCTCACGGAGCTGAAACGCCTTGGCCAGCAACCCCTTCAGGTCCTGCAGCAGCTGTTGGTCTTCACTTGCCGCTAGCAGGTCATCCACGTAGACTAGCAGCCACACGCGCTTCCCGCTCGCCCCATCCTTGTAGTATAGGGTACGGTTGGCAAACTGCCCGGCATCCTGCTTGGCAAAGCTGGCAGAGGAGAGAGGAGTGATCGGCTGCTTCTTTGGTGGCGCCCCCTTGAAGTACCGCTGCTGCACCTTCGCCACGTACGCATTCTGGTGCAGGAAGAGTGTCCTGTTAGGGCGATCTCGCACAATCTGCAGCCCTAGGTAGCGCACCGCTGGCTCCACCTCACGGAGCTGAAACGCCTTGGCCAGCAACCCCTTCAGGTCCTGCAGCAGCTGTTGGTCTTCACTTGCCGCTAGCAGGTCATCCACGTAGACTAGCAGCCACACGCGCTTCCCGCTCGCCCCATCCTTGTAGTATAGGGCCTGGTCCACAAGGCTCTTCTTGTACCACTCCACAAGGAGCACCTTGTCCAGCTCCTTATACCACAGAAGGGGATGCTGCTTTGGCCCGTATAGGCTCTTTTGCAGGAGGCACACCTTGCTGCTACTATCAGAGAAGTAGGGCGGCTGCTGCATGTAGATCTCGTGGTCGATGGTGCCGTGAAGAAATGCATTCTTCACATCAAGCTGCAGCAAATCCAGATCCATAGCTGCTGCGATTGAGAGGAGCACGCGAACGGTGGTGTAGCTGCCAACAGAAGCGTAAGTGTCGTCGTAGTCGATGCCAAAGCGCTGGCTAAATCCCTTAGCCACGAGCCTGGCCTTGTACTTCTCCACCGTGCCATCAGGTCACAGCTTCTTCTTCAACAGCCACTTGACGCCGACGATTTTGCGACCTTCAGGTAGGTCAGCCAACGTCCAAGTGCCTTGCTCATCAAGGCTCTCCATCTCCTCCTTCATAGCAGCCCACCATTCCTTGCCTTCAGGTCTGATCAACGCATCTGCCAGGTCAAGGATGACACCTCCCCAAGCGCCTTCCTCCTCATCCTCGTCCAGGTACTCCACTTCGTCATCGCTGTCCGTGTCGCACTCGTCCTCAGCAAGGTATGCCACGTCGTACGGGTTGTCCTCATCATCCGCATCCAGGGCCGTCATGGCTGATGGCTGAAACCGTACGGGTGGCACCCCCTTGTTAGGCCTGCTGGAGCGACGTGGGGGTGGTGGAATGGGCTGGAGGGGGGGGGGGGTGCAGGTGAAGGCTCATGCTCATGGGCCATTGGTGACTGCTCAACCACTGCTACTTCTTCTTCTTCCTCCTCGTGATCAGCCATGCTGGTGTCAACCTCCAAAGAACCATCCTCTGTTCCTATGGGCGCCAAATCAGCAACGGAGGGTGGACCAAGAGGAGGAGGTGCAGTGGGTGCCTTGCTGCCCACCGAGCGATCAAGGGGTTTCTCGCCCCCTTGCACAGACGGTACCGGGACCACGATGACGGTACGTGGTGGCGGCGGATTCTGCTCGGGGTCGTGGGGCTTAGGGAAGAGAGATGGGACTGAAGCAAAGGGTGGTGTGGGCTGGTCATTCCCGTCACCCACGCGTGCACGCCACTTCTGCCACCGTTCAAGTGACATGTCCTCATAAAAACGTGCATCCCGGGTGATGATGATGTGCTTTAACTCAACATCCACCACACGCCATCCCTTACTTTCCATGCTCATGCCCAAATGCATGCCCCAACGAGTCTTGCTTGCAAGCTTCCCCTCACGCTCATGCTCAGGAATGAGGTACTGCACCATGCACCCGAACACACGGACCATGGACACATCGGGCTTGACTTTGAACACCACCAAATGAGGGGTCACACCATGGGGCAGGGTGGATTGGTGCACACGGTTTACCACCCACAAGAAGTGCTGGAAAGCGAAGGGCCACCAGTGTGCTTTCACCCCCATGTGCCCCAACATCACACGCATGCCCTCGGTTACCGTACGGTTGTGGCGTTCAGCCACACCGTTCTGCTGGGAGGCTGAGGGGCAGGAGAGTTGACGTAAAATTCCTCGTTGCTTCACCAGAAACAGAAACTTATTCGACATAAACTCCCCTCCCCGGTCCGACCGCAACACCTTCAGCGTCATCCCGGTTTGGCGTTCAGCTTCGGGAAGCCATTCCTTGAAGGCAACAAGCTCGTCGCTCTTCAGCTTCAACATCTTCCCCCAGGTGTAACGTGAGGCGTGGTCGACAAAAAGGATGTAGTACCTGCTTCCATCCATGGCCAGGGTCTGAAATGGACCGCACACGTCAGTATGGACCAGCCCAAGTACATGCTCCTCTCGCTCGTCATGCAGCGGAAATGATTTACGAGTGAGTTTGGCTTCATGGCAGGAAGTGCACGGCATATCCTCACCTCCTTTCTCCAGGTCTATGCCGAACACGCCACCGCTCGTGGCTGTCCGCTTCACTGCATCAAGGTGGACGTTTCCAAGGCGAGCGTGCCACAGGTTCGACGTTGCCTTGGAGCCTACCGCATACGTCTTGAGGTTGGCCGCTCCATCTTTAGCTTCCAGCTTGCTTGATGCCACATCAGCAATCTCCTTCGCCGTGCCGTTGCTTGCCGTTGCAGCCGCCGTGCCGTTGCATGCCGATGCAGCCCCTGTGCCGTTGCTCGCAGCTCCACCCGCTATATCGATGCATGCCGCTGCAGCCGCCGTGCCGTTGCATGCCGCTACAGCCGTTGCACCATTCCTTGCTGGCCCCGATTTCAGGTCAAGGTAGTGAAGGCGATGGCGGTATCGTGCCATTGCAGCCACTTGATCTCCTGATGCGATGATGCGAGTGACACCTTCCTCGGTTTGCAGCTTTGCTCCCTTGTCCAAGAGCTGCCCAGGGGAGACCAAGTTGGCCTTCATTCCTAGCACAAAGAGGATATCATGTAGGGTCACACGCAAGCCGTTAGTGCCCTCCAGCAAAACCTCACCAACACCGGCAACTTCCTGCTTAGAACCATCAAACCCTTTGACTGATTTCGTTGCAGATGGGTCACGGATCACCGTGAACCACTCCTTGCGGCCGGTCATGTGTTGGGAGCATCCTGGGTCAAGGAACCACAAGTGCTTGTTGTCGGCCAGCAACTTTGCAGCCGAACACGTGACGGTGAGTGCCACGCCCTTCCCGTCTCCTGCAGCTACGTTCGCGGCTGCCGCGGGCGTTGTATCTTTCTTCTTGTTGGGGCACTTGGCAGCCATGTGCCCCTCCTCATTGCAGTTGTAGCAGCGCCCCTTGAAGGGGGGTCACTTCTTCTCCCGCTTGCCATCCTTCTTCTTGTCCATCTGCTCCCTTCCCCCTTTTCCTTCCTTCCCGTTGACCCCCGTTGTAGCCACGATGGTGTTGACAGCGCCCGAGAAAGCAGATGCATCGCTGGTGATCTGCTTGTCACTCTGTTCGATACCATGTCAAAACAATGAACAACGGAAATGGGGTGAACTAGCGAAGGTTGGGTACAAATACCAAACCCTAACCAACCTGTACTCTCCACAGCATGCTCCACTATAGCCTAGGTATGCATACACTTTGACATGTATTGCTAAAACCATAGGAACAACGCATAGTAGCTAGTTCCCCTATGATTTATTCAACTACGCCATGCACTGCACAGTTCGCGGCGAAGTAGTAGCACCGATGCTCTCACTCACTCACATCTTGACACTGCTGAGCAGGGTCTTCGTCATAAAAAAATTATTGTCTGATTGTCTAGTGTTCAGACTCGTTATTCTTGGTTCATCTGAATCCTTAGGCACATGTTTTGATTTCATCTGAATCATATGACAAGCATTTCAAATTCATCTAATCTTGCAGACAGCCATATACAAGACAGCGGGTTGTACCTTGTCTAATACCGACAACATTTGCCACTTGGATAATTGACCATCAGTGACTCTGGCAATTTTGCGTTGCACCACTGGCACGAGACCAGTAGATGACAAATTACTGTACATTGGCATCTTGTTATCAGCGTGCGGCTGACAGCTGCGAGGGAAGTGATAGTGATACTTCAGGATAGGAGTAGCACATCTATAATATTATTCGTTGGTTTGTACAGTTCTTCTAAAATCCCTTTCACATATAAAGTTCATATAGGACAGGACATATATATTCATCTGAAATTCTAGACAAGGGTACATTCGTATGAAAACTCAGAAAACCCTAAAGTTTCCATCTGACTCTCAGACAAGAGGCGAGAACATTGTCTGAAAGTCAGACAAAGGATTTTACTAAAGTTGTCCCTGCTGTTGAGCTAAGCCATTGGTCCAGGAGGAACACATTGCAGTCGTGGCCTTGGCCGAGCATCAGGGCCCAAAATATCAGGGTAAATTATTCTTTTTGCCCTTTTTGGCCGCCACTATTTTATGAATTAACCTTTTTCTGTGAGTAACAGGGTACGACCACAGTTACGGTGATAATGGAACTTCTAAAGCGAAACCCTTGTGACACTTACTATAAGGTCGGGTTTGCTTCTGCACCCTTTGTTTTCAAAGTGAAATTTTCTTTGACACTTTCGAAAAAAAAAAAATTTAGCTTGACAACATTGATAGTTAAAAGTGCTTCACACTAATTCATTGTAGTTACACCAAGATTGTTCTTAGAGAGCTCTCGAGAATCCTTCGCAAAAAGGGACTTCAACAGGTATCGAACCCGCATGGCACATTTTAAACCATTGCTATTCAATCCCCTGCGCACCACGACAGAGTGTCCAAGATCTACCCGTATAGTGCCGGCTATAAGACCCGGGGGACTCTCTACAAATGCTTAAATCCCACAAGCCAAGCTATTCAAGCTTAGGAAGGTTGGTTGGGAGTGAGAACAATATTCGGCCGCGAGCCAATAGGAGTGTTGAAAATGTTGGCCTAGGTCTCAACAATCGAGAATCAGCACAAGCGTTTTTGGGAAACTCAACCAAAATTAGGAAGGATGAGCCAAATTTGGCCTTCTTGACCCACGGGTTTTAAAAATATGCTTGGGTGGACATTATGGCGGAAGAAATTGTTTTAAACCTGGGGTACACTTATTTATCAACTATCAATCTGTTATTTAGAGTGTACGGGGCGGGGGGGTCTTAAAAACAGCCTTCGTATGCAAATTTCGCGCGAGCAGCGCGTCAGATCTGTGTCAGAATTCGAGTCTGACACAAATTATGTGTCAAAATTCAAGTCTGACACAAAAGGCGTGTCAACATTCAAATCTGTGCTGACTCACAATAGCAATAACAACTGCTGTATATATAAAAGGGGGGTCTTATGATGATTAGAGGCAAAAGGGGGGTCCTCACAACCCTTCCACAATAAGAGTCCCCCTAGCCATTCAAGAGTCCCGTGGGTCCTTCATACCGTCGGGTCCTATAGCCGGCACTATACAGTAGTAAAAGCTATATACTGTTAGACAAGTTCTAGTTTTTACAATGAAAGAGTAACTTGAAGATGTTGGCCTTACAGGAAAGAGTAGTTCAAATCATATCCAAAGGCATGCGTCAACTTGTTCACAACTTTTTTGACAAAAAAATTAGAGGCTCTCAACAGTGCACGTTGCGATCACCAGAGCCAACTGGCGAGTGATTTCGGTGCGATTCTGCACGAGCATGAAATAATCAATGTTGCCTGCAAATTTCAATGTGAAGTTGGTCGTAGCTTGTGAAATGTCGCACTGCAGGTCCGCGAAAAAAAACACGGTACTACTTGGGAAAAAACAAATATCGTCAAAATAAGCAAAGAAGTAACGCAGAGCAATGTGCTTCGTCTGCGAGAATAGTAGGCAGAAGTAGGAGCGATAGCTAGGACAGCCCTAGCTAGGCAAGCAACAGTTGAAAGTTCACAAGTGTAAGCAAAGCTAGAGGCTATCGCAGAGGGCAAGTGAGGAGGAGGAGGCGAGACTCTAAGAGGAGAGGAGATAGGAGGCGACGACTGAAGCTGAAGACACACGGGCAACAGGAGGCACACTAGCACAGTGGCTACCGTAACAACGCTCCGGACTACTGGAGTAGCTGGCCCCACGGCTAAAAGTAGCGGCAGACGAGCAACGGACCCACGGGCGACTGGCACAGGAGGCTGCGACTGGGCTACCGGAGCAACTCCCCGGACTACAGGTGCTGCTGGCGACACGACGGAAACCTCCGTTCAACTTCCCCAAATAGTCCCACCCCCCCTTGACACGCACCCCTTGCTTCACCCCTAGCTCCACTCCCACGTCACCCCCCTAGCACCACTCCTTCGGCTCCCACACACCCACCCCCCTGAGCGACAGCTGCAGTAGCGGGAGACGGAGGAGGAGGAGGAGCAGGGGATGCCGCTGAGAAACTGCACCCCCATACCACCACACGCTCCACCCCCAAACCCTAATGCAGGAGCACAAGCAGTAGCAGGGGTGGGGCGCCATCAGAGGCACGGGGGACAGCGGGCAGTGCAGGGGCAGCAAAGAACGGGCCGCCCACGGGCCTGGCACAGCCGCCCGAACCGCGCGCAGGCGGCCCGAGCCGCGCGCGGGCCTGGCGCAACCCTTACGGGCCGCGTGCAGGCCTGGCGCAGCCCGTACGGGCCGTGCGCGGGCCTGGCGCAGCCTGTACGGGCCGCCCGTAGCCTGTACGGGCCGCGCGCAGGCCACGACGGGCGACGGGGGGCGACGCGCGGGTCCCCGTCGCCCGTCGCAGCGCCTCCTGGGGGCGACGCGCCGAGTGACGGGGCAGAAACCCGTCGCGCCCCTCGGGGTGCATGGCGGGCAGAAAACCGCCACGCGCCTCGGGGCGCACGGCGGGCTGAAAAAACCGCCGCACGCCTCGGGGCACACGGCGGGCTGAAAACCCTAATTTCGACGCCGCGCACCATGGGGCGCGCGGCGGACATGGAGTAGCAGTAGCAACGGAAGCAGTGAGGTGGGGCCCACAAGCCAGGAGCATATCGCTCTAATACCATGTGAGAATAGTAGGCAGAAGTAGGAGCGATAGCTAGGAAAGCCCTAGCTAGGCAAGAAACAGTTTAGGCAAAGAGGGGTTCACTAGCAGGAATGAGGATACAAAGAGCAAACCCTAGAAGGGTTGTACTCACTATAGAGCACCCCACTACAGGCTACAGCATAACATTCTGACATTGTCCTGTGCTCCAGTCTGTGCTCCTGTCACAAGGCAATCATGGCCTTGTTGTCGATGTACATTAACTGGAGGAGAACGAGGTGGCTTGCCCAAGTCGGTCAGCAGGTAATTGAGCCAGCGTAGCTCCTATGTAGCCATGGCCCCTGCGTAGATCTCAACCTCACAACTGGAACTGAGAACAGAAGACGAGTGGGTAGATCGCCAAGAAACACAGCCGTAGCCAAGGCTGAAGGTGTAATCCTGTGACGACTGCTGCGTAGCCAAGTCGTCAACCCAAGAAGCGTCTGTGTGTCCAGTGAGGACAGCTCGAGTGTGTCCTCCAAGCACGAGCCCCATGCCCGATGTACTGCACAAGTAGCGCAACACCCTCTTAGCGACCTCCCTGTGCTCTAGTCGGTGTCTCCCGGCCACAACGTAGCGTGCCAGGATGCTAAGAGGGTAAGCAAGGTCAGGTCGAGTGCAGGTCATCAGGTACATGAGGCAGCCCACAAGCTCTGAATACGGGCCACTCAACTCTACAGACTCATCCGAAGGCAGAGCTGAGAGCGAGTGACCAGTAGCTAGAGGAATGGACTGTGGCGAGGAGTACCTGAAGCGGAAGCGCTGAAGGACCTGCTGCACCATGTGTGACTGAGATAAGGTAATGGTGCGCCCTGCTCTGTCCCGGGTGATCTGCAAGCCAAAATAGTTGCGCAGCTCTCCCAGGTCTGTGCACGCGTGTCTCTTCTGCAACCCCGAATTCAAACGGGCGAGTCCCTCAGTGTCAGCAGTGGCGAAGACCAAGTTGTCGACGTACACGAGGATGTAGAACGGTGGCAGCAAAGTGTCGGTGCAAAGAAACAATGACGGGTCAGCAGTCGAAGGAGCAAATCCAAGAGCCGCAAGCGCCATCCTCAGTGTGTCGTGCCACTCACGCGGCACCTAGCGGAGACCATATGCTGGCCGCCGGAGGCTCCGCTGGGTACCTGCAGGAAACAATCCAGTGAAGCCAGGTGGACGGTGCAGCCAGATCTCCTCGTGCAGGCTGCCCTGTAAGAAAGTTGTGCTGAAGTCAAGAGAGTGAAGCTTGTAGTCACGCTGAGCGGCGACGTGCAGCAGTACCCGAAGAGTGGTCATCTTCGGGGTAGGGGAGAAATTCTGGAAGAAGTCAAGTCCCTGTTGGAGACTGAAGCCTTGTGCAACGTAGCGCTCCTTGAAGACAGGTAGAGAACCTGGCGGCCGCTTCACCTTGAAAATTTACATGCCACTGTCGATGTTCGCCCCAGGTGGGGGAACGTCGTCGAAATAAGTTTCTGTGGACTAACAAGATGCCATCTCTGCATCCATGGCTGACTGCCAGTGAGAGGAGTAGGGACCCTCAATAGCCTCTGCGTAAGAGCGAGGGGTCGGGATGTCTGGTGCATCCGGGTCTACCACAGGTGCAATCAGAAAGTACACGAGATTAGGTACAGCAGCTGCAAAATACTCAAAGTCCTCCTGCTTGTCCTCAAGGACGTCCGTGCAAAGAGCATACTCACCCCCGATGGACAGAGGACGGACAGACTTAGAATCTGCAACAAGACTAGCGACGTAGTCGAGGCGAATAGGCGACGCAGGACGAGACGCAGACTCACGACGCTCTGTAAGAGAGAACTGAAACGAGAATGAAAATGAATAAGTGAAAGTTGGCAACAAATACAACCCTAGAAAGCTGTACCACATATGTTCTACCCCACTATAGCCTACAACAGCTATGTCATACAAATCTGACACACCCCCATAGGCAAAGTGGGGGAGAACAAGGGGTCACAAGACTAGTCAAGCAAAGCAAAGCAAAGCTCAGGGTGGATCACAAAGTCACCACACATTCCGAGCACAAGTTCAAGGCCGGACGGCCAGTTCACATGCAGGAGCACATATATATATATATATATGTATATATACATATATCAGGCCAAACAAGCAAGAGCAGGAGTATATATATATGTGACAGTACAAGCAAGGTCAAGAAGTGAGCAAGTGAGGCAAGACAGGCACAAGACCAAGCTGAGTACAGAAGCGCTGATGATCACAAGGCGCAAGAGCCTTAGTGAAGATATCAGCGGTGTTGGCCTCAGAGGCCACGTACGCAAGTCGCAATTGACCACGCTGCTGCAGCTCACGAGCAAGAAAGTAGCGGAGAGCAATGTGCTTCGTTCAGTGCTCCAGGCGCTGCTCCCGACACAAGGCCATCATGGCCTTGTTGTCTACGTACAGCACTGGAGGAGAAAGAGGCGGCTCTCCGAGGTCAGTCAACAGGTAGGTGAGCCAGCGTAGCTCCTGAGCAGCCATGGCTCCGGCGTAGATCTCAGCCTCACAACTGGAGCCGAGAACAGAAGACGAGCGGGTAGCCCGCCACGAAACAGAGCCGGAACCAAGGCTGAAGGTGTAACCCTGTGACGACCGCTGCGTAGCCTGGTCGTCAGCCCAAGAAGCGTCTGCGTGACCAGTGAGGACGATTGGACTCTGCCCTCCAAGCACTAGCCCCATGCCCGACGTACTGCACAAGTAGCGCAACACCCTCTTCGCTGCAGCCATGTGCTCTGGTCAGTGTCTCCCAGGAGCAACATAGCGTGCAAGAATGCTAAGAGGGTATGCAAGGTCAGGTCGTGTGCAGGTCATCAGGTACATGAGGCAGCCAACAAGCTCTGGGTACGGGCCACTTGACTCTACGAACTCATCCGAAGGCAGAGCTGAGAGCGAGTGGCGAGTAGACAGAGGAGTGGCATGAGGCGAGGAGTACGTGAAGTCGAAGCGCTGAAGGACCTGCTGCACCATGTGTGACTGAGTCAGGGTAATGGTGCAGCGTGCTCTGTCCCAGGTGATCTCCAAGCCAAGGTAGCTGCGCAGTTCACCCAGGTCAGTGCACGTGTGTCTCTTCTGCAGCTCGGACTTCATGTAGGCGAGTCTGGCAGTGTCAGCAGTGGCAAAGACCAAGTCGTCGACGTACACGAGGATGTAGAACGACGGCAAAGAGGTGTCGGTGCGTAGAAACAGCGACGGGTTGGCAGTAGAGGGAGCAAACCCAAGAGCCGCAAGCGTAGTCCTCAGTGTGTCATGCCACTCAAGAGGTGCCTGGCGGAGACCGTAGACTTGCCATCGGAGGCTCCACTGGGTGCCACGAGGAAAATTCCCAGTGAACCCAGGTGGACAGTGCAGCCAGATCTCCTCGTGCAGGCTACCCTGCAAAAAAGCAGTGCTGAAGTCAAGGGAGTGAAGCTCGTAGTCACGCTGAGCGGCTATGTGCAGCAGCACCCGAAGAGTGGTCATCTTCGGGGTGGGAGAGAAGGTCTGAAAGTAGTCAACTCCCTGCCGCTGACTGAAGCCACGAGCCACGTACCGCGCCTTGAAGACAGGTGGAGAACCTGGCGGCCGCTTCACCCTGAAGATCCACATTCCACTGACGATGTTCGCCCCAGGTGGGGGAACCGCGTCAACGTAGGTGCCTGTGGACTTCCAGGAAGCCATCTCTGCATCCATAGCTGCCTGCCACTGAGAGGAGTAGGGACCCTCTACGGCCTCCACGTAAGAGCGCGGAGTCGGGATGTCAAGTGCATCCGGGTCTCCGTCAGGGGTAAGCAGTACGGACACGAGATGAGGTGAAGCAGCAGCCAGACACTGGAACTCTTCCCGCCTGTCCTCAAGGACGTCTGTGCCAAGAGCACACTCATCCTCGACGGACGGAGGACAGACAGACGAAGACTCAGCAACGAGACTAGCAGTGTAGTCTAGACGACAACGAGCAGCAAAGTCGACGAGCTCAGCAATAAGAGCAGACGCAGCAGTGGACGCAAAGGAGGGGTCAGTGACGATAGTAGCAAGGACAGTAGGACTAGCAGCACGAAGAGAGTCCGACTCCGGGTCGGCAAGTGCTGCAAGAGAGGACTCAGGAGGAGAAGGCAAAGGTGCACGCAGAGGAGCAGAGACATCCAGTGCGTGCCAGGGACAGGAGGAGGACGCTGACGCGAACCGCGACCACTAGTGCGAGCAGCACGAACAGGTGACGCAGGACTAGACGCAGGCTCACGACGCTCAACAAGACCTCTAGTAAGACCAGTGTAGGGAGAAGGAGCAGGCAGTGGGGAGGCCGGCGGTAACTGTGGCTGTGACTGGACAGGCGGTGGACACTCTAAGGGAGGAGGAAGACCAAGAACCTGCTGAAGGAGCCTAACGAAGTACGGTCGAGGCCGCGCAGCGACTCCAGACACAGCAGGGACAGCACCAGCACCCTCAGAGGCAGCACCAGCGCCAACAGCTCCTCCAGCTGCAGTACCTCCAGCAAAACCAGCAGCACCCGCAGCAGGACCGCCTCCAAGACTGACAGCAGTAGCCTCAGCGCCGACACCCTCAGCAGCTCCAGCTCCAGTCGTACCTGCAGGCCAAGTAGCTCCAGCACTCCCAGGACGAGCACCTCCGGGATCGGCGGTACCAGCACCCTCAGTGGCCGAAGAAGCTCCAGCTCCAGCAGTACGCCTCCAGTGCCGGGCAAACCACTCGCGCAGCTCCTGTGGAGAGAGTGGCTCCCGCCGAGACGAAGCACCCGGAGAAGCTCCAGGCCCAGCACCGTCAAACGCCACACGAGCAGGTCCAGCGGCCGCTGGCTCCGCACCTCCAGGCTCAGTAGCTCCAGACGTAGCACCCCCAGGCTTAGCAGCTCCTGACGTAGCACCCCCAGGCTCAGCACCCCCAGGCGTAGTACCCCCAGGCTCAACACCCCAATTCTCAGCACCCCCAGGCTCAGCACCCCCAGTCTCAGCACCCCCAGGCTCAGCACCCCCTCGCGCAGCACCCTTAGAGTCAGCACCCCCAGGCTCAGCACCCGCAGCAGTACCAGAGTCACCAGCAACCTCGACCGGCTCGACTGTGTCTACCTGGGACACACCTGACCGGGGAGGACCCAGAGGGGGGAGGGGGTCTACCGGGGGGGGACCTGGCACAAGGAAGAGCGGAGGCGGGGGGAGGGAAGGTGTGCGGTAGGGGAAGAGACGGTAGTAGGGTACCGACTCGTCAAACGTGACGTCCTGGGAGGACAGAACACGTCGAGAGGAGGGGTGGTAGAACTGCCACCCTGGCGCGTCAGGGGGGAAGCCAAGGAAGACGCAGGGAGCAGCGCGAGGGGACAGCTTGTCCGCAGACAAGTCGCGGACAAATGCCCGAGATCCCCAGACACGGAACGCAGATGCATCGCCTACCTTCCACGCTCACAGCAAAGCTGGGGAGGTCTCCGGCCTGGAGACCCTGGGGTGAAGGTTGATCTGATGCGCCGCGTACCGAACCGCAAACGGCCACAGAAAATGGGGGCCAGCCGCATGCATCATGGACGTACGGGCGACGTCCATGACCATGCCAATGCGGCGCTCAGCAATCCCATTTTGCTATGGAGAGTCCGGAAGCGTAAAGGTCTGGGGGATGCCTCACGCACGGCAGTAGGCTCGCAGAAGGCCAAAGGAGAACTCTCCGCCTCGGTCAGAGTGCAAACGCAGAACAGGAAAGTCCGAGCCGAAGCTCCTCCTGAGCTGGAGACGAGCTGCGCGGATCCAGTCGATCAACACCTCAGTGACATCGCCCTTGTTGCGCAAGGGGAAGATTGTGGTGTAACTCGAGTAGTCGTCAACCACCAGCAGGAAGTAGCGCTCGTGACCCTGTCCACGGACGCGGGCCGGGCCCCACACGTCCATGTGAAGCGTCTGCAACGGGGCCTCTGTCGGGAGAAACTGAGAGGAGTGAGGGGCAGCCCGTAGCCGCCCCTCGACACAGGGGACGCAGGAAGGACCAGGCCCCGGAGGAAGGGGAGGGAGGGACAGGGGAAGACCAGAGACAAGGACACGGGAATCCATGCCTCGGAGACGAGGAAGGGAGGGGTGACCAAGACGGTGTTTCCACAGGAGAGTCTCGTGAGACAAGAGGCGACACGAGCAGGGGGCAGACTCAGGACCAGACCTGGACACTGCAGCAAACACCTGACCCGACGCAGCTACCTGGCCAGACACAGGGACAGGAGGAGACCCAGTGGTCAGGGTGTAGAGGCTCGACCCCGGCCGACGCGTAAACGTGGCCAGGTGCCGGCCTGTGCGAGCGTCCGAGCAGTGGGTCACCCGCTGACTCGCAGGAGTAAACTAGTGAACCCCCGCATCCTGTAGGTCAGCACCACTCACCAAGTTCGTAGAGAACGAGGGGAGGTAAAGGCCAGACAAGGTGCCAGAGGGGGCAGCCGGACACGGGAGGACAGTGGAGAAGTGAGAGAGGACAGGACCCCCAGAGGGGTCTGCCAGGGAGACTGCAACCGGCCGACCAAGCGTCGTGAGTGTGGTGCGGTCTCGAAAGAAGGAGCGAGAATCCCCTGTGTCAAGTGTGAAGCCGGTAGCTGACGTGGTACCTGAGAGCGCAGACTCACCAGCACCTGAGGACACAAACGCACTGGCACCTAGAGCAGCAGCCTTACCAGCACCTAGAGCAGCAGTCCCAATGCCCGGGTTGGGCGGGAAACACCGGTAACAGTCACCCTCATCACTAATAGTCACAGCATACATGGCAGCAAGGATAGCATCAAAGTCAAGATCATAGATAGCTACACCCGCCCTAGACAGCTCTCCCCAGCGGGGGATCTCAGTAGCCTCCGGGAACTGCTGACGCCAAGCGTCCGTCAGGCGGCCAAAGCAGCGCTGGGTGGGGTGGGCACCCCCACACTGCTCACCCGCGCGGTCGCCGGTGCGAAGGACGTAGGTGCACGGACCAGAACCCCCACCACGCTGACGCTGCGCGTACCACTCACGGAGCTGCTGAGGGGGGCGGATGTCCCGAGAACGCTGCTGCTGCTGCTGCGGGCACTGACCACCACCGGAGCTGCTCCGCTGCGAAGCGCCACCCCGACCAGCTCCACCTCCTCCACCACCGCCTCCTCCACCTCCGCCACCACTGCCGCCTCCTCTCCCACCGCTACTGCCTCCGCCGCCTCCGCCTCCACTGCTGCCACCGACACCTCCACCCCTGCCACCACTCCCACCGCCACCCCCACTCCCTCCGCCGCCTCCACCGCCACCTCCACCACCCCCGCTAGCTCCACCCGCGCCCTTGCCCCCCTTGCCCTTGCCAGAGCGGCGTCTCCCGCTAGGGGCAGACGCCGCACCGACCGACTCAAGACCAACGAGGTCGGCCGCAGCAGCAGAGGCGACAGAGGGCAAAAAGGGGGAAGGGGAACACCCCTCAAAGATGGGGGTGCGAGGGTCACCACGAGAGGCTCCTATAGCGGAGGTGTGTCATGAGGTCAGCGACTGTGGGAAAGGCAGTAAGGTCAGGGAAGAGGTACGGTAGCATGAGGCGGCTCTGTGCAGCACTCGCAAGGGAAGAGTAGCGCGCAACTACAGCGTCGTACAAGGTCTGAGCACTCTTGTACTGACTAAACTGCGCGCGCTCAGTGGTAGGCAGGTGGCAACGCACAGCAAGACGTGCAGCAGCATCGCGCGTGGCCCACTGGGAGCGAACAGTGGCGTCAGCGTCAGCAGCAGGGGCAGGGGAGGCGCTAGAGGTGAGGTCAAAGAGGGAGAGACAGTCTGCCTTATCGCACTGTAGGAAAAGCTGCAGGTCATCTACCCAGACCTCAAAGTCAATGGCCCGACCCTCAGCGTCAAAAGCGAGAACACTAGGGGTAGCCATGACAGCAGTAGACTAGCAGCACTAACTGTAGGACAGGGGCAGTGCAGTGACCGAAGCGCTGCTCTCACCAGACAGGGCGGTTCGGGCAGCTCAGCAGCACAGCAGCTCGGCAACACGGCGGCTCGGGCGACTCAGACGGCTCAGCAGCAACTGCGGCTCTGCGGCACCAGCGGCTCGGCTCCTCAGCAGCTCAGGCGGCTCGGGCAGCTCGGGCGGCTCGGGCGGCTCGGGTGGCTCGGACGGCTCGGGCGGCTTGGGCGGCTCGGGCGGAACGGGCGGCTCGGGCTGCTTAGCGGTGCGGGCGGCTCGGTGGCGCAGGGCGGCAGGGCCGCTGGTAGGGCGGCGGGGCCGCAAGGTAGGTGGCGGGGCCGCAGCGAGAGGGGCAGCGGGGCCGCAGCGAAGGGCGGCGGGGCTGCAAGGTAGGCGGCGGGGCCGCAGCGAGAGGGGCGGCGGGGCCGTAGCGAGGGGCGGCGGGGCCGCAAGGTAGGCGGCGGGGCCGCAGCGAGAGGGGCGGTGGGGCCGTAGCGAGAGGGGCGGCGGGGCGGCAGCGAAGGGCGGCGGGGCCGCAAGGTAGGCGGCGGGGCCGCAGCGAGAGAGTCGGCGGGGCCGCAGCGAAGGGCGGCGGGGCCGCAGAGAAGGGCGGCGGGGCCGCAGAGAAGGGCGGCGGGGCCGCAGCGAAGGGCGGCGGGGCTGCAGCTAAGAGCGGCGGGGCCGCAGTGTAGGGCGGCGGGGCCGCAGTGAAGGGCGGCGGGGCCGCAGCGAAGGGCGGCGGGGCCGCAGCGAAGGGCGGCGGGGCCGCAACGAAGGGCGGCGGGGCCGCAGCGAAGGGCGGCGGGGCCGGGACAGGGCGGCGCCGGGGCCGTAGGGCTAGGCGACGGGGCCGCTAGGGCGATGGGGCCGCTAGGGCGATGGGGCCGCTAGGGCGACGGGGCCGCTAGGGCGGCGCGACGCAGTCGCTAGGGCGGCTCGACGAGATGAGAGAGAGGAGCGTGACTCGGGCTGAGCGCGCTACGGGCAGAAAAAAAAAAAAGTTTCGACTTGGTGGGCCCTAGGCACAGTTTCCACTAGGGAACCTGCTCAATACCATGAGAGAACTGAAACGAATGAAAATGACTAAGTGAAAGTTGGGTACAAATACAACCCTAGAAAGCTGTACCCCATATGTGCTACCCCACTATAGCCTACAACAGCTATGTCATACAAATCTGACACTGTAAGGCCTCCGGGCTGCTCACTGTAAGGAGAAGGAGCCGGCAGTGGAGAGGCTGGCTATAACTTCAGCTGGGACTGGTCAGGCGGTGGACACAGTAAGGGAGGAGTAGGGATAGTAGAAGGTGGGAGACCAAGAACCTGCTGAAGCAGTGGAAAGAAGTACGCTCACGGCCGCACAGCGTCTCCAGAACCAGCACCGACAGCACCAGCACCCCTAGGGCCAGCACCTCCAGCTCCAGGGTCTCCAGCTCCAACGCCTGCAGCACCACCAGCGTTAACAACTCTAGGACCTCCAGCTCCAGCAGCTCCAGTACCTCCTATACGAGCACCTCCGGGACCAGCGGCTCTAGCACCCCAGCAGCTGGAGCTCCTGCAGCACCTCCAGCTCTAGAAGCTCCAGTACCTCCAGTACGAGCACCTCCGGGACCAGCGGCTGCAGCACCTCGAGCAACTCCAGCTCCTGCAACACCTCCAGCTCTAGCAGCTCCAGCTCCAACACCTGTAGCACCTCCAGCTCTAGGGCCTCTAGCGGCAGGCCCCCTTGCTCCAGCAGTGACACTCCGGAGGCTCCAGCGCCAGGCAAACCACTCGCGCAGCTCCGGTGGAGAGAGAGAGGCTCCCGTCGTGACGAGATACCCGTAGGACCTCCAGCAGACAAAGTAACTCCAGACTCAGCACACTCTGGCTCAGCACCCCTAGGCTCAGCAACCCCGGGCTCTGCACCCCCAGGCTCAGCACCCCCAGGCTCAGCACCCCCAGGCTCCGCACGCTCAGGCTCAGCACCTCGAGGCTCAGCACCCCCACGCTCTACACCCCCAGACTCAGCACCCCAGGCTCAGCACCCCCAGGCTAAGCACCCCCAGGCTTTGCACGCTTAGGCTCAGCACCCCCACGCCCCGCAGCCGCAGGCTCAGCACCCCCAGACGCAGCACCAATAGCAGCACCAGAGTCGACGGCTACCTCGACAGGGTCTACCTGGGACACACCTGAGGGAGCAGTACCCTAAGGGGGGGAGGGGGTTTACTGGAGGAGGACCTAGTGCGAGGAAGAGCGGCGGGGGGTGGGGGGGGGGGGGGGGGGCAGTGCGGTAGGGGAAGAGACGGTAAAAGGGAACCGACTCGTCGAACGTGACATCCTGAGATGGTAGGACACGACGCGTAGTGGGGTGGTAAAACTGCCAACCAGGCGCATCAGGGGGAAAGCCAAGGAAGACACAGGGAATGGCGTGGGAGGAGAGCTTGTCCGCGAAGGTATCGCGGACAAAGGCACGAGATCTCTAGACCCGGAACACCGACGCATCGCCAACCTCTGCCATCCAACGCAGCGTCAGCGAGGTCTCCGGCAAGGAGACACGGGGCCAGAGGTTGAGCTGATGTTCAGCGTATCGGACCACAATCGGCCACAGAAAATGGGGGGCAGCCGCATAGATCATCGAGGTACGAGCGACCTCCATGACTAAGCCAATGGGGCGCTCAGCAACCCCATTCTGGTGCGGAGAGGCCGGAAGCGTGAACTTCTGGCGAATGCCCTCCCCATAACAAAAGTCCCGCAAGAGGTCGGAATCAAACTCACCACCTCTGTCAGAGTGCAGACGCAGGATGGGAAGGTCGGTCTCGAACCGCTCGCAGAGCTGGAGACGAACAGTGCGGATCCAAGGGATCAAAACGTCAGGGACCTCCCCCTTGGTGCGCAAGGGGAAGACCATGGTGTAACACGTGTAGTCGTCGACAACCAGTGGGAAGTAGCGCTCGCGGCACTGTCCACGGACGCGGGCTGGGCCCCACACGTCCATGTGGAAAGTCTGCAGGGGAGCAGTCCCCAAGGGAAACGAGGAGTGAGGAGCGGCGCACTGCCACCCCTCAACACAAGGAAGACAGGGAGGGGCAGGCGAGGGTGGGAGGGGAGGCAGAGACCTGGGAAGACTAGAGACAAGGAGGTGGGAGTGCATGCCACGGAGGCGTGCCACGGAGGGGTGACCAAGGCGGTGGTGCCAAAGGAGAGTCTGGTGCGACAGGGCGCGACACGAGCAGGGGGGTGCAAGCTGACCTGACGCAGATGTAGACGCAACTACCTGATGAGGCCCAGTAGTCAGTCTGTACAGACTCGACCCAGGCGGACAGTTGAACGTGGCCAAGTGCCTGCCAGTCCGGGAGCACATACTGATTGCCACACGCTGTCCTCCAGGGATGAAGGTATCAACCCACTCATCCTGAAGGACGGCGTTGCTCACCAAGTTCGTAGAGAACGAGGGGAGGTGAAGACCTGACAGTGAGCCAGATGGAACTGCCGGACACAGCAGAATAGTGGAGGAACGTGCAAGGACTAGGCCCCCAGAGGGGTCCACCAGAGAGACTGCAACAGGTGCAGAGAGCGGTGTGACTATGGTACTGTCGCGAAAGAAATAGCGGGAAGCACCTGATTCAAGCGTGAAGGTGTGCAAGGCCCCAGCAGACGCAGTACCAGAGAGAGCAAACTCACCAGCACCTGGAGCAGCAGACTCACTAGCACCTAGAGCAGCAGCCTCTATGCCTGGGTCGAGCGGCATACACAGGTAACAGTCACCCTCAGCACTAACAGTCAATGCATACATGGCAGCAAGGATTGCATCATAATCAAGAGCAAAGATATCCACACTGTGCCTAAGCAGCTCTGCCCAGCGGGGAAGCTCAGCCGCGTTGGGAAACTCTGCGCAGAAGGCGTCGTCAAGACGAGAGATACAACGGTACTGGGTGTGAAGCTTCCCGCATGTCTGACCAGAGCGGTCACCTGTGCGAATGACATACGGGCAACGACCACTACCCCTAGCCACCCCACGCTGAGCAAACCACTCACGTAGCTGAAAGAGTCTCAACCTTCTTGAGCATCAAATGAAGCTGAAGCCCAACTACCCTCCCCAGCCAAAGTGCCCCTTCCAAACTTTCTAGGCTTGTATTTGTACCCAACTTTCACTTAGTCATTTCATTCTCGTTTCAGTTTTCTCATGGTATCGAGCAGGTTCCCTAGTGGGAACTGTGCCTAGGGCCCACCAAGTCGAAACTTTTTTTTTTCTGCCCGGAGCGCGCTCAGCCCGAGTCGCGCTCCTCTCTCTCATCTCGTCGAGCCGCCCTAGCGACTGCGTCGCGCCGCCCTAGCGGCCCCGTCGCCCTAGCGGCCCCATCGCCCTAGCGGCCTCGTCGCCTAGCCCTACCGCCCCGGCGCCGCCCTGTCCCGGACCCGCCGCCCTTCGCTGCGGCCCCGCCGCCCTTCGCTGCGGCCCCGCCGCCCTTCGCTGCGGCCCCGCCGCCCTTCGCTGCGGCCCCGCCGCCCTTCGCTGCGGCCCCGCCGCTCTTCGCTGCAGCCCCGCCGCCCTTCGCTGCGGCCCCGCCGCCCTTCTCTGCGGCCCCGCCGCCCTTCTTTGCGGCCCCGCCGCCCTTCTCTGCGGCCACGCCGCTCTTCGCTGCGGCCCCACCGCCTCTCTCGCTGCGGACCCGCCACCTACCTTGCGGCCCCGCCGCCCTTCGCTGCGGCCCCGCCGCCCCTCTCGCTACGGCCCCGCCGCCCCTCTCGCTGCGGCCCTGCCGCCTACCTTGCGGCCCTGCCGCCCCTCGCTACGGCCCCGCCGCCCCTTTTGCTGCGGCCCCGCCGCCTACCTTGCGGCCCCGCCGCCCCTCGCTGCGGCCCCGCTGCCCCTCTCGCTGCGGCCCCGCCACCTACCTTGCGGCCCGGCCGCCCTACCAGCGGCCCTGCCGCCCTACGCCACCGAGCCGCCCGCACTGCTAAGCAGCTCGAGCCGCCCGTTCCACCCGAGCCGCCCAAGCCGCCCGAGCCGCCCGAGCCGCCCGAGCCTCCCGAGCCGCCCGAGCCGCCCGAGCCGCATGAGCCGCTGAGGAGCCGAGCCGCTGGTGCCGCAGAGCCGCAGTTGCTGCTGAGCCGTCCGAGTAGCCCGAGCCGCCGTGTTGCCGAGCTGCTGTGCTGCTGAGCTGCCCGAACCGCCCTGTTTGGTGAGAGCAGCGCTTCTGTCACTGCACTGCCCCTGTCCTACAGTTAGTGCTGCTAGTCTCGTTGCTGAGTCTGCGTCTATCTGTCCTCCGTCCGTCGGGGGTGAGTGTGCTCTTGGCACGGACGTCCTTGAGGATAGGCAGGAGGAGTTCCAGTGTCTGGCTGCTGCTTCACCTCATCTCGTGTCCTTACTGCTTACCCCTGAGGGAGACCCGGATATCAAGTGCATCAGATCAACCTTCACCCCAGGGTCTCCAGGCCGGAGACCTCCTCAGCTTTGCTGTGGACGGGGAAGGTAGGCGATGCGTCTGCGTTCCGTGTCTAGGGATCTCGGGCGTTTGTCCGCGACTTGTCTGCTGACAAGCTGTCCCTCGTGCTGCTCCTTGTGTCTTCCTTGGCTTCCCCCCTGACGCGCCAAGGTGGCAGTTCTACCACCCCTCCTCTCGACGTGTTTTGTCCTCCCAGGACGTCACGTTTGACGAGTCGGTACCCTACTACCGTCTCTTCCCCTACCGCACTCCTTCCCTCCCCCCGCCTCCGCTCTTCCTTGTGCCAGGTCCCCCCCCGGTAGACCCCCTCCCCCCTCAGGGTCCTTCCCCTTCAGGTGTGTCCCAGGTAGACGCAGTCGAGCCGGTCGAGGTTGCTGGTGACTCTGGTACTGCTGCGGGTGCTGAGCCTGGGGGTGCTGACTCTATGGGTGCTGCGCGAGGGGGTGCTGAGCCTGGGGGTGCTGAGACTGGGGGTGCTGAACCTGGGGGTGCTGAGACTTGGGGTGCTGAGCCTGCGGGTACTACGCCTGGGGGTGCTGAGCCTGGGGGTGCTACGTCAGGAGCTGCTGAGCCTGGGGGAACTATGTCTGGAGCTACTGAGCCTGGAGGTGCGGAGCCAGCGGCCGCTGGACCTGCTCGTGTGGCGTGTGGCGGTGCTGGGCCTGGAGGTTCTCCGGGTGCTTCGTCCCGGCGGGAGCCACTCTCTCCACAGGAGCTGCGCGAGTGGTTTTCCCGGCGCTGGAGGCGTACTGCTGGAGCTGGAGCTTCTTCGGCCGCTGAGGGTGCTGGTACCGCCGGTCCCAAAGGTGCTCGTCCTGGGAGTGCTGGAGCTACTGGGCCTGCGGGTACGACTGGAGCTGGAGCTGCTGAGGGTGTTGGCGCTAAGGCTACTGCTGTCAGTCCTGGAGGCGGTCCTGCTGCGGGTGCTGCTGGAGGTACTGTTGGCGATGGTGCTGCCGCTGAGGGTGCTGGTGCTGTCCCTGCTGTGTCTGGAGTCGCCGCGCGGCCTCGACCGTACTTCGTTCCGCTCCTTCAGCAGGTTCTTGGTCTTCCTCCTCCCTTAGAGTGTCCACCGCCTGTCCAATCACAGCCACAGTTACCGCCGGCCTCCCCACTGCCTGCTCCTTCTCCCTACACTGGTCCTACTGGAGGTCTTGTTGAGCGTCGTGAGCCTGTGTCTCGTCCTGCGTCACCTGTTCGTGCTGCTCGCGCTAGTGGTCGCGGTTCGCGTCAGCGTCCTCCTCCTGTCCCTGGCACGCACCGGATGTCTCTGCGTCCGTCCACTGCTCCTCTGCGTGCCCCTTTGCCTTCTCCTCCTGAGTCCTCTCTTCCTGCACTTGCCGACCCGAAGTCGGACTCTCTTCGTGCTGCCAGTCCTACTGTCACGCGTCTCCTTGCTACTGTCGTCACTGACCCCTCCTTTGCGTCCACTACTGCGTCTGCTCTTGTTGCTGAGCTCGTCAACTTTGCTGATCGTTGTCGTCGAGACTACGCTGCTAGTCTCGTTGCTGAGTCTGCGTCTGTCTGTCCTCCGTCCGTCGGGGGTGAGTGTGCTCTTGGCACGGACGTCCTTGAGGACAAGCAGGAGGAGTTCCAGTGTCTGGATGCTGCTTCACCTCATCTCAAGTCTGTACTGCTTACCCCTGAGGGAGACCCAGATGCACTTGACATCCCGACTCCGCGCTCTTACGCGGAGGCCGTAGAGGATCCCTACTCCTCTCAGTGGCAGGCAGCTATGGATGCAGAGATGGATTCCTGGAAGTCCACAGGCACCTACGTTGACGCGGTTCCCCCACCTGGGGCGAACATCGTCAGTGGCATGTGGATCTTCAGGGTGAAGCGGCCGCCAGGTTCTCCATCTGTCTTCAAGGCGCGGTACGTGGCTCGTGGCTTCAGTCAGTGGCAGGGAGTTGACTACTTTCAGACCTTCTCTCCCACCCCGAAGATGACCACTCTTCGGGTAGTGCTGCACGTAGCTGCTCACTGTGACTACGAGCTGCACTCTCTTGACTTCAGCACTGCTTTCCTGCAGGGTAGCCTGCACGAGGAGATCTGGCTGCGCCGTCCACCTGGCTTCACTGGGACTTTTCCTCGTGGCACCCAGTGGAGCCTCCGACGGCCAGTCTATGGTCTTCCCCAGGCACCGCGTGAGTGGCACGACACACTGAGGACTACGCTTGCGGCTCTTGGATTTGCTCCCTCTACTGCCGACCCGTCGCTGTTTCTACGCACCGACACCTCATTGCTGCCGTTCTACATCCTCGTGTACGTCGACGACTTGGTCTTTGCCACAGCTGACACTGCTGGACTCGCCTACGTGAAGTCCGAGCTGCAGAAGAGACACACGTGCACTGACCTGGGTGAACTGCGCAGCTACCTTGGCTTGCAGATCACCCGGGACAGAGCACGCCGCACCATTACCCTGACTCAGTCACACATGGTGCGGCAGGTCCTTCAGCGCTTCGACTTCACGTACTCCTCGCCTCATGCCACTCCTCTGTCTACTCGCCACTCGCTCTCAGCTCTGCCTTCGGATGAGTCCGTAGAGTCGAGTGGCCCGTACCCAGAGCTTGTTGGCTGCCTCATGGACCTGATGACCTGCACAAGACCTGACCTTGCATACCCTCTTAGCATTCTTGCACGCTATGTTTCTCCTGGGAGACACCGACTAGAGCACATGGCTGCAGCGAAGAGGGTGTTGTGCTACTTGTGCAGTACGTCGGGCATGGGGCTAGTGCTTGGAGGGCAGAGTCCAGTGGTCCTCACTGGGCACGCAGACGCTTCTTGGGCTGACGACCAGGCTACGCAGCGGTCGTCACAGGGTTACACCTTCAGCCTTGGTTCCGGTTCTGTTTCGTGGCGGGCTACTCGCTCGTCTTCTGTTCTCGGCTCCAGTTGTGAGGCTGAGATCTACGCCGGAGCCATGGCTGCGCAGGAGCTTCGCTGGCTCACCTACCTGTTGACTGACCTCGGAGAGCCGCCTTGTTCTCCTCCAGTGCTGTACGTAGACAACAAGGCCATGCTGGCCTTGTGTCGGGAGCAGCGCCTGGAGCACAGAACGAAGCACATTGCTCTCCGCTACTTTCTTGCTCGTGAGCTGCAGCAGCGTTGTCAGTTGCGACTTGCGTACGTGGCCTCTGAGGCCAACACTGCTGATATCTTCACTAAGGCTCTTGCGCCTTGTGATCATCAGCGCTTCTGTACTCAGCTTGGTCTTGTGCCTGTCTTGCCTCACTTGCTCACTTCTTGACCTTGCTTGTACTGTCACATATATATACTCCTGCTCTTGCTTGTTTAGCCTTTTATATATATATGTGTGCTCCTGCATGTAAACTGGCCGTCTGGCCTTGAACTTGTGCTCAGAATGTGTGGTGACTTTGTGATCCACCCTGAGCTTTGCTTTGCTTTGCTTGACTAGTCTTGTGACCCCTTGCTCTCCCCCACTTTGCCTATGGGGGTGTGTCAGATTTGTATGACATAGCTGTTGTAGGCTATAGTGGGGTATAGCACATATGTGGTACAGCTTTCTAGGGTTGTATTTGTACCCAACTTTCACTTAGTCATTTCATTCTCGTTTCAGTTTTCTCAACCAGCACGGAGGGATATTGCTAGCACATGCAGATTTGCTGCATCCCTCACGTGTCATGTGGTGGCGAGGCATGCATCACCACCGAGGTCGGTCGAATTCGGTGAATCTGGCCCTTGGGTGGTTTCTATACACTTTGCAAATGTTACACAATTTTTTTTTTTCCATTTTTTAGACTCATAAGACACCCTAAACCGTCCCAAATACATGTCAAAACATTTTTTTCTAGTGTATAAGATAAGCCATATATGTCCTATATCCGAGCGATGACGGTATTACCCTAGACCGTTTTTTCCTCATGGGCCTGTCGCGTGTTCCTCCTCTTACAGCGCATGTCTCGCCCCCTCGTCACGGCCGTACTTACGACGGTCGCAACGGTCATGACCATCGCAATGGTCATGGTGGCGAGCTGGTCGCGGCCCCCCGTCGCCAGCCCCTTCGCGCTGCAGGTCGCAGCTTCTCGTCTCAGCCCCCTCGTCGCAGCCCGTCTACCCCGGCCCGTCCGGTCCCTGTCCCTCGCTGCCCCGTCCGTCCCTCACTGCCCCGGCGCCCAGTGCGCATAGCCGCACGCACGCAGCCGCTAGCGCGCAGCTACACGCACTTCACGAGCCGCGCGCGCATCTGCAGCGAAATGTGCAGCTACAACCGCACGCGCAGCAGCAGCCGCACGCTCGACTGCAGCGTTACGTACACCTGCAGCCACACGCGCAACTACAGCCGCCTGCTGCGCTGCCGCCCACTATTTATCCCCCTTCTCACTACTGCTCGTGCAGCAGGGAGGGGGGGGGGGGGGGGGTGGTGTAGGTGACGGGTGTAACCAGCCAGCTGCCATCCGCGCCCTGCCACGCCTTACCCGCGGCTGCTGCTGTGGGGGGGAGGTGGCGGGGACGGGGGGATAAGGGTGAAGGGGGTGGCTCATAGTGGAGGGGTTCTGCAGCGCCAGCCGCCCACCACCTCCTCCTTTCTCTCCCTGCCGCCCATGTTGTTGTGTTGGGAGGGAGGGGGGGGGAGTATGGAGGTGGGGGTGGCATGAGGGATCTGCAGCACTAGCCGCCTCCTCCCCCTTCTCTCCTCTTCGTTTCCAACCACCTCTGCCCTGAGCCGCCCCTGCCTGCCGTGCCTATCTTGTTTGCCCTGCCTGCCATGTATCTCTCTGCCTGTTCTGCTGATGTGGGGGAGAGGTTTGGGGAGGGGGGGGAGGTTGAACGGGGGTGGTCGTCATGAAGCCAGCAGCTCCAGTCGCCCGTGAGCCCGTTGCTCTAGTCGCTCGTGAGCCCGTTGCTCCAGACGCCCGTGATTCAGTTGCTCCAGCCAGCCGCTCGTCTAGCCGCGGAGCCAATTACTCCAGTTGCCCGTGTGCCAGTTGCTACAGTTGCCCGTGTGCCAGCAGCTTCAACCGCCACCCACCACCTCCTCTCCTCTCGTGGTCCCTCCTCCTCCTCACTTGCCCTCTCCTTCCGCTGCAATCTGTGTACTCCTTAAGGGGGTGTTTTTGCACTAGCTATCTGAAATATATTCTATAAAGCAATAGTTAGTGTAGTGTTACATTGTTTGTAGGTGGTGCACCCTTTCCGTTGCCTTGCTTCTTCTATTTTTGGGGCCTTTGACCGTTTAGTCAAACCCTCTTCCTTTCTACTCTCGATAGTTGCCTAGCACCCAAACCCTAGGCACTACTAAACTCATTCTAACATGGGTGGCCAAAAACCAATTTTGGGCCCCGCTCAGCATTACTCATTCGCTTCACTTCACTCCACTCATCCCACATCACATTAACTACCAGTACCTGTATGTGGTGGTACCATCAGTCGTTCTGTGCCTTCCACCATACCACACCACAGCACCCAAAAACAATCCAGGGTTGCTTCTACAGGAGGACTGGGGGATACACGAGAGAATCATTGCAACAGTTCCATGTCAGAACCAACTGTGCAGGAATGAATGAACTATGAATGAGTTGGGTACAAGTACTAACCCTAAAGTGTTGTACCCCTTGTAATCTAACCCACTATAGCCTAGACACAATACAAATATATAGTTTAACACACCCCCATAGGCTAAGTGGGAGATAGCAAACACAAGAGGCGGTCACAAGACCAGTCAAGCAAGAGAACAAGCAAAGCAAAGCTCAGGGTGGATCACAAGGTCACCACGCATTCTGAGCACAAGCAAGCGGCCACAAGACCAGTTCACATGCAGAGTTAGAAAAGCACAAGCAGTACAGTGATCACAACCTAGCAAGAGCAAGCATACAGGTATATACATATATTAATATTATATATATCACAGTACAAGACAGCTCAAGCAACCAGCAGGTGAGGCAGAGTGGGCACAAGCCCAAGAGCAATGCAGAAACGCTGATGATCACCAGACCCAAGGGCCAGGGTGAAGACATCAGAAGTGTTGGCCCCGAGAGGCCACGTAAGCAAGTCGCAGCTGACCACGCTGCTGCAACTCACGCGCAAAGAAGTAGCGAAGAACAATGTGCTTCGTTCTGTGCTCCAGTCTCTGCTCGCGACACAAGGCAAGCATTGCCTTGTTGTCGACGTACAGAACTGGAGGAGAACAAGGCCGCTACCCCAAGTCGGTCAGCAGGTAGGTCAGCCAGCGTAGCTCCTGTGCAGCCATGGCCCTAGCGTAGATCTCAGCCTCACAGCTAAAGCTAAGCATAGATGAAGAATGAGTGGACCTCCATGAGACAAAACCAGAGCCAAGTCTGAAGGTGTAACCCTGTGACGAACGCTGAGTCGCGTGGTCATCGGCCCAAGAAGCGTCGGAGTGTCCTTTGAGGACCACTGAACCCCGTCCTCCAAGCACGAGCCCCATGCCCGATGTACTGCACAAGTAACGCAATAACCCCTTTCGCAACATCAAAGTGCACCTTTCGGTGTCTACCAGGTGCCACGTAGCGAGCCAGGAGGCTGAGAGGGTACGTGAGGTCAGGTCGTGTGCACGTCATCAGGTACATCACGCAACCCACAAGCTCTGGGTATGGACCACTCAGCTCTACGGACTCGTCCGAAGGTGGAGCTGAGAGCGAGTGACCGGTAGTCCGAGGAGTGGGCTGTGGCGAGGAGTACTGGAAGCGGAAGCGCTGGAGGACCTGGTGCACCACGTGTGACTGAGTCAGGGTGATGGTGTGCCGTGCTCTGTCCCGGGTGATCTGCAAGCCAAGATAGCTCCGCAACTCACCTAGGTCAGTGCAGGTGTGTCTCTCCTGCAGCTCCGCCTTCACTAGGGCCAGCGCCTCTGTGTCGGCAGTAGCAAAAACCAAGTCGTCGACGTACACGAGAACGTAGAATGGCGGCAGGGTAGTGTCAGTGTGGAGAAACAGTGACGGGTCAGCGGTCCAAGGAGCAAACTCAAGAGCCGCAAGTGTCGTCCTCAGTGTGTCGTGCTCAGTGTGTCGTGCCACTCGCGAGGTGCCTGACGAAGGCCATACACTGGTCATCGTAGGCTCCACTGGGTACCCTCAGGAAACGACCCAGTGAAGCCAGGTGGACGGCGCAGCCAGATGGCCTCGTGAAGGCTACCTTGCAAGAAAGCTGTCGAGAAGTCGAGGGAGTGTAGCTCGTAGTCATGCTGAGCAGCAACGTATAGCAACACCCAAAGAGTGGTCATCTTCAAGGTAGGAGAGAAGGTCTGAAATAAGTCGACCCCCTCACGCTGACTGAAGCCTCGAGCAACGTACCGTTCCTTGAAGACAGGCGGAGAACCCGGCGACCATTTCACCCTGAAGATCCACATGCCACTGACGATGTTCGCCCCAGGTGGGGAAACCTTGTCGACGTAGGTGCCTGTGGACTTCCAGGAAGCCCTCTCTGCGTCTATGGCTGTCTGCCACTGAGAGGAGTACTCACCCGAGATCGCCTTTCTGTAAGAGCGCAGGGTGGGGATGTCAAGTGCATCCGGGTCTCCCTCAAGGGCAAGTGGCATGGTCACTAGATGAGGTGCAGCGGTGGCAAGACACTCCAGCTCCTCCTGTTTTTCCTCAAGAACGTCACAGCCAAGGGCAACCTCACCCCCGACGGACAGAGGACAGACAGGGCCAGGGTCAGTAAGAAGACTCACAAGGTAGTCTAGGCGGCGTGCAGCAGCAAAGTCAACCAGCTCAGCGACTAGGGCAGACGCAGCAGGAGACGAGAACGTAGGGTCCGTCACAACTGTAGCAAGCAAGCAAGTGACAGTCGGACTGGACGCACGAGCAATGTCAGACAGAAGGTCAGCAACGCCAGGAAGAGAAGACGTAGGAGGTGACGATAGGACAACACGCTGTGGAACAGATGAAGGACGGAGTGTCATATCATGAGTGCCTGGGACAGGCGGAGCACGAGGACGACGCACACGACGAACATGAGCAGGAAGGGATGCTCTAGTCTCAGGCTCTCGACGCTCAGGAGTGGAAGCACGAGTCTCGGGCTCTCGACGCTCAGTTAGGGACTCTGTCACAGCAGTGTAAGGAGCAGGAGCAGGCACTGGAAAGTGAGGCAGTAGCTGTAGGAACAGTAACGGAGAAGTAGTACCAGCGACTTGGAACTCCGTCGGAGCTGGCGGAAGACCGAGAAGGTGGCAAAATGCACCAGCAGGTGCAGCACCTCTAGCACCAGCAACTCCAGCACCTCCAACACCAGCAGCTCCAACCCCTCTAGCACCAGCACCTCCAATACCTCCAGCACCAACACCTCCAGAAGCTCCAGCTCCAGCACCTCCAGCACCAGCAGCACCTCCAGCACCAGTAGCTCCAGCACCTCCAGCACCTGTAGTACCTCCATCTCTAGCAGCTCCAGTGCCTCCAGCACCAGCAGCTCCAGCACCTCCAGTACCTCTAGCACCAGCAGCACCTCCAGCACCAGCAGCTCCAGCACCTCTAGCACCAGCACCTCCGACACCTCCAGCACCAGCAGCTCCAGAAGCTCCAGCACCAGCAGCTCCAGCACCTCCAGCACCAACAGCACCTCCAACACCAGCAGCTCCAGCACCTCCAACTCCGGTAGTACGTTGAACTCTACCAGCTCCAGTGCCTCCAGCACCAGCAGCAGCTCCAGTACCTCCAGCACGAGCAGCTCCAGTACCTCCAGCACCAGTAGCACCTCCAGCACCTCCAGCAGTACCTCCAGCACCTCCAGCACCAGCACTACCTCTAAGACTAGTAGCTCCAGCACCACCAGGTGCGTACCCTCCACCACCACCAGGTGCGTACCCTCCACCACCAGGACTGCCTTGCTGAACGATCCACGCACAAACCGACTGCGGCGATAGCGTCTCAAGTAGATCAGGCTGCGGTGGCTCCAGCTCCAGGACCTCCAACAGGGTCACCCACGGCTCCACCGCCACTAGGAATTGCAGCACCCCCAGAGTCAGCACCCCCAATCGCAGCACCCCCAATCGTAGCACCCCCAGAACCAGCACCCCTAGTCGCAGCACCCCTAGAACCCTCACCCTCTGTCTCAGCACCCCCAGGCTCAGCACCAGCACTCTCAGCTTCAGAGTCCACAGCAGCAGGCTGCGGAGGCGGCGAAGTCGGCCGAGGCGGAAATCCAGGGGGGTCATCAAGCGTGGAGAGCGGCGAGTGGTCGTCGTGTCGTCAGCGGCAGGGTCACCCCCCTCAGCTGGGCCAGAGGAGTCAGAAGGGATCTCCAGAGGCTCAACCAAGGGGAGTGGGTCTACCTGAGACACACCTGAGGGAGCAGGACCCTGTGGTGGGAGGGGGTCTACCGTGGGGCGGGCTGGTACCAGGAAAAGCGGCGCAAGGGGAATCGGGTGGGAAGCGTGCGGGTGTAGCCTGTAGAAACAGACAGACTCGTCAAAGGTGACGTCCTGGAAGGAGAAGACTCGATGCGAGCGCGGGTAGTAGAACTGTCACGGTGGGGAAGCCAAGGAAAACGCAGCGGAGTGTGCGAGAGGAGAGCTTGCTCGCTTTGGCATCGCGAACAAGAGAGAGAGCGCCCCATACCCGAAACGTCGACGCATCACCAACCTTCCCCGTCCACCAGAGCGTGGGCGAGGTCTCCGGCTCAGATACTCGGGGCCAGAGGTTGAGCTGATGCGCAGCTTATCGGACCGCAAACGACCACAGAAAATGGGGAGCACTCGCATGGATCATGGAGGTACGAGCAACCTCCATGATCAGGCCAATGCGACGCTCAGCAATCCCATTCTGCTGAGGAGAGGCTGGAAGCGTGAATGTCTGGTGGATGTCGTCGTCTCGACAGAACTCCTCAAGGAGGCCAGAAGAGAACTCACCGCCCCTGTCAGAGTGCAGACACAGGACTGGCAAGTCCCGACGAAACCGTTCGTGCAGCTAGCAACGAGTAGCACGGATTTAGGGTATCAAAACACCGCTGACGTCTGCCTTGCGCCGCAAGGGGAAGACAGTGGTGCAACGTGTGTAGTCGTCAACAATCAGCAGGAAGTAGCGCTCCTGGTCCATTCCACCGACGGGGGCCGGGCCCCAAACGTCCATGTGGAGAGTCTGCAGAGGAGCAGTGGTCGGAGGAAACTCGGGAGAGTGAGGAGCGGCGCGCTGCCGCCCCTCGACGCTGGGAAGGCACGGCGAAGCAGGCGAGCGCGGGAGGGAGGGCAGAGACCTAGGAAGGCCAGAGACAAGGAGACAGGAGTGCATGCTGCAGAGACGGTGGTGCCAGAGGAGAGTCTGGTGGGAGAGTACCCGACACGAGCAAGACGTTGCAAGCTGATCAGACGCAGACACCTGACTCGACGCAACCACCTGACCTGACTCAGCCACCTGTGCAGACGCAGTGGTCAGTGTGTACAGACTAGACCCAGGCTGTCGAGTGAACGTAGCAAGGTGACGGCCAGTCCGGGAGCATGTACAGATCGCCACACGCTGCCCTCCAGGAATGAAGGTATCAACCCAGACATCCTGAATGGCAGCGTTGCTCACCAAGTTCGTCGAGAACATGGGGAGGTGGAGACCTGACAGAGAACCGGAGGGGACTGCTGGACACGGGAGGACAGTGGTGGCTCGTGCGACTACTGGGCCCCCAGTGGGGTCAGCCAGTGAGACTGGTACCGGTGCAGCAAGTGGTGTGAGTGTGGTGCAGTCAAGAAAGAAGCAACGTGACGCGCCTGAGTCAAGTGTGAAGGTGTGCAAGGCCTCAGCTGAGGCACGATCTGTGGCGGGAGACGCACGAGCGCCTAATGTTGCAGCAAACTCCTGGAGCGGCAGCAGACTCACAAGCACCTAGTGCGGCAGCAGACTCACTAGCACCTAGTGCAGCAGCCTCGACAGAACGAGTGACACATCGCTGAGGAACCAACTGACTAAGCACCTGCGGGGAGAAGGTCTCCTTCTGACTCAGCTGCCGCCTCCGTGCAGTACGCAGAAAGCCAAAGCCTCCACCATCTGGACGAGCTCGCTGAAGAACCCACTCGTTAAGCTGCAGAGGGGTGGGGTCTTCCAGGAGAGGCAGTGACCGCCGCTGTCCACCCCTAGCCGCTGCAACTGCCGTGAGAGTGGCCATGACAGGCAGTGACAATCAGTAGTAGGTCCAGCACCTCCTGTACTCCCAGTCGCACCTCCACCAGCAGCGGCAGCAGCACGAGCAGCAGCAGCAGCACGAGCAGCAGCAGCAGCAGTAGCAACAGGAGGGCGGCTTGGGCTGGGCGGCGCGGCTCGGCCTGGGCAGCGCTGCTCGGCAATGCACAACGCAGCAGTAGTAGCGTATGCAGCAGCAGCGCGCTGGGCAGCAGGGCGCGCTGGAGATTTTATATATATATATATATATATATATATATATATATATATATATATATATATTATTTCTATAATTTATGGTTGCGGGGCGCGCTGGCGCGCTTAGCAGCGGGGCGCGCTGGCGCGCTTCGCAGTGGGGCACGCTGGCGCTAGGCTGCGGGGCGCGCTGGCGTGCTTAGCAGCGGGGTGCGCTGGGGCGCTGGGCTGTGGGGCGCGCTGGCGCGCTTAGCAGTGAGGAGCACTGGCGTGCTTAGCAGCGGGGCCTGCTGGTGCGCTGGGCTGTGGGGCGCACTGGCGCGCTAGGCTGCGGGGCACGCTGGGCTGTAGGGCTGCTCGCGGGCAGAAGGGGCGCGCAGGGCAGGGGCTGCTCGTGGGCGACAAGGGCGCTCGGGTGAGGGGCTGCTCGCGGGCAGCAGTGGCGCGCGGGGCTGCTCGCGGGCAGAAGGGGCGCGCAAGGCAGTGGCTGCTCGCGGGCAGCAGGGGCGCTCGGGTCAGGGGCTGCTCGCGGGCAGCAGTGGCGCGCGGGGCAGGGGCTGCTCGCGGGCAGCAGGGGCGCTGGGGTGAGGGGCTGCTCGCGGGCAGCAGTGGCATGCGGGACAAGGGCTGCTCGGAGGCAGAAGGGGGGCGTGTGTCAAATGTTGTAGCCTGTAGTGAGGTTTGTCTTAGGGGGTACAGAAGTTAGGGTTTGTTATATGTACCCCAACCAACATCAATAACATCATTCATTCCTCATTCTGACATGGTATCAGCTAGGTTAGGATCCTGTGGGATCCCGTTCCTCCGTTCTCCGTTCGTACCTCCCGAGCCTGATCCTACCTCTCGTTCGTACCAGTTCCGTTGTTACCGCGCCTAGTACCGAGCCTAGCGCCCTTTCCCCCGTCGCTTAGCGCCCTTTCTCCCCGTCGCCTAGCGCCCTTCCCCCCCCCCCCCCCCCCCCCCCGTCGCGTCGCGCCCTTCCCCCCCGTCGCGTCGCGCCCTTTCCCCCCGTCGCGTCGCGCCCGTTCCCCCCGTCGCGTCGTGCCCGCCTGTTCCCCCCCCGTCCCGTCGTCCTGTCCCGTCGCGACGCCCTACCCCGTCGCGTCGCCCTGCCCCGTCCCGTCGCCCTGCCCCGTCGCGCCGCCCTGCCCCGTCGCGTCGCCCTGTCCCGTCGCGTCGCCCTGCCCCGTTGCGTCGCTCCCGCCCTTTCCCCCGTCGCGTCGCCCTGCCCTACGCCCTGGCCCGTCTCCCTGCCCTAAGCCCTGGCCCGTCGCCCTACCCTAGGCCCTGGCCCGTCGCCCTACCCTAGGCTCTGGCCCGTTGCCCTCCCTAAGCCCTGGCCCGTCGCCCTACCCTAGGCCCTGGCCCGTCGCCCTCCCTAAGCCCTGGCCCGTCGCCCTACCCTAGGCCCTGGCCCGTCGCCCTACCCTAGGCTCTGGCCCTTGCCCTCCCTAAGCCCTGGCCCGTCGCCCTACCCTAGGCCCTGGCCCGTTGCCCTACCCTACGTCCTGGCCCGTCGCCCTAGCCCGCTCTTCCGCTGCGACTAAGTCCTCTTCCCCCCCGGTTGTTACTCGCCTGTTCGTTCGCTTTAGTTCTCACTATGGCGACTCCGCGGGTTCTTCGTTTCGACGCTGACGGTAGACCCCTTGACTTTTCCGTCTGGCTTCTTCGCGCTCGCTGTCTGTTAGAGAGTCAGGTCCAGGGGGGCGAGACCCTCTGGTCACACGCTACTGGTGACCTCCCCGAGCCCCCCGAGCCTACAGCTTTAGGCCCTGCTCCTGACGACGCTGCTACGGCTCGCTTTGCCCGTCAGCGCGCTGACCGGACGGCTTGGACGTCGCGTGACGCTGCGGCCTGCATCGCACTCAGCAGCCTCCTCCCTGAGTCCGAGGAGGTCCACTTTACTCAGGTTCGCACCGCTGCTGCGTACCTCACTGCGATTAAGGCCCGCTACTCTACTCCCACTACTGTCTCTCTTGGCCGTCTTTTCCTCCCGTTCCTGTTTCCTGATCTTGCCTCGTTTGAGCGCTCTGCTGACTTGATCGCTCACCTCCGCTCGCTCGACGCTAGTTACCGCGCTGCGTGCACTGAGGCACAGCTTGCACTGCTTCCTCCCCCCATGGCGATCACTCTCTATTTCATCGCCACTAGCCTCCCTGACCGCCTTGCCTCCGTTCGTGACGCGCTTCTGCTGAAGCACCCTAGTGAGCTGACTATCGAGGTCCTTGAGTCTGCACTCAAGGACGTCGAGAGCAACCTTCGTTCGGTAGCTGCCGCCTCTGGTACTGTGTCCCCCCCACTCTTCCACGGGTGCACAGTCCCGCAGTTACCCACCTTCACTGCCTCTCTTGCCACTACCGCTACTGACGCGACTGCGGCTGCTGTTACGACTGCGTCGCGGTCCCGCGGCAGGGGGGGCAAGAAAGGTGGTTCTGGTGGAGGTGGAGGCGGAGGTAGCGGAGGTAGTGGGGGTGCTGTTGCGACTGGGGGTGGTGGGAGTGCAGCGTCTGGAGAGACCCCTTGTGCAGCGGCTGGTGACCCCACTGCACCTGCTGGTGGCGGCGACCCCCGAGCTCGTCAGTCGCCTCCTGTACTGCCGGCCCCGCTAGGTGGAGCAGCGGCGTGGTACCAGGCTCAGCGTCAGCAGCACCTTCAGCAGCAGCAGTAGCCCCTTTCCTCCCAGCAGCCTCAGCAGCAGCAGCGTCAGCAGCTGGCTCCGGGGTCGGGGCTGCGTCAGCCCCAGCGCGGTGCGGCTTACCCTCCCTGCCCCTACCAGGTTCAGAC
Source organism: Closterium sp. NIES-65 (assembly GCA_948144175.1). Classification (NCBI taxonomy): domain Eukaryota; kingdom Viridiplantae; phylum Streptophyta; class Zygnematophyceae; order Desmidiales; family Closteriaceae; genus Closterium; species Closterium sp. NIES-65. The sequence goes on along the minus strand of CANXME010002686.1, from coordinate 1,293,044 downwards.
AGGTCCTCGTCGGGGCCACCCTTGTGGCCGCTTTCACCCCCCTGGTCAGTGCTTTGCTCAGCTCACTGACACGGTCCGGTTGACCTACGGGGTTGGCGGTCCTGCTCCTGACTGGCTTCCTCTGGTTCAGCGCTACGGCTCCGCTCTGTGGGGCATGTTTGCTGAGCAGTTAGTTGATCTGATTAGTGCTCCTCATGCTATGTATGCTGTTGTTGACTCTAGTGTTTCTGACTCGGTTTACTCTGGTGTTGTTAGCTTAGGTGCTAGTCTTGCTCAATTGCCTGTTGCTAGTGTAGGTACTTGTGTAGACTCTAGACCAGCGACTACCTCAGGGGACGCTTCGCTGTCGTTCACACTGGACTCTGGAGCCTCCCACTACTTCTTCCGGGACAGCACGACACTTACACCACTTCCTGCGCCTGTTTCTGTAGCGTTGGCTGATCCCACTACGGGACCAGTCACTGCCCGTCACACTACCACTTTACCGTGTCCTGCTGCTCCCTCCGGGTCTCTCACTAGGTTTCACGTCCCCTCGTTCTCCCAGAACTTGGTGGGCGTGCGACCCCTCGTGAGTCAGCACGTGGGTGTGTGGTTTGAGCCTTCTGAAGAGACTGCGGTGTGTGTTGACGGAGACTCTTACCAGCCTCTTGCTACCTTTACTGCTGAGCCGGGCTCGGGTCTCTACACTCTTCACACTGGCCCGCGTGCCCCGCATCAGCAACCGCAGCAGCAGCAGCAGCACCACCACCACCAGCGGCCGCACCAGCAGCCCCCCCTACTGCCACTGCCCCCGTTTCCCCCCCCCGTTCGGGTCCCCGCGTCTCACCAGGCTGCTTCGTCCCCCCAGGTGTCTGTGTCGTGTCAGGTTCCTACGTCTGTTCCAGTCGCTGCGTCGTGCTCCTGCCGGTCGCTTGCCCACCCCACCGTTCTGTGGCACCACCGGATGGGGCACCCGTCCCTTCCTCGTCTGCGCGCTATGTCTAGTCAGCGTCTTGTCCTAGGCCTCCCACGTGTCTTGCCGTCGCTGCCGCCTTCGCTTGCGTCGCCGTGTCGTCCCTGCGTCGAGGGTAGGCTGCGCGCCACCCCTCACTCCTCCTCCCTTCGTCCGGCCACCGAGCCTTTTGAGACGCTTCACTTGGACGTCTGGGGCCCCGCCCCTCGTCTAGGCCCCGAGCGTGAGCGTTACTTTCTGGTGGTCGTTGACGACTTCTCCCGCTACACCACAGTGTTCCCTCTGGCGAAGAAGTCTGAGGTGACTTCTACGCTGATCAGGTGGTTGCTCACCACCGCGGACACTCGTGGTCGTTGTGTCAGCTGTCTCCACTCCGACCGTGGGGGTGAGTTTCGCTCCGGCATTCTCGCTGGATTCTGTCGCGAGCAGGGCATTTGTCAGTCCTGGACGCTTCCAGAGTCCCCACAGCAGAATGGGGTTGCTGAGTGCCGCATAGGCCTGGTCATGGAGATCGCCCGCACCTCCCTGACTCACGCCTATGCCCCCCATTTTCTGTGGCCCTACGCGGTCAGGTACGACGCGCACCAGCTGAACCTCTGGCCACGTGTCTCTCGACCAGAGGTTTCACCGACCAGTCTTTGGACAGGGTCCCCTGGTGTTGCGTCGCGGTTTCGTGTCTGGGGGTGCTTGGCTCTTGTCTGCGACACCTCCGCGGACAAGCTCTCGCCTCGTGCCGTCCCCTGTGTCTTCCTTGGTTTCCCTGAGGACTCCTCTGACTTCACCTTTTACCACCCTCCCTCTCACCGGTTCTTTGACTCCCGTGACGTCCGTTTCGAGGAGTCCACTCCGTACTACGTCAGGTACCCCAGTCGAGGTCTCCCGGTTCCTCCTCCCCCCCTCTTCCTGACTGCAGCCCCCCCTCCTGCTCCCCCGGTACAGCCTCCCCCCCCTGGTCCAGCCCCGTCGGGTGTGTCCCAGGCTACCCCTCCTCCTTCGGTAGCCCCTCCGGTACAGCCTCCCTCCCCACAGTCCTCCTCGCAGCGTGCCGCTGGTGCTAGCTCTCGAGAGGTTGGTGCTGCGCCTGTTCCTGTACCGGTTTCTGGTTCTGGGGGTGCTGGAGTTGGAGCTGGAGTTGGCACTGGAGTTTCTGGTTCTGGGGGTGCTGGAGTTGGACCTGGAGTTGGGGCTGGAGTTTCTGGTTCTGGAGTTGGAGCTGTCCCGGTGGGTGCAGAGGACTCTTGTCGTCCGAGAGCTGGTGCTGGTCGCGCGGCCACTGGGGGTGCTCCGTCTGGGGGTGAGGGTGCGCCTGCTTCGGGTTCTGGTGCGCTTGGGTCTGGAGCTGGTGTTAGTGCTGCCTCTGGGGGTGGTGCGCCTAGTTCTTCGGGGGTGGACTCTGGAGCTGCCGCTGCTTCGGACACTACTCCACCCCCCCACCCCTACCCGACTAGGCACCAGGCTCGTGTTCGCCGTGCCCGTGACGAGCAGCTGGCGTTGGAGAGAGAGGAGAGGGAGTTACAGCGGCTGGAGGAGCAGCAGCAGCAGCTGGACCCGCAGGAGCAGAAGTCCCAGCAGCAGTCGCGTCCGCAGTAGCAGCAGTCGCAGCCGCAGCAGCAGCACCCACTTCCTCCTCCTGTCTCGGGTCTTCGGACCCTTGGTCTCCCCTCCCCTTCTCCTCCCTCCTCCGCCTCTCCTCCTGTCTACGGTCCCACGTTTCCTCCTCCTGACTCCTCCCCCGCTGTTTTCCCCAGTTCTCCGCCCTTGTCCTCTTCTCCTCCGTCTCGTTCTTGGGCTACTCGTCGCTCCCCTCGTGCTCGTCCCTCGTCTCCTGTTCCCTTCACTGACCTTCGTACTGCCTTACTTTGTTCTAGTCCACCTCGTCCGTCTCAGTCTGTGCTTCCGTCTCCTCCTGAGTCGGCCCTCACTGTGTCACTCCCTTCTCCTGTCAGTGACTACTACCGCGCGTACTGTCCTGTTCTCTCTCGTGTTCTCGCCTCTCTTGTTACTCACCCTCGTGTCTCTGTGTCCTCTGTGTCCGCTCTTACTGCCGCGGTTACTGACTTTGCCTCTACCCGCCGCCTTGACTACGCCACCACGCTTGTGACTGCTCCTCCTACCAGTCCTCTGGTCGTCGGGGGTGTATCTGCCCTTGGCTGTGACGCCCTAGAGGACAGGCAGTTTGAGCTAGAGTTCCTGGCGGCCGCTTCCCCTCATCTCTGTGCCATGCTCCTCGCCCCTGAGGGTGACCCCGACGCCCTTGACATTCCGACTCCTCGCACTTACGCTGAGGCAGTGTCAGGGCCTTGGGCCTCTCAGTGGAGAGCTGCCATGGACGCAGAGATGGCCTCCTACAGATCCACAGGCACCTACGTCGATGAGGTTCCCCCCCCTGGGGCGAACGTAGTCGACGGCATGTGGATCTACAGGGTGAAGCGGCCACCGGGATCTCCCCCGGTCTTCAAGGCGCGCTACGTGGCTAGAGGTTTCAGTCAGCGCGAGGGAGTTGACTTCTTTCAGACCTTCGCACCTACCCCGAAGATGACCACTCTTCGGGTGTTACTACACGTAGCAGCACAGAGAGACTACGAGCTACACTCTCTCGACTTCTCCACTGCTTTCCTTCAGGGCAGCCTACACGAGGAGGTCTGGTTGCGTCGTCCCTCTGCCTTCACTGGCACTTTCCCTCCTGGGACCCAGTGGAGGCTGAGGCGACCTGTTTACGGTCTTGGCCAGGCCCCTCGTGAGTGGCACGACACTCTGCGTTCTACCCTCTCTGACCTTGGGTTCCAGCCGTCTTCTGCCGACCCGTCGCTGTTCGTTCGTCGTGGCTCCACACCGTTCTTTGTTCTGGTCTACGTCGACGACCTCGTTTTCGCCACTCCGGACAGGGTTGCTTTGGCAGACGTGAAGTCCGAACTGCAGAAGAGACACACGTGCACTGATCTTGGTGAGCTGCGCCACTACCTTGGCCTGCAGATCACCAGGGACAGAGCCGCTCGCACCATTACACTCTCACAGTCACACATGGTGCAGCAGGTCCTTCAGCGGTTCGGGCTTCAGCACTCCACCGTACAGCGCACACCTCTCGCTGTTGACCACAGACTCACTGGTCCCTTTCCTGACGAGCCGTTTGAGCCTAGTGGTCCCTACGCAGAGCTTGTGGGTTGCCTCATGTACCTGATGACTTGTACTCGCCCGGACCTCGCCTTCCCTCTCAGCATCCTTGCGCGCTTTGTTGCGCCAGGGAGACACCATCCTGTTCACTGGACGGCAGCTGTGAGGGTGGCGAAGTACCTAGCGACTACATCAGGCGTGGGGCTAGTTCTTGGAGGGCAGCAGTCTGTCGTACTCACTGGTCACTGTGACTCCTCTTACGCTGACGACGCTGAGACTCACAGGTCTACTCAGGGGTACTGTTTCAGTCTGGGTTCTGGAGCTGTTTCCTCGCGTTCCACGCGCTCCTCTTCTGTCTCGACCTCTACAGCTGAGGCTGAGATTTACGCTGGTGCCATGGCGGCACAGGAGTTGCGGTGGTTGACCTTCTTGCTCGCCGACCTTGGTGAGCGGCCGAGCTCTGCACCGACCTTGTTTACTGACAACAAGGCGTCGATCCTCCTCTGTCGTGAGCCGCGACTGGAGAGCAGAGTGAAGCACATTCACGTCAGATACTTTCTTCTGCGAGAGTTGCAGAGACGTGGACAGGCTCGCTTCGAGTTCGTGGAGTCCGAGGCCAACACTGCAGACATCTTCACCAAGGCGCTTCCGCCTTGTGACCACCAGAGGTGTTGTGTGCAGTTAGGCCTTGTTGACACAGGTTCTAGTCATGTGTAGACTTGAGTTTATTGCCTGCTTCGTCTGTACACTTGCTATATATACTTGTGATCTCTTGGACTGGCCTTGTGGCCACTGTTGCTTGTGCTCAGAGTGTGTGGTGACGTTGTGATCCACCCTGAGCTTTGTTTTCTTTTGGACTGGTCTTGTGACCGTACTCTTTTTTGATTTTGCTAGACACCCCTCACTTAGGCTATGGGGGTGTGTCAAATGTTGTAGCCTGTAGTGAGGTTTGTCTTAGGGGGTACAGAAGTTAGGGTTTGTTATATGTACCCCAACCAACATCAATGACATCATTCATTCCTCATTCTGACAGCGTGTGACAGCAGGGCAGCACACTAAGGCAGGGGCAGTGGGAGTAGCTGCAGGGCAGCGTGACACTGTGCGAGAGGGCCGGACAGCGCAAGGGCGCTTCGGGCTGGAACTAGTGGAACGATCGGTGGGCCCTAAAGACCTAACAGGTTTCCTGCTCTGAATACAATGTCAGAATCAACTGTGCAGGAATGAATGAGCTATGAATGAGTTGGGTACAAGTAATAACCCTGAAGTATTGTACCCCTTGTAAGCTAACCCACCATAGCCTAGAGACAATACAAACATATAGTTTGACATTCTGTGCAAAAAATGCGTCAATCAGAATTCTCTATGCAAATTTAGCCTTTTGCTTTCTGTGCTGCTGCTGCTGGAGCGCCAGTCGAAGCACCTCCTGTGCCATGACGTCAGCAGCATTAGCACTGGTAGCAGCCCCTGCACACTCTTCCATCTTCTCCCTCCTTGCTCCATCCGCTGCCCATGGGGGGAAGAAAAGGGGGTGGGGAGGGGAAAGGGGGGGGGAATATGTCAGTTTCCAATCAGAAGCTATAAATATGCACTTCGTACGAGTGGCAAATTGCTATTCATTACAATGCTTTAACCTGATGGTCATGAAGAAGTGTACAAAAAAGATGGAGGGAGATTGTGGAGGGCAAGGGCAAGGGCAGGGGATACAGGGATAACCAAGCAACACGGAAAAGCAGAGTCCTATGACGGGTCAAAACTCAAGACCTCTAGCAACTTCCATGGTGACTATCATGGGGTTTTACCAAGCAGCGAGGTGACAGCAGAGAGGAGAGTGTGTGGGGAGAGCTGGTCCTGAGGCAGCATAACAGCCGCCCCTGCTTGCACCATGGCTCGTGCATTCACGGTTTGATGGTCCGCTGCCACGTGTGGTGATGGGATCTGTGCATAGAATAAGGTGTGATGTGACAGAGTGACGAGGGGCACGGAAAGATTTTGCCTTCATTTACACGCACTCACACGCGCGCGTGCATGAGTGCGACTGTGAGCACCAATTTGCACGGCGCGGCAATTTCCGTGGCGCCTCAAAAAGTTGTGTGAGTGCGAGTGTGAGTACCAGAATGCAGGGCGTGGGAGTGGTGAGCAGCTCAGAGCACGTGACGGCACCGGCCCGTGCCACCACGACATCTGCTGGTGCATATGCCAAGTCCATCCGCTCCACAAACCTACCATGGGCCATGGAGGTGGTGGGGGGACGGAGGGGTGTGGGGAAAAGGAGACGAGGCATGTGCCACGACCACATCGACTGCTGCATATGCCAGACCCATGCGCTCCACAAACCTGCCTCCATGCCCCATGGGGTATCGTGTTATAGAAACGGCATGGGTGGGGATGGTGAGGGGAAGGAGGGGTGAGATGGGATGGAGTGAAGGCAGACAGGGCTCGCGCCACCCACATGTCCATGCGATCCACCAACCTGCCTCCGTGCACCATGGGGTATCGTGCACCATGGGGTATCGTGCACCATGGGGTATCGTGCACCATGGGGCATCGTGCACCATGGGGTATCGTGCACCATGGGGTATCGTGCACCATGGCACAAACCTGCCACGGCCCACCATGGGGTATGGTGTTGAAGAGGGGTCATGGGGATGGTGGGGGAAAGGAGGGGGCGCATGGAAAAATGGGGGGTGAGGAACGAAGGGGAATGACAGAGGGAGAAGAGTTGGGAACGGAGGGGGTGAGGGGCATTCGGAAGCAGATGCAAGAGAGAGGAGAAATGTGAGAAATCTCTCGCCTAAAATGGAGCATAGTTGGAGCGAGTGAGGAACGCGGGAGAAGAGAGCGAGGGAAGCAGGAGAAGAGAGAGAGGGACGCAGGAGAAGAGAGAGAGGGACGCAGGAGAAGAGACCTCACGGCAGGAGGGAGACGCGGGGATGTGCGGCGATGGGAAGAGCTCTCATCTCCTCCACATGACGTGCTCCTGCTTGCCATAACACCACCACCTCCCCCCGCCCGCCCCTCTCTCCCCCCTCCCCACCACTCTGCACACCGTCCAGCCTCTCATCACCGCACTCCACACTGCCGAACCCATCTAGCAGCCGCTGCAGCGCGCCTGCGATGGCTGTGTTGATGGGTTGTGCTCCCAGCGAGCCCCCTAGCACTAGCACCACTTGTGCTCTCTACCCCGCTCCTCCTGCTGCTCCTCCTTCTGTTGCCCCAGCAGCGTCAGCTGGACACGTGGGAAGAAGTAATTAATCGCTTCTTCCCGCTTCTCTGCCCGCATTTCCCTCATAGATCGCAGCACCGCGCGCGAGGGGTTCCCTGCCACGTGGCAGCGCCTGGTTGGAAAGAACCTCTGGGCGACGGCAAAGGCAACGAAAACGACGCTCGCGAAGCGGCCAAGCAGGTGGTTGACGATCCCCACGAATGTGTTCTGCTCTTGTAACACGAGAGGTATGCGACAGATCGCGGCTGCTAGACAAGTCGGCGCGGACACGTACCCTCCTGTGCCTACTACCACATCGTGCTTTAATCGCCAGATCAAGAGCAGATAGAGGCAGAATGCGCGGAGGAAACGGAACGGTACGAGGAGGTTGGAGAGGGTAGTGAGGAGCGGCCGATGGATACTGACGGCTGGGATTGGATGGATCCGGTAGCCTGCGCGCGGGACAGCCGTCCATTCCATTCGCTCCCTGGTTCCGACAAAGTTAATCTCGGCTGTTGGATCGCGGGATCTGACGGCGTCTGCGATGGCAATGGCAGGGTACACGTGGCCGCCCGTGCCGCCGGCGGCAAAGAGGATAGAGATCTGACGGAGTGAGTCTGACCAGGGCTATCGATTCAATGGCATTTGCCCTTAATGCCCTGAACATTCCGGGTGAACTCCAGGCCAGCTTCGGCATTTCAAAGGGCTGGTTTCGAGGGGAGCCCGTTTTTCTTACGGGATGATTTTGAGAAATTGGGGTATCAGCCCGGATCCGTTAAGGGCTGGTTTGGGGCCCTTCCCTGAGATCCCGGATGAGTAGTACAAGTAACCCTGCAAGTTTCCTAAGTTGACACTCTTCTCCTCCCGTACCCTTATCCCTGTCGCTCCCACATTCTATCTTCTTGGTATTAAAGGAGGTTCTAGGGTTGATGTTTATGGCTGTGGTTGCAAAATATTTCTAAGACATTGTTCACTCACAATTCTAAGGACTCACGCTGGAATCAAGACACCGACACCCTTACATGGCGAGGTGGGATTCAGCCCCATCGGTTCACACTAGGAATACTACATGAGAACGAACTTCCTTGGAAGTGCTTTGCCATTGTACACAAGAGTTCAAACGACTTCTTTGCTGACGATATTTGCCCTACGAACCACCCCTCCCCCACCCCTCTTCCCCCCCTGCTGTAGGTTCACAGATAAGTCGTTAGCAAGCTCCTTTTCGCTGACATCCCCCTTTGTGAAATTAGGGCACACGTAAATTATTTAAAGAAGCCCGGATTTCAAATTTTGGTTTGGACCTGCACCCGTGTGTTAAAGTTTAGAAGGAAGAAGAGGATTGCACTAGCAAGAATGGGGATACAAATAGCAAACCCTAGAAGGGTTGTACTCGCTATAGAGCACCCCACTACAAGCTAGAGCATAAGATAACATTCTGACACACCCCCATAGCCAAAGTGGGGTGTAATCAGCAGAGCAAGCAAAGCATAACAAGCTCAGGGTGGATCATAATATCACCACACATTCTGAGCACAAGTTCAAGAAGCAATAGTTTAAAGTTCACAATTATGAGCAAAGCTAGTGGTAGTCACAACGGGCAAGTGAGGAGGAGGAGAGAGAGTGAGGGGAGAGGAGATAGGAGGTGACGGCTGAAGCTGCAGACACACGGGCAACAGTAGGCAGGCTGGCACAGCGGCTACCGGGCGAAGCCCCCGGAATACTGGAGTAACTGGCCCCGCGGCTAAAGTAGCGGCAGACGAGCAACGGACCCACGGGCGGCTGGCGTAGAAGTCTACGATTGGGCTACCGGGGGAAGTCCCCGGAATACAGGTGCTGCTGGCGACACGACGGCAACCTCCATGCAGCTTCCCCAGACTATCCCACTCCTCCTGGCACACACCCGCTGCTACACGGCTAGCTCCACTCCCACGCACCCCCCTTAAACCCTAAACCCCAGTCTCCCACACATCCACCCCCCTCAGCAACAGATGCAGCAGTGGGAGACGAAGGAGGAGGAGGAGCAAAGGGAGGAATGAAGAAGTGCCACCCCCATACTCGCCACCCCCTACTTGCCACCCCCAAACCCTAACACAGGCAGGGTGGGATGGCGGGTAGGCAGGGTGGGATGGCGGCGCTCGCCCCCCTCCCCCAGCCCCCGAGGGAGCCGCGACGGGCGACGGGAAAAGGGGCCGGGGCGCAAGTAGGGCGGCGGGGCCGCAGGTGTAGGGCGGCGGGGCCGCGAAGTTGGGGCGGCGGGGCCGCGACAGAAGGGCGGCGGGGCCGCGAAGTGGGGCGGCGGGGCCGCGAACGTAGGGTGGCGGGGCCGCGAAATGGGGCAGCGGGGCCGCAAAGTGAGGCGGCGGGGCCGCGACGTGAGGCGGCGGGGCCGCGAAGTGGGGCGGCGGGGCCGCGACGGGTCCCCGTCGTCCGTCGCGGCGCCTCCAGAGGGCGACGCGGCGAACAACGGGGCAGAAGCCCGCCGCGCGCCTCGGGGCGCACAGCGGGCAGAGAACCGCCGCGCGCCTCGGGGCGCACGGCGGGCAGAAAACCGCCGCGCGCCTCGGGGCGCATGGCGGGAAGAAAAAGTTGCAGCGGAAGCGAGGAGGTGGTAACCCACCCACATGATCGATCCAAGGGGATCGACCTGCTCTGATAGCATGTTAAAGTTTAGAAGGAAGAAGAGGATTGCACTAGCAAGAATGGGGATACAAATAGCAAACCCTAAAAGGGTTGTACTCGCTATAGAGCACCCCACTACAGGCTAGAGCATAAGATAACATTCTTACACCGTGATCGTTAAGGGCTAAGAAACGGTCACCTTCGCGAAAATCAGGGCCAAACTTCGAGCAGCTCAGGACTCAAAGTGTTGGCCCCAGGAACTTTGACAGGCCTGAGTCTGACGTGCCGGGTGGTGCTACAAGCAAGGGCGATCCTCCCGCAAAGCATGTGACTGTAATGGAAAAACGCTCACTGCTGGTATTGTCAAACCGCCAAAACTCGGAACTAGTGCGCGCATCTTCCCCGCTAAAAGCACCTCTTTCACCCCGTTTGAAGCCCCTGCTTTTGAGCCAGTTATTACCAACAGCAGCACCAGTGCTGACGTTTCATTTTAAGCCTCCCTGATTCCGGGGTAAATTTCCCCCCTGTATTATGGGTGCATATTTTCCACAAGTAGGCTACTCTGATTGCTCAGTGTTGAAAAGTAGTTAACTCTGATTGCTAAGTGTTGAAAAGGAGTTAACTCTGATTGCTCAGGGTCGAGAACTGAACATCAATGTAGTAACGTGCACTGTGTTTAACGGGGAAAAAGGTTTCACCATGCATGATAATAACACAACGCGACATCATTTCGTGCACTCCTCGTGCGGGTTACTTTCTGACCCTTTACTTTTGAAAAAATAGTATTTATCCACACGTTTTAACACGGGGAAGAAACGAGCAATTTCGGTCCACCAAACAGTTCGATACCATAGATGTGCCAAGATTTCCTATTCGCTGATTTCATTGTGCGAAACGCAAAAAATGTGTTGGTAACTTCACGCACACGTAATAGCGACAATACAACTGACATCTTCAATTTCTGTGAGACTAACATACATAGAGTGTATTCACCTGTCAGACATGTTGCCGCGCACTGCTCACGCTCTGGCTGTACTACGACCAATCCGAAGGCGGGGTTATCGAAAGAAACTTTCCGAGAAACTTCCTTCTGAAAGGTCAAATTCAGAGTCCTCAGAACCCGTACTCTACATTGACATAGTCAGTAAGAACACTACTCTGAGCCTAGATACAATATTTCAGGGTTCGCTAAAGCACTATTCTGAATCGATCAGTGTTCACAAGTCGGCAATTCTGAGATTGCAAGGACCACCAAGTGAGAAGCCTGTAATCACCCTGAAATCAGGGTAATTACTGTCAAATATTGTAGCTTGTAGTGAGGTTTGTCTTAGGGGGTACAGATGTTAGGGTTTGTTATATGTACCCCAACCCACATCAATGAACCAACACTTTCATTCTTGACATGGTATCACCTAGGTTAGGATCCTGTGGGATCCCGTCCTCTCGTTCACGTCCGTAGCGCCCGAGCCTGTCCCGTACCCTAGTGCCCGTTACGCTCGTACTGTCCTCTAGCGCCTATCGCGCTTGCCGTTACGTCGCTCTCGTGCCCTCGCGCCCGCTACGCCTGCCGTTACCTCGCTCTCGTGCCCTCGCGCCCACTGCGCCTGCCGTTACGTCGCTCTCGTGCCCTAGCGCCCGCTGCGCTGTCCATCCGCGTCACGCCATCTGTCCCGTCCCATCCGTCCGTGTCACGCTGCCCGTCCGCGTCGCGCCTTCAACCCCGTCCCGTCTGTCCATCCCGTCCGTCTGTCCCGTCCGTCCGTCCCATCCGTCCGTCCGTCCCGTCCCGTCCGTCCCGTCCGTTCGTCCCGTCCCGTTCGTCCCGTCCCGTCCGTCCCGTCCCGTCCCGTCCCGTCCGTCCCGTCCTGTCCATCCGCGTCGCGCTGCCCGTCCGTCCCGTCCCTTCGCGTCACGTCGCGCTGCCCGTCCGCGTCGCGCAGTCCGTCCCGTCCCGTCGCGTCGTGTCGCGCTGCCTGTCCTGTCCCGCTGCGTCGCGTCGCGCTACCCGTGCCCGTGGCGCTGCGCCCTCCTAGTCCAGCAGTGTTGCGCCCTACTCTGTGTCTCGTAGCGCCCTACCATATGTCCCGTAACGCCCTGCTGAGTCGCTCTCAATGATTAGGGTTTCAGCAGCAGCACTTTCCACCTCTTTGCTTTTGCTATGGCGACCCCTAGGGTTCTTCGTTTTGACGCTGACGGTAGACCGCTCGAGTTTCCGGTCTGACTCCTACGCGCGCGTCGTTTTCTAGAGAGTCAGGTCCAGGCGGCAAGTCCCTCTAGGCGCACGCTACTGGTGACCTTCCTGTGCCCGACGACCCTACGCCTTTAGGCCCTGCCCCTGACGACGTCGCCAGAGACCGCTTTACCCGCCAGCGTGCTGACCTGGCGGCGTGGAAGTCGCGTGACGCTGCGGCCTGCATCGCTCTTAGCAGCCTCCTCCCTGAGTCTGAGGAGGCCCACTTCACCCAGGTTCGCACAGCTAGTGAGTTCCTGACTGCGATCAAGGCCCGCTACGCTACTCCTATTGCTTTCTCCCTTAGCCGCCTCTTCCTACCGTTCTTGTTCCCTAACCTCGCCTCGTTTGAGCGCTCTGCTAGCTTGATTTCTCACCTCCGCTCGCTCGATTCTAGCTACCGCGCTGCTTGCACTGACGCACAGCTTGCACTGCTTCCCCCTCCCATGGTGATTACTATCTACTTCATTGCCACTAGCCTCCCTGACCGCCTTGCCTCGGTTCGTGACATGCTTCTTCTGAAGCACCCAAGTGAGCTCACTATCGAGGTCCTTAAGTCTGCGCTTAAGGACGTCGAGATCAAACTCCACTCAGTAGCCTCCGCCTCTGGTGGTGTGCCCCCTCCACTGTTTCACGGGTGCACTATCCCTCAGCTACCCACTTTTACTGCCTCGCTAGCCACTGCCACTAGTGACGTGACCGCAGCTGCTGTTACGACTACGTCGCGGTCTCGAGGTAGGGGTGGCAGGAGGGGCGATCAGGGTGCAGGCAGCGGTGGCGGCGTTGGCGGCGGAGGTGGTAGGGGTGGCGTGCCGACCGGTGGCGGCGGGAGTGCAGGGCCTGGAGAGGCGTCTCGTGCAGCGGCCAGTGACTCCCCTACTGCAGCTGGTGGAGGCGACACCCGGACTCGTCAGCCTCCTCCTGGTCTGCTGGCCGCGGTGGGTGGAGCAGCGACGTGGTACCTGGCCCAGCGGCAGCAGCAGGTGCAGCAGCAGCAGCCCCTACCCTTGCAGCAACCCCCGCAGCAGCAGCGGCAGCAGCAGGTTTCGGGGCTGGGACAGCGTCCGCCCCAACGAGGTGTTGTTCACCCTTCGTGCAGCTATCAGGTTCTGACAGGTGCTCGCCGAGGCCAGCCTTGTGGTCGCACCCACCCTCCTGTTCAGTGCTTTGCTCAGCTCACTGACACAGTTCGCTTGGCCTTCGGCGTTGGTGGCCCTGCCCCTGACTGGTTACCTCTTGTTCAGATGTACGGCTCTGCTCTTTGGGGCATGTCTGCTTCTCAGTTGCTTGATCTCTTAGGAACTCCTCATGCTATGTATGCTATTGTTGATTCTAGTGCTTCTGACTCTGTTAACTCGTGTGTTGTTAGCTTAGGTGCTAGTCTTGCTGAGTTGTCTGTTGCTGGTGAGACGGCGGTTTGTGTTGACGGCGACACTTACTCGTATCTTGCCACCTTTACTGCCAAGCCGGGCTCTGGTCTCTACACACTTCACACTGGCCCTGGTGGGCAGCAACAGCAGCAGCAGCAACAGTAGCAGCAGCAGCAGCAGCGACAGCGGCAGCAGCAGCAGCGACTCCTGCCCCCGGCCCCGGTTACTTCCCCCAATCTGGTCCCTGCGTCTCACCAGGTTGCTACGTCCCCCCAGGTAGCTGTGTCTGGTCCAGTTGCTGCGTCGTGCTCCTGGCGGTCGCTTGCACACCCCACTGTTCTATGGCACCACTGGACGGGGCACCCGTCCCTCCCTCGTCTGCGCGCTATGTCTCTTCAGCGTCTTGTCTTAGGCCTCCCGCGTGTCTTGCTGTCGCTTCCGCCTTCGCTTGCACCGCCGTGTGGTCCCTGCGTTGAGGGTTGGCTGCGTGCCACCCCTCACTCCTCCTCTTTCATCCGGCCACCGAGCCTTTTGAGACGCTCCACTTGGACGTCTGTGGCCCCGCCTCTCGCCTTGGCCCTGATCGGGAGCGTTTCTTTTTTGTGGTCGTTGACGACTACTCCCGCTACACCACAGTGTTCACCCTGGCGAAGAAGTCTGAGGTGACTTCTACGTTGATCAGGTGGTTGCTGACCACTGAGGACACTCGTGGTCGTCGAGTCAGCTGTCTTCACTCTGACCGTGGGGGTGAGTTTCGCTCCGGCATTCTCGCTGGATTATGTCGCGAGCAGGGAATTTGTCAGTCCTGGACGCTTCCGGAGTCCCCACAGCAGAATGGGTTTGCTGAGCGCCGCATAGGCTTGGTCATGGAGATCGCCCGCACCTCCTTGACTCGCGCCCGTGCCCCCCATTTTCTGTGGCCCTACGCGGTTAGGTACGTTGCTCACCAGCTGAACCTCTGGCCACGCGTCTCTCGGCCAGAGGCTTCACCGACCAGTCTTTGGACTGGGTCCCCTGGTGTTGCGTCGAGGTTTCGTGTCTGGGGCTGCTTGGCTCCTGTCCGTGACACTTCCGTGGACAAGCTCTCGCCTCGCGCCGTTCCCTGTGTCTTCCTTGGTTTCCGTGAGGACTCCTCTGACATCACCTTTTACCACCCTCCCTCTCACCGGTTCTTTGACTCCCGTGACGTCCGTTTCGAGGAGTCCACCCCCTACTACTTCAGGTACCCCAGTCGAGGTCTCCCGGTTCCTCCTCCCCCTCTCTTCCTGACTTCCGCCCCCCCTCCTGCTCCCCCGGTACAGCCTCCCACCTAGTTCCGCCCCGTCAGGTGTGTCCCAGGCTACCCCTCATCCCTCGGTAGCCCCTCAGATGCAGCCTCCTTCCCTGCAGTCCTCCTCGCAGCCTGTTGCAGACCCCGCGGGAGTCGGTGCTCGTGGAGAGGGCCCTACAGGTGCTAGCTCTGGGGGTGCTGGAGTTGGAGCTGAGCCTGTGGTTGCAGGAGACTCTTGTCTTACGAGAGCTGGTGTTGGTCCTGCTGACTTTGGGGGTGCTACGTCTGGGGGTGCGGGTGCACCCTCTTCGGGTCCTGGTGAGCCTGGTCGTGTTGCTGTTGGTGGTGCTGACTCTGGGGGTGGTGCGCCAGGTGCTTTGGAGGGCGGTCCCGGGGCTGCCGCAGCCCTCGACACTACTCCTCCCCCCCACCCCTACCCGACCCGGCACCAGGCTCGTGTTCGCCGTGCCCGTGAGGAGCAGCTGGAGTTGGAGAGAGAGGAGCGAGAGTTGCAGCGGCTGGAGGAGGAGGAGCAGCAGCAGGAGCAGCTGCAGCAGCTGAAGCCGGAGCCGCCGCAACAGCAGGAGGCGCAGCACCTCGAGCCGCTACAGCAACAGGAGGCGCAGCAGCAGCCGCCGCCGCAGCAGCAGCAGCAGCAGCAGCCACCGCCGCCACCGCATCAGCAGCAGCAGCCGCCACCTCCTCCTCCTGTCTCCCGTCTTCGGGCCCTCGGTCTCCCCTCCCGCTCTCCTTCCTCCTCCCCCTCTCCTCCCGTCTCGGGTCCTCCGCTTCCTCCTACTAACCCCTCCTCGGTTGTTTTCCCTCGTTCTCACCCTCCATTGTCCCCTCCTCCTCGGACTTGGGCCTCTCGTCGCTCCCCTCGTGCTTGTCCCTCGTCTCCTATTCTCATTACTGACCTTCGTACTGCCCTCTTTCGTTCTGCTCCGCCTCGTTCGTCTCCGTCTCTCCTTCCGTCTCCTCCTGAGTCGGCCTTCACTGCTTCTCTCTCTACTCCTGTGACTGACTACTACCGCACGTACCGTCCTGTTCTCTCTCGTGTTCTCGCCTATCTTATTACCGACCCTCGTGCCTTTGTCTCCTCTGTCTCCGCCTTTACTGCCGCAGTCACTGAGTTTGCCTCCACTCGCCGCCTTGACTACGCCACCGGACTTGTGGCTTCTCCTCCTACCAGTCCTCTGGCCGTCAGGGGTGAGTCTGCCCTTGGCTGTGACGCCCTAGAGGACAGGCAGTTTGAGCTAGAGTTCCTGGCAGCCGCTTCCCCACATCTCTGTGCCATGCTGCTCGCCCCTGAGGGAGACCCCGACGCCCTTGACATACCGACTCCTTGCACTTACGCTGAGGCAGTGTCAGGGCCTTGGGCCTCTCAGTGGGGAGCTACCATGGACGCAAAGATGGCCTCCTACAGATCCACAGGCACCTTCGTCGACGAGGTTCCCCCCCCTGGGGCGAACGTAGTTGATGGCATGTGGATCCACAGGGTGAAGCGGCCACCGGGATCTCCTCCGGTATTCAAGGCGCGCTACGTGGCTAGAGGTTTCAGTCAGCGCGAGGGAGTTGACTTCTTTCAGACCTTCGCGCCTACCCCGAAGATGACCACTCTTCGGGTGTTACTGCATGTAGCAGCACAGAGAGACTATGAGTTACACTCTCTCGACTTCTCCACTGCTTTCCTTCAGGGTAGCTTACACGAGGAGGTCTGGCTGCGTCGTCCCTCTGCCTTCACTGACACTTTCCCTCCTGGGACCCAGTGGAGGCTGAGGCGACCTGTCTACGGTCTTCGTCGGGCTCCTCGTGAGTGGCACGACACTCTTCGTTCTACCCTCTCTGACCTTGGGTTCCAGCCGTCTTCTGCCGACCCGTCGCTATTCATTCATTGTGGCTCCACACCGTTCTTTGTTCTGGTCTACGTCGACGACCTGGATTTTGCCACTGCTGACAGGGTTGCCTTGGTATACGTGAAGTCCGAACTGCAGAAGAGGCACACGTGCACTGATCTTGGTGAGCTATGCCACTACCTTGGCCTGCAGATCACCAGGGACAGAGATGCTCGCACCATTACACTCTCACAGTCACACATGGTGCAGCAGGTCCTTTAGTGTTCGAGCTTGAGCACTCCACAGTACAGCGCACACCTCTTGCTGTTGACCACAGACTTACTGTGTCACAGGATCGAATTCTCACTCGAAACTTGTCACTAAAACTGAATACAAGGCCTATTTATACTCGGAAAGTACAAGGATAAACGAGATAAAACGAACCTTCGGGAACACGCCCTTCCCGATACTACAATCACAAGTGCGCATAAGCACGCAAGTCTATTGGCACTTGGGATTACGCCCAGATTCCACCGTATACACCACTGTCGACGCTGTCGGTGCCGTATAATAGGTATGTCGGTGGGAAAAGTAGGAAATAAGAGAAATAAATAGAAGGCTCTAGAAAATAGAATAGTAGGCCGATTGAGATGAGATAAAGACCAAAATAAAGAGGAGAAAAAGGAGAATAGGATAATGGAAAAATATAATAGTGAGAAAATATTATAACGGGGACGTCCTCTCACACTTCCCCCCCTCAAAGCTGGGTGGTAGAAGTAACACCCTGCTTGACAAGGTAGTCCTGGAGAGGACGGCGGGCGTTATCCATGTCGTGTTCAGGTACCCAGGTATCCTCGGAAGGATCGTAGCCTTTCCAACGAATCAAGAGCTCCAAGGTGCCGCTACGTCGTCGTCGGTGCACCAGAACAGCTTCGACTTCGTACTCGGGTTCCCCATTAACGATCACTGGCAGTGGCGGCGGCGACTGGCGACCTTTGAAGACCGTGTTTGGGTCCCGATAGGGCTTGAGAAGTTGAACATGGAAGGCATTGTGAATTCTCCAGGTAGCTGGTAAACGCAAGCGGAAGGTTACTGGAATGACCTGCGCCTCGACGAGAAAAGGTCCGCAGAAGCAAGGTCGGAGCTTAGACGGAAGATGGCTAATGTCGAGATTGCGTGTATCCAGAAGCACTTGATCGTCAATCTTGATGGAATGATCGTTGCGACTCCGATCAGCGAGCTTCTTTTGTTGCTGCTGGATAGTCAGAAGACGTTTATGTCAGAATGTTATCTTATGTTCTAGCCTGTAGTGGGGTGCTCTATAGCGAGTACAACCCTTCTAGGGTTTGCTATTTGTATCCTCATTCCTGCTAGTTCAACTCTCTTTCTCCTTTCTAATTTTGTCATGCTATCAGAGCAGGTCGATCACCTTGGATCGATCCTGTGGGTGGGTTACCACCCCCTCGCTTCTGCTGCAACTTTTCCTTCCCGCCGTGCGCCCCGAGGCGCGCGGCGGTTTTCTGCCCGCCGTGCGCCCCGAGGCGCGCGGCGGTTTTCTGCCCGCCGTGCGCCCCGAGGCGCGCGGCGGTTCTCTGCCCGCTGTGCGCCCCGAGGCGCGCGGCGGGCTTCTGCCCCGTCGTTCGCCGCGTCGCCTTCTGGAGGCGCCGCGACGGGCGACGGGGATCCGTCGCGGCCCCGCCGCCCCACTTCGCGGCCCCGCCGCCTCACGTCGCAGCCCCGCCGCCTTACATTGCGGCCCCGCCACCCTACGTTCGCGGCCCCGCCGCCCCACTTCGCGGCCCCGCCGCCCTTCTGTCGCGGCCCCGCCGCCCCAACTTCGCGGCCCCACCGCCCTACACCTGCGGCCCCGCCGCCCTACTTGCGCCCCGGCCCCTTTTCCCGTCGCCTGTCAAGGCGACCCTCGGGGGCGGGGGAGGGGGGCGAGCGCCGCCATCCCACCCTGCCTACCCGCCATCCCACCCTGTCTGTGTTAGGGTTTGGGGGTGGCAAGCAGGGGGTGGCGAGTATGGGGGTGGCACTTCCTCATTCCTCCCTTTGCTCCTCCTCCTCCTTCGTCTCCCACTGCTGCAGCTATCGTTGAGGGGGG
The DNA here is from genome assembly GCA_948144175.1 of Closterium sp. NIES-65. Lineage (NCBI taxonomy): Eukaryota > Viridiplantae > Streptophyta > Zygnematophyceae > Desmidiales > Closteriaceae > Closterium > Closterium sp. NIES-65. Next base: position 1,274,348 of record CANXME010002686.1, on the reverse strand, counting down.
TGGATGTGTGGGAGACTGGGGTTTAGGGTTTAAGGGGGGTGCGTGGGAGTGGAGCTAGGGGTGTAGCAGCGGGTGTGTGTGGGGGGAGTGGGACTGTTTGGGGAAGTTGCACGGAGGTTGCCGATGTGTCGCTAGCAGCACCTGTAGTCCGGGGGCTTCGTCCGGTAGCTCAGTCGTAGCCAGCTGTGACAGCCGCCCGTGGGTCCGTTCCTCATCTGCCACTACTCTAGCCGCGGGGCCAGTTACCCCTGTAGTCCGGGGGCTTCGTCCGGTAGCCGCTGTGCCAGTCTGCCTCCTGTTGCCCGTGTGTCTGCAGCTTCATCCGTCGCCTCCTATCTCCTTTCCTCTCACTCTCGCCTCCTCCTCCTCACTTGCCCTCTGCGATAGCCTCTAGCTTTGCTCATAATTCTTAACTTTAAACTATTGCTTCTTGAACTTGTGCTCAGAATGTGTGGTGACATTGTGATCCACCCTGAGCTTGTACTGCTTTGCTTGCTCTGCTGATTATACCCCACTTTGGCTATGGGGGTGTGTCAGAATGTTATCTTATGTTCTAGCCTGTAGTGGGGTGCTCTATAGCGAGTACAACCCTTCTAGGGTTTGCTATTTGTATCCTCATTCCTGCTAGTTCAACTCACTTTCTCCTTTCTAATTTTGTCAGTTTATGCGTGCGCTCCCACAATTGGTGCATAGTGGTAATGAAGTCATGTGCGGGTTGCACCGTGGCGGGTACTGTTGGTTTCTGAGGCGTGAGTGGGTTGCGACCGTAACAGAGGAAGAAAGGAGTTTGCCTTGTTGCGGCGTGCGTGGCGTTGTTACACGCAAACTCGAGAACCGGCAGGTGTGCATCCCATTTAGAGATATCGTCCTTACACGCTGCTCGCAGAAGCTGTTCGACAATCTGGTTGAGGCGCTCTGTCTGACCATCCGTTTGGGGATGATAGGCTGATGACATGGCGAGTTTGGTCCCCATGAGCGACATGAGCTCCTTCCAGAATTTACTTGTGAATTTCGGGTCTCTGTCGGAGATCAGCGTGGTTGGGATGCCATGTTGCGAGATGACGTAGCGGAAGAATAATTGCGCTGTCTCATTGATGCGAGCCGTTGTGTGTGTCGGAATGAAGTGTCCCATTTTGGAGAATTTGTCGATGACGACTAGAATGGCGTCGTAACCAGCTTTGGTAGGTGGTAACCCGGTGATGAAGTCGAGGCTAACCACTTGCCAAGGCTATTCAGGGACTGGAAGAGGCTGTAGTAACCCTGCTTTCTTTTGTTTGCTGCTCTTCATCCGTTGGCATGTGTCGCACGAGGTGACGAATTTGTGTACGTCATCCGCCATGTGGGGCCAATAATAATGCTTCGCAATACCGGCAAGCGTCTTGTTACTACCGAAGTGGCCCGCGTAGAGAACATCATGATATTCTTCGAGCAGTAACTGGCGTAAGGGAGGGTAATTAGGTACCCATATTTTTGTTGAGCCCTTGCGGTATGCGATGTCTTGATCCCATTGTAGAAGATGGCGCTTTTCTGCTACAGAGACTTCGGGGTCGATGGTGTATCCATGCGTGAAGAGTCCCTTCAAAAGGGGGTTCATGCCATCGACTTGTAGGGCAGCAACGTGTGCAGGGCGAGTGAGTGCGTCTGCCTTGTTCTTGTGCCCCGGCTTATACACGATGTCGTAATGGAAGTGGGTTTCAAGAAAGTCAATCCACCGGACCTGCCGCCTGGAGAGTGTTGGTTGGGTCTTCAGGTACTTGAGGCTGCAGTGGTCGGTGTAGACGGTCGTTTTTCTTCCTTCGAGATAACACCTCCATGCCTTAAATGCGTTGACGATGGCGAGGGCCTCTTTGTCATGGATGGGGTAATTGAGTTCTGCCCCGTGAAGTTTTTTACTGAGGTATGCAATGGGTTGCAGTCCCTTCCCTTGATCCTGCAGGAGTACTGCGCCCACTGCTTGATCGCTAGCATCGGCCTCGATGACATAGTCAAGTTCAGTGTCTGGCAGGATAAGGACAGGTGCGGACGTGAGTGCGGTTTTAAGTTGTTCTACGGCTTCCTGGTGCTTCGCCTCCCATTGATATGGTGTATTCTTCTTCAACAGGTTCGTTAATGGTGCGGCAATCTTGGCGTAGTTCGGTACGAACCGGTTGTAGTAGTTTGCGAATCCAAGGAACTGTTGTAACTCCTTCACGTTCTCAGGGGTCTTCCACGTTCGCACTGCTTCGATCTTCTTAGGATCCACGTGAACTCCTTGAGCGCTCACCATATGTCCAAGGAACTGGACTTTTTTCAACGCAAAATCGCTCTTGGATAGTTTCACGTAGAAGCGTTCTCGTCGAAGAATTTCAAACACCCGTCGTAGATGCTCAACGTGCTGCTTCATATCTTTCGAGTAGATCAGGATATCGTCCAAATATATCACCACGCACTCGTCCAGAAGGGGCCGAAGGATGTGGTTCATTTCCGCCTGAAATGTGGCTGGTGCGTTAGTGAGTCCGAATGTCATCACGAGATACTCGTATGACCCGTACCGAGTTCGAAAAGCGGTTTTGTGGATAGAGTTGTCCGCCATACGAATTTGCCAGTATCCCGATCTGAGGTCGAGCTTGGAGAATACCGTAGCACCGCGAAGCTGATCGAGTAAGTCGTCGATCCGTGGTATCGGGTATTTATTTTTTACAGTCTGCTTGTTCAAGGCTCGGTAGTCGATGCACATTCGCAGACTTCCGTCTGGCTTCGGAGTGAAGAGAACTGGAGCTCCGTACGGCGAAGTCGAAGGTCGAATCAGCCCTTTCTCCAGGAGATACTCTATTTGTTTTTTCATATCGGCAAGCTCTGTCGGGCTCAGCCGGTATGGTGCTCGGAACGTTGGCTTGGACCCCGGCTCTTCTACGATCTCGTGTTGATGTGTTTGGTATGGCGGTAGTTGATCAGGTAAATCGTCGGGGAGAACGTCTTGGAACTCTTCAAGAATTTTCTTGACTGCTGGAGGAAGTTCTTGGGTCTGCTTCTCTCCGTTGTCTGCTTCGTTGACTATCGCCATGAATCCCGCCGTAGTCCGTTTGCCGTCCTTTTCAAAGCGTGCGAGTGTCTCTACTGGAATATTTCCCGTTTCGTCCCATTTGGGAAGGCTGATTTTCCTCCCGTTGTTGTTGATGTTGGCCGTCCGGTTAACCCAGTTGATCTCGGGGTTGAAGTTTTTAAGAAAGTCTCTCCCGAAGATTGCGTCGAGTCCTTTGATATTTGTGACTGGAAGAGCAGGCTTCCATCGAAGGGGTCCAATCTGGAGTAGTAACCGTGTTTCCCCGTAGATAGGTAGCTTACTGCCATCCACCATCGTTGCAGAGAAGCTTGAGGACTTGATTTCACCTCCGAGTCGATCGGTTGTCTTTTTGTCATAGACGTTGTGCGACGCCCCGCTGTCCACAAGTGCTTGGAGGCGCTGTCCGTTGCAGATCACCTCGAGGAGAAGTGGTGAGCGTTGCTCGGAGTACCCAAAAATAGTCTCATTAATAGGATCATAGGGTACATCCCAATATTCAGTACATACCGTGGTTCCACTGTTTGCTCCTGGACAACCAGCTGGCCTGGGCTGCGTGGAGAAAAGCTCCTCTCCAACGCCAGGAGTAGAGGTAGTAACCGTTCAGGTTGACCCTGAGGGGGTGGATCCGGTCGACGCCTGCGATCCACTGGATGCATCCTGGAGGGGTTTTCGGAGTTTCCGCAGCTTCTTTTGAACTCCCAGCTGCCTCTTCAGCTGCTTCAGCTCCATAGACTTCTTCCCTGGGGAGTGGAGAGTCGTCTTGGGCTGGTTCCGGGAGAGGACGTTGACGTCGTGGAAAGGTCTACTCCTTTCCACACTCCTTATTTTTTTGCCCAGCTCCGTAGGCACCGGTACCACTTATTTAATTGTATGCTTCCTCTGGAGTTCTTCCCGGAATTTGTTTATGGCTCCGGACCCGCGAAAATCGCCAGTCTTCATCAAAGCATCTTTGAAAGATAACTTTAACGAATTCTGTTGTTTTCCGGGGTCGAATTGGAGAGTTCCCGTCTTGATCGAGTCTGTTTTCGCGGAGGTTTTCTTTTCCTCGGCGAATTCCTCTGACAAATTTCGGTCAAGGGGCTTGGGATTTCGCCCTTGATTCTCCAAATCTCGCACCCAATGCTGTCCTTCAATTTTGATTTGGTCCAGATTGCGCTGACGCTTTCGGATCTGCTTTTCCTCGCCAGCACGATCCGCAATCACTGGCGAGATCCGTTTTTTAACTTTTTGTCTTTAGTTTCGCCACTCCCACGAGCTCGGAATGCCGCACGTGCAGATTTCATGTGAAAACAGTCGACAATCCGATGTCCGTTTCCGCCGCAAAATTCACAAATCGTTTTGTTTTTTGCAGGTCGTGAATTCGCGTCGAATTTGTCGACTTCCATGGGGTCGGCGAACGTGGTTGAAGCCGAGCGATCCCCTTGTCGTGATCCGACGACGCGGGGCCGTCGTGTTCCAGAGTTGACCAAGTCAAAACGCTCCGCGGCCGATACGATTTCGCTGTAGCTGCTGCAATTCGCTGCTGCGACCTGGCGCCGAATGTTGGTTTTCAGCCCCGCGATGTAGGACTGAATTTTTTCGCCCTCGGTAATGTCGGGAATGCGATTATAAAGCTACCGGACTAAGCGCCCGGACTACAGGAGTAACAGGCCCCGCGGCTAAAGTAGCGGCAGACGAGCAACGGACCCACGGGCGGCTGGCGTAGAAGTCTAGCTCACTGGGCTACCGGGACAGCGCCCCGGACTATAGGTGCTGCGGACTACAGTACGGCAACTTCCATGCAGCTTCCCCAAACAGTCCCACCCCCCCTGACACACACCCGCTGCTACACCGCTAGCTCCACTCCCACGCACCCCCCTTAAACCCTAAACCCCAGTCTCCCACACAACCACCCCCTTGAGCGACAGCTGCAGCAGTGGGAGACGAAGGAGGAGGAGGAGCAAAGGGAGGAAGGCACACCGGACACCCCCGTACCCGCCACCCCGCAAGCGGCCCCCTCAGGTCGCCACGACGGACGACGGGAAATGGGGGGTGGCGGGAGGGGGGGGGGGGGGGGGGGGGGGGGGGAAGTGGGGCGGCGGGGCCACGAAGTGTGGCGGCGGGGCCGCGACGGGTCGGTGGCGGGGCCGCGACGGGTCGGTGGCGGGGCCGCGACCGGAGTTGGCGGGGCCGCGAGCGGAGTTGGCGGGGCCGCAACCGGAGGCGGGGCCGCGACGTAGGGCGGGGCCGCTTCGAGGGGCGGGGCCGCGACGCAGGGCGGGGCCGCGACGTAGGGCGGGGCCGCGACAGGTCGGCGGCGGGGCCGCGACGTAGGGCGGGGCCGCGAAGGTAGGGCGGGGCCGCGACGTAGGGGCGGGGCCGCGAAGGGTCCGGGGCGGGGCCGCGACGTAGGGCGGGGCCGCTTCGAGGGGCGGGGCCGCGACGCAGGGCGGGGCCGCGACGCAGGGCGGGGCCGCGACGTAGGGCGAGGCCGCGACAGGCCGGCGGCGGGGCTGCGACGTAGGGCGGGGCCGCGAAGGTAGGGCGGGGCCGCAACGAGGGCGGGGCCGTGAAGTAGGGGCGGGGCCGCGAAGGGTCCCCGTCGCCCGTCGCGACGCCTCCAGAAGGCGACGTGGCGACCGACGGGGCAGAAGCCCGCCGCGCGCCTCGGGGCGCACAGCCGGCAAAGAACCGCCGCGCGCCTCGGGGCGCACGGCGGGCAGAAAACCGCCGCGCGCCTCGGGGCGCACGGTGGGCAGAAAACCGCCGCGCGCCTCGGGGCGCACGGCGGGAGGAAAAAGTAGTAGCGGAAGCGAGGTGGTAACCCACCCACAGGATCGATCCAAGGGGATCGACCTGCTCTGATAGCATGACAAAATTAGAAGGAAGAAAGAGGGTTGAAGTAGCAGAAATGGGGATACAAATAGCAAACCCTAGAAGGGTTGTACTCGCTATAGAGCACCCCACTACAGGCTAGAACATAAGAATAACATTCTGACAATTCCTCCATCTGCTGCGTGTATTGCGCGACACTCCCGAATTGCCTATGGTGATGTAATTTTTCGCGCGCAATATAAGTGGAATTAATCGGCTCAAAACGTTTGAGAAGGTCTGCCCGGAACTGCTGCCACGTGGCTTCGCCCTGGAAAATGCTATTGTTGCTTCCGAGCCACTGGAGAGCTGGACCGCGCATCAACGTTGTCGCGAGACGAATTTTCTCGCCGTCGTACTCCGTCGTCGACCATCCGATCGCCGCGAAATAAATTTCCATCGTCGCGAGCCACCGCCTGACGTCGGATTTTCGTTCGCTAGGGTCGAATGATTCCGGCGAGCGAAGTTTCGGAACCTCGAGCTGACGCTGCGACTGCTGCGAAGTCGTCGAAGCAGGAATGTTCATGGTCGAGAGGAGCTGCGTAACGCGCTGCAGTTCGTTTCGCATCTGCTCGTTCTCCAATCGCGACCGTTCAGTTGTCGCTCGCATCTCCGCTTCCATCTTGGCGATTTGCGCGAAGAGCTGCTGCGTAACGTCGTTGGTCACCGGCGAACCCATCCTGTTCAGAAACCACGCGAAGGGGGTTAATTCGAAAAGCGCGGAACTGGTGCTTACCAGAAATCAGCGTCGAATTGGTCGCCCCCGGCGGTTTTTCGAGGCGATTTTTTCCGCGACCGCTGCTTAGCCGAGAGTCGTCGAGTGAGAACGACTCTGATTACCAAGTGTCACAGGATCGAATTCTCAATCGAAACTTGTCACTAAAACTGAATACAAGGCCTATTTATACTCGGAAAGTACAAGGATAAACGAGATAAAACGAACCTTCGGGAACAC